>CM034153.1:170149253-170776766 GCA_019776745.2 Taxus chinensis
CCCCCCCCTTTGGGAGGTTATCCCCTACATGGGC
Organism: Taxus chinensis; assembly: GCA_019776745.2. Classification (NCBI taxonomy): domain Eukaryota; kingdom Viridiplantae; phylum Streptophyta; class Pinopsida; order Cupressales; family Taxaceae; genus Taxus; species Taxus chinensis. The sequence continues at coordinate 170,149,288 of CM034153.1, forward strand.
AAAAAATTTCCCCTTCTGAAAAGATCCCCTTTCCCATCCAAACCCCCCCCCCCCCAATTCTTTTCCCCTCCCCCATCCCTTTTCAAACTTCTCCCCCCCCCCTACCCCTCATATCAAATAAACCTTCTCTAAGGAAAAATGTCAATTCCTACCCATTATCTTCCCTCCTCTTCCTCCTCCTTGATGGTTGGATGTCTTTATGATTCCTGATTTTCAAGATTTGGATGTTCAACCCCCCAACCCTCTCCTTTTTACCCCCCTTCCCCCCCCCTTTTGATGATGATCTGAAGGATTGCCCCTTAAAAGATCCTCCTGATTGATAAAATGAATTTATTGATTTAAAAAAAGAGAGTTTTTTTTTTTATGGATTTTCTTTTTGTCACTCATAGAGGATCTTCCTCCCCCCATTCTTTTTCTCCCCTAAGATTGAATGGTTAAGTTCTTTTCCTTAATGGATTGAACCCCCCCCCTGCAATGAATTGGAATTGGATTGATTCCCTTATTGATTCCCTAAAATTTCCCCTCTTTAAATTTTTAAATTTTTTTTTTTTCCCAAAAAAAAATTCAAACTGTTGTAGATCCTTTGAGTATTTGAAAATGAGAGGGACCCCCCCCCCTTCTTAGATTTTAAAGACCCTAATTCTGAAATCTTCCTATGTTTTCATTAGGATTATCTTAAAAATTAGTTTCCCCCCCCAATTTTACCCCCTGATTTGATCCCCTCCTATAGGTTTACCCTGAAATTTGTACTATTTTTGTCCAATCTTTTATCTTCATTAAATTCCTAGAAAATTTCCATTTTATACAATTCAATCTTCCCTATATGGATTAATGATAAAAACCCTGTAAACCTCATTAGATCCTTTTCCCCCAATAAATTATAAACAAATTGATAACTGATTTCCATATATCCCCTATGATAAATTCCCCCCCCCCCAAGATTGAATTAATTACCATTAATTTTCATTTTTTGATGTATATGAATTAATAATCCCCCTAATAAGTTTAATCCTCCCTCATCCCCCTTATGATTTACAGATTTTTTCCATTCAATAAACCCCCCCAAAACCCCCCCCCCTAATTTAAATAGGATCATTACCAGTATTCTTTTAGTTTTTCCCCTTTACTTTTTCCCCCCCCTTTTTTTTACAACATGTAACTTTTTTATTGAATTCGAGTCATGTCCATTCCCAATTTCCTTATTATACTCCCAATACACCCCCCCCCCCCATTTTTTATAATTTTTCCCAAATTTCTTAAATATTAATAAATTTTTGTGTATACCTTTTATAAAATGGTTTCTTCCCCCTATTAGAAAATTTATAATCTTTATCAGTTATCCCATAAGATCCCAACAAAAAAAATTTTCTTATATCCATTTTTATCCTCCTCTAAGTTCCCTTTCTCCCAATAACCCTTTTCTCCCCTCTTGAAATCCCATTTAAAAAAATCCTTTTTTTATTTCCCCCCTTAAAACAAAAAATAAAAAATCTAAAAAATCTAAAAAAACTTGGTTTTCCCCCCCCCAAAAAATCCTTCACCTTTAAACAAATTTCCCTTTGAAAAGGAAAATTGAAATTAAATGAAATCAAAACCTAAAAAAACATAAAACTAACCCCTTGTAATATTTGCCATTTTTTAATTTCTCACAACCCCTCCCTCAAACACACCCGATTTTAAAAAAACTTTTTGTATTCCTTTTTTTTTCCCTGGTTCTTTCCTACCTTTCCCTAAATTCCTCGAGAGAACGTGGAAGAAAATTCTTTTCAAAACATCTCATGAATCCTCTTTGGGAAAATTGGTATCCATCCCCCCCTTTATATTTGCCACCCCCATTTGTTTGTCCTATTTTATTACCTTTTTTTCTTCCCCAGGATTCTCTATCCTTTTCCCAAAAAAAAATGACCCCCTCGTTCAACCCTCCCCCATTTCCCCCTACCTTCCCCCTTTATCCTTGTTACCCCCCAACTATCATCCCTCCCTGGTTTCTTTCATATAATGCTCCAACTAAACTTTTCTTCTTCCCCCCCCCTTTCATACCTCCCCCTCTTATTGTGCTTCCCTTTTTGACGGACCCTTTTAGGGTCTATTTGAAACCCTTTTTCCCTTGTTCCCCTTTCCCCCTTATTCCCCTCCCCTTAAGTCCCCCCCTTTTTTTTTTTCTTTCCCTCACTCAGTATCTCAAAAAATCCTTCCCCCCCCCCAAAATTCCCCCCCCAATCCATCCAAAACCCTTTTTTGTTTTAAAAATTCACCCAAATATGTGATTCAGTTGAAAACTACCTAAAAATGATTCCTTTATTAATTATCCCATCATATCATATTTTTTTTTTTTCCCCTTCCTTCTCTTCCCATCTCTCCCTAAATCAATATTCCTATCCCCCCCCCTCCTTCATCCTTCCCCATCCCCATGTATTGATGAAAATCTAACCCCAAACCCTAAAATTTCCCATCATCAACCTAAATTGTGCTCATCATTTGTCCCCCCCCCCCCCTCCTCCTGATTTCCCCTATGGCTATTTCCCCCTTTCATTTTACTCCCCCTTTCCCCCCCCTTTTTTCCCTCCCCCTTCCCCCATTTTATTTCCCCCCATTAGTTCTTAACTTAATCCTTTCCCCCTAAACCCCTCAAAAGTATAATAAAAGTTAATATCATATCCCCCCCCCTTTTTCAAAACTTTGTAAACTTTTCCCCTAAGACATATGGAATAATTTCCTCATAATTATACAAATGAAATAAACCCCCCCAAAATATCCAAGTCTTCCCAACCTCCCAGGAAAGGATTGATACCCCCCCCCTCCCCCCCCCATTGTAGGTTTCCACATTCTGATCCCCCCTCCCCCTTAGAAGTTATCCTGGGTCTTCTCCCTCTCCCTGGTAAAGGTCTCCCCCCTTCCTCCAGATCCCCCCCCCCCCCCCCCCCCCCCCTTGAATACTGGGGGCACCCTTCCCCCACCCTTTCTATTCTCCATAAAATCTCTTTCCCCCCTTGATTTTTAACTTTTCCTCCCTAACATATCCTATCATTTTCCTTATCATCTTCACCCTGGATCCCCCCAAACAACTACCCCCGATATTGAAATAATCAAAAATCCCCCCCCCCTTCTCCAAGAAGTATCCCCCTGTAAAAATTACCCCCCCAAAATCCCCCCAACTCCTCGTATTGTTGAATAAGATTTTACTTCTCCTTTTTGATACAACTTAAGAATCCCTGGTTATAATGACACCAAACTTGTCTATGAGTTGGTATAACTGACTGCGTAAACAACGGACCGTCATTTTGGCGCCGTTGGCGGGGGATATGTTTTATTAGGATGGAATCAAATTTTTCTAAAAGAGTATTCTAGTGCATAGAATACCCGTAAACAAGATTTGCGAAATAGATTCTATTCAATAACTTTCTTTTGAATTTGTTTCATGCAGCTGAGATTAGAATTTGTGCCTTTCAAATGTTTTACATTTTCTGTAATTTATTGTCTTTGTAATTTCATTTCCAGGAATTCTTTTCCTGCAAATTTATTTCTTGCAAATTTCTTTTTTTTTGCCAAATAGATTTTACATTTTTCTTGCCAATTAGATTTAGAACACTTGATGGAGATTTCCAAAAAAAAACCCCCCTTCAATAACATAGGAAACACCATTTTTCATCGTCCATCCGAACATGTGTTTCTATAATTATTTATTTGTTAAGAAATATTTCTTATATTCAGATGAGAATTTCAATATGATATTATAGATTGTTGATAAGACTGACTACCTTAATCAGCATATGAATAAAAATTCATAATAGAAATATGTATTATCATCAAATAAAACCCGTACCTAGTTCTATTTCCTATATACAACAGCAATTACAATGGCTAGTTAACCCATGTATTTTGGTGTGATGGAATGGATACAATAGGAATTTGATGATAAGTTTTTTCTTAATCTTTATAAAAATTGTAACCGTAATATATTTTTTTAAGGTCTAAATTGATTTGGGTTTCATATTCTAAAATATTCCTTGTTTGCATGTATTAGATTCAATACCAGTTCATGCATGCAAGAAATGTAAAAAAAAAACTAACTTTTTCCAAGTTAGCCGAGACACAAATTTCTATGGAATATTTATGTAAACAAATTGGGAGTTGAAGGAAAAGTTGAGTTGCTTCTATCACAGAAGAAGGAAACGTCATGTTGAAGGAAAAAATCCATCCTTGCACCTCAAATTCTTGCAATTAAAAATAAATCTACAACAATAATGAAAGTTATTAGAACATGGTAGACAAATGCAAAAGGTATGCATTATTCTCTCATATAACAACTCGTTTGTTAAAAAGTTCAAGCATGCAAACAAGAAATTATATTTTTAAATCTTACATTTAATGAAGTGAGACATTCTTTTTTTGGCATGGCAATGACTCATGCCGTTGTTAGAAAAATTCAAATAACATGCATTCCTATTTTATCTCTTTATTTAATTAATTAGTCAAATTTGTTAAGATATTCCTTGCATTGTCGACTTAAATTGATTTAGAAATAAATTTTACATACAAAGAGGAAATAATTTTTCATGCAATGAATGCTACAGATTGCATATCTTTTAATCAATTAAGTCTCATGCAAAGAGTGCTCCTAAATTGACTCTATTTATTTAATGAGAGTGATTTGTTCTAAATTATTTTCAATAATTATTGGAGATTTGAATTTGAAGGAGCTAATTGTTGCAAGAATCTATTTTTTAGATGACATAATTAATGCAGGAAATTACAAAATCAACATACATGGCGCATTAAAGAGGAGGTCAAAAGAAAAAGAATCATCTGATATAGAAATCACTCATGAAAAATAGCTGCATTTTCTGATATAAACTGCTCACGGCTCATAAAGAACTAGATCAAAAAAGTTTTGGGTTTTGTTCTACATGAAATGGTTTTTCCAAATCATTTTGAATCACCCATTTTTATTTAGAAATGACTAAGATATCACAGTTTGAATACACATTGTTCAAAAGAAATAACATGTTGTAGACTATTTGGATAATAGTGTTTTTTGATCCAAACTTCTTGCAGGTCATAAAGAAATCGCTCAAAACAATTTCTGGGTCTTGTTCTACAAAATCTAAGCCTTCCATATCATTTTGAATTTCTCATTTTCATTGAGAAACGACTAAGATATCGCATTTTGAATGCATGCTAATAAAAACTAACATGCTGAAGATTATTTTAAAAATAAATAAATAATATATCTTATGATGCATGCAAGTATTCTTCTAGTACTCCTCATTTTTAGTACTTGATTCGTTCCATGCTACCCTTTTTGTCTCATTTTTTGTGAAAAAATTATTTTCTCAACTTCTGAAAACACCAAAAATTCCTCTGATATGCAATAGTTAATGTTAATCTTCTAAAAAAAAACAAAGGGGAAAGTTAAAAACTAGCAAATGGTTGCTTTTCCCAAACAAAAAAAAAACAAAAAAAATGGGGAAAGTTCAAAACTAGCAAATGGCTGCTTTTCGCAAACCAAAAAAAAATTGCACTTGAAAGTCTTTCTTGAATTCATATGACTGATTCTCTTATGTTGACTTGGTTGATGAAATCACTTTCTACTAAAAAATTCTATGTTGCAATGTCTTTCACTTCATACCTATTTGTTTTTTCAGCTGCAGATGGAAATCATGACTATACAACATGATGAAAGCAAGGATAACTCCTTAGTATGGTATGGTAACTTCTATTTTTCTATTATTGAATATGGTTATTTGTTGTTTTAATTAAAAATAAATTCACTTCTCGAAAGCATGAAAAACAGAGAAAATTTTCAAAATCTCCATGTGTTGATCAAGTCAAGTAACAAAGAAAATGATGCAGATGAAGTCTTTTCAGTCTACAACAATTGATATCTATAAGCTGTTGGATTAAACAAAACATAAAAAAAAGTTTGCATGAGGGTATGCACAAAGCTAAGTGTGGGGGAGACTCACTCTCTTCCAAATATTTTGAAGAATGCATGAGGAAACAAAGAGTTAAGTGTGGGAAAAATATCTCTATATTATCTACGGAAAACCTCATGAAAGCATGAATAAAAAAGAAGTAAAAATTTTACTTCTAAAATCTCAGTTTGCTACTATCATGAAAAAAGGAGAAGACAATTTGAAAGATGCAGAAGTATTGACAAAATCAAATTCTACAGGAAGATCAGTAGCTTACATGACGGCATGTAAGAAGTTAAGTGTGGGGGAAATGATGAGACAAAAATATGTCTCATTATATCATCAAATAACATTCTTATTCTCTCTCTCAAAATAAAGCTTTTAAGTGAATTTAGATGTAGTTTTAATAATGGATATCATGTATTTAACGTAGAAAATAGGATTTATCTTATCATCTCTTTATAAATCTATTTGCAATCTAATTGTTGTTATTTCTTGATATTTCTTATAAAGTTGGAATGCAATAGTGTATAGAAAACAGGTCATAAACAACTGTACTCAAAGTTCATAGATTGCAGCTATGGAAATTCTTCACGCAGCTACGGAAATTCTTCACACAGCTATGGAAATGCCCAGCTATGGAAACGCCCAACTAGTGAAAGTATTTTGGTTTCTCCAAAATAATGTAAAGAAGCATCGAACTATTCAGCGTAATCTTTACTTCCACGTCATCAACCAAGAATATAGATCCAAACATGTGGCAATCCAACGTCATGAACGCATGTGACATTCCAAGAAAAATTCAAAGTCATGGACTTAGCACTCCTTTTTCTCTCCATGTTTCAAGGATGAAAAAATGGTGGAATAGTATTAGGAATGTTGAATAAGTACTTTCCCACTTTGTGTTCCTAGATTAAAGGGATGAGTTGTAGAAATATTCTCCACGATAAGTAGGTTGTTGTAGTCAAGTTTGTTTAGTATTTATTGCTTTGAATAAATCCACCCAAGAATAGGTAGTTAGTTCTTGGAGTGTGGACCAAGTAAACTAGGAGTAATGTCTATAAATACCTCTTCCATATATTTAGAAAGGGGGAGCATATTTTGTAAATAAGTTTTGAATCAATACAAGCGTAGTTTTAAAAGGTAATTGTAGTTTTCTCCAAATCCAAAGGGAAGAGAATGGCCAAAAGCCACTCTTCCCCAAGGAGGAGGATTTTTCTATTATTTCTTAGCATAGTTTATTTACTGTAGATTTATTTCAGTAGTTTAGTTGTGTCCTTCTTTTTCATGCATGTTTAATTTTTGTATGTTTTCTTAGGAAGAAGTATTGTTGAATAAGATTTTACTTTCTCCTTTTTGCATACAACTTTAGATATCGCCTTGGTTATAATGACACCAAATTGTCTATGAGTTGGTTAAATGAATAGTAATACAACTACCCGTCATTTTTGGCGCCATTTTCGGGGATCATAGTGTTATTAGGAGACTCAAATTTTTCTAAAAAATTATTCTAGTGACAGTAGAATACCTCTTAACAAGATTTGCGACAGGAGATTCTTATTTAATAACTTCTTTAGAATTTCTTTTCATGCAGCTAGATTAGAATTTTCTTTCAAGTTTTTCATTTTCTGTAATTTATTTTCCTGTAATTTCATTTCCAGTAATTTCTTTTCCTATATTTTTTTTTGCTGCAAATTTCATTTCCTGGAAATTTCTTTTTTTTACAAATAGATTAAATTTTTCTGCAATTAGATTTAGAAACTTGATGGAGATTTCCAAAAGAAACCCCCTCCTAAATAACATGGAAATACCATTTTATATTAGTCCATCAGACATGTGTTTCTACAATTATTTATTCTGTTAAGAAATATTTCTATTATATTCATATTGAGAATTTCAATATGATATTATAGATTGTTGATAAGACTGACTACCTTAATCAACATATGAATGAAAAATTCATAATAGAAATATGTATTATCATCAAATAAAACCCGTACCTAGTTCTATTTCCTATATACATAGTAATTACAACGGCTAGTTACCCATGTATTTTGGTGTGATGGAATGGATACAATAGGAATTTGATGATAAGTTTTCTTAATCTTTATAAAAATTGTAACGTAATATATTTTTGTAAGGTCTAAATTGATTTGGGTTTCCTATTCTGAAATATTCCTTGTTTGCATGTATTAGATTCAATACCAGTTCATGCATGCAAGAAATGCAAAAACAAAATAATTAAAACTATCTTTGTGCAGGTTAGAAGAGACACAGATTTATGTGGAATATTTGTGTAAACAAATTGGGAGTTAAAGGCAAAGCTGAGTTGCTTCTATCATAGAAGAAAGAAACGTCATGTTGAAGGAAAAAATCCATCTCTGCACCTAAAATTCCTGTAGTCAAAAATGAATCTACAACAATAATGAAAGTTATTAGAACATGGTAGACAAATACAAAAAGGTATGCATTATCCTCTCATATAACAACTCGTTTGGTTAAAAAGTTCAAGCATGCAACAAGAGAATTCTATTTTTAACTCTTATATTTAATGAAGTAAGACATTCCTTTTTGCATGCAATGACTCATGCGGTTGATAGAAAAATTCAAATAACATGCATTCCTATTTTATCTCTTTTATTTAATGAATTAGTCAAATTTTGTTAAGATATTCTTTGCATGTCAACTTAATTGATTTAGAAATAAATTTTGCATTCAAAGATGGAATAAATTTGTATGCAATGAATGCTACAGATTGCATATCTTTTAATCAATTAAGTCTCATGCAAAGAGCGCTCCTAAATTGACTCTATTTATTTAATGAGAGAGACTTGTTCTAAATTATTTTCAATAATTATTGGAAATTTGAATTTGAAGGAGCTAATTGTTGCAAGAATCTATTTTTTAGATGACATAATTACTGCAAGAAATTACAAAATCAACATACATGACACATTAAAGAGGAGGTCAAAGGAAAAAGAATCATCTTATACGGAAATCGCGCATGAAAAATAGCTACATTTTCTGATGCAAACTTCTTGCGGCTCATAAAGAAATAGATCAAAACATTTATGATTTTTCTTCTACATGAAATGATATTTTCAGATCATTTTGAATCACTCATTTTTGTTTAGAAATGACCAAGATATCACAGTTTGAATGCACGCTACGCAAAAGAAATAACATGTTGCAGATTGTTTTGATAACAGTGTTTTCTGATCCAAACTAATCACAGCTCGTAAATAAATCACTCAAATGATTTCTTTGTCTTGTTCTACGCGATCTAATCTTTCCATATCATTTTGAATTTCTCATTTTTGTTGGAAACCGACCAAGATATCACATTTTGAATGCATGCTACTAAAAAAATAACATGCTGAAGATTGTTTTTTTAAATATATATATATATATCTTATGATACATGCAAGTATTCTACTAGTACTCCTCATTTTCAGTACTTGATTCGTTCCATGCTACCCTCTTTGTCTCAGTTTTTGTGAAAAATTCATTTTCCCAACTTCTGAAAATACCAAAAATTCCTCCGATATGCAATAGTCAATGTTAATCTTCTAAAAAAAAAAGGGGAAAGTTGAAAACCAACAAATGGCTGCTTTTCCAAAACAAAACAAAAAACAAAATTTTGTGCACTTCAAAGTCTTTCTTGGATTCATATGACTGCTTCTCTTATGCCAACTTGGTTGATGAAATCATTTTCTTCTGAAAAGTTCTATGTTGCAGTGACCTTGACTTCATATCTATTTATTTTTTTAGCTGTAGATGGAAATCACGGTTATACAATATGATGAAAGAAAGGATAACTACTGAGTATGGTATGGTATCTTCTATTTTTCTATTATTGAATATTGTTATTTGTTTTAATTACAAATAGATTCACTTCTCGAAAGCATAAAAAAGATAAAAAATTTAAGATCTCCATGTGTTGATCAAGTCAAGTAACAAAGAAAATGATACATGAAGTTTTTTCAGTTTACAGCAATTGAGATCTATAAGCAACTGAATTAAAAAAAATAGTTTGCATGAGGGCATGAACAAATTTAAGTGTGGGGGAGACTCATTATCTTCCAAATATTTTGAAGGATGCACGAGGAAGCAAAGAGTTAAGTGTGGGAAAAATATCTCTACATTATCTACAGAAAACCTCATGAGAGCATGAATATAAAAAGAAGTAAAAATTTTACTTCTAAAATCTTAGTTTGTTACTATCATGAAAAAAGGAGAAGACAATTTGAAAGATGCAGAAGTATTGACAAAATTAGATTCTACAGGAAGATCAGTAACTTGCATGAGCGCATGCAAGAAGTTAAGTGTGGGAGAAATGATGAGACCAAATATGTCTCATTATATCACCAAAAAACATTATTATTCTCTCTCGCAAAATAAAGTTTTCAAGTGAATTTAGATTTAGTTTTAATAACAGATATCATATTTAAGGTAGAATATAGGATTTATCTTATCATCTCGTTAGAAATCTATTTGCAATCTAATTGTTGTTATTTCTTTATATTTCTTCTAAAGTTGGAATGCAATAGTGTATAGAAAACAGGTCATAAACAACTGTACTCCAAGTTCGTAGATTACAGTTACAGAAATTCTTCACACAGCTACAAAAATGCCCAGCTACGGAAATTCTTCACACAGCTACAAAAATGCCCAGCTACAAAAATTCTTTATGCATCTACAGAAACGCCCAGTTAGTGAAAGTATTTTGGTCTGTTCCAAAATAATATAAAGAAGCACCGAACTATTCAGCCTACTCTTTACTTCCACGTCATCAACCAAGAATATAGATCCAAACATGTGGCAATCTAACGTCATGAACGCATGTGGCATTCCAAGAAGAATTCAAAGTCATGGACTTAGCACTCCTTTTTCTCTCCATGTTTCAAGGATGAGAAAATGGTGGAATAGTATTAAAAATGTTGAATAGGTACTCTCCCACTTTGTATTCCTAGATTAAAGGGATGAGTTGTAGAAATATTCTCCATGATAAGTGGGTTGTTGTAGTCAAGTTTGTTTATTATTTATTGCTTTGAATAAATCCGCCCAAGAATAGGTAGTTAGTTCTTAGAGTGTGGACTAAGTAGACTAGGAGTAACATCTATAAATACCTCTTCATTATATTTAGAAAGGGGGGGCATATTTTTTAAATCAGTTTTGAATCAATATAAGTGTAATTTTAAAAGTGAATTGTAGTTTCTCCAAATCCAAAGGGAAGAGAATGGCCAAAAGCCGCTCTTCCCCAAGGAGGGGGATTTTTCTATTATTTCTTAGCATAGTTTATTTACTGTAGATTTATTTCAATAGTTTAGTTGTGTGTTTCTTTTTCATGCATGTTTAATTTCTGTATGTTTTCTTAGGAAGAAGTATTGTTGAATAAGATTTTCCTTTCTCCTTTTTGCATACAACTTTAGATACCGCCTTGGTTATAATAACACCAACTTGTCTATGAGTTGGTTAAATGATGAGACTAAAATGACGGGTTGTTGTATTACCACCAGTCATAGACAAGTTGGTGTCATTATAACCAAGGCGGTGTCTAAATCTGTATGCAAAAGGAGAAAGGAAAATCTTATTCAACAATACTTCTTCTTAAGAAAACATATTGCAATTAAATATACATGAAAAAAAAACACACAACAACTAAACTACTAAAATAAATCTGCAGTAAATAAACTATGCTAAGAAATAACAGAAAAATCCTCCTCATTGGGGAAGAGTGGCTTTTGGATATTATCTTCCCTTTGGATTTGGAGAAACTACAATTAACTTTTAAAACTGCACTTGAATTGATTCAAAACTGATTTATAAAATATGCCCTCTTTTCCAAATATATGGAAGAGGTATTTATAAATATTACTCCTAGTTTACTTAGTCCACACTCCAAGAACTAACTACCTATTCTTGGGTGGATTTATTTAAAGTAATAAATACTAAACATACTTGATTACAATAACCCACTTATCGTGGAGAATATTTCTATAACTCATCCCTTTAATCTAGGAACACAAAGTGGGAGAGTACTTATTTAACATTCTTAATACTATTCCACCATTTGCTCATCCTTGAAACATGGAGAGAAAAAGGAGTGATAAGTCCATGACTTTGAATTCTTCTTGGAATGCCACATGTGTTCATGAAATTGGATTACCACATGTTTGGATCTATATTCTTGGTTGATGATGTGGAAGTAAAGAGTAGGTTGAATAGTTCGCACTTCTTTTCTCCTCCATAGTTTCAACAAGGATGGAGAAAATGGTTGAATAGATTAAAATGTTGAATCGTTTACTCTGCCCACGTTGTATTCCTGATAAGGTAGTATTGTAGGAAATATTCTCCGGATGAAGTGGTTTGGTTGTAGTCAAGTTTGTTTATTATTATTTATGGCTTTAAATAATCCGCCCAGAAACTAGTAGTTTAGTTCTTAGATTGTGGACTAAGTATACTATGAGTAACATCTTAATTAACCTCTGCATTATGTTTAGAAAGGGGGGCATATTTTTTTAAAAATCAGTTTTGAATCAATATATTTAAATTTTATAATTGAATTGTAGTTTCTTCCAAATCCAAGGAAGAGAAGTGGCCAAAAGCCGCGCTTCCCCCAGAAGGGGGATTTTTCGATTATTTCTTTCTTATCAAGCTAGTTGTTATTTACTGTGATTTTTTCAATAGTTTAGTTGTGTGTTTTCTTCTTTTTCCATGCCTGTTTAATTTCTGTATGTTTTTCCTTAGGAGAAGTATTTGTTGATAAGATTTTCCTTTCTTCTCCTTTTGCAGTACAACTTTTAGATACCGGCCTGGTTATATAACACCAACTTGTCTATGAGTTGGTTAATGAGGAGACTAAAGTGACGGTTTGTTGTAATTACGCACCAGTCATAGACAAGTTGTTTCCATTATAAACCAAGGCGGTGTCTAATCTGTTGCAAAAGGAAAAGAATCTTATTCAACAGAATACTTCTTCTTATGAAAACATATTCAATTAATATACATGAACAAATCACACACCACAACAAACCAACTACTAAATAAATCTGGCAGTAAGTAAACTCTGCTAGATAAATAACAAAAATCTTCCTCATTGGGGAATAGGGGCTTTTGAGATTATCTTCCCCGTGGGATTTGGATGAAACCCAATGCCACTTTAAAACTGCAACTTGAGTTGAGCAAAACTGATTTATAAAATAATGCCCTCTTTTCCAAATATATGGAAAGGTATTTATAAATATGACTCCTAGTTTGACTTAGTTCACCTCCAAGAACAACTACCTATTTCTTGTTGGATTTATTTAAAGTAATAAATACTAAACAATTTGATTACAATACCCCCCTTATCTGGGAGAATATTTCTATAACTCATCCTTTAATCAGGAACACAAAGTGGGATAGTATTAGTGAACATTCTGAACTATGCCACCATTTGCTCATCCTGCAACATGAGAGAAAAAGGAGTGATAGTCATGACTTTGATTCTTCTGGAATGCCCGTGTTTCATGAAAAAAAAAAATTGGATTACCATGTTTGGATGTATAGTTCTTGTTGATGAGGTGGAGTAAATGTAGGTTGAATGTTGGTCTTCTGTACATTATTTGGAACAACCAAAATATTTCACACTGCTGGGCTTTCCGTAACTGCGTGAAGAATTTCCATAGCTGGACATTTCCATAGCTGTGTGAAGAATTTCCATAGCTACGTGAAGAATTTCTGTAGCTGCAATCTACGAATTTGGAGTATAGTTGTTTATGACCTATTTTCTACACATTATTGCATTCCAAATTTAAAAAAAATATTAAGAAATAACAACAATTAGATCGCAAATAGATTTTTAAAGAGATGATAAGATAAATCCTATATTATACCTTAAATATGATATCCGTTATTAAAACTACATATCAATTCACTTGAAAGCTTTATTTTGAGAGAGAGAATAAGAATGTTATTTGGGGATATAATAAGACATATTTTGGTCTCATCACTGTCCTCCATCCAAACCACTTCCTCCTCTTCCCTCTCTTACCTCCATACCCCTTCTCTTCCCTCTCCTCCCTCAACAACCCTTCCTCATCTTCCCTCCATACCCCTTCATATTCTTTCCTCTCCTCCATCCAACCATCTTCCTCCTCTTCCCTATCCTCCATCCACACCCTAAACGCCCCTCCCTCAACACCTCGTCCTCATCTACCCTCTCCTCCATGCAAACCACTTCCTCCTCTTCCCTCTCTTCCCTACACCCCTCCTCAACACCCCTTCCTTCTCTTCCCTGTCCTCCATCCACACCCTCCACAACCCTCCCTCAATACCTTGTCCTCCTCTTCCCTGTCCTCCATCCAAACTGCTTCCTCTTCTTCCCTCTCCTTTTTCCAAACCCATTAAACCCTCCACACCCCTCCACATCTCCCTCCATACCCCTTCATACTCTTTCCTCTCCTTCGTCCAACCATCTTCCTCCTTTAGCCTTTCCTCCATCCACACCCTCCACATCCCTCCCTCAACACCTCGTCCTCCTATGCCCTCTCCTCCATCCAAACCTCTTCCCTCTCTTCCCTCCACACCCCTCCTCAACACCCCTTCCTTCTCTATCCTATCCTCCATCCACACCCTCAACACTCCTCCCTCAACACCTCATCCTCCTCTTCCCTCTCCTCCATCCAAACCACTTCCTCCTCTTCCCTCTCCTTCGTCCACACCCATTAAACCCTCCACACACCTCCTCATTCCAAACCCCCATCTTCCTCTTCCACCTCCTCCCACCACCCCTCCCTCCAAACCCCTTTTCTTTTTCCAATTCCCCCCCCATACCCTTTCATGTGCACTCCTCTTCCCTCTCCTCCATTTAAACACCTTTATCCTCTTCGCTATCTTGCCTTCATCTACTCACCTCCCTCCATACCCCTCCATCCTATTCCCTCTTCTTCATCCACACCCATTAAACCCTTTAAACCCCTTCCTCCATCCACACTTCCATCCATCCACCCCTTCACTCCGTTCACTCCTCCAAATCCCTCCCTCCTATATCTACTAACTCTCCCTCCTCACCTCCACACCACTTCCCTCTCCTCCATCCAAACTACTTCCTCCTCTTCCCTCCATAAGCCTTCCCCTTCTCCTTCTTCACACCACCCCTTCCTCCACACCACCTCCAATCCCCTTCTCATCTTCCACCCCTCCCTCATCCCCCTTCAAAAACACTCCTTCCAAACCCCTTCCTCCCTCCACACCTCGTCCACCTCTGCCCTCTCCTCCATCAAAACTGCTTCCTCCTCTTCCCTTCACACCCCTTCCCCCAATTCCACTACCTCCCACCACCCCTTCTTCCAAACTCTTACCTCCAAACCTCGACCACATCTACCCTCTCCTCTATCCAAACTACTTCCTCCTCTTCCATTTTTGCCCTATTCCATCTCCTTCTTTCACACTCCTCCCTAGAAACACATTTCTCCTCTTCCACGTACTCCCTCCACACTTCCCCCTCTAAACCCTTTCCTACTCTTCCACTTCCTCCCTCCACACTCCTCCTTCAAAACCCCTTCCTCCTCTCCCTTATCATCATTCCACACCCCTTTCCCTCTCCACAACCCCCCCTCCAAACCCCTTCATTCTCTTCCACTTCCTCCCTCCAAACTCCTACTTCCAAACCCCTTCCTCCACTCCCCTCTCCTCATTCCACACCCCTCCCCCCTCCAAACCCCTTCCTCCCTCTTCCACTTCCTTTGTACACACTCCTCCTTCAAAACCCTTTCCTCCTGTTCCCTCTCCTCATTCCACACCCCTTCCCCCCTCCACACTCCATCCAAACCTCTTCCTCCTCTCCCCTCTATACATTTAACACCCCTTCCCCCCTCCACACTACTTCCTCCAAACTCGGTCTTCCTCTTCCAATTCCTCCCTTCAAAGTCCTTCCTCCTCTTCCACTTCCTCCCTCCACACGCCCCCCTCTAAACCCTTCCCTCCCTCCACACTCCTCCTTCCAAACCCCTTCCTCGTCTCCCCTCTCCTCATTCCACACCCCTTCTTCCCTCAACACTTCCTCCTCTCCCCTATCCTCATTCCACACACTCCCCCCTCCAAACACCTTCATCCTCTCCCCTCTACTCATTCTACACCATTTTCCCCTCCACACTACTCCTTCAGAAACCTTTCCTCCTCTTAAAATTCCTCCCTCTTCCACGTCCTCCTCTCCCCTCTCCTCAATCCACACCTGTTTCCCCCTCCACACTCCCTCCTCCAAACACCTTCATCCTCTTCCACTTCCTCCATAAACACTCCTTCCAAACCACACTGCTCCCTCCAAACCCCTTCATCCTCTTCCACTTTCTCCCTCCAAAACCCTTCCTACTCTTCCACGTCCTCCCTCCATTCTCCCCCCTCCAAACCCCTTCCGCCCTCCACAATCATCCTTTCAAACCCCTTCATCATCTCCCATCTCCTCATTCCACACCCCTTCTTCCCTCCACACTCCCCCTCTAAACCCCTTTCTCTTATTCCACTTCCTCCCTCCTCCCTCCACCTTCCGGACCCCTTCTTCCTCTCCCCTCCCCTCATTCCACACCCCTTTCCCCATCCACACTCCTCACTCCAAACCTCTTCCTCCTCTTCATCTTCCTCCCTCCACTCACATCCTCTCCCATCCCTCATTCCACAGACCTTCCCCCCTCCACACTACTCCCTCACAACCCCTTCCTCCTCTTCCACTTCCTCCCTCCAAACCCCTTCCTCCATCTTCTACTTCCTCCCTCCACACTCCTTCCAAACCCCTTCCTCCTCTACCCTCTCCTCGTTCCAAACCCCTTCCTCCTCTTCAACTTTCTCCCTCCACACCCCTTCCTCCTCTTCCACTTCCTCCCTCCACAAACCTTCCAAATCCCTTCTTCCTCTCCTAGCTCCTCCTTCCACACCCCTTCCCCCATACACACTCCTCCCTCTAAACCCCTTCCTTTTATTCAAATTCCTCCTTCCACTCCCCCCTCCAAACTCCATCCCCCTCCTTCCACACACCTCCTCTCCCCTCTCCTCATTCCACAACTCCACCCCCCTCCACACTACTCCCTCCAAACCCCATCCTCCTCTAAAACTTCCTCCCTCTTCCACTTCATCCCTCCAAACTTCTTCAAAACACCTTCCTCCTCTCTCCTCTCCTCATTCCACACCACTTCCCACCTCCACACTCACCCTTCAAACCCCATCCTCTTCCACTTCCTCCCTCCACACTCCTTCGAAACCCCTTCCTCCACCCTCCTCTCCTCAATCCACACCTCTTCCCCCATCCACACTACTCCCTCAAAACCCCATCTTCCTCTTCCACTTCCTCCCTCCAAACCCCATCCCACCCCCTCCACACTACTCCCTCCAAACCCCTTCCTCCGATAAAACTTCCTCCCTCTTCCACTTCCTCCCTCCACACTCTTCCTTACAAACACCTTCCTCCTCTCCCCTCTCCTCATTCAACACCCGTTCTCGTATCCACACTCCCCCCTCCAAACCCCATCCTCCTCTTCCACTTCCTCCCTCCACACTCCTCCTTCCAAACACCTTCCTCCTCTCCCCTCTCCTCATTCAACACCACTTCCTGTCTCCACATTCCCCCATCCAAACCCCATCCTCCTCTTCCACTTCCTCCCTCCACACTCCTTCAAAACCCCTTCCTCTTCTCTCCTCTCCTCATTCAACAATTCTTCCCCCCTCCACACTACTCCATCAAAACCCCTTCTTCCTTTTCCACTTCCTCCCTGCAAAGCCCGTCCCCCTCCCTCCAGACACCTCCTCTCCCCTCTCCTCATTCCACAACCCCACAACCCTCCACACTACTCCCTCCAAACCCCATCCTCCTCTAAAACTTCCTCCCTCTTCCACTTCCTCCCTCCACACCCCTCCTTCCAAACACCTTCCTCCTCTCTCCTCTCCTCATTCCACACCACATCCTACCTCCACACTCTCCCCTCCAAACCCAATCCTCCTCTTCCACTTCCTCCCTCCACACTAATTCAAAATCCATTCCTCTCTTTTCTCCTCATTCCACACATCTTCCCCCCTCCACACTACTCCCTCAAAACCCCTTCTTCCTCTTCCACTTCCTCCCTCCAAACCCCATCCCCCTCCCTCCACACACCTCCGCTCCCCTCTCCTCATTCCACAACCCCACCCCCTCCACACTACTCCCTCCAAACCCCTTCCTCCTCTAAAACTTCCTCCCTCTTCCACTTCCTACCTCCATACTCCTCCTTCCAAACACCTTCCTCATCTCCCCCTCCTCATTCCACACCCGTTCCCATATCCACACTCCCCCATCCAAACCCCATCCTCCTCTTCCATTTTCTCCCTCCACACTCCTTTGAAACCCCTTCCTCCTCTCAATTCTCCTCATTCCACACCTCTTCCCCCCTCCACACTACTCCCTCAAAACCCCTTCTTCCTCTTCCACTTCCTCCCTCTAAACCCCTTCCTTCTCTTCCGTTTTCTCTCTCCAAACCCCTTCCTCCTCTTCCATTTCCTCCCTCCACACTCCCCCCTCTAAACCCCTTCCTCCCACCACACTCCTTCTGAACCCCTTCCTCCTCTCCATTCTCCTCATTCTACACCCCTCCCCCCTCCAAACCCCTTCCTCCTCTTCCCTCTCCTCATTCCACATTCATTCCCCCCTACACACTACTCCCTCCAAACCCCTTCCTCCTCTTCCACTTCCTCCCTCCAAACTCGTTCACCCCTCCAAACCCCATCCTACTCTTTTACTTCCTCCATCCAAACCCCTTCGTCCTCTTCCACTTCCTCCCTCCACAATCACCCCTCAAAACACCTTCCTCCTCTCCCCTCTCATCATTCCAAACCCATTCCCCCCTCCACATTACTCCCATTAAACCGCTGCCACCTCTTCCATTCCCAACCTCCACACTCCCCACTCTAAACCCCTTCCTCCATCCACACTCCTCCTTCCAAACCCCTTCCTCCTCTCCCATCTCCTCATTCCACACCGTTCTTCCCTCCACATTTCCTCCCTCCAAACTCCTCCTTCTGAACACCTTCCTCCTCTTCCCTCTCCTCATTCCACACCTCCCCACTACAAACCCCGTCCTCCTCTCCCCTCTCCTCATTCCACACCCCTTCTACCCTCCACACTACTCACTCAAAACCCCTCCTCTTCCACTTCCTCCCTCCACGCTCCCCGCTCCAAACCTCTTCCCCCTCTCCCCTCTCCCCTCTCTTCATTCCACACCCCTTCCACCCTCCACACCCCTTCCTCCTCTTCCACATCCTCCCTCAACACTCCTTGCAAACCCCTTCCTCTTCTTCCACATCCTCCTTCCACACTTCCCCCTCCAAATCCCATCTTCCTCCCTCCACACTCCTCTCCTCTCTCCTCATTCCACACCCCATCCCCCCTCCACACTACTTCCTCCAAACCCCTTCCTCCCTCTTCCACTTCCTCCCCTCACACAACTCCTTATAAACCCCTTCCCCATCTCCCCTCTCCTCATTCCACACCCCTTCCACCCTCCAACCCCCTCCAAACCTTTTCCTCCTCTTCCACTTCCTCCCTCCACATTCCTTCTAAACCCCTTCCGCCTGTCCCCTCTCATCATACCACATCCCTTCCCCCCTCCAATCCCCTTCCTCTTCCACATTTCCTCCCTCCAAACCTTTTTCTCCTCTTCCATTTCCTCCCTCCACATTCCTTCGAAACCCCTTCTGCATGTCCCCTCTCATCATACCACACCCCTTCCCCCCTCCAATCCCCTTCCTCTTCTTCCATTTCCTCCCTCCAAACCAATTCCTCCTCTTCTCCCTCCAAACCTCCCTTCAACAGCTTAATCCCTCCCCACTCCAACACCCCTTCCTAATTCTCTCCCCTATCCTCATTCCACACCCCTTCCACCCTACACACACTTCTCCTACTCCCTCCAACACCCCATTGCCTCCTCACACTTCCTCCCTCCAAACCCCTCCCCTCCACTTCCACTTCCACCCTCCACACTAACCCCTCCTCTCCCCTCCCTCCTTTCCACACCTCTCCTCATTCCACACCCCTCCATACCACCCCTCACTATTCCACCCTCCCAAAATACCTTCCTCCTTTTCCACACTCCCCCCTACAAACCCCCTCCTCCCTCCACACTCCTTCCAGACCCCTTCTTCCTCTCCACTATCTTCCTTCCAAACCCCTTCCCCATCTCCCCTCTCCTCATTCCACACCCCTTCCTCCCTCCAAATTACCCCCTCCAAACATTTTCCTCCTCTTCCACTTCCTCCCTCCACACTCCTTCCAAACCCCTTCCCCCTGTCCCCTCTCATCATACCACACCCCTTCCCCACTCCAATCCCCTTCCTCTTCTTCCATTTCCTCCCTCCAAACCCCTTCCTCCTCTTCTACTTCCTCCCTCAACACTCCCCATTCCAAACCCCTTCCTCCTCTCCCCTATTTTCATTCCACACCCCTTCCACCCTTCACACTACTCCCTCCAAAGCCCTTCCTCTTCAACTTCCTCCCTCCAAATCCCTTCCTCTTCCACTTCCACCCTCCACACTTACCCCTCAAAACCCCTTCCTCCTTTCCCCTTTCCTCATTCCACACCGCTTCCACCCTCCACACTATTGCCTCAAAATACCTTCCTCCTTTTACACACTCCCCCCTGTAAACCCCTTCCTCCCTCCACACTCCTTCTAGACCCCTTCTTCCTCTCCGCTATCTTCTTTCCAAACCCCTTCCTCCTCTCCCCTCTCCTCATTCAAAACCCCTTCCCCACTCCACACACCTCCCTCCCTTAAAACCCCTCCTCTTCCTTCAAACCCCTTCCTCCTCTTTCACTTCCTCCCTCCACTCTCCCCCCTCCAAACCTCTTCCTCCTCTCCCCTCTCCCCTCTCTTCATTCCACACCCCTTCCGCCCTCCACACCCCTTCCTCCTCTTCCACATACTCCCTCAACGCTCCTTGGAAACCCCTTCCTTCTCTCCCCTCTACTCATTCCACACCCCTTCCCCCCTCCGCACTACTCTCTCCAAACCCCTCCTCTTCCACTTCCTCCCTCCAAACCCCTTCCTCCTCTTCCACATTCTCCCTCCACACTCCTTCCAAACCCATTCCTCATCTTCCCTCTCCTCAATCCACACCCCTTTCCCCCTCCACACTACTCCATCAATACTGTTCCTCTTCCAGTTACTCCTCTTAAAATCCATACATCCACACTCCCCCCTCCAAAATCCTTCCTCCTCTTCCCTATCCTCATTCCACACCCCTTCCACCCTCCACACTACTCCCTCCAAACCCCTTCCTCTTCCACTTCCTCCCTCCAAATCCCTTCCTCCTCTTCAACTTCCCCCCTCCACACTCCCCCCTCTAAACCCCTTCCTCCTCTCCCGTCTCCTCATTCTGAACCCCTTCCCCCCTCCACACTACTCTCTCGAAACCCCTTCTCTTTCACTTTCTCCAAACCCCTTCCTTCTCTCCCATATCCTCATTCCACACCCATTCCCCACTCCACACTACTCCCTCAAAACCCATCCTCTTCCACTTCCTCAAACCCCTTCCTCTTCTTCCACTTCCTCCCTCCACACTCCCCCTTCCAAACCCCTTCCTCCTTGTTATCACCGAATCACAGCACCCCTGTGTTTATACACAACCCCATATACTCTGACATCCACAGTGTGATTCTAACATGGGTACTATCTCCCCTTGTGGGACTCCCTCCTTGAGATCCCTCCACACCCACAGCTAGTTCTTCCTCATCCCTATTCTCCCTCCACACTCTACTCTAACCCAGGATAACTCTAACCCCCCTTCTAATCTAAATTCCCCTCCAATCCACACCCCTTCCACACCCCTCCCAATTCTCAAAATCCACTCCCCTCACTAAAGTTGATCCCTCCAGAAAAAGGGGTGTGAGACCTTATTCTTCCACCAATTGTGACCCTACAGAAGCAAAGTGTACACTAGAAGATCCAAATGACAGTTCTCCATACCCTTCTAAATGTATCCCTCCACAATCCCATCCTTCCATCTTCTCCCTACACAATGATTGGATCCCTGCAAGAACATAAAAATACCACAATATTATTGTAGACATCCCCTAAAGGGGTAAGTTTCTCAAGAAATCACAACCCCCTTCATACCTACACACCCCTCCTATTTTATCCCTTCCCTGATACGCACAGTTCAATCTATTACAAATCACTCTGGATCAAACCATGCACCCTCTTCACCCTACAAACCCCTTCCTCACATCCACTTCTCCCAATCACCCTTTATAGATATCCCTTTCTACAAAGAACTCCCTCCCTTTTACACAGCCCAACACTCCAATTTATAAACCCCTCCCAGGGGAAGAGAAGGGAAAATAGAAATCCTGAAATCTGTCCTTCAACCACCTCCACACCCATTAAATTGAGTGAAATTATTATATATTACCTTCCAAAAGGATCCCCATATCTCCCTCCACACCCCTCAACAGAGAAAGAATTCATCCCTCCTTAATCACTCCCCCTACCAAATCTAAACACTATTCTGAACCCTCCACACCCCCTCCTTAAAAATATTGATCAATCTCTCATCTCCCTCCAATTATCCCTCCACTCCTCTTGCTTCTCCATTGAAATCAAGCTTCTTCCAAATTCCAACACCAAATTCCTCCATCCACCTCTGAGAACTGCAACCCTCTATGGCCTTCTCTCCCTCTTCTCCCTGGCAGGCCCTCCATCCATCCAAACCCCTCACGGGAACACCCATTAACTTACTGGAGCCCAATATATCTCCTTCTCTAACTCTATACCTACCCCTTCTCCCTTCACACCCCTCCAATTTTTTTCCTCGTACAAGATGTCGTGCTTGTTCCTCTAAACCATCCCCTTCTGAAAATCGGAGCTCCCCTCAAAAGTTCTGGCCCTGAAGTTTCCGGACCAAATGTTCCCAATTTTCTTCCTTCCACTCGGCCCTTCCCTCTTCTCCATCCAAATCACTCTTCTTCCACACCCCTTGTCCCCTACAAAGTCCCCTATTTCATCCAACCTCCCACTTCGCCTCTTCGCGTACTCTACCTCCCACTCCCTCCCTCCACTGTTTGGGACTCCAAACCCCTCCACATTCCCTCAGTTCGGCCGGTTCCGTACTTTTCCCTCCACTGTCTCCCTTCCTCCAAAGTTCTCATTCCACACCTCTCCGGCCTCCGTACTTCACCTCCATCCACAACCCTTTCCCCCTCAATCACACCCCTTAAGTCTTTCTCCCTCCTTACTCCCCTCCCCCTCCTAATCTTCCCTTCCATGTCCCAGACTCCTTCTAATTCTCCTCCAGTTAGTCAATTTTCTCATTTTTCGGCCAGTCTCCCATTTCCGCCTCCCACGCTCCCAACGTCCCTCCCTCTGTCCCCCACACCCCCTTCCTGCTCCACAGAATTCTCCCTGGCAGCCCATCTCCCTCGGTTCGCGCATCCAACGTCCCTTCTGTCCCTCTACACCCCTCTACACTTATCCCATTCCTTCATGACCTCTCCCACTTGTTTTTGCAATTTTTTCACATTTTTTCCAAACTTGCTCCTTCTTCTCTCACACTCTCTCTCCCTCCACTCCCCTCCCACTTCTCCCTCCATGATTTCTTCCTTGAATCAATAAACTACTTCTCCCTCCAGAATTTGATTCCATGTTATCAAAATTACCTTCTCCCTGAATTTTCATCCACTCCTAAACTCCACCCTTCTCCTCTTCCACACCCCTTCCTCCTCTTCCACATCCTCCCTCCACACTCCTTCCAAACCCGCACCTTCTCTCCCCTCTCGTCATTCTACAACCCTTACCCTCTCCACACTACTCCCTTCAAACCCCTCCTCTCACACCCCTTACTCCCTCCACTCCCCTTCTTCTCCTCTCAAACTTCTCCTCACCTCCCACACTCCTCCACCCCAAACCTGGCTTCCTCCTCCACCTCTCCTCACTTCACCCTATATCCTCCCTCCTACCACTATTCTCCCCTCCACACCTCCACCCTCCATCCAAACCCCTCCACACCTTCCTCCTCACCTTCCTCCCTCATACCCCATTCCTCCTCATTCCCCCTCCCTCCACACCCCTCCAATTCCCCTCCTCCTCTAAACTCCTCTCCCTCTCCTTCCTCTTCTCCCTCCAAACCCCTTCCACTTCTTCCACACCCCTTCCCTTCTTCTCACTCCATAATCACCCTCTCCTCACCCCTCCACTCCTCCCTCCACACCCTTCCCATCCACCCCTTCACTCCTCTCTCTCTCCTCCTTCCACCCCCCCTTCCTCACTAACCTCTCCCCTACTCCATTCTACACCCCTTCCCCACTCCACACTTCTCCCTCCAAACCCCTTCCTCCTCTTCCACTTCCTCCCTCCACACTCCCTCCTCCACACCCCTTCCTCCCTCCAAACCCCTCTCCTCTTCTTCCACACCCCTTCCACCCTCCACACCCTCCTCTTCATATCTCCTCCACACTCTCTCAAAACCTCTTCTCCCTCCACACTCCCTCATTCCAAACCCCTCCTTCCCCTCCTAACTCTTCCCTCAATATATCTCCTAACTTTAAACCCCCTTTCTCCCTCCACACTCCTCCCAATTCTCCCTCCATATATCTCCCTTCCTCTCCCTTCCTAAAACCTCCCCTTCTTCCTTCCACACCCATTCCTCCCTCTCCCACTTCTCCCTCCAACCCCTTCCCTCCACTTCCTCCATCCAAACCTCTTCCTCCCTTCACACCCATTCCCATACACACCCATTCCTACATCCACCTGCCCTCCACCACTGCACCCTCCATACTCTCCCTCCAAACTCCCTTCCTTCTCCACACCCTTCTCCAATTATCCCTCCACACCCCTCCCTCGTTCTCTCCGAAACCCTCTTCTCCCTCCACACCCCTTCCCTCCTCCATTCCTCCTCCATCCACTCTACACCCTTCCTCTACCTCCAATCCCCTTCATCCCTCTTCTCTCCCCTCTCCTCATCTCCACACCCCTTCTCCCTCCACACCATTCCTCCAAACCCCTCCTCTCCCACCCCTCCAAACCCCTTCCTCCCTCCATTCCTTCCCTCCTCACTCCCTCCATTCCTTCCTCCTCTCCACAACCCCTCCCTCTCCCTCCAAACCCCTTCTCCCTCCAAACCCCTCCTTCTCCCTTCCACACCCCTTCCTCCCTCCACACCCCTCCCACTTCCCTCCACTCCCCTTCCTCTTCTCCATCCAAATCACTCTTCTTCCACACCCATTGCACCCTAACCCATTCCTCATCTCCCCTCTCACTGCATTCTACATCCCTTCCCCCTTTCCACTCCTCTCCTTCCTCCACAACCCTCCTCCCCTCCATTTCTCCCTCCACACCCCTTCCTCCTCTTCACCTTCATCCCTTCCACACCTCTCCCCCTCCTCCCACTACCTCCTCCACTTCCCCTCATCCACACACCTCCCCTCCCTCCAAATCCCTCTTCAAATTCCACACTCCCTCCCCACACACTACTTCCTCTAAACACCCTCCCTTCCCAAACCCCTTCCCTCCTCCCTCCACACCCCTTCCTTCCTCTCTCCACTTCCCCTCCTCCTCCCCTTCCTAACCCCTCCTCCATTCTCTCCCCTCCTCATTCCTCCCACCCCTTCCTCCCTCCACACCCCTCCTCCACACTCCCTCCTCCTCTTCCACTTCCTCCCTCCACCCCCCTTCCTCCTTCTTCACACACTCCTCCCTCCACTTCTCCCCTCCAAACTTCCCTTCCTCCCTCCACCTCCCCTTCCTCCTTCACTCCTCTCAACAACTTCCTCCCTCCACACTCCCTCCCTAAACTCCCTTCCTCCCTCCTCTTCTCCCTCCACACCCCTTCCTCCCTTCCACTCCCTCCACCCCTTCTCCGTCCAAATCCTCTTCCTCCTCTAACCCTTCCCCCCTATCTCCTACACACCACATTCCTCCCTCCAAACCCCTTCCTCCTCTCCATCCTCCTCCTTCATCGGTAAAACCCCTTCCCAACTCCACACCCTTCCTAATTCAAACCCTCCCTCCAAACCCCTTCTCCTTCCAAACCACTCCCCTCCCTCCAAACCTCATCCTCATCTTCCACTTCCTCCCTCTCCTCATTCCTCACCCGTTCTCCCCTCCACACTAGTCCCTCCAAACCCTTCCTCCTCTCCACTTCCCCTCCCACTTCTCCCTCCAAATAACCCTCCCCACACCCATTCCACCCTACACCCCTCCTACATCCTCCCTCTCTCACCTTCCACAATTCTCCCTCCACACTCCCTCACTCCAAACCCCTTCTCCCTCCACACCTCCTCCTCCAACCCCCTTTCCCTTCCCTCCACATACTCCCTCCAAACCCCCCTTCTCCCTTCACACCCTTTCCTCCCTCCACACCCATCCCCTCCTTCCAACCCCCTTCCTCCCTCCACACTCCTCATTCCATACCCCTTTCTCCTCTCTGTTCTCCTCATTCCACAACCCTTCCCCCATCCAAATTCCTCCTTCCAAAGCCCCTTCATCCTTCAACACTCCCCCCTCCAAACCTCATCCTCCTCTTCACTTCCTGTCCAAACCCTTCTCCTCCCTCCTAAACCCCTTCCTACATCCCTCACCCTTCTCCCTCCAAACCCCTTCTCCTCTTTCCCTTCCTCCCTTCCCCTTCTCCCTCCACAAACCTCATCCTCCCTCCTCCACACCTTCTCCTCTCCTCATTCCTCACCCCTTCCCCCCTCCACACCCCTCCCTCTAAACCCCTTCCTCCTCTTCCACTTCCTCCCTTTTCCTCCACACTCCCCCCTCCAAACCTCATCCTCCTCTTCCACTTCCTCCCTCCATCCTCTCTTCCCCCTTCTCCCTCCACACCTCCCTCCAAACCCTTCCTTCCTCTTCCACCCTCCCTCCACACCCCTTCCTCCCTCCACACACTCCCTCCTCCAACCCCTTCCTCTCTTCCCACTCTCCTCCTTCCACACTCTTTCCTCCAAACCCCTTCCTACCTCAACCCCTTCCTCTCCTCCACCCCTTCCCCCTCCAAACTTCATCCTCCTCTTTCACTTCCCTCCTCGCCCTCCACACTCCTCCAAACCCAAACCCCTTCTTCCTCCATAGCTCCATTCACACCCCTCTTCTCCCTCCACACCCCTTCCCTCCTCTTCCACTTCCTCCCTCCACACTCCTCCTTCCACACCACTCCCTCCTCCCCTTCCTCAAATCCCTACTCCTCATTCCACACCCCTTCCCACCTTTTCTCCCCTTCCTCCCTCCAAACCCATCATTCCCTCCACACCCCTCCACAACCCTTCCTCCTCTTTCCTTCCTCCCTCCACACTCCTTCCTTCCACCTTCCTCCTCCCCTTCACTTCCCCTTCCAATCCTCATCCTCCTCTTCCTCCTTCCTCCCTCTCCACATCCCTCCCTCTTCTCCCTCCATAACTCCTTCCCCCCTTCCTTCCTCTTCCAAAATTCATCCACCCTCCACACCCCACATGCCTTCCTCCTCTTCCCTTCCTCCTTCCACCTCCTCATTCCACATCCCCCCCTCCTCCACACTCCCTCCCTCCACACCCCTCACTCCCTCCTCACACTCCCTACCCCTCTCCTCTTCCCCTCTTCCTCCCTCCCATACACTCCTTCCATTCCACACCCCTTCCCTTTCCTCTTCCACATTCCTCCCTTCCCTTCCTCCTCCCACTTCCTCCCTCTACACCCCTCTCCCCCCTCCCTCAACTTCCCTCCTCCTCATCACTCCTCATTCCACATTCCCCTTCCCTCCTCCACACTCCCTTCCCCTCTATCCACACTCCTTCCTCCCTTCCCTTCATCCCTTCCACTTCCCCCTTCCTCCAAACCCCTTTCTCTCTCCACACTCCCCCCTCCAAACCCCTTCCTCCTGTTCCACTTCCTTCCTCCACTCTACTCCCTCCCTCCTCTTCCACTTCCTCCACACCCCTTCCCTCCTCCACACTCCCCCTCCAAACCCTTCCTCTCTACCTTCCACACCCCTCCCTCAAAAATCCCCCTTTCACCGATCTCTCCACACTCCCCCCTCCAAACCTCTTCCTCCTGTTCCACTTCCTTCCTCCACTCTACTCCCTCCCTCCTCTTCCACTTCCTCCACACTCCTCATTCCACACCCCTTCCCTCCTCCACACTCCCCCCTCCAAAACCATTCCTCCTCTTCCACTTCCCCCCTCCACACTCCTTCCAAACCCCTTCCTCTCTCCACACTCCCTCCTCCAAACCTCATCCTCCTCTTCCACTTCCTCCCTCTCCTCATTCAAACTTCGCCCCTCCACACTACTCCCTCCAAACCCCTTCCTCCTCTTCCACTTCCTCCCTCCACACTCCTCATTTCACACCCCTTCCCTCCTCTTCCACTTCCTCCCTCCTCCTCATTCCACACCCCTTCCCTCCTCCACACTTCCCCCTCCAAACCCCTTCCTCCTCTTCCACTTCCTCCCTCCACACTCCTTCCAAACCCCTTCCTCCATCTCCACACTCCCCACCTCCTTCCCCTTCCTCCTCCATCTTCCCTTCCCTTCCTCTTTGATCACTCCCATCCAAACCCCTTCCTCCTCTCCCCTCTCCTCATTCCACACCTACCTTCCTCCCCTCCAAACACATTCCACCCTCCAAACCCCTCTCCTCATTCCTCACCCCTTCCCCTACCTCCTCTACTCCCTCCAAACCCCTTCAACTCCTCTTTTCCCCTTCCTCGACCTCCAAACCCCTTCCTCCACTTCCACTTCCTCCCTGCAAACCCCTTCCTTCTCTTCCACTTCCCCTCTCCACACTCCTTCTAGACCCCTTCCTCCTCTCCCCTCCTCATTCCACACCCCTTTCCCGCTCCACACTCCTCCCTCCAAACCCCTTCCTCCTCTTCCACTTCCTCCTTCCACACTCCCCCCTCCAAACCCCTTCCTCCTCATCCACTTCCTCCCACCACCCTTCATCCATACTCCTCCCTCCAAACCCCTTCCTCCTCTCCCCTCTCCTCCTCTCCTCATACCCACCTCCCTCCTTCCTCCACACCCTTTCTCCACCCCTTGCTTCAAAGCCTTATAGGTATTTTTAAAAGTTAAGAATAATTAATGAACAAGTCCTCCATGATGTCCATGTCCATCGTTAGGGGTTTGGTTGACCTTTTCTGACCCCCGTCAAAAAGTATTTTTTATTTATTAAAAATGTTATAACAATGCCTACAATTTTGCTAATTATTGTATCTAATACCTCTGTCAATATATGATATATGCTAGCAACAACAAAAAAAAGATAAGATTTATACAAACAAAAATAAAATGCCTACAAAAATAATTTAGCTAAAAATTGATATAACATTTTGTGAATTATTGTATCTCAACATACCTCTATCAATATATAATATATGTTAATAAAATAGAAAGATAAGCTATATACAAACAATAAAATTGCGGATTCATAACAATAATGATATACATGAAATACATGCACTCCTAATTAATAAACTCTTGAGAGGATACATTTTATAAGCAACTTTTAGTGCACCTACACTCTCTCATATAAATCAATATTAGATTCCCTCTCAAAATTTTCATAATTTTGCAAATTATCATGTTTCCAATAAATGATAATTATCTAAATACCCATGGAAAAAGAAACTACGATAATCATAATATTAAATTTTTAGGCAGGCATGTTTGATTCCTCTTAGACTTAAACGAAATTTGAATCGTGTAGAAAAATTTAACTTAAAAGATAAAGATCAATTCAAGTATGTAAATAAAAATTCAGTGACATCTTAACGTTGAAAACATTATAAATAAGAAGATAGTCAACACTTAGAATTCTCCATCTATTTATTTGATGTAAAATAAAAAACATCCAACCTCCAACATTAAACATTACCGTGACAAATTATAAAAGACACAACATCTTTTGACAAAACATTTTCCATCTATTTATTTGATGGAAAATAAAAAACCTCCAATAGCAAGTCACTATCCAACCAACAAAGAAATGATATTCTCCGCAGCAGCGTGTAGTCGCGCGAATACCATGAAATTCCCCTTTTTGTAAATTTAAAAAAAAGGTATAAATTAAAAAATCTTCAGATTTAAGCCAAATTCTGGTCAAGCTTGGGAGTCGGTAAAATTAGATGCTTCAAGAGCGAGAAGGAAGCTGGTTATTTGTGCAGTGCATTTTTTAGTCGCCCATGTCCCAAGACTATGCAAAAGAGAGAATTAAAATTTGAAGTCTGCTGCATTAGGTGAAAACTAACAACCGCTTTGAATATATGGTTACACGCCATCAATTCGAATACAGAGGCTCATATGCACTGCCCAAGGAAACCGTAAAAACCCGCCTGGAACTGCCCCATATGCAGCCGCCATGCAAAAACCTCTGCCCCTGGAATCTGGATAATCTCCCCAAAATGTTCTGCCCCAAGAAATTGAAATTTTTTCCAATCCCTGCATGAATTTTCTGTGTTTTAGGAAAGGCTAATTGAGCATTCATGTATGTGGGTGTTCCATGAACAAGTTATTTGTATTGTTTCAGGTGGAGAAATTTTAAGAAATTTAAATATATACCTTCTTTTTCTTGGTTAATTCGGATCGGGCTTTAGCTTACAAGCATATAGATAAAAATGCTCATTCGCTTTTTGAAGGTTGGGTGAAAAATATCCCATCACAATATGGTGTGGCCGAATTTAAAAAATTTTTTACAAGATTATGAATATACTATTTAGAATTTTATCATGAAAAACGTTGTATGTGATTGATAATGTAATTCGGGATTAACTGTAATGTAATTTGGAGTTAGTTGGAGTTCTTCGGGATTAATCTTGTCATTCATTTTGATGTGCCACAAAGTATGACATTTGAAATTAATAACTAATTTAATTATACATCAAAACAAATAGAATTTGGACCCCTTAAGAAAAACCATGTTTTGAAGTTAAGAGATTCTATGTCCAACTCACATAAATTACATATTGTGATTAACAAATAGAGTCTCCCAAAAGACATATTGGCATGTAAATTACATAGTGAAACTAACTTATATAACATGTCTCACTGCGAGCATTCTTCCCCTCTTCACAGTGGGAGCTTGGTCTCTGTTTTTCGTTTCAGTACAAATTTCAATCACAGAGACTGCCTTAACTATCATTCATATTTAATATGATAATTCTAGCACCAAGACACCCATATTACCGTAATTCACCATATTTACCATAATTTGGAAACCTAGATTTTGTTAGGATATGCATAGATGCGTTTAACTCTGACATAATTATCTTATTGATAGATTTCTAGCAATGTGTATGACGTAGTCGTAGATGTCAAATTACAACTAAAATTAATGATGAAATAGAGTAAGAATATATTGTTGTAACTAAACCACATTTCAGTTAGTGAATATAAGTAATAACTCTGGCACAGCTAACATACAGTCGTAGATTCTTACTTTAACGGGTACCTTGGGCATAATTGTGTATCCAATATCATTGAGAGAATGGGAGCTAATCGATATCTACATAGATGAATCCAATTAGCTTATGGGAAAAACAAGCATAAAGTATTAGGTAGCTCAGCAGATGCATGGACAATCTAAGTAGTAACTGTTTACATTCTTTCTGAATTGATAGATTATAGAACGGGGAGCAAAAAGTCATAATTCCATCAATAACCAGTTTAATTCAAACGAAAAAAGAAGTAATTTTGCAGTTAATGAACAACAATCTAAACAGTTTACATGCTCTTGAGGACATGTTAAATCAGAGAATGAAAACTAATATAACCACGAACGATCTAGCAATTGCTGGTTAGCAGTTTAATGAGAGAAATTTCACTTACAGTCAATTAAATTAGGGCATGAAAATAACGGAGAGTAAGGATTACATTCCTGGAGATTCCTTCCTCTTGCACTTTGTGAAGCGTTGTGTTTTCCCCTGTTTATGTCATGGCGTCAACAGCTGAATGGTGCCTTTTGTTTGCTTCCAAGGCATCCCCTGTTTATGGCATGGCGTCAACAGCACACTCTCATCAAAGGAACACCTACAGATGAACAGCACCAGCACACCTATCAGATCACAGATAAACACAAAAAAAAGCACCTACCCATGATCACACCTATGTTAGATCAGGTAGCATATAAACATAAAAATGAGTGCTAAGAACAACGTATGTATATCTCCTGATATGCACCAGTGGAGTGCCTTGGGTTTTTTTTCAACAGAGAGGAGGCACAGAGACCAACTGCATCCATCACTTGGTTGGTCAAGTTCTCATACATCATCCATACACAACGAATTTATATCACATTCTCCTTTAGAAGCAAACTGATATCAAAAGCAAACTAATTATATCAAAAAATTTCACACAAACTGATATCAAATTAATTCACATTTCTCCTTTAGAAAGAGTTACGTTATTGCAGTTCATAACAAATTTTAACTTGTCCTTGAAATTTATGAGACAATTTTTTTTTATCCCATCCACGATAGCATTTTCTCTCTCTTCCAGGAAGCCTTTCTGCAGAGTAAGATCTGGAAGGCTTACATCATATTTCTCCTTTAGGCAGGATTGTTTTATTCCAGTTTATATCAAATTCTAACCCGTGCATTAGTTTGTATCCATTGTTTGCCCAAAACAATTTCAGTACACCCATCCGCTATATCCTTATGTCTCTTCCAGGCAGTCTTACTAGCATTTTCGCCTGTCCAATAAATAAAGACCTTCAATAGGTTGCATGAAACTCTTTTCCATCATATTTTCCACAAATTCTGTCTGCTTCTTTACCTGGATTACCCATCATGCAGAGTCCTTGGAAGACATGATCAATTCATGCCCATCGTTTGCAAGATTTTGAAGGCAGGATCTTATCTGCTGGTTTTACAGAGCACAATCATGACAACCATTCGAGATTAACCCTACTGATATTACCGTCAAAAAAATCTCTTAGGATGCTACTGTATGTTACCTTAACAAGCATCTCCTCAATGCATTCAATTGTAAGTTACCACAGTTACCACCACTCCCTGGTTATCCATCTCACCAAAAGCATTTCTCCCTCTAGTCTTGCTTAAAGAGAGCAATTGTTGTACGGAATGTTACCAAAACAGAACAGAAAGTTAATGGAGACGGTTCAGACTGAGATAAGGGGGTTATAAGGTTTCAAGATTAATAAAGTAAAACCTGCCAAGGACTTCTAATACAATACGAGGGATTTCGTAAACTTTAACCATCATCATATCATATAAAAGTCATTAACTTAATGCTTTTCAAGATTAAAAAAGTAAAAACTATCAAGGACTTCTAATACAATATGAGGGATTTCGTAAACTTTAACCATCATCATATCATATCAAAGTTATAAACTCAATGTTTCTATACAACTACAAGTACAGCAATATATAATATTTTTATTTATTGTTTGGGAATTAACGAACAAAAAATTGCCACATACTCAGTTTCACCATGTGAAATCATTCAGTCAGAAAATATATAACACATACAACAGAAAATCTGTCAAACAACTCAACAAGAGACTAATTGAACAGAAGTCCGTCTCAATTGAGAATTTGGTATAAGAGATAAAAAACAAAATTAATAGGAACAAGATTGAAAAGGGTTATTGGAGAGCGACAGACTTAGTATTGATTTTTTTCACATTCTTTTCTGATTTGGCCAGACCAATCTACGAAATGCCAGTTTTTTGAAAACCAGGTTTGGGAATGCGGTGAAAAACAAGGTTCCTGAATGTGGTGAACCCTGGGTGTTATGTTTCTGGTAACATTCAAAGAATTGGGATAGGTTCCCTAGGTCTCCATTTTTTTTAAAAATTGCATTTCTTGATTTGATATGCCCTCTTTGCAGAGCCACACCATGTGGAATGCAGCCCTTTGCAAACATCTTGTCTATAAATTTCATGGTGTCATCGAGGCTGTGACACTTGCAGAGTGCGTGTAATAAGGTCCTGTGGGTACAAACATTAGGCCCAAGCCCCTTTTTAGTCAGGTCTTGAAGAATCTCAATAACTTCTTCCATCCTTCCCTCCTGGAACACAGTCTCTCACAACCATTTCATCCAGGAGCCTTCTTGCCTCTTGGTATGTAACAACATTAGGTTTGAAGCCCTCCTCAACTATTTTCTCAACTAGGTCTACTGCTTTACCTATCTCTCCAGCTGTACAGAACCCAGTTCCAGATATCTCCTTCAGAAGTTTGGTGGCCTCCTGTCACCCTGCCCTTCTTGCAGAATCCATTGATTATAATATTAAAAGTCGGCGTATCTGGGCAGAAACCAACACCGGACATCTCCTTCAAAAGTCGGGCGGCCTCCTCCACCCTGTCATGCCGGCAGAACCAATGTAGCAATCTATTTGACTCCATTTCCTTCCATAACTCCAAGGATCCGACAAGTGATATATGTGCAGCGAGTGATTTCAGGGTCAATATACAAAAAGAAAACCAAAAAATACAGAACATAACCAAACAAATTCCATGTGCTCTGCTCTGCTCCAAACCGAACAAAAAGAATACACCCTGAATTCACTTCACTAATTTGATGAACAAACCCAACCCATTCTGATGATTTATTTGTACTAATTGGCCGAACTAACACCCTGAATTCAACTCTGAGTGACATTTTTAATTAAGAAATCCATCAGAAAACGGTCACGCTTCACGCTAGAAAAGTATTAAAAATAACTGTCAAGACCAGAAAATTCTACCCCCAATATTCACCATGCAAAAAACGTGACGAGCCAACCACAAAAGGTGATCAAAGGAGTATGCAAAAGGGCTTACTAACCACAAAAGGTATTAACTGCCTCTGATTCACAATCAACTCTAGGCTACAGTTCTGGTTGGTTCTCTGCCAAGAATTTTAAAAAGCATATTAAAAAAATATATTTAGAAAAAAGACTAGATGATGAACTTTATGTTCAGAACATTAAAAAAATATATTGGCTGGTATGTAGTCTTGCAATTTCTAGAGATTTTTAAATATTTTTTTCAACTGATTCATTCAAAACCTCCAGGTTTAAACCCATAGTTTCCGAAGCACTTCAACTAGGCTCAGAGATTTTGGTTTGTTCTACAAAGAAGAATAATTAGCATGGGAAAAACTAGTAACTCAACAGATGATGG
Organism: Taxus chinensis; assembly: GCA_019776745.2. Classification (NCBI taxonomy): domain Eukaryota; kingdom Viridiplantae; phylum Streptophyta; class Pinopsida; order Cupressales; family Taxaceae; genus Taxus; species Taxus chinensis. The sequence goes on from CM034153.1 coordinate 170,184,292, forward strand.
GCGCAATTTAACTATCTACATTATTTTCTGAATTGATTTATAGAAAAGCACAAAAACAAATCCATCAATAACCAGTTTTAACTCCAACGAAACGAGAGTAATGTTGCAGTTATTGAACAACGATCGAAACAGTTTGCACGCTCAATCTAGAAAATGAAAACAAATACAAGTAAGGGCATGAAAATGATGGAGAGTAAGGGTCACATGCCTGCAGATCCCTAACTTCTCTTCCTCTTTTTTGATCCTTAGTTATTTCCCTGACCCCTGCCAAGAGTAGTATTTGCTTCCAATGCGTAAACATCACATAAACAGGACCAGCACACCTATGTTTGATTCCAAGGTATCCCCTGTCTTTGACATGGCGTCAACAACACACTCTCATCAAAATTATGACTAAAACGAGAATACCTATGTTAGATCAGATGGAATACAAACATTAAAATAAGTGGTATGCATACCTACTGATATGCATCAGGAGCCTGCCCTGTATCCCTGCTCATAATTATGACTAAAACTTAAAAGAGACATGATAAAATATGCATTTCTGCAGAATAAATTGAAAGTAGGGAATAATTAGCATGGCCAAAATAGCATAGTAAAAAGGATAGAATAAGATAGCATGAAGCAGGCAGCTAAACAACTGATGCACAGTGATTTAAAACAAATCATGAAAACAAATTCATCCATAAGCAATTAAACCCCTGGAAAATGAGATAAATTTTGCAATCAATGAACAAAAATCTAAATAGTTTACATGCCCCTCGGGACGTTAAATCAGAGCATGAAAACTAATATAACCACTACCAATTTAGAAATTGGCGGACATCAGTTGAAAGAGAGGAAGTTTTCTTACAGTCAATTTACTAAGGGCATTAAAATGAGGGAGAGTAAGAGTCACATGCCTGGAGATCCCTGCCTCCTCTTCCTTTTTATGCATTTGTGGTTTACCTTGCACCTTAATAGCTGAACATCTTAATGGAACGTTATGCTTTCTTCCAAGGCATCCCCTGCCTGTGGTATGGTGTCTCATATTGCGAAAAATACCTGTATTGCACCTCATAGAATCTACAGCACACTGTTATAGCTAGTCAACAGAACCTCTCCATAAACAACGCCAGCACACCTGTGTCATAGAAGATGGCGTATACATATAAAAAATAATGTCTAAGAATAATGTATATATACCTCCTTACAAGGGCCTGCGCTGTGGCCTTGTTCAAAAGAGGAGAGTAGGGAGACCTAGCATATTTCTCACTCAGTTGCTCCAGCTCTCACCCTTCACCCATTGTTGCATTAACACACAGACAATGAATATATATCTAAAAAGCTGGCACACACTGATATCAAAAGAAAACTATGAATCACCATATATAAAAAGCTCCAATACTAGCAAACATATTGTAATTTAGTATGTATGTCATGTATATACATGGGTGGAGTTCATATATATATATATATATATATATATATATATATATATATTATGTATACATTATATGTATATTATGTATATACATATACGGAAGGGTAACCATTCTGAATGGATCTGGAAGCTCCATCCATTGCTGATTTCAAATTAGTTCGCACAAAGTGATATAAAGAAGAAGGAAACTATTTCCATCAATTAAGAATAGTCAGAGACATTGTAGTAAACCAGCATGACGCAAGCTGTATATATTTAGCACGATATGTTATTGAGACGCAAGCTGTATTTATTCATTGCGGCATAAACACATACTCAAATATATATAAAAAAAAAATCGCACAACTGATATCAGATGCAAACTATTTCCATCAATTAAGAATCATCACAGACATTGCAATTAGGGATTGTAGTAAACCAGCATGACTCTGCCATGTTGGATACCCAGAGCTCACAATCTGGCCCTGTGGAAGGCCGTTGTGCCAGTGTTGATTTAGCACGATATGTTATTGAGACGCAACCTGAACCCTATAACAAGACTATCCAAAAGAGGCAATTAAAATTTGAAGTCTGCATTAGGTGAAAATTATGAACCATTCTGAATATGTGGAAGTGTAAACCTACATACGATCACAGTATTCGAGTAATATGCATTGACGAGTGAATCAAAGACAACCACAGATTCATAGAAAGAAATGAAATGATAAAAAATGTAGCTCATAATCTGATCAACCTGATGTCCATTGGTCCTACAATGAAAGGATCCGACAAGTGATATATGTTCAGCGAGTGATTTCAGGTGAATGAACAAAAAGAAATCTAAAAAATACAGAGCATAACCAAACGAATTTCATGTGCCCTGCTCTGCTCCGTTACAAACCGAACAAAAAGAAAAAAAGAAAAAAAAAACAGAGCATAACAAACTTTAAGAGAAAGAAGAATCAGCTTACCCCATTGTAAAAATGCATCTATGATGTCACGGATCGGCATTCTAGCAAATTTAATGACCGCTGGACTCTAGTCTCTGTTTTATTTGCGAAGCCAACGAAGTTGCAGAGCAAACTTGAGGATCTTCAAATATTGCCTTCCCCAAATGACTTGTTGGTGTGGAAAGAATTGGCTGTGCAGAGACTTGGAAAGCTCGATCTTGGACAATTTCGGTAGGGCATCGTCGCTTGCTTGGATTCATCCGACCCAGAAAGCTTGAAAGACCAAGGGCACCCTCCTCCTGATATGCCAGGGCCAAAAGAGAAGAGACCCACTGCATCTGCATCTGCATCTCTCACTCGCATTCTCCACCTCTCATCCTTAATCCCATAGACTCTCTACTCTCCTCCGCCCCAAAACCCCCATTTATAACAACGAATGTCTTTTCATCAACGCCTCAATTTCCATCATCATGAATCTCACTGTTTGTATTTTACCGTTGGGAGCACCTTGTTTTATTTTCTTTAAAAAAAATCACTGAAAAATAGCTTTTCCTTAACGGCTCAATTTACATGGGTTTGATTTTATTTATTTATTTTCTTTTTTCGGGGGTACCGTTTGAGCATGTTTTTTATTTGGTTTAAGAAAAGGGAAGAACATTCGCACGTCAAATAATTACCAAACAAAAATTAAAATGGGTAAATAAAAAATAAGTTCAATTGACATCAGAAAAAATAGCTACACGGATACTCAACTATGTATAAACTGATGTATCTAGACTATTAGGTAAAACCATAAGAATTTAGGTGAAATTCTCACATTTCAATTTATATATATCAAAACTTTATAAGACTATGAGAAAATTTTAGCCACTTTCAAATAGATGTTTATCTAAATATATAAAATCCTTAACATACATTAAACTATTTCAATTGGATTTATATGTCTCTCCATCTTAAAATTTAGAGATTTTTTAACATTTTTAAAATTTGTAATCTGTAGACAAACATAAAGATAATCATATTTTAACTCTATTCAAATAAAATAAATTAAAAATGTATCTTTTATATTCAAATTTATTCAATACTCAACTTTTTTTTGTCTTTAAAACATTATAAATTTACATTTTTCATATTCAAATTTACATATCCACAACTTATAGCTAACTATTTTTAGGCTTAAATTTATACAGTTATCATTTGGCTGGCTATTTCTTTTGGTTATTTAAAATTAAAATTTATTTAAAATATATATCCATAACTAGCCAAAAGAAATATATTTTAAATAAATTATAATTTTAAATAGCCAAATTGGCTGGATAAAAAAAATGGTTGGTTATTTCAAATTAAAATTTATTTTAAAATATATACCCATAAATAGCTATACAAAACAATCCTATACTTTTGTATTTTAATATTTATTTATTTTTTATTAGTAATACATTGGAAAAGGCTCCAAGGGCCGTTACAAAAGATAGTCGTGAAAGTATACAAAAGACTAACAAACCTAACACCAAAAGCAAGAAACAAAAGAGATATTGGCTCCCATTAAGCCCACGCCGAAACTAAAAGACCAAAAACAAAACATAAAACTCAGGTGGTAGCCCGAGAGCTACTCCGAGTTAAATGATGAGCAATTTTTTTAGGATGTACCAAAGTCCATCCGCCATCATTAAATGATTCCTTCTATCCCGCAAAATTTTCATGCAACATATTTGAATTTCCTAAATCAATGATCAGGACCACAACCGTATTATTCGAAGTATCTTTATTTCCTGCAAATCCTGCATATTTCCTTGTAAACCGTGATTACCTACAGTCAATGTGTTGTTTGCATGGTTTTTTAAATTTGAAATCTCCCTCCTTTCTAACCAGTTCAGTCCGTCACCTTTACCGATTCCAACATCCTCCTTCCAAGTGAACTTTGCTACTTTTCCAATGCTAACAGGCTCATCCGTATTTGGAAAAAAAATCAACATCCTCACTTTGAATAGCTGCACTACTACAAGGAGGGGTGTTTTGAGACAATAATAGAGACAATAATTGACCAAATTGTCTCAAATAGAGATAATAAAAAGTTGTGTATTGTCTCTATTATTGTCTCAAAGCGGGTGTCTCTAATATTGTCTCTAATTATTGTCTCTTTAGAGACAATATACATTGATACATATTTTTTCTCTATTATTGTCTCTAGAGACAATATCATTATTGTCTCTCTAGAGACAATAATGAATACTAATTTTGTGTCTCTCTAGAGACAATACTAATTTCAATTTTTATTGTCTCTCTAGAGACGATACGAATTTAAAGAATGAAAAATATTAATTTCAAGAATAAATAATAACCAAATATTATATGGTGTAGTCAATGGCTATATATCGTCTATGATGTCAGAGTGGACTAGTAATTAATATTATAAAATTAAGAACAATTTGATTTGAATCTTGTGCCCAACAAATGGGTCAAACATTTTATTAATATCAAATAAAATAAAATACAAAAGGGTGTCTAAATGTTGTTAACCCTTGAAATACAATGATAAAATACAATAGGGTGCCTATATGCCGTTAACCCTTGACATACAATATTCACACCACCTCTCCACCACCAGCTTCAAGCGATCCTGTTTGCTTCCCTAGTGTTACTTCGACGTTCTTTTTCTTAACTTTTATTTTGAGGAACTGCCTCTCCACCGACAGTTGTCATCTTCATGTTCTTTCCATATTCTTCAAAATACCTACAGGGACATTATACAAATTTAAATAAAGCACATTTTTGAGATAATTATAGGAAGCAAGTGAATTCATAAATGTTGCAACACCGTAAAATAATTTGAGAAAACTAGTTCATAGTTAAGGAACAAAAATGACTTTTGAAACATCTCCTCAGTAACAGAGGGTGGAATTCTTGCAACAAATATTCGTGTAATCTTCTTGGAAGAAGGTTTCCTTTCCCCCTACAAAAATCATGTTTAATATAAAAGAGCATATCATATTCTGATATAAATTAAAGATAACAGCTGTACAAATTGTAAAAAGGGTGATCCATTTTTTGGCACACTAAGTTCCTCCCATGGGCATTAAAACAGATGCTCATACAATTCAAGTCATACAGGAGTGACCAATTCCAAGAGTACTACCATCAACTTGCATATACTCTAGCATAAAATGACAAAGCAGTTAAACTTACATCAAAAGTTCTTCCAAAGGCAACATCAATATCTATTCTTAGCAAATGAAAGTACAAATTTGAATAAAATTAAAGGCCACAAGACAACATTAATGCCTCAAAAAGAATAATAACATCTAGTCTATTTTTGACACACCAGATTTGAAATCAACTACTCGTGATTGACATAGATAAATAGCAAATGGTGAAATAAACAAATTTAGAATTGGGAATTCAAAGAGTAGTGAATACCATCAAATTTTGCCAGCAGATGAGCATGACATTTCTTTCAGCATTAAGTCAACAGGTAGCTTGAAGCATAACACGATAATACCAATAATCAATCCTTTGAATACACTGAACTAGTTATTTGCAAAGCACCGTGATAGTTGACCACAGAAGTTGGCTTATAAAGTTAATGAAACCTTGTTCTAAATCCCACAAAGATGATTTCGTCAACATTTACTTGCTTAATGATAGTACTTGTTCCTCCAAGACAATTATGGTGTAATCACAGTTGTTTGTTCATAACATGATCTGGTATGATAGATCTTTTTATTTGAAACAACAAACAATTTCTGATTTCAGCTTTCACCCCTTGTGCATTGCAAGTTGGCTCTCAGCCTTGGGGAAACATATCCAACCACTAGTCATGACCTCTAAAAATTATGCACTAATTTGTGCTAATGCAACCCAGAATAGACTTTTGCTTAACTACGAAGTCATCAGTTACATCTTACAAGCGATGAAAAACAATCTCAAGCCAAAAATCCAAGAGGGCATTCAACCGAGGAGACATAAGAAGATATCACGATGAGATCATTTAAACATTTTTGACAACATCGTTGTATCCATTTAACAACATTTTATGTCGATGACACCATCAGGTCAAAGTCAAAGTGGATCCAAACCCTGATTTTCTCACTCCTATCCAACCTAATTAAGATGCATGTTTTACCTGCTTAAGTTGACAGACCTAGCTGCTTAAGTTTCCAATTACTAAATTAGCCTAGGACAGACTCGGCGAAAAACCTACATGACATTATAGTGCTTGACTTACATAAATTTATAAGAAAATGAATGACCTATTCAATTTAAATCCCATATTCCCATTTGAAACAACAAACAATTTCACAAACATTGAAGTAAAATCTACTCTAAAAATTATGACCAGAACCTAGAAAGTTGACATTTTTACAACATTGACAAGTTATGACATAAGAAGATAACATTAGCTCTACAACAATTTGACTATTTTGACCATTGAAATTGCACCCCGTGTTGATCAGTATAGCAGCACTAAATTAGCCTTCTGGCAAAAAACCTACAGCAATTGCTTGACTGAAGACCTATTCAATTTAAATCCCATATTCCCAGCACAAACAGAATTAGATTTTGACAAGTTATGACATCAACATTAGCTCTACAGCAATTTGACTATTTTGACCTGAAATTGCAGTGTTGATCAATATAGCAACATTGACTTTTCTTGCAGCAATTGGACTGAAGGACGGAAATAGATTTTCATCTTTGACTAATATATTTGACTGATCAATTGACCACTATAAAAAGCATAAGAATTGTGTCATTATTTTTAACTAAATGTTTACTTTAATACAAATTGTTGAATATTGTACTAGCACAGTTGACATTGACTGAATGGTGCAGTTAAATACTTGTTCCTAGAAGGGACGAAACTATTTCCAATGAAAAGTGGGACATCTATGCTATTTGGATACAATATCCCAAAATATCAGATCATTTCTTTGGATACAATAGGCCAAAGTTGATAAGTGGGGTGTGTTCTTGTATAAAAAATTAAGTTTTCTGTGCATGCCATTCTTTGGGTAACTGAACAAAGGATTTTATGAAGTAGCAACTCTTGTCAAGAGGTAAGCTTGGTATAAAGGTTTAATTGATTTGTAATAAAATTCTTGGAGTTCTCAGAATGTCTTAAAGTTAATAAAGTTGACAAACTCAAGAGATTGTCCTTTGGAGGACTGTAGCTTGTCCTAGAGGATCTATGAATGAAATTCTTGCTTAAGTTGCACAAAGAACTCTTAAAACTAGTCATTGGAAGGAGTATGATGGTAATTGGTATACTCAGAGAAAATGAAATATTTTAATTGCTTGTGGTAGAAATCCTATAGCTTGCAAATTTGAAGAAACCCTCATAAACTGTGAAAATACCCTGTTTAGAGATATTTGAGAGAGTTGAAGGTAAATAAGTAAAAGAAAGACCATTATTGTGTGGAAAATAAATGTCTAGGAGGTTTCCAATGAGAATATTGGTTTGTGCTACAGGATCAAGAAGTATAAGAGTGTTAGCCATCAAAACTCAGGGCTAGTAAAAGTAAGGAAACACATTCCTGACTGTGAATGTTCAAATTTTTGCTTGGAACCATATGACAATGGACTATTTGAGTGATATCTCAATCTTGAAGGATAATTCCACGTGATAGGAGTGAATGAAGGATCATTTCATGAATTAGAAGTACCATCCTTTGTGATATTCTATTGCCAATGGATAAACTAGTTGAAATTTGTACTGTGACTATGCCTTGGGTTGTGGGATCAAATTTTTCTTTGCTTTTGTGATGAGTATAAGCACGAATGAAATATGTAGGAAGGATTAGATGAAGTGTATTTAAGCCATGGTTGAGACCTATACAATGAAATAATTCTCTGTTATTTGAATTGAGAGTAAGGGTTTGAATTACCCTATTTTTATGAGCATGTATAGACCCCTCCTTAACGGAAATCAAAATTATTGGTATCGCTAAACCTTGCTGGTAGCTCAAGATCCTAGAGAAGGTTAAGACAACCCTGCATGTCAAGTAAGAAGCTTTGGAAACAAGGATCATGCATTTTATAAGCATTTTGAGGCTCACGGGCCAGGTAAGTGCACAGTTAGGGTTTGTAGAGTAGAGTGTGAAATCTCCCTATTTGGACATCTCCCTATTAATCCTTTTATGGAAGATCAGTTCATGAGGAAAGTCAAGATGGGGCGTGGTTAGATAATTGATGTTTCCCAACTCCTCGAACATGTATGAAGGTATTTTACAATAATTGAATGCATATTCAAATGCAAATGTTCAATCTGTCATTATCCTTCTCCTAGTTGACTGTACTGTGCAACATTTTCACTATGTATAAGAAATAGAAGAAGCTTTCCATGCATATATGATTGTTTTAAAAGATATATCTGTGTCTGTGTGTGTGTGTGTGTGTGTATATATATATATATATATATATATATATATATATATATATATATATATATATCTAACACAAATACATAGGTTATTGAGCTTATCTCAAGACATTAGACATCAAATTCAAGAAATTGGAATGAAATCATCCCTCTCGGGCTCCATAGAAACCCTTGGTCAAGGTTTGTAGAGAAATGTTTATATCTTATGAATTATGACGAGCTTAATCACAAAATTTGGAAATAATCATATTTATACTCCCCTCAAGCATTTAGAAAGGGAATCAGGTCCTTAGGGCTTCACACGAGTGAACTGGGCATGACAGTTCTAGGAGGAGTATGAAAAATACAGTATTTAGGCGTAAAAGGAGAAGAACTCAAGAGAGCTGGCAGTGATTGGTGAAGAGGCATTGCATGAAACTTCCTAGGAATTTAAATCTCAATAATGGGTATCTAAAAATGTTTTGAAGTAACTAATAAATTTCAAATTTTGCATTTTATAAGCAAAACTCGGTCTGAACTGTGGAAATTGTGCAAACCCAGTTTTAGGACAACGTGCATAAATTTTTATGGAAGTATCATAAAGAGATAAAATTCAGACAATAAGAGAACCTTGGAAATACAAATCCAACGAGTCTATTATGAGGTCGATTGGATATGTAAAGATAGTTTTATGACCAAATTACTGACCTGCACTTCTGAGACAACTCAAAAGAAAAACGTATTTCAGTTAGTAAAATCATCATAAAGTGAAAAATAATCAGCCACATCATTTGAAAATTTGAGATAATTTTTTTCAGATAGAAAATAACAAGTTTTCAAAAACTTGGGTCTCGATTTCATGTGGGGAGAAAGATATTAGAGACACAATTTACCTAGGTTGTGTAAAATGTGACAGAGTAAGAAATGGTGTTTTTATTTTCTATTTATATTTGATCTAAATGAGCCAACATTCAAACTGATATGTTTGCAATAAAGAATATGAATACAGTAAGCATGGAATTTAAAATATATTTCTGCACTAGAGAAACAAACTGCAAGACATACCTGAAAGATTGGGTTTCAAATCCACTGTCAACTGCACTGCATCCAAAGAATTGTCTTGACCTCTTATACAAAAAACTAGTCTTGAATCTCCAACATTACCAATAACCAAGTCCTGTCCCTGATCCCAAGAAACATAGAATGTAAGTTATTATTTAATAATTATACCTGGAATGAGATTCCATTTCCCAATTAGTCTTTGAGTCTAAAAATTCGAGATCAAAACACATGGTAAAATAATTAATCGGATTGTTAATGCTTCCCACACTAACTACAGTCTATCCATCATCCATGGTTGAGTCCTCGGGATTATTCACGCTTCCCACCATACTATTAAATTCCTTTAAGCTATCGTCATCTTTAACCTTTGTTTCCCATTGGGAGCACAACTTTGATGGTAGCGAGTCGCTCACACTTCTGGCTACTAGATGCCCAAATGGACCATGCCCGTCAAATACTCCACATAAAATTGTGTCCTTTCTTGAACCAAAATCCTGCAAGTTATAAATTGTATGTTAAAACATTTATAAAGAAATTGAAAATAAAATTTATAGAAGGAAAAAAAAGTAATTATTGAATCAGTTATAAGTGAGTATTGCTATAAAATCAGTAGCACAGTTTTCCCCTTAGAAAAAATGTCCAAATTTGCTATTCGTATAATTAAAATGAATCAAAATAGGCATTTCCTCATTAAGGACGCTACACGTGCACCAAACATGACTCCTTGACTGCATTTCCTTAATTATTATCTGCTAGTCTCTCTCTACTTTGACACGATGTTTTTCTACGCAACACACCTCATTCCAAGGATCAAAGCTAGACTCAGATTCTTTGTTAGAGGATATATGCTTCCCCAAAGAGTAACAAAATAAAAAGGACCCTCGATTATCTTGGAAGAGACCTATCAAAACTGAGTTATACCAAACCTGTAATCAGGACATCATATACTAAAATAAGGAAAGAAATACAACCATCCTCAAACCATCAAGTGGATCTCAACAGAGAGGGAAATACACCAACAAGCAAAATTGCAAGAAATAAAAAAGAAGAAAGAAACCTAACAATTGAGATTCTTCACTAGCATCATTAGGCATTTTTTTGAAAGAGATTCAACGAAAAAACATAAAAATTCAATAGAACCAAACCATGGGCACATCCAACCAAAAAACAAGGTGAAAAGCAGAAGCCTCATACAATCTTCCATACCTTCCAAGGACCAATTTGATACACTGAACTCTGAGTAACAAGTCCCAACATCTTTGGTGTGATTCACTTCCAAAAGACAACCTATGAATAGCAAGTCCATAATACATTAGATGCCATAAATTATCTGGATATTTCCTATTGGTTAGACAACACTAGTTAACCCAAACTAAAATGAGAAATAAAAAAGCTGGCAACATATCAATACATATTCTGGCATCTGGTATGATTTTACTTTCACTTTCATCTCTATGTTAAATATTTGCGGATGTTCCTAAGTGGTGCCTGGTATTTGGGTTGTCATTAATTACATATGCAATGTCATATCCACAATTTGAAAATTAATCATGATTGGACATTAACTATTAATTTTGATAAGTGCCTTGCAAATAAACTGCCATCAAAATCATTTGATATTCATCCCAAAACCTAAAAATTAAGTAATATTGTAGTTCTTACTATTTGATTTCCAGAAAAACAACTTCCCACCAAATAAGGGATTGTTATTAATGACCTATTTTTATTTGAATACCAGTATAAAACATTAAATTAATTTCTATTATCCATATTAACTATTGTTGTGTTATCCACTATTCCCCGATTTCCATGGCTATAGCTAAGCTAAATTTAGACATTTCCAAATACACCATGAATTTTGTTCCTCTATCCATCATTGCCTACTTTTTATTTGTATACTGGTAAAAATGTTGAATTCAACAGTTTTAGCTAATAATAAACTAGATATAAACATTTCCAATTATCTACTTTTTATTATAATATCAGTCATGAATTTTTGTACCTGTCCACCAATACCTATTTTCAATTTTTTTACCAATAAGAATGATGAGTTATAAAAAATTCGTTTGCATCCCCACCCCTGCTATTAGCCATGAATTCCTATACTATTATCCACTATTTCCCAATTGCTATGGTTATAGCTGGAAATAAATTGAATATAATCATTTCTAATTATCTACTTATTTTTTAACATCCATGAATGTTTGTGCCTCTGTCCACTATACCTGAAGACTACATCTCAACTCTTCAGACAATGGCATCAATCGAATTAGGATATAGGCATACAACTCCCTTATGCTAGTTGCAAAGTAGTTTCTAACTTGGTTTTATAGGGTAGGAAGGTTGGATATAATGGAGAAATGCCAAAAAAATGACATAGATTTCCCTAGTCAATGAAGGTTTTGATAAGCCACAAGTTACTTCATCACGAGATTAATAACTTAAAATCTAGTGTTGTCAATACTAATGGAGAAAGTAATGAGTACGAGATCATTAACATATTGGGTGGAAGAAGTTAAAGGAGAGTTTGGATTTGGGAAAAAGATAAAGGGATACTTCAATCTAGTGGCAAATAAGGAAATACACATACATCCTTCTTTATCGTTAGTTACACAAAAGAGTATATCTAAGAAAAAGAAGCTTCGGTCATGCAGGTGCTATAATGGATATTTCAAGAAGTAGAATACAAGATTCTTTTCATGAGTCGTAAAGAAAGAAAGAAACGGATGTGCACTGTAATAACCCAAATATTCACAAACACGAACAACACAGTAAAAGATAGGATTTTTTTTTTGACTTGCTTGACACATAGCATGACGCAACATGTCGTCACCAAGGATACAACTAACTTTGTGAACAACTCGATACAAGGATGGCCATAAAAGCAGCACGGAAACGTTCACACCTATCAAGAACAATATACTTTTCTTTGTTTTTTTTTGACAGAACAACATAGAAGCCCAACCACATGACACTCTCACAGCTAGGGCAAGCCACAGTAAGAAATGATTGGAGGTTATTTATTTTGATAAGACACCCTTTTACTCATGACTTAAGTTTTCAGAAGGATTCAATATATGATTCGCACAAATTCATCTTACCAACTGAGTTATGTTCTTATACACTGTAGAGTAGTTCGCTTAAAGTCTTCTCCTTTATAAACATTATTTGTTTTATATATTTATTTGATAAAGATGGTAATTTAATTCCATAAGGCCATCTATTCACACTTACATTACTAGAACTCATTCATGCCCTTATGACAACATCGGTTCACGTTCAACAAACTTAAGAGAAAATTACAAGGTACCCTGGATAAAGTTAAAGGAAGAAGGTCAAATGAGTTCACCCTTAAGACGTCATTAGATCTTACTAAGGTTTAATTGAAGCTTGAGGTTTTATACGTAGTTAATTAGCGCTCTTACTTAGGCTTCACCGAAAGAGCTTATCAAGAGGAAGCTACTTACTTTTAAAAAGGCTAAGAGATAAATTGAGTGGTTTCTAAATTTTCTTCTCTTACTTGTTAAATCTTATTAGAAACTAACCATAGTTTTCCTTTAAGCTTGTCTTTAGTGTTCACCAAAAGAGTAGTGTTTACTAGTTCAGTTAGGGATAACACGTTATATAAAATCACTTTGCAAGGATGGTCTCACTCTTGATTACTTAAGGTATTGTTTGTTTACAAGGGGATCTAAACCACAACATATTTCTTTGTATAAAACTTTTAGGTAACTTCTGTGAGGAAATGCCACTCCATTAAAGCTTACATATAACCCATCAATACAAAGTCTTAGAAAGATTTAAATTAACACTTAATTCTCAAGATCAAAGTTTTACAATGCTTATGCCAGTGAAGAGATTGAATATTATTTCTCACTAAGAAGAGTTACCAGCCAAAATACAAAAAAGGACAAAACTACTACTTCACGTAATTCTCCGAACAATTCCAGGAAAGAGGTCATATAAACTCTCTTTACAAGCAATGTTACACAATTTACAACACATTGGACATTTTTACAAGGAACTTCATAAATTGTACATATGAACCCTTAACACCCTTTTCCTCTAGTCTACTCACATAATCCATCTGCACAAATATTAACTAGAGTCAGTTTGCTAGAACTGAGCATGTTAAGACTACCCATTGCAACAGTAAGCTAACATTTTATAATATCATGAAAGTAAAATTCTAAACTCAAGAATGGATCAAATCACAAACCACTAATCAATATGTTTCACAAGATGAAGAGATTTATACCAGCCAACAAGGAGGAATCCCAATATTCAAGTGAGAGAGATATTCCAAAGACAAACAAGGTGAGACCTTATTGGTGAAGACAACAAGGCTGAGAGTATTGAGATTTCAATCATGTAATCCTATGGATTACGTGATTGAAATCTAACACCCAAACATCATTCTATTATTATTAACCAAAAGGATAAAGATCAGTCAAATGACTTAACATATTCGAAATTACTTGGTGACAAGACTGCATTAACACACATCCATGTTTTAGGAAGAATAAAGGCCCCAACCATATATGAACACAAATCAGTCAAAGATTAAAGTTAACTTCACTCAACTGAATAAACCAACATACATATAATACTCACAACACAATAACTGAATCTGAAGATTCAACATACCAAGTAATTCTCACCGAACCTAATTATTTTTCTTCAAGAAGTTAAATAAATTAGATTCTATCCAACTAGATTACATTCAACAACTATAGTTGGATTACACAGGAAAGGATCAAGAAGAATTCTTTTCACCGAAGGTTGTTATTATCTTACATCACATAATCAGTAATAAACCCATAATCCACCACTCGTATGATCATTGTAAGAGTTAAGGACTTAGCTCACTAAAATATGTAACTGAGTCGATTCCTACCTTTTCCATTTTCATACAAGTCTAACCCAATTCGAAGCAAGGTAACCATTCTATTTTCATACATGCCTCAGTCAACACTTACTCAGAAAGTCCCTACCTAAATTATTGAAGGTTTGCTAAGCTACATAATGGATTTAATAGAAAACCCATTTCATTCGATACTTGGATTTAAACAAGCAAGGAATAGTCTATTGAAAGTATAAGTGAATCGACACAAGATCCTCTACCGTGACCCAACTCGAGTCACCAATCACAAGGTTAACAGTCAGCGAAGGAGGAATACAAAGTAAAATACTCTTCCTACAAACTATGCCTTCTCTTCCATCTCTAAAACAACATATGAATAGTTTGGGCATACCCATCTATTTCACGACAGTCTACTCGACCTATCCTCATAGTCGCTCCAAAGAAAACATCTGCTACTACAGAGTTTGATTGAACTCTTTTATCTTATGATACAGTGTCTCACGTCACAGGATCTGTATTGAGCAGTCAATATTTCACTCACATAGGCCTCTAAGAAAACATCATGCTCACTATGCGAGGTCTACACACAGATTCAGCCCAAGAAAAGCTTTTACCAAGACAAAAACAAACACTTGTCCTAAAACTGGCCATGAGTCGACAAATCTACAAATATCTGCTAACGTTATTCATGGCTCAAGTTTATATCTGCTACTGCTGGTTTAGAAATCGAACTCAACGGCCATTGTTCACTATTGTCTCTAAACGTCACCCGAATTGAAGAATTAAGCAAGAAACACCCAGGTTAAAGATCTAACACCCACAGTATAAAACATCAACCATTATTTTGCTATCACATGGCAATTACTCTTTTATTTCGAAAAGAAAAAAAACGAGGTAGAAAAGAAATGTATACATGCTATCACAGTTGCTATCAGGGTATGAAAAACAAACAACTCCCAACAATCCTTCCTTTCCTTCAATCTGGGTCGATTCACAAGGAAAAGCAGAAGCCCATTCTAAATGCCATAACAGATAAAAGACAAAAAGAAGGACATTCAATTCATGACATAAAAAAAGGGTAGCAGAAGATTGCAAGGGCAGGTTTAACATGCCTGGTTTAAAATGCCATCTCCATATGCATATGATTGTTTCAATACAGCTGCTTGCCCTTAACCCAAAGTGCTCTGCGAGCTCATGCTAGCGCCACATTCACGCGGTGAAAAACAACTACAAACCAACCCCATGATTTGAAGCTCAGACACAAGACATAATGATTACATCACACTCCTGGCTCTGGAAGGCATCTACCGTAATGATAAATAAACCTTTTCCTTCATCAGATTGGGAATAGCATCAAACTCTCAGTGCAAACATTACAGTTGTAGTTTGTAAGGTGTGATAATTCCAACAGAAAACTTTATGCCTGCCAACTTGGTGACTCATTGAAGAAACTCATATAATAGCAAAGCAAATTGTGTTTCATGAATATTCTGATATGAAACAGATCGGCCTCTATGAGGTTCTCTTCCATGAGTTACATCGCACAACAAGTAAGATCTCAATAGATAATCTTTGTAAATAAATTTCATCAGGTCTGCTGGTAACACCCTGACTGTCACATAATCGATTTTGAAGAAACAACTCGGTACATGTTCTTGATCTGAAAAAATATCCTGCTACCTTCATCTCCCAAGACATTTTCTCCAACAGTGCATAGATCTCATGTGCCCGTGGGTGTGATCTGTCACCTTGAAGGAGAATCTTGAATTTGAGGATGCAGTCGATGCTGAACAGATAACAACGAAGTTGGACCACCTGCTTGTTGAAGCGCTCAAAAAGGCTTCGACTATACTGCAACATGCCTGTTGCCTAGCTAATTACTGTTGCAGGCAGTTGCTGTGGATCCCCAACAAGAACACACCTCATAGCACCCAATGAAAGTGGAGGTAACACGCCTACTTCCCTAGCTTGTAGCTTCATCTATAACCACCATATCAAACCCATGGGCTAGGCGCTAGAAAAAGTTCCGGTCATAACTAGAAACAGTAGTGAACGCAATCTCAACCTCACTTGCAAAACTTGCCTCAAGATTTGATCGAGCTTCTTCCATGTTAAATTCACCACCTGGACGGAAACGACTTTCCAAAATGAAAAGGCAAGACAACTCAACTAAAACTTTATCTCGTTCTTCTACTACAGCTGATAGATTTTGCAACAACTGATCATGACTGTGGTCGTGTGCAACCAAAACATCAGGATCAACACCAACGGTTCCTTGGGATTGCCCTGCGGCAGTTGTCGCACTTAACTCTCTCTGGAGGCCACTGATTTTCTGAGATAAGTTTACTTCTCTACCCTGTAGTTGCTGCATATAGCCAATTACTTCCTCACGGCACTTTCCTAGGAAAAGTTCAATTCTACACTCCACTGATATTGCCTGTGCAACACGATTTTGAGAACCCACACCCACCCTCACAACATCAGGGTGATAGACCTTCATTTCACCGTCAATGAATCCACTATCCAGAACACGCTGTAGCAATTCATCTGTTGAAGCATTTGATGAAGTGCCAACAAGCATTCATGGTTTAGGGCATAAAATAATAGGTAGACCATGTGAGACAGCAGATTGCGAGTCAATATTTTAATAAATGGGCATGTGCAGCCACCAACCAGGAAGTTGAACACGCCAAGAAGGTGTAGGGGGTTTTTAATGCAATGGCAGGTGGCCATTAAAGCCACCCACCTCCAGCCGACCAAGGAAACAAGGTCAAAAAAAAATCATTAACCTTTCCTTCCCCATGCCAAACGTGGTACACAAGGAGATCAAAAGGGAGAGACAAGGTAGGTTGGGGACATAAAAATCTATATTTAAAATTAGTAATTTAAAACAATTCTAAGATTGCGGGATTGGTCGACCCAAGAGGAGAACGGGGTTGAGTAATTAAATGAAATATTTACGCGAACGCCACTCCCAAACCATGGCGCCACCACAAAACATACTCTTCCTCATTTGTGCAATGAGGCTTGATCAGCGGGAGCGAAAAACAAATCAAAAGGATAGTTTAACGATAACAGAGGATGATATCGATAACAATCGATATAAAGAAGGTAATAATAAAATACAATCATAATGTCATTATTATTATTATCATTATTATCATTCTACAGCTTGTAAAATAATTATCAATTATAGTCATAATGGTCAGCAATCGAGGTCGATGAAGGCACAACAACACTCCATGCTTAGAACTCGATCGCCACAGGATGAACAGGTGTAACGTAGAACAGGGCATTACAGTGGAACTGGTCACAAGCATTTATTTCAGATGTAAAATGAATGTATACTATATTGTCTTGATGGATTTTCGTATATTAGGTTTGATTAGTCATTTATGTTCAGATATGCAACACCATTTGGATTGACATCGGAATATGCCCATCCTGCTGAAATTTTGTTTCTTGGATTTGCCACCATTGTTGGTCCTGCTATCACTGGGCCTCATTTATTTACATTATGGTTATGGATGAGTTTAAGAGTGTTGGAAACTGTAGAGGCACACTGTGGTTACGACTTTCCTTGGAGCCTTTCGAAGGTGTTTCCAATTTATGGAGGGTTAGTATTGACAGATACATGCTTCTTCCATGTGTCAATTTTCTTAAAATATTATTATTAACCTTAAATCTGATTTACTTGAGTTGCTCACAGAGCTGATTTCCACGATTATCATCACCGCCTACTCTTCACCAAGTCCGGGAATTACTCATCAACTTTCACTTATACGGACCGGTAATTACTCTGCATCTTTTGTTTATTTGACAAATATGGCAGACACAAAACGAGTTTCTTTTAGAGATCTAATGTTTTCAGTCCATAAGATGATAAAGAGAGCTCCTGGAAACAAATGTGGAAAGCGTTTTTTAAAGCAACATTTCAGATCAGACTTTGTGGTCCATCATCAGGATGTACAAATGAATGATACACCTCATATTTAATAAAATAGGATTTTAAAAGAATGACGGCCTCTTAAATGGTACTTGCTTGGAATCCTTGTATTGTGAATGTGGTAATGGTTTTCTTGGACAACTGGTAAGCTGCTATTAGCGTCTTCAGGCAGTTTACCACCACAACTAGCAGCAGCAACCGACAGCAGTGTTTTTTGTTGTGTAGGAACTCTGATGCTGCGCTGTTTGGAACGCCATGTAGAGGTAGGCTGATTAGTACAGCTATTTGGATGTTTGTGTGCTATTTGTTTTTGGACTCCACAGTGATATGGAAGACATTTAGATTCAGAAGCATAGCTGACGACATTATGTAATGGTTTCTTTTGAAGTAATAAAAATATTGAGCTGAATCATAAACTTAGAAGATGTTCATAATACAGCTAATTTACACTATAACAAGAAACTCATATATATATATATACAGCTAATTTTGCCATGTTTATACTAGACCCAGATTTGCTTCCCAAATCTCATTTCATGGTAGTCTTTAGAGGTATAGGTTACTAGACATCATCTTTGCAAGTTTAATCATATGAATCAATGCCTATTGTGAATGTTCAAGCCTCTACAAAGACTGTCTCATACTTCACAATCCATCCTCTCTTGAAGGTTACTAACACATATATCATCTATGTCCTCTAGCCATGACTTACCCAACAATGGAACTACATTGAAAATAGATTTATAGGGCCACACTGGAGATGGATAGAAATGAAGAGTGATAGGTGACCATCTTTAAAAATATGGAGCGACATGAAAATCCTTTGAAAATATTCCACATATGACAACATTCAAGCTAGCTACTTAGACAGCCTACAATGGTTGTCTGTCTACCATCTTTGAAGAAGTGAAAATTGCATAAAGTGGAAAAATTTTGATCATAAATAACAGCACAGGGATGAACCTTCAGAAGCAGAAAAATAGTAGAGACTGCAACTAAGGTCCAAAGTTCCAACTCTTCTCTTGCTGCAGTTTTCCACTCCTTTGGCAGTGCTTTTTGATCTTGGGGTCCCATGGACTGTTTAGGTGCCATGTACGTTATTAAAAATTTTCTCTATAAATCATAGATACTTAACAGCTCGGGAATGAACCAATAGAGCATAACAACAACAGAGACTCAAACTAACGTCCAATGGCCCAAATCTTCTCTTACAGCAGGTTTTTACTCCTTTGGCAATGTCTTTTGTTCTTGGGTCCTATAGACTTTTTTGGTGTCATTGATGTTATTAAAATGTCTCCCTATCTCTCCTAACAGTTAGGGTTCATCTAACAGCGATCAAAATTTACACAATATTTTAAACGTCTTACAAGTTAAGGATGCATTTTCATCGTATTTCATGCATTTTGACCAATCTAAATTTGTGTTTTTCTTTTACGTTTCTGATAAAATAGGGCACGAAATGAAAATATCTTAAAAATCGTCTGCGATTCTCCTGTAACAATCACTGTGAAGTTTTTGGATAAATATAAAGTTTGGAGAAAAATATTTAGTACCTATACACCAAAAACTTAGACCCAGCAAGGGTATTTCAAACTGATAACCAAGCAGGGAGAACAATGAGGGACGCAGGCAGAACCAGAGCCACGCTTTTGGAATACACTATCATGCCCTCTTGAGCAGTTGAACTAACCAATGAAGCAGACAATGCATGCCACGATACAGATGGATGAGCCTCGATCCACGAATCTAAGATGGAAGACCCAAAAATGAGGTCATGAAACACAATCGTGGGGCAAAGGAAGGGCACAAAAAACCAGATACGAATCCCCTCGAGAAGGGTATAGACGTAGGGCATAGGATTCGAACTTACCCACGAAGCAGAACAGTCGTGGAAGCAAGACAAATCCTGCAATGATGGAAGCAACACAGTCGGGGCCACGAAACAAAGAAACATGATTGATGGAAGCAACACAGTCGAGGGCATAAAGAACACCCAGTAGAATAGTCACATGATCTGCGACAAGAAGAAATGTGGCCTCGTGCACAGATACGAGCCACGAGTAGTGAAAAGCCAAAGGAATGATCCCTTACAAACCAGAGCCATGAACCAGAGACAAACGTGCCCTCACAAACCAAAGTGAAATCTGATTTTTTATAACAACATTTTTACTGATATCCTTGTATATTTATTTGAAAAGAAGTTCCGATTCTTGCATAAATGTAACCAATAAAACATTATAACCAGGATTGAACCATGAGGAAAAGGTTAATAATAAAACAGGGCAAAAGAAATGGATCGGATACTTGCTCATCCTCCTCCTCACCTAAGATCTGCATGCGAGAATGAAATCCCCTCCCGCCCAATGCATTTTTCCATTTTACCATTTTTCCCGCAATTTCCCCACTTTGCAAGCCGCTACAAAAAAAAGTATTTTTAATTAAAATTTGTTATATTAAAAATATTAGCTAGAGACATGTTATATTAAAGGTATTAGTTAGAGACAAAATTAAAAGGGTGTATTAATTGGAGACAAAAATATATTTTTGTCTCTAAATAATGTCTCTAAACACCCCTCCTTGTAGTAGTGAAAGAACAGTAAAACTGAGCGCACTAATACATTATTATCATTTCACAAATGTGTATTTTCAATAGCATGTACATTGAATCAACAATATAACTTGGAATCTATCTATTTGGTGAGTTGTATAAACTCAGAGTGAACATGCAATGATGCATGGCATAAATGCATAAGCAACTCGTAGTAGGATTTATAGTCAAGCATACCAAATATAAAGTAGGTGCAAATAATTCTAGATTGCTAATCAATTTTATCATTGACCCAGTTGCTTGATTTGCTTCCAAGTTCTTAGATTAAAAACTTTTGGGACTTAATAAGCCCAACTATATCCCTTTTAAGTACGATCATACTACCATATAGTTTTCATTTGGTGTGTGTGTCAATCGGTGTGATTTTTTCAAGAGGAAATGTTGCAGTAGATTCAATTCATTTACAAGCAAAGCAAGGGGATGTTTCATTATCCCACTATACTCTAGTTTCTAGCATTTAAATCCTTTAACGATATTTGGATTCCTCACACTATTATTGGAGATTGAGAGCCATATATTAATGTATTTCTCAACCGTGGAAGTGGTGCAGCCAAAAGAAAAGAGGAGAAAAAACAGGATAATAAGGGGATTTCATGTATAATAGACAAAATTTTGAAAGAGCATGGGCATAGGTGCCCCAACCACGGATATATAAGAAATACAAACTACTACGAAAAAATTGAGAGAAAATAACACCATGAATAATGTTTTTATTCTGTATACAAATTAAGAAAGGCAGTCCCATAGCTCAGTCAATTAGAGCACTGTTCTTATGATTAAGTTCTTTAAGAACAGAAAAATGCAAAGTAAGGAAGATGAGTTCTTCAGTCTATACTTCAAGATGTCAATCTTGAAATAGGGATGGAACACCTTTGCCATGGGTGTCATAATACAAAGACCCTGTAGAGAGTAAGTAGTGTCTCAGTTATAGAAAACAGTGGGTTATTATGTAGAGGAAAGTATGGCCAAGCATCTGACACTAATCGAAGGCTTGCTAGTAGCCTTTGATAATGATTTCAGTCATGTCAATGCTTTTACTAATTCAAACCTTGTGTATGGTCAAATTTCCTATGGAAAATTCATGAGCTCCCATTACCATGCGTAAAATCACGAGCTCTTGTATGATGTTTGATAGTGACTTTTGGAACATGTTAGGAAGCTCTGTGATTTTACGTTCACAATCATGTTGATGTAATTCAAGGAGGATAAAATTATGTTCAAAGCCAAATTCCACAACCTATCAATGTTAATGTAATTTCCAGACCTACCTTTTGGCTGCAGGAGTAAAAACTATTCCATAATAAATCATGACAACCCAAAAAAATGTAACCACAACTAATATCAGTATACTTGGCACAATGAGGGAATAGAAAAATCCCATGTAGGATATAGAAGAAGGTATCTTTGTATAAAAAATACAGTTAGCGTATTAAGTGTAAACTACATTTCAGCAACATCATTAAGTATGATTGTAAGGAGGGGGGAAAAGTGGGCTTCAAGAGATAAGTTTGCATCCTCCTGATTCCTTTGGTGTATTCATGCTCTCAATAATACTGTTACTACTATAAATGCTACAATTATAATCTACATGATCAAACAACTTCCATGAGCTATAAACAACAAGGATGATTCATTATCAGGAATAGCCTATCATTGTGCATACAGACTTAACTTTAATATGTAAACAGAAGAATTTCATTTGAGAAGAAGCCATTTTTTAGCAAAGCAAGCCTTGAAGATCTCCATCTTAGGGACTGAATATTTACTCAATCCCAAAGATGCTTTGTGGATGGTATGCTTGTCATACGGTGCAATAAATTCACCTGACAGCCCTCTGCCTACGTGAAACCTCTTGTACATATTTACAAATTCAATCATAGAGATATAGTGATATGGTCCATTTCTATCAGCTCAAAATTGTTCTTTATCCTTCATTGAACTTACTTGTAAAGAAAACCCAAGGTAAAGTGTGTTTAGTGCGTTTCCATTGTTGCCAAAGAACCCAATTTAGTAATTTGGTTATAAATTGGCATTTACAAGAAAAAGGTTAAGAGTGTTTTCATAAAAAAAAGTAGCTTGGTCTAGGACATGGAAAACTCAATGGGTTTATTTTACGTATTTTCACAAATATTGGAGTACCTGTGGATCTCAGAAATGTAAGCCAAATTGGGTGAGATTAAAAATTTCAACTAACCATTCGATACTTACAAAAAAATCCAGTCTCGATAGAACCACGTTAACATTTATTATAGAGAGGTTCCAAATATACCTCCTGTAGAAAATCTGCAATAGTCTTTCTCTAAGGGCATTGGAATCAACATATTTGAAAAAATTCAAGAAAATGTTGACTTGGTCCATGATAGACAACTTCTCCTTCTAAAATGAGTATTAAGTTGTCAAATAATTCATTCAATTCTGGTGCAGGCTGAAGTAATGACATGAGAATAGTTGCATCTGCAAGATAACAAAATTGTTGGGGGAATTTAACAACTTGATAGGTTGTTGAACTGTAAAGGGAGGTGAAAATTTCATCCATGAAAAGAGTCGTTGGTGTCCCAACAATAATCTCACCTAGAGGCAGAAAAGTCGTATAATTTCAAAATCTTGGATCCTGAAACACTAGAAAAATATGCTAGTAAACATTTCATGCATATTTGATTTACATACCTATTGTAACATGTTTCCTCTGTCCTCATGATATTCCCATATGCATTTCATCTCCTATAATTTTATACATTTTGAACTAAGATTGAGGAAGCTTATAGAAAGCTTCAAGGTCTATCCATTCCATCCACTTCCCCAATCTATGGGAGTCTTTGACATGCAATGAACCTTTGTTTAAAGAGATGAGTTTTACCTTATTCTTAAAGTTTTGTTGTTGCAACATGTCACATAATGCTAATAGAATATTAATGAAAGAAATGTAGGGAAAGGTAAAACACAACAAAGAGATCTGAAAAGAGAAAATTTTTAAAGATCACAAAATATGGGCAGATTAAATAGCCAAGTATGGAGTATATATGCAATGTACAAAGATGAGCAATGATACGGTACATATTTTTATGAAAATAGTGAGGTATGATGACAACTAAGAATTGTAAAAGTATACCAAGTTTGCAAATATGTACACATGTTTGGGTTAAATACTTTAAGATTTTTAAAATTGTATGAAAACATCTGACATAATGTTAACGTCTTCTTCTGCTTAGATCTTGTACCTATTTTTCGGGAAATACCCATGCAACTTTGATTAAAAAAATAGTTGTGAACATTAGGAAAACTATTCAAATAATATGTAAAACTAAATAATAAAAACAATGGAAATTTCTTTTATACATAATGCTAGTTGTCTATGCAACTTGAAAATATGGAATAGACGAAATCATTTTCCTAACAATGAATTTTCCATGGTTTGGCTTGAAATTAGTTAGGAAATGGTCGCATATTAGGGATCTTCAGGCCCGTATAAATTCAGAGGGGGGGGATTTTGCATCGTCTAGTTTCAGGGGGCAACAGAGACCTTAGAGTTTACACTTGCTTGTTTTAATGACATGAATACTTTCAGCTTACGCTTGAGAAAAGTTTCGTAGAGGACCAGGTTCCCATGCCGGGGAGAAAATTACAGAGTTAATTTCTTACAAAACAGAATGACATATAACAAAATGCATCAGATTACAAGATTTTCATGTAAGCATACAAATTTTATTACTTGTAAACAGTATCAAGTAGGCCTATCAATCTACTAACCTAGAATTTACAGCTTCCATAAGAATTTTCATTGTTGGAGGAAGGAGAGGCCAGATGAGGATTACAAAAGGCATTCTGCATGGCATTTCCAAACCAAAAAAAGAATCAAATTAACAAAAGGAAAAGTTGTTGTTATTTTTATACTTTCACATCTATCCACCTTGAAAATAACAAACCCAGATCAGATTCTCAGTGACAAAAGGAAATACTAAACCCAGAATAGATTCCTATAGCAAAGTCTGTTTAATACCCAAAAGTGCACAGAGCATAAAAAAGATAAAACAGAGCTTGATCACAAGAGAACAAGCCATTTCAATAAGATTTCAAAGTGTAGACCTGATCAGCATATAGCTCCTCTTGCGGATTTCCTTAAATCTAAGTTGTAAGAATCAGGCTAGGGCCTAAAATTGATCTTTCTGACCCTCAAGAAGACATATTGAAGACTAATTTTTCCTCTTTCTGACCCATTCTAATAGGATTTGTAATCCCTGTGAAGGATTAATATAGGTGTTTTTTCTTCCACTCAAAATTTCAAGCAAGAGCACTCCAAAATTGTAGATGTCTGCTTTAGCCGATTGTATACTCTGGAGCCATGCAACCACTGCAGTGCATCAATAATCACTTGTTTAGAAAAATACCCACAAAATGATTAACCAATTTTGAAATCCCGTGGTGTTCAACATCTAAGGATCTACCAGGTTGAAGTTGGCACGATCTGTTTGTGGATTATAGTTACCAAATCTCTGACCCACAATATGAATATGTATAGGATGTTTTTCTATGTTAATAAAACCCGTCTACACATTACCATTCATTTTCAAAACTTTGAATTTTTTTCCCAAAACGGACTCCCAAATACTCAGTGGCCGCTTTTGTTGAGAGTATTTAAATTGAGTGTTGTCTGGGAAATCTCTGTTAAAAACTCCATTGATGCAGTAATGATAAGCCTGCAAAATAATTATATCTGGCGTGAGGAAGCCTCTAACCACCCTTTCACTATTGATCCCCATGCAAGGGTTATTGGGGCATCTCACAAGTCTGAAGCCCTTTGTTATCAACATTTCCTCGTCTACTACTTGCGGAAAAGACAACTGGAGACTTTTCAGGGAGGTTGCAAAATTGAACACAACTTGGTTATCAGTGAGTACGGGAAGAAAGGGCATGAGGGGAACAGAGTTGTTAGTGGTGGTGCCCCTGTATTACAGATTGTGGTCATACTTGTATTTACAAATGGAAGTCCTCGTAGAGGCTAACTGTTATATATGTAGCAGGGTGAATGGTTCAATTTTCCTCTGAAATAACAGGTTTATAACAGGAAATCCATCCTAAAATAACAGACCTTAGTCTGTGCCACAAATCCCAATCCTCCTTTGCATGCCTATCTGCATTTTCTAAGAAAACAAGCTAGTGAAACAATTTGTGCCACATGTTGGTGCCATTTTTAAACTTGCACCATGTTGCCCTAAAATTTTCAAATCTATATCTGCTCAAAAATGTTTTACCCTTTGAATTAATGGTCTAAATTTCTTCCCCTCCAGTTGAATGCTTTAAAATGCTCACAAAATTGTAGTTTTTCCCTAATTTGAATGAATTTTCCAAGTTTGCACTTTTTTGTGCCTTAGTTCTTCCAATTTTGCGGGCTGTGTCGTTTTTTCCATTTGCCAGATCATGAAAAAATTGAAATTGATCAATTCATACTTGTTTGTATTTAAAAATCCAATCCCAAGGTTGAAAATTTTCAGAAATCATGGTCCAGTTGATTTAAAATAAAAAAAAAAATCCATCCTTGGTAGAAAAAATAAATTCTAGGGCATCCTTTGAATTTTTTGTGTTTTGACGGTCATATGGGCGTCATTTACCCGTCAAATTCATCCTCAGGAGGTATTGGCAATGTGGCAGGTTTTCATTGGCCGAGGTGGGTTGGTGGGTGGTCGGATTCCCTTCGAATTTTCAGACTTTACTTTGAGAAAAATATTAAAAGTCAAAACTTGGCCTGAAACCCTCCAGCCAATCGGGAGTGGACATGTGTCCATAAAAGACCAAGGGTGGAGGAGTGGGCTGATGGGGGACTTAGATTTTTTTGGCTCTAATTCTATAAAGTTTCAAAACTAGTTTCACCCCCACTCTAATTAGAGGAGGACACGTGGCATCATGGTGGTGCAGAGTGGGTTGGCGGGCTGATAGAGGGAAAAGGGGATTTTTTCTCTTTTTCACAAAAAAGTTAAAGTAAATTTTTGGCCCGAAAGCCCATGACCAATCTAGGTGAGACACGTGTAACATTTTAAGGGTCAAAGGTGGGCGCGGGTCAACGTTGAAGTTTGTGAATTTTCAAAAATTTGTAAGGGATGTTTGAAGGAAGAAAATGAGACTTGGATCCGCAATGAATAGGAGAGCACCACGTGTTAGGGATAGTGTTAGAGGTGCGGCCCCGTGGAGACAAAGTGGACAATTTTCCGTTGGTTTAAGGGATTAAAATGAATATTAAGCTCGTGGGTCCTCGGAAAATGAGAGATGGACGCATCGCAGAGGGCAAGGCGGGTCGGTAGAGGTAGGAGAGAATTTTTTCCCTTTTGCAAAAAAGACTAAAAATCAAAATTTGAAGCGCTGGCCCGCTAGCGAATCATCAGGAGACACATGGCGAGGGAGAAATTGGAGGTGCGAGCCCATGGGGTAAAAAGTGAAAATTTTCCCAATTTCCAAAAAAGGTCAAAATGCACAGAATTGAAGCGTGATTTCAATGGGACCCACCATATGCCATGTGTCAGCTCCAAATTTCAAGAGCAGAGGGGCGGAGAAAAAAGTCAAAATTTTTCATTTTTTCAAAAAATGTGGAAAAGTAAAAAATGATCCCAATTTCAGTCCTAATTGTTTTTTGACACGTGGAGGGCCCAGATTAAAGGACAAATATGGATAAGATTGATGGTTGCTGTACATCCATTTATTTTGACCACCATGGGAGCTCCAGGAATCTTGGAATCACGATTTTTGCATCAAAATTTATCAAATTTATAGTGATTTTGTGTCGCCTTGGCCTTCAAGGATCATTGACATCACTTTCATGGCTTTAATCTTTGATTTGAGATGTTTTTGAAGTAATTTGCTACCTCAGCCCCAGGAAACACGTGGAATGTCAAAATCAAACAGTTGCAGAGGTAATTTGAAAAGGTAAAAAGGTGAAAATGATGAGTAAGAGGTGTTTGCATGCCTCAATGATGAAAAACATGCCTCCAGTATGGATAATGATCAAGATATTTGTAATGATTTAATCTTCTTGGGCACACCTGGTAAACTACGAGTGTTTTTCTATTTGATGTCATTTTCATTGAATCATGAAGAATTTTTGTAACAAACTTGATCCCATGGCATATTCTTTGCTTGGGAAAGAAGGCTCCAATGTGGCATAAGGTATATAATGCATTTTGGAGAAATTGTAAAGGGTTGGGAGTTGAAAATCATGAGCAAATTCTGAGAGAAAGCTCATTTTTCTAAGAAACCCACCAAAGAACCAGAATAATTTCTTCTATGTTGGATCTTCATGTATGTGAGTTGGTTACAAATGTATAGCCATCACACAGCTCTAAGATTGTTCATGAAACTCTCCCCTGCTGATGAATCTAACAAGCTTTTGAGTTAATCTGTGTTTTCCTGGGCAATATGATGTTTGTTATAATTTTTAAATGCTTGTAAATAGTTTTCATTGTTCTTGTTACAATCTTGCATTGAAAGTCTTTAGAAATCACGCAGAATCTCCATTTCTTGTTGATAGTTTGGTGGCATTTGCAATCTCATGTTCAGAAGAGCCTTCATCTGATAAAGAGATAAACAAATTTAAAATCACTTTACCTTCCTTGACTACAAAGATTGCTTGTAAGACTTTGGGGGTACCTTAGGCATGGTTTGATCATGGATTTTTGTGTTTAATTGAGTTCTTCAATTCAAGCTTTTGTGGCGAATTCTCAAAGATTGTGTGAAGAGTGTAGCTTGGGTTTCCATTTATGCCTCTTCTGGTTGAAAGAATGTCCTGATTATTTGAAACATTTTATCTGATAGTTGTTTCAAGTATTATAGAGGTTGTCAAAGATCTGATATATCCCAGTTTGTCTCATCAATACCCCACCAAAATTTAATTCAGAATAACTAATCCTACCCCATACTACCCCTGCATTGAATTGTGTGTCAACAGAAGAATACAATCCATTTAAAAAAAATGCACAAAGCAAATCAGGATCATACCATGTCTCTAGCAGCCTCAGCCTTCTCTTAAAAGCATTTCCATCATTTAGTAGTGACAACTCTGTTGAGTTTGAATAATGGAAGATTGATCATGTTTTCCCAAGGCCATCTCCATGTAATATGCACAGTATAAGAATATCTTCACCTCCTTCATAAAAAAGAGGCTGCAGTATAGGTTCTCTTACCTTGGTTGAAAGGCACAACCTAAAATAGTGAGGGTTAGATCAAAATCATTTCAAAGTGCTATCCATATCTCCACAAATCTGAGTGCCAATTAGATCACCTCCTTAGCTACAAAATGACGCACATCATGATCTATCTGACTTCAAGCTTCATGCCATATCCCTGATGTTTCTTAGACTAAAAAGGAGAACAAATTTGGGTACCAACACCACAAATACTGGTCCTCCTTGCATAGATCTCCATCTCTATAAATTATGTTGCGGATTCGGTACTCAGAGATATGTTTGAAGGGTTGATATGGCCATGTGTGAGTTGCATCCTTTGCTCCCAGTATAGGGTTCGCTTCTTCTGATTTACCCCCAACTTGGTATGGTAAAAGTCAATTTATTTTTAAAATTAAAAAGGGGGAAAAATTAGAGACAATATTAATTTTTTTGGAAAAATTTAGAGACGAAGTTAAAATTTTGTCTCTAACTTTTATCTCAAAATAGGCCTCGTGTAGTAGTGCTGCAACATCTGATTCATCCTCCTTTAGATTTTCTTTCATTTCATCATTCTCAAGACTAGGTTCTTCATCTTTGCAGTAATATGTCGGCTCATCTCTGGTTTTTTGACATTTGGAGTAGAAATGTAACGCCCACACTTTACACACACAAAAAAATAACAGTATAATTTTTTTTTGACTTACATTGCTTACTACACAACGCCACAATGGCTCCAAGTAAAGAAAACTCAAAGACTCATACGGCACTTACAAATCATCGACTCACATAGACACAAGACAACACTTTAGACGTGTCGATGCCACACTTTTCCCAATGAATGAATACTAAAAATGACCCAACCACAAGAAAAGGACTCATTGGCAACCCACAACACATCATTTCTTTAATTGCATCTTAGTTACGATTAACATTCCAAGAACATTATTGTACAAGGATAATTTTCTCCCTTTTCCACCTATAGATTCTTAAATTTGTTTCACATTCCACTTATTGTTCGACCATCTAATTTTGCTTTTTATCCCTTATGACAATTTCCATAACTTACATAAGTATTTTCCATATTTCAAATTGCATACAAAAATCCTAATTCCCTCATTTTAATGTTTAGATTATGCTTCCCAAATGCTTATTCAATGTTTAAAATTTACCCTTTCTACACAAGAAAATCTAACATGATGTCAAGATGAAATATTAGGATTAAGGGAAACTTATATTCAAGATAGATTTTTCCCAAAAACATTCTTCGATCACGGTATAAAAATTTCCCCACCATAGTTATTATAGTTCAATAACTTGTTCAATTCCATTTAGATTTATATATATCTTTTGTTTTCTCGAAGTTTGATCACAGCAATGCAATTCATATTCTTTGTAACTCATGAAAATGTTTAATTAAGTTATAAGGACTCCAAGAGTGGCATAATTCCTAACCTAAAATCTTATTTTTACTCTTCTATGCTTTACTTTTCCATCGCATTAAGGTCTCATTTTTGCCATCACATAAAACAAAAGAGTTATGAATGTACTTGTCTGACATCTTAAAGAAGTACATGGTTATAAGCATTATAAACTAGACATGAACCACAAGTGATTTGTGTTCAGGGTAAGGTCCCATCTTTCTGCATTTCACGATTCCACATGTGAAATATTATTTATTTCTTAATGTCATAAATGGACATAACAAGGTATTACGGGAAAAGATTTTGGTTTCTTGGGTTCTCTAAAGTCAACATATTTCAAAACAATTTTGTTTTGCAAGGAGTTACTTATAATTTTCTACCGACATGATAACCTCCAAATCAACTAAGGTTTAGCTTGATTCCAATTTTCACCCAGGGCTTTAATCCCTACTATAGATTAGATTAAGGTTAAAATGTATCTACTCTATAAACCCTCCGTGAGAGATCAAGAAACTATATTTTCACAAGCCAAAGATAAGACATTTAGTTGCGAGGGACTAAAGAGTTCACTAACAAGAATGTAAGACATAGAACAACTATATCATGATCTCATTTATGTCGTCTGAATCCAATAGGGATTTCATTCGATGAAGAAATTTAATTTTAAATCTATCTTCGGAAGACAAGGTAGTCCCACTAGGATACAAAGGAAGAGATAGCTCTACTTACTCCAAATAAAGTTTGACTGTGTCACTCCTATCAGACAGGTTTATGATAATGTCACTAAACATACCGAATAAGACAATAAACCCATTCTTGGGCTCTTGTTTACCCAAACTAGGAGGTTCCATCGAGTGCAGCGTTTAAGTTCATTCTACGGTTTTTAATGTATTCTATGGTAAAGAGTATCAACATGAAGAAAAGTTATGCTCCGATACTATACAAGGGTAGAGTGTTTCGATTAAATCTCTTTATTACATTTACAAAGTAAGAATGCACAAGATGATTCATTAATCATTATTTGAACACCGAATATGCACTATAAAATATCACTT
The DNA here is from genome assembly GCA_019776745.2 of Taxus chinensis. Lineage (NCBI taxonomy): Eukaryota > Viridiplantae > Streptophyta > Pinopsida > Cupressales > Taxaceae > Taxus > Taxus chinensis. Next base: position 170,216,105 of record CM034153.1, read on the forward strand.
CAAATTCCTTTACCTTATATAAATATCAAACCTTTTTACCATGTGTATTATGAATCAAATCGAACCTATGATTAAATACACATTTCCTAGATATCCCTAAAAACTAGCATCTCATACATATTAGCAAATTATAAAATATAACGTTCTGTAACATGAGATTACATTATACATATATTCATTTTACAATGAACTATATAAATTACAATGATAATTAATGAATTACACATCGCCTTTTCACCATCATTCTTGCATCCTGCAAAACCACATGAGCATGAAATCAGTGATAAATTGCTGGCATGGCATCCACCCTAATCTAACATAATTAACATTTCTCAGTTTCCCATTTACATATAATAATAATTACAATTTGCAATCGAAAGAAAAGGTTTAGAGACATGTATTGATTATATTTCATTTCACTTCATTTTGTAACCCAAGAGAGTGAAAGAGAAAGGAAGAGGGAGAAACACCATTTTGTCAAAAGTTCTATTTCAACACAACCAATTACACTATAGAGTTTTCAAACAGTTATTTACATGTGTCAAAAAATTTCACGGTGGTTTGAAAACCTGACGAGGGTCCCACCACTTTCTATTTTTACAGTTTCTTGCTAGCTACAAAAAACGTTCAAATCAGGCTTAGAGGCTAAGAAACCACTTTCAAATGTTGTCTTCCGATGAGAAAACACACCACGATAAAATTTATATGTGTCCACTTATGTACCAAGAGTTCATAGCAACTGACGGAATTTGGAACTGGGGAACAGTTTACGTTTGGCGGCTAGTTTTCCGGGGGCCACTGGTCATAATTAACCCAGTTGTAAATGAACAAAAGTTAACTCGAGGGCCTTCAGAATACCACGTCTAAAACTGACGTTTTATGGATGAACGCGCAACGAGAAACTTCTTACAAGTTCCCCTATATAAGGATACTTCATCATAGATGACGGGAATGAGAACTAGAAAACCATTTTCAAACGGTGACAAGTTTTATCGAGTGACAAGTCGTAATTTGTCCAGTTTGACCTCGTCAAACTGTGACTAGAGGCCTACAAAATGCCTTTGCCAAACTATACAAAAAAGTGTTTTTCCCTAAACAGAATGTTCCATGTAAGTGTCTAGTAAGAATACTAGAGGTTTGCGAAAATGGATAATAATTTCTCTATCCAGGTTTCAAATGGCGGTTCAAAACGAAAGCCAACTTTATAGTTTTAATAGCTTCTTACAACTACAAACCGGTGTAACATTGCTCCTAATATGGCATCAAAAATATCACAAATGTTCATTCGGGGTCCAACCAAAGGTTAAGGTAACTCCTTACATAACCAGGTACACGAATGAAGCTTAACATCCCATTTTCAGAGTTACTAAGGGTACTTAACGAGTCTCCGAAAAATGCAAAATTATCTATTTAAACAGGGAGATGGTCAACATTTTTATTGGGAAGTCAAATTCGTCTTGTCGATAACACAATATTGTAGTGATCTAGTTGGGTAGGAAGTGTGTGCATGTGTTGTTTTTAAACTAATGCTAATGTAAGTAAATACTAACATCTAATAGCCCTTAATTACCAAAAATAAACATACTAAGCACCATCATGATAAGAATTAAACAAGGGTTAGATTCTAACATTCATCAATATACAAAACTTTGAAACTAATAATGTTAAGCATCTAAATCCTCTATTCTCTAACAACAAATAAATTAATGGACCTAAGTAGGCTTCATGGCAATAAAAAATGGTTGTCTTTGGTATCCCAATAACCTAGGAATGAGGGCTTGTCAAAGTTGGGCTACAAGACCCTTTTGACACCTCCCATATGACCTAATCACTTTAGGAAAAAGGATTAACTCTCCAAGATGATGAAATCTCAAGAAAACAAAGGAAATATTTTAGTCTATTTTGCTATATGCTTTGCAATTGTCTTTTCAAGAAGTTTAGGTGTAGGTATAAAGGTAGAAGGAGGGCTCCTTATATATCCCAATGGATAAAGGAAACACTTCACTCCTTTGCATGTGGGATAAAGGTAAAACATGATTAGGAATGGATAAGGTTGCTTTATAAAAGTTAACCTTACTTTAGAAGGGTTTAATTTATGCTTAGCAAGTCATGAGAGTTGGAGGGGTGTTTTAAGTAATCAAAGGTTATTAACTAATACGTAGATGTAAGCTTATAGAAGCTAATTAGAGGAATATTATTACGATTTAGGCTATTAGAAGGGGATTAAATGAATTAAATATTGATTTATTAGTTAAATGGAAGGGAAAGCTAATTAATTAATAATAATTAATTAGTCTAGATAGAAGGGGTGATTTATTAACGGAAGGTTGTTAATTAGGGTATGCGTCAGATATGCAACTTAATTAATCAGCGTAGTGTAATTAATGAATGATGATATGAGGGAAAATGAGTGTTATTGACGATATGTCACCAATTTGCAAGAAGGGGGATAATTAGCGAAATTTAAGTATTTAAATTGCTCAGGCCTAATTATGGGTGTCTACAGGAAGTTTTCTAAATCACCTTAGAATGAAAGTGGAAGTTCATGGTTTAATGCAAAAGAGTTATTTTGATTTCGTGAGTTATGATACAACATTTCATTGTTTTGTAACGAGTTGATATAAAACAATTAAATGTATTATAATCCTAATATTTTAAAATTCTATTAAGTTGCAAATGAAAACTAAAGCACGAGAATTATGAAAGATAAGGGGAGATGAACCATGCCTGGGAACGAATTCGGTCGAAACTGCGGGATTTGGTTCAGCATCTCCCTTAAGAATTTTGTTGAACAGATCATGAGCATCCACAATTTCACCATTTCATCTTTGCTTGAAATCCTCAAGCTTTCCCAATGAACCCATTTAGAACCCAACCAAAAATAAGACCACATGTTAAAAAAAGGTGTTTGACAATAAAGTTTAGAGCTCCCTCAAGATAGCCAGCATGATTAAGAAATCCATACATAGATTTATGTTACTCCTTTTTCAGTAGAACTATATTTTTCTGAATTTCATCGAAGCCTTTCCTTGTCATTTGCTCTTGGTGTGCCTTTTCCACTTCTGCATTCTATAGGTTCCTTAACATCTTTAACTGATTTGTTCCTTCCATTAACTTTATACTGCCTAGAATCATCTGGATTTATCATATCACATAAGGTACGACATGTTGTTTTCCTATATTTCCACTGACAACCAATTCAAGAACTCCTGCACAAGCTTCCTTACTGTCTGTAGACTGGATTTCCAAATTATAACGGATCCGTTTAGAAGTTGTCTTGGTGTCCAATGCAAAAGATATTGCATCTGAAAAATTTAATGAGAGCCACTGGTGTGAAAGGTTGTTTTTGTTGTATCAACATCATAGACAAGGGAATATTTGACTCCATTGGCATGAAACAAATATTTCAAATTCATTAGATGAATATGAGAAAGCATGAATTTCTCGAAAGGATATAATATTTGGAATAGTATACCCAGGAATTGAACTTTGTACCTCTCCAAGACCAATTCCATCTCTGCACTGCCCTTATCTTTACATTCACACATAGCTAGGCATTTACAACTACAACACTTGACAAAATCTTCTTTTTGGTGCAGGCTAGGAGAAAGGTGGAATACATTTAGATTTCCAATATGCTTTAATGGATGTCCACCTGTACTAAGCCCGCAATTTACACAGGTAGGGAGGTTACTTGAAGGTTTCTAAACCTTTTCAACAAACCCATTCTATGTTTATCCTGCAGTCAATCCAACCCCCACACCCCTCGCAGCCACGTCCCCCTTTTTTTGAACATCCATTTAGACATTTCACGAGCTAACAAACTTCCATAGTTTGCATACACGTCTGCCAGAGCTCGTACTTCGGCACAAGCTAGGATTACGTGGAAATGTAAACTAATCAGGTTGGAGACCAAAGGCCATATACCAAATCACATCTAACTATAACATATGACAAAATCCTTCTATTTGTGTGCCTTGTTAGATGCCCCTACCCTATTCCAATGCACACCTTTTTGACACAGATTGGGAGGATGTTGGAAAAGGTTACATAATCTATTCCATGTGTAGAAATGGTGAAATATTTTAGGTTGACCATGGGTAAGAGCTCTTTTGAACCAAGATACAGATTCAAATCAAACAATTTGTAAAAGGAAAAAATACAGGATGCGACAGGGGAGAGAGAATTGTTTTATTTAATTAGGTGAGTGCACATGCCTGCAATGTTTTTAAAGTTAACTTGTCTTCAGCGTGGAGAAGTAGCTGGGGGTCATAAATAAATTTCATGAATTATTAAGAGAGGAAAATGAAAGGTCTACCTACCCATGCAACTCCACCTTTCTTTGTCCTTTTTTTATTTTAAACTAGAGTTTGGGTTTCAACGTGGAAACCAGCTGGAGGCAATAAATTACTTGAATAATTTTCTAAATAAAATGACATGTTGCACACCACCTGCTCCACCAAAAAAGTGAATCCTTCCACTCACCCATAAGCATGTCAATTCTACCCAACTGCACTAAGCTTCTGTAGTTTTTAAATTTATTTTAGAATTTGCCCCATTTTTTTTGTCAGGCACTACAAGAAAATCCTTGAGCCCTCTACTTCAATCTCTTGTTCCCAAATGCTTTCCAGGTATTTCAAACATATTTTTTTTGGGAATTTGGGTTCCTCTTGGGAGAGAAACACATAATCATGTAAAAACTAATCTAGATCGGGCCCTTGTCATCGGATCAACAACAATCAAAGTACCCATCTATCTCACGATTCCAAAAAAACATTCAAACTCCAAAAAATACGAAGGAAGGGAAGAGAGATGACTCCAAATAGAAAGAGATTTAAAAATTAATTTATGTGACAAACCTAGTTGCCAACGATGAAGACTCAAGGCAGCATTGCCGAAAAACCACAGAACTTCCTAAGCTCCTCTAGCTTATCATGATTATTTTGTAAAAAAAATAAAAATCTTTCTCTAGCTAGAGCTCTAACATTTATCATGTAATCCCATTTCCTTTTACACCAATCTCTAACAAGATCAATGTTCGGTCATTTCCCAGAAAACCTTCCAACGAGTGCAAACTTTAATCTTGCCTTTTCCTTGTCAATAACAAATCCCAGGATTTCCAGACGTGGATCACCATTTTTCCATGAAGGAGAAATCTTAACAGACTCTTAGTTATCCTCACAAGACAATCTTGCAACCAAGTTCTCCTTCTGTCGATCCATACTCTCTATCAAAATAACTATGTTAGCTATATTATTGCTTACATATTAAATATTATCTTTGTAAATAAAACATTATATTATAATATTACAATTTTTTGAAAATAAGTATTGATCAACAATTATATAAATATACATTTTAAAAATTAAAATTTAATCAAAATATATTTGTACCTTTAAAAATAAATGATGATAAATAAATTTGTAAAGGAGTTTTCTATCCAATAGCTTCCATAATCATAGTTTACTCTAAGATAACTAGTGAAGGCATGGGTACCTACACGTTAGACTATAATTTTAATGAAACCAATCATATGTGGCATGATGCATGCACAATATCAGACAATTCAAAGAAGATAAAAATAATGAATCCATGTTATGTGCTTATCCCATGTGAAATACCTTACTATCTCAAATCCCTCCTCCGCTATCTATGATCCTCTTTTTTCTTGTGGTTATTCATATATGGACAACATGTCATTATTGTTAACTACTCAAAATATGAAGAAGATAAAGACTACGTGAAGACATATTAAAAAGTTAATGGTGATGAGATCAAAAGTTCATATTCTATATATCATTATTCTTCTTTCTAACACTGAATGATAAAAAATGGATCCATTATGAAAATGTTTAGTCTTGGTACCATATAACATTCAAACAAGAGACTTCAAATTGTATGGAGATGTCATATCCATAGTACAAGACATCTAAATGTACATGAATAGTTTCTAGGAATTAATTGTCTTCTCATAATTTTCATAGCAAGGTTGTTTGGTTGGTTTCATAAGGCACACAATTACATGACAATATGATTACGGATACATATTCATACCTTTTGTAGTGCCTACTGGAATAAAATAAAATAGAACGATTGAAATTATAATAAATGTGTGAAATTATTTTTATCATTTACTCAGCATGTGGACTAGCAGGGGGTAGTTGTGGAAGGGATTAGGTAAGTGTAATGGTGGAGTGGGTGGGCGTTACGTGTGGTAGGTTTGGTCAGACTGGCAGGGTAAGGGCGTGCTCACAAAGGAACTCACACCTACTCACAAATTTAGTAGTTAGAATAAGGAGGAGGGTGTGTTTCATTTTGTGAAATACCTTGGCTTTGGCAAGGAATCTATCATGGTTGATAATTGGGATAGTCTATGTGGCGCCCACTATTTCAAACACACAAGACAACATAGAAAAATACAAGATACTTTTTTTTGACTTTTTCGAAGTATAAAATGACATTACAGGAGGACACAAAGGTTACAAATAACTCTTCGAACAACCTAACACAACTATGACCACAAAGGAAACACGGAACATCCAACACCCATTAAGGATAGTTCACTTTACTCTTTGTCAAGACACCCCAGAGAACCCAACTATAGTACATAGTTACAATTAAGGACAACCCACTGTGAACATATTCTTAAGGTTATGTATTCTCTAAAACAGTCTTTCAAGACCTGACTTTGCGGTCTAGAAGATTTATGTTATGCTTCCCATAATTCTTCTTATAGGGCTAGATTTATTTTCTTTTATACTATAGACATAAGGATTAGATAAAAATTACCAAAAGAGGATCATCTTTGCTTTAACAAAAGTTTGTTTAATTAGTTATCATACTATGCTACAAGGGTTGGGGTGAACCAAAACCCACAAGGTTATCTAAATAACCACAAGCTACAAAATCATCATTTCAACCTCCATTGCGAAAGGAGACAAGTGTAAGCTCTAATTGGTGGAGGTATTGTTTTAGGTTCAGAACAACAAACCCCTTCAAGTAAAAATCAAAATTTTATCATTTCTTAAGAAGGGTTACAAAGTACTATGGCAATGGTTAGAGAGAGAAGGTCAATTAATTTCATCATCATGATCTCTATAATTTTTAACCGGTCTTTTAAAGAGACTTAATAGTTCAATTGGATTGGGGTAAAAGCTTCATTTAGCAACTCTTGATTAAGATCGACAATGGACACACTTGGAGTTCCCAAAATGGAAACATCAAACCTAATGTGTTCACAATAATGAGAATAAAGTTTAATCCTTAGTTTAAAGTTAACGAGGGTAAATAATTTTACACCGGTAGATAACTACTTTATTTCCAATTAAATACTCTTAAATTTATCAACAAGAAACACAACTTCATTATCATTTTATTTATTTATTCCTCTATGAATTCATTTTATTTATCTTTGATTAGTTTTTAGAAAAAGGGCAGCCACCCACTAAAATATACATGGAATTGTACTGATGTCAAGACCATGGAGGGTTACAAAAAATATGAAAGTCTTATGACTCAAAATAAGAAACTACCATTGCTAATCGAGAGAATGAAAACATGGTTAAAAATTTTCTATTCAACATGGCACATGAACTAAAGGAGGCAAGAGATTCAATTAAACCTTGGCTGAGAACAAGAAATAACAAGATTTGTCACGCCATGCTACAACATTTTCAAGACTGATAAATAATATTATAGGAAGAATACTCAGAACAAGGTGGAGCTTGAATTTTATTTCTCACACTGATGATTACATGTTTTGCTAAAAAAAAGGACAAGATGACCTTATTTCACAAATACCAAACAACTAAGGCAAGAGGCCTTCCAACTCCATTACAAGTTGTAGTGCCCACTTCCCTTTGAAACCTTTTGATATTGATCATGATAATGTTGATTATATTATGGACATGATTATGGACCTTATTATAGTATGATGTTAGATGTTAGATCATTGATTATTGTTGACCTTGATTCAGTTATGATGCATGATGATTATTAGAGATATTTTTATATATTGATGATGATATAGTTGTTGAGTAAAATTGCAAATGATCTTGTTGGTTTCTTGGATGTTGTTTTGATTCATATATCTAGATGATTTTGGAATTTTATTTATATTATTTTGGATGTTCTGATATGGCCATGAGGCCGAAGAAGGTATTTGTGTTTTTCAGGTTAAAATATCACAAGAAACATCGGGGGATTGGAGACCAACCACATTGGAATTCTAGATGAATTCAATAAGGTCACCATGGAAACTTGTATTTGTTTGTGTGTTTGATTGTGTTAGGGAATCCCATGGGAGGGGGTCACCTTTAAATGTGACCAAGGGTTATGTGTATTTATTTATTTGGTTCCTTTTTATTAATGTTTGTATGTGTTTATTAAGTGATGTGTTTATCCCTTTTATTTATATAATTTTTTGTATATAATGTGAGTAATCATATTGTTAAAATAAATTAATCAAATTGGGACACAAGAAAGTAATTATTGGAGTGGTTGACTCTTGTATTAAATGTTGTAAGATATGTGTTAGAGATATGTAAGTAAAATTTGGAGTATGAAACACTTCATCTTCTTTGGAATTCGAAATTGTCCTTGGAGACTGATTTTGGAGGTTTGTGGGACAAGTTAAACTTGTCCCATACCTCTTAAATTTGCATACCAACCTTACCTATGGTTGGAGAGTTTAAATATAGCTTTCAGTATGCATTTTTGTAAGCCTAGCTAAATGTTTTAATTGCATTTCTTGCTTGAAATTAATTTCAGTCTTTCGGGATATGGGCTTGATTTGAGTGTGTAAGTATGACTATCATATTATTTACCTATTTATTTATTGTTTCTTGGATATTGAAGTTGAATTTTGGGTTAGGGTTGAGGATGTGTGATGTGACATCCTACATGGATCCACCTCATCCTCTTCTCTTCCCTCTTCTATAAAATTTGAATTGCTTGCCTTGTTTTGGGTTGCTTCACTTTTGGAAACTCCTTTTGGGGTGAATTATTTTGTTGTTTTAGAGCTCTTTCTTTGGAGGAGTTTTTTTGAAGATTGTTACACACTTGTGCTTGGCTGATTTGTATTGATTGCATTGGGATAAAGCTTGTTGTTTTGGAACTTGGAACAACTCCATCATGGAGAGGTAGGAGCTTGGCTCTTGTAATGCTTCTTTTCTTTTTATGAAATTTTTATTGTTGTGAATGTTTTGGCATGTTTGTGGGATGTTGGGTAGACGGCATGGGAATGGTTTAGGAGAAGACTATGGGGTTTTTTTTGTGGGAGGCACAAGTGTTTTGGGGAGTTATAAGTGTGGAGGGAGTTGGGATTTGGGTTCCACCTTACAAAGAAATATGTTACATTTCCTTACTCTTTATGGGGTGCCATAAGAGGTTAGGAAGGCATAAGGAAATGTGAGGGATAAGGGGTACTTGGGGGAGGCATAAGGGCATGTCAAGGATTTGATATACTATATTTTGGCTATTTGAAATCATGTGGTGATACCCATTTCCCCTTTGGGAGGAAAAAGTAGCATCCCTCGTAGTTTCTTGCTCCTTTGGATTGCTTGATGAATCCTTAGTGTTTTTTGTCATGCTTTAATGTAGTTGTAAACTACATTCTATTTTGGACTGTGTTTTAAATGTGAAAATGTTACTTGTGTGTTTTGGAAGCCTTTTTTGCCATGAGTTGAATCACATCTTCTATTGCATTTTAGTTGGGGATCGGGGGCCAATGAAGAAAGATGGCTTCTCCTTGATATTGGATGTCTTGGTTGGGTGTAGAGCATTGCCTTTCCCCTTCTCTTGTTGTGATCAAAATTGGAAGAATGATAAATCTACATGTTGTTGCTCTAGAGAAAAGGAGAAAAAGAAAATAGTTTGACCGTCCCATGTTGAAATGAAATCTTATTGTAACCTTTCCCACTTGAAGTGGATGAACTCATATATGTTTTGTAATGGAAATATGTTGTATTGAATATGAAAGTTGTAATTTTGAAATGTAAAGGAGAGATATACTTTGTTTCTGTTTTGAAATAAGGAGATGTGTTTTGTATATTGTATTGTGAAAATCAATAGAAAAGAGAAGTTGTAAAAGAAGGAAATATTGTCTTTTGAATAAAATTTGCATTCTTTTCCATGATTGGAACTACTGTTGTTTAAAATATGAGTTTGAAATGTATTTGAAATCTTTGTTTGAAAGGAAGAAATGCATGTGAGGAAAATACATAACTATGTCTTTTGAAATGTGTAAAATTCGAAATCAGAATTACATTTTGGTTTTGAATAGTTTGAATTGAATCAACTAAATGTATTAGATTAGAATTGGAATGAATTCTAATACTTGAAAGATGAAAAAGGAAAATACATTATCTAAAATGCACAGTTCAAACTTGCAACAATGAAATAACAAATTAAACGATTAAATTGAAGTAGTATGCCCTAAATGAATTCAATTGGAAAAAAATACTTAAGGAATTTCTTAGAAAACTTAGCAAAATCGGGCTCAAACTGTTTTGCTATATTTTTTGTTGTCACAGTTGTATTTTTTTATTAGGAGTCAATCAAACAAATTTACCTTCCAAATCCATCCTAAATCCATCTAATAAAAATTCTCCATGTCTAATTGACATGTTGAGAGAGGAAGAAGATCAATTGATTAAAATTTACCAGCTTGCCTTTTAAAATCATGTAGATCATTTTCATGAAATTAACCCATTAAACATTATCAGAATAAAAAATTAATGATTCATGTGTAAAGAGGACGTCAAGATCTTTCCAAAAAGTCCTCGCTTTCTCAAAAATGATCTTCCAATCAAAAGTTATGGCCTTTTGAAAATTTTCTTCATTTGGCGTCAAAAATAATTCTAACTATAAAAAAAAAATTGGGAAAATTTTCCTTGGCGGACCCATGGGCCTGGAATTTCCCTTAGCACTTCTTGGTCAAAAATGAAAAAGGGATGAATTTCCCTACCACTCCGCTGACCCGTAAGCCCTTTCTTTTTGTCAAAAATCATCTAAGTTCAAAAAAAAGAAATTATGGAAAAATTTCCCCCACGGACCCACCGCCACGCTTTTGCCTTTTTGGTTGTTTTTCTTAGCCGTGCGGGCCCACAATAGTTAAGTTAACCTTTAAATTAATTTAGAGAAAATTTTCTAAGTTTCCTCCACCACCCCACCGGTCCGCAACCAATCAGGTGTTGCCACGTGGCATCACAAGGCTTCGGCAGAGGGACGGATCTCTTTTTTAGCTTAGCGCTTCGAAAATGCTTTTGGAAAAATTTCCTGAATTCACCCACCGGCCCACCGATTTGCATCCAATGGATAGTTGACACGTGTCTTCATGATGCGTCTGTGAAGGAACGGAGCTTTTTAAGTCTTTAAACCTTTTTCTCACAAAAGTCAAATTTTACTAAATTGCTCTGATGGCACAACAGGCCGCAACCAATCATTGATTGACACGTGGCATCATTCAGGGAAGTCGGAGGTGTAGACTATTTTAATCCTTTACACTTTTAACCATAAAGTCTAAAATCTCTAAGTTTCCCTGGAAGTCCATTTCTCCCACGACAAATCAATGCTTGACACATGGCGCCTTGGGCTTTGGTAGAGGCACGGATCATTTGATTCCATAGCGCTTTTCGGCCAAAAAGGATCATTGTCTTTAAATCCTCTGATGGCCCAATTTTACACTAGAGTATTTAAATACCGACACATGTCCTCTTCGGGATCGCGATCACCCGGAGGTAGATCATGATTTTTTTCCAAAAGGGAAAATGCGCTAAAACTCTCCCCACTCCACCGACCTGTGCATGGGAAAATTTTCTTCCCTAGGCCCACAGACCCGCTCTTGGGAAAATTTTCCTCCCAAGGTCCTCTGACCAATAACTTGAGAAATATGAAGAGTTAGGAGGACTTATTTATATCATCGGAAAGGTGAGGAAATTTCCTATTTAATGGGAATGTTTTTGGGAAGTTTTTAGTGCGTTAATTTGGAGAAGAATCAAGTTTAATATTTTAAGCCTATTAGAGAGTGGTATAGTGAGAAATTACCCTCTTAACCTAATTGATTAATCTAACCTAAGTTTGGACCTTGTGATCTTTTATAATTTTCATATTATTAAAACTATAAGTTATTATTAGTATTTGGCTTTGAAACTTACTTACGACAACTATTGTCTTGTAACCTAGTTGTAGACTCTTTTAAACAAAAAAAAATATTCCATAATTTTCCTAACTAATCCTAGGTTGTTCTTGGGTCTCAAGTGGGTTGGTTTTATGAGCGTTACACAAGCACCAAACATGATTTACAACACAATAGAAATTCTTACAAGGGGCTTCATATACAACCTGATGAAACCTTTATCAATCTTTCCTTTTATCTACTCACAAGGTTCATCTGCCCAAGTATTAACTTGAGTCAGTCCATGAGAACTGAGTATGGTAAGGTTATACATTGTAACAATAAGCTTAGCATTTTACAATAACATGAAAGAAATGTTCTATTTCAAGAATGGTTCAAAGCATTAACCAAAAATCACAATTTCTTCACACGAGATAAGAATTTTTTTTACCAACCAACAAGAAGGAAGTCAAGTATTCCAGTTAAGAACAAAGGTCAAGAGTATGGGGATTTAAATCATGTAAACCTATAGATTACGTGATTGAAATCTAATAATCGGTCCATCCATCACTAAAAACTTTGAGAAGCCCAAAACATAATAGATACAATCAGAGATGCGAAATAGAAAGGTAAAACAGTCCTTCCTGGAGGAAATTTTCATTGGCCTAAAACTAGAGCAGCCAACCCACAACCCATAAGTAAGAAGGGTAATTCATCATGTGATCAAAAGATTTGAAAACCAGAGCTCAACCCACAACTAACTCCTCTCATCGAGAAGAGACTCCACAAGGTAATGATACGAGAAGAAGGATAGTTGAAAAAACCTGAGATGCACATTACTTGACATCCATGTTACTTAATAAAAAAGGTATAGGGTAGAAAAAGGCCTCCTATTTTCAAAAACATTTAAGAAAAGGTTACCATCTAAACATCCTTCTGGATTTCCTACCATAGTGGGATTCACATCTCTAAAAGAAGCAATCCGTAGATATGGTCTAAACAAGAAGTTTACCACCTCTTCCTTACAAGATCATTAATATCTCTACAAGATAACATAATCAATGTCACTCTTCGAATGCATTTAAAAGATTCACAAACAACCTGTTATCCAAAATTCACCCCTCAGGGTAAATTCTGATAACATGCATCAGAAGATTCAAATCCCAAGTAAATTGATTGAGTCAAAGCAAAATCAGGTTTCTAGGGTCCCTTCAGATATTTTTTAAACTCCCCTGGCCGAAGAAATAGGGAGCAAGCTCTGAGAAAATGCAAAAAAGGTTGCAGAAAGGCAAATAGGTTGATCCAGGAAAAGTGTGAAAATTGGCTAAGTCCTGCTCAAGGTAGCATTTGGGACAAGTGGGACAAAAAGGCGCGGATCGGCCGAAAAGCCTCTAGGCGGCCCAAATTGCATTTGGGACAATCGGGCCAGAAAGACGCGAAGGGCGCGAAAAGCCGATCCAGCCAAAAGAGGAAGAAAAATTGGCTAAGTGTTGCTCGGGACGTTTGGGACAAAAAGGCCCGAACCGGCCGGTTCGGCCGAAATGAGCACAGGCAGTCCAAAAGAAAATGGGACGAAAGTATGTGGCGGGTGCGAAATTCCGGTTCGACCGAGAGAAAATCGACTAACTGCTCAGTTCGAGGACAAACGGGCCGAAAAGGCGCAAGCCGGCCGAACCGGGCGAAAGAGGTCAAAACAGTCCGAAAGCAATTGAGACATCCGGGACAACTGGACGCGAACCGGCTGGTTCGGCCGAAACCAGCACAAGGAGCACTAAGAATTTGGGACAATCAGGCCAAAAAGATGCGAGGGGCGCGAAAAAGCTGGCAGGGCCGGGAACCAATCAGAAGCCGCCACGTGTCTCAGGGAAAAAGGGTCAAAAACGTCAAAGGGCAAGTTTGAAAAGAGTCAGCCCGAACCAATGAAATAGCGCCATGTGTCCAGTTAAGGGCCCCACAAGTGAATTTCAAAATGAAATCCCGTGAAAGACAGAGGAGAGAGAATTGGTCGTCCAATCAGCACGTGCCACGTGTCGTCCAGGTGGCAGAGCGCGGGAAAGGTTTCAAAACACGCTGTCGCCTGTTTTGTGCCCTAGATCTTCAAATCGCCATAACTTTCGATCCAGAGCTCGGATTTGCACGTTCTTTATATCAACGGAAAGATGCTAAAATTCTCTACACAATTCCGGGGTCAATCTCACGTTTTGGAGCATTCTGGAGGGAGAAAATTGAGAAATGGATCTGACACGTGTTCAGGGCCAGAAATGACATTCCAGCGACCAGTTTTAATGTAGAATGGGTCGCATTCTCCTGTTATCCGGTCAAAATGACAGGGTATGGGTTTTTAAGGTCCTCCATGCCATTTTAATACACCTACAGTCAAGAAAGAATGGGCACCCATGCCTTTGTACGTTTCCTGTTCCCTGGGTTCGACCCTTGCATTTTAAAGCTAGTTTTGGGCTCATTTTTAGGGGGGAACATTTTTGGGCATAGCAGACTTCTTCTTTCACCTCCAGCAAGTGATTGATGAAGGAGCAGACCTCTCCAAGGATTGTAACAGTTTTCTTTTACCTCTCTGAGGGTGTAATGTGTGTTTTGACATTGAAATGATAATGCAAGCTCTGTGAATGGGTTTCAATCCTCTGTTTGTATTATTTGCTTGATTTCAGATAATAGATTATACATTATCAGTCTGTGTATGTCTTATGTTATGAACTCTGGTTTGTGTCTATTTGCATGACAAATATGTTTCACCACTCCTTTTGGTGCATCACCATCTTTAGTTAGTTTCAATTTTTTGCACTTCTACCCCTGTCTCCTTGCAAGTTAGAATAGGATTAGGATCTAAAACTCTGTAATTTTGTAAAATATAGATCTAAATCAGAGGAGTTTGAGGAACCAGCCTCTAATCTGGAGATTCCTCTCTCAGTTTCACAAGTCCCCACACTTGGAGAGAGGTTTCCATGTTGTGCAATCACACTGGATGCATGAACATCAACCTAAAAGCCTGATGTGCGTCCAGGGGTGCTGTGATTTTGCACTAACAGTTTGGCACGCCGAGTGGGAGAAGATGTCTCATTTTTATTGCAGAAAAGTTGATGTGCATCTGCTGCAATTTTCTTGCTTGAAAAGAGCTATTATTTGCATATCTGGCGACTCCACTAGGGAAGAATCAACTGGTTTCAGCAGTACAGGCCTAAAAGCTTATGAGAAGAATCACAAGGTCAAGAGTTGGAGAAGAGGAAGTGTTGTTTGAATACCTATAATTATCTCCAAGAAGAAGGCAAAGAGGAAGAAGGATTCAAAGGTCTCCATCTCCACCAAATAGAACTCTCTCAACTCCTCCACCTGACAGGCCTTTCTTTCAATATACAAGGGTTTTAAGACCAATCAGAATGGCGCAACCAGTGAACCCCTATGTCAACTTCACAGGAAGCAGCCCACTTGCTCTCAATGCACAAAATCCAATCCCAGTAGCAGCATTGAAGAACATTCCATACTTCACTGGAGAAAACCAGACCACTCCTGGTGATCATGTCAAGGACATTGCTAACATTTGTGCAATCCATGAGATTAATGAGATGCAAGTAGCTGTCAAATTACTGGCGTCTTCATTCAAGGGAAAAGCATTGCAATGGTTTAGGAGCCTTGAAGCTGGCTCTATCACAAACTAGAATCAGCTGTGTATTGCACTTCATGATCAATTTAGAGAGAAGGGAGACAACTTGTCTCTTTTGGAGCAGCTAACAACCATCAAGAGAGCTTACAATGAGCAGCTAACTGACTTCAACTTCAGATTTCAAAGGTCTTGGGATAGAATTCCAGTGGCAGTCAGGCCAACAGCAGAAGGTGCTTTTCTATATTACCTTAAAGCTTTAAATTCTGATATTTCTATGTTGATTCAATCTATTGGAGGCACAACTATCCCTGCTGCTTATAATATTGCCATTAGAGCTGAAAATTGTCTAATTCAAGCTGGCAAGCTAGCTCCTAGGCCTCCAATGCCATTATATCCAAGTTTAGAGAGCCCAATTACTAGTCAAGCACCCGTCTTAGCTCCTATTCCCACTCCTAGGAATCAGAGTTCAAATGAAGCTTCCACTTCATCTCCAAGTGCCCCAAATGGGCTTCAAGAGGTCATGAAGCAACTGCAAAATTTAGGTAATGAGCTGGTCACACTTAAGAGACAGCAAACTCAAGGTTTTAGACCTTCGTATCAGCCTCAAGCTCAACCTAATAGGCAGCCATATCAGCCTCAAAGGCCACCCAATCCAGCTGCAAATATGAATCAAACAAGGCCTCCTACCAATAGACCATTCCAGCCCTATAATCCAAATGCCATATCTGCCTCTAAGGCATTAGTACCAGCACAAAACAACACTGCCCAGGAGTATGATTGGTGTTTTCCATGTAATGAGCCTCATAATCAATCCATGTGCTTCAATGGTGCTTTGACCCAAGCTTTAATGGTAACAAGTGTTGGTGTGGAGGGTGAGAGTAGTCAAGAAAACAGCCAACAACAAGAAACATTCCAACAGCAACCTGCCCCAAATGACACCACATTGGTAAATTGGCAAGCAGAGGATTTCTGTGGCATGAATCAGGTAGTTTCTCAAGGTGTTGCTGCCAACACAAGGTCAAAAAGGAGAAATTTGGGTGAAGAACAGCCGTTAGCCCCAACCAATCCACAACCTTCCACAGCTCCACAAATGATTGGTAAGCAAAACCCAGTTTCAAATGCACAAGGGCAGTCAAGAACAGCCCCTAGGCCAACTCAAATACCAGCTGTTGCTGCCCACATACAAGGAGAAAATGTGCAGACCAAGGGACAGCAGAGAGATCCTTCATCACCATTCAGTATCATTGATCAGATGAAGAAGACAAACGTCAATATATCTATGTGGGAATCCCTATCCATCCCAGGCCAAAGAAATCTGTTGCAAACTGCCATAGAGGATTGGCCAACTTCGAATCAGTAGGTCCAAATGCAGGAGAAGGTACTCACAAATGCTGCCCACCCTCAAGGAAATCATGGAGCACAACAAGGTAGAATGCTGAAGCCTCCCCCTTTCTATGTTTCGTTAATCATTGGAAATCAGCTAGTGCATAATTGCATGATAGATTCCGGGGCAAGTAACTCAGTTATGCCTAAACAGATAGCTAATCAGTTAGGGCTCCAGTATGAAATAACATCTAAGGGAGTAGTGCAGCTGGATAGGACAGCAATAGCAATAGTTGGAGTGATTAGAAATTTGAGTCTTACCTTGCATGCATGTCCAAATGTTGTTGTCTTACAAGATATATCAGTCATAGACCTTCCACCACTCTTTGCCCTTTGCTTGTCAAGAGATTTCACAGCCAAGATTGGGGGATATTTTTCCGCTGATTGGTCTCACATGCTATTCAGAACGAGATATGGGACTAAGGCCACAATTAGGTCAGAACCTATTGCAGACTTCCACATTGAGCCCTATACTCCAAGTCATATTAATACCAATTGCTCAGCATTTGATCAAGAAGATCACCTTGGCACTGATGAAGCTGACACTAAGGTTGGAAGTATCCCAAATTTGACTCTTGATGAATGGGAAAACAAGGTACATGCTTTTGATCCTTATCAAGAAGTAGAAGAATCTGAGCCAGGGGTCTATTGTATACACGAAGAAAGTAAACCTATTCCTAGCATCACCAAGCCAAACCACAAGGATGACAATGAGGTATGGCAACTGTTTTTTGATGGATCAAGGAGTAGACAAGGCGCAGGAGGTGGAGCCATGCTTATTTCACCGCAAGGAGTAAAGTATTATTCAGCTTTTAGATTTCTATTTGCATGCTCCAATAACACTGCTGAATATGAAGCCTTGATGCAGGGGATGCATTGGGCAATAAAGAGAAAAATAAAGAACTTGCAAGTTTTTGGGGACAGTGAGCTAATTGTAAATCAGGTCAAGGGACAGCATGCTGCCAAAAATGATCTACTCGGGTGCTACATGAACAGGGTTTGGGACCTCATGGAAGATTTTGAGGGTTTCGGCATCAAGGCCATTCCAAGGAAAGAGAATCAAGCTGCTGACAGGCTTGCAGCAGTAGGGGCAGCCTTTGACATTGTAGAAAACATTCAACAAGACAAGGTACACCCAAACATCCACGTGATTGTGAGGCCTTCAGTGCCGGATAACGATGTCAGTTGGCAAGTATTTGAGAATGACCAGCAAATCATCCACTTCTTGCAAGAAGAAGCTGAGTTCTCAGCCAAGAATCAAGAGAAGTTGGAACAGCAATATGGTAACCAAGTGATACAGCTGAGAACTGACAAGCTGCCCAAGGGACTTATCACTTTGGAGTCCATTTTTAATCCCAATGATCAGTTTAGAAAGGAGAAAACAAACATTCAGGTCAAAAGAGAAGATTCGGTATCCATCTTGGTAGAAGAGAACAAGCCATTGCAAATTGGAAAGATGACTACTGAGCAAGAAAGGTATGAGTTCATATAGCTATGTCAAGAATTCCTTGACGTGTTTGCTTGGAGCTATGAAGACTTGAAAGGTTTCAATCCCAACTTAGCTCAGCATACCATTGAATTGGACCCAAATACTAAGCCTATCAGGCAGAAACAGAGACCAGTCAATCCACACATGGAGCCTCTCATGAGGAAAGAACTGGACAAACTGATTGAGTCAAGAATCATATTCCCAATCAAGCATTCTAGTTGGGTTTCAAACTTAGTTCCAGTCAGAAAGAAGAGTGGAGAGATCAGGCTGTGTGTTGACTTCAGAGATTTGAATAGAGCCTCTCTCAAGGACCATTATCCACTCCCTTCCATGGAGAAAATATTGCAGGTCGTAGCTGGTTCAGAAAGGTTTTCACTACTTGATGCTTACTCAGGCTTTAATCAGATTATGGTAAAGGGAGGAAGGACCAGTTCAAGACAGCCTTCACAACCAAATGGGGCACATATGCTTACAAGAAGATGCCATTTGGATTGTCGAACGCCGGAGCAACATTCCAGCGAGCTATGGATATGGCATTCAAAGGCTTGATCAACAAGATAGTGCTGGTATACCTAGATGATATCACTGTCTTCTCAAAGAATGATGCAGACCATCTCTTTCACCTCAGGCAGGTGTTTCAGAGGTGTAGAAAGTTTGGAGTGTCCTTAAATCCTAAGAAGTGCATCTTTCTTGTACATGAAGGAAAGCTCCTTGGCCATATTGTCTCTAAGGAGGGATTAGCAATTGATCCAGAGAGGGTCGAAGCCATAAGAGCTCTACCATTGCCAAGCCACAAGAAGGCCCTTCAGAGTTTCTTGGGAAGGATAAACTTCGTTCGAAGGTTTGTCCCAGATTTTACAGCCCTTTTCAAGCCCATTACCAAAATGTTAAGAAAAAGCATGGCTTTCAAATGGATGGCAGAAGGCAAGGAGAGCTTTGAAGCAATCAAAGAAGCCATCTCCCAGGCACCCACTCTCATCAACCCAAACTTTTCCAAGGATTTCATCCTCTATGCATTAGGAGGTGATGACACTATTTCTGCCATTCTGGTACAGCAGAACAAAGATAATGATGAACAACCAATTGCCTTTTTCAGCCAGAGCCTAGGTGACTGCGAAATGAGATACTCTTTTATTGAAAAGCATGTGCTTGCAGTAATCAGAAGCTTGAAGAAATTCAAGCATTTAGTCTCAAACAACAAGGTACAGTTGCTGGTCTCACATGCTGGGGGTTAAGGACTTCCTCCTCAACAAGGATTTGAATGAGAAAAGGGCAGGTTGGGATCACCCGTGTCATGGAGTATGACATTGAGATCAAGATCACCAAGCTGGTAAGAGGCAAAGGTTTGTGTGAGCAGCTCGCTTCCAAACAACCAGACAACCCAGAAGATGAAGAAGACGCTGTCCTGCTATTACAAGATGATCAAAAACAGGAAAATGATGATGTGTCCACTCCCTATTGGACTCAGAATATGATACATTTCCTACAGACGGGCATGTGCCCTCTAGAAATGAGAAAAGCAAAAAGAAGATACTTCAGGTTGCAGGAAATTCCATATGCCATCATTGATGGAGTTTTGTTCAAGAAGGACGTGAATGGAGTGCTGCTGAGATGCATTAACACAGGTCAGATTCAAAGGGTGTTGGAAGAATTTCATAATGGGACCAGCTGGTGGCCATTTTGCACCAAGAGTAACAGCTCTAAAAATCATGAAGGCTGGTTATTATTGGCCTAAAATCTTCAGTGATTGCTATGCATGGATCAAGAGGTGTAAGAATTGTGCATTCTTCACAGGAAAAAGAGAGACTCGCTGCCCTTCCATTGCATCCAATTATAGTAGATCAGCCATTCATGCAGTGGGGTTTGGACTTCATTGGAGTCATCAATCCCAATTTGAGCCAAGGGCACAAATGGATTTTGACAGCCACAGACTACTTCACCAGATGGACAGAAGCAGTGGCACTCAAAGAGGCGAATGAGTCTAGCATCTTGGACTTTTACGAAGGGATAACTACCATATTTGGTGTACCTGCTACAATAGTCTCTGATAATGCATTGGCATTCATCGGATCTAAAGTAACTGAGTGGGCTGTCAAGAACGGGATTTACCTGAGCACTTCATCAAATTATTACCCTCAAGGTAATGGCCAGGCCGAGTCTACAAACAAAAACTTGTTGAGGATCATTAGGAGGACTCTTGATGAGAATCAGAGGGCTTGGCATACCAAACTGAAATCAGCCTTATGGGCTGATAGGATAACTCCCAAAAGATCCACGGGTAACTCTCCATTTAGGCTTGTCTACGGAAGAGAGGCAATCTTGCCCATGTCACTTGAGTTGCCAACGTTGGAACTCATGAAACAACTGGAGTTGCTAGAGTTTGATCCCATGGAGGTCAGGTATGCAGAGTTGATGGAGCTGCAAGAGATCAGAGATCAGGCATCCCAAGCAATGGAAAAGGATCAAGCTTTGATCAAAAAGACCTTTGATAGGAAGGCCAAAGATAGATCTTTTCAAGTAGGAGATCTAGTGTTGAAATGGGATGTGGACAGAGCAAAACTAGGAAGGCATTCAAAATTCGATGCCATTTGGAGTGGCCCATACATGGTCACAAAGTGCAAGGGCAACAATGCTTTCTAATTGGCCTCATTGGATGATGAAGAACTGTAGATTCCAGTAAATGGAATCTATCTCAAGCATTGCTTCTAGAGGGAGGTTCACTACACCTATAAATATTAGATTAGATTTTCTTTCCTCCAAGTGCTTGTGCACATTGTTTTGCTATAGATTAGTTTTATTTTCCCTAAGTGCCTTGGCACAGCTTGCTGTCCATGGAGATGTTTAGGATGTCTTTGCTTTCATCAGGTCACATTCCATCTTGCCCCTTGCACATTCTGAGTCAGTTTGGATTCTAGCAGAATATTTGATGACTCCATGCCCAACGGATTGCTTCAGGCAACTGGTCTTTCCATCTAGCAGGCAGATGATCCTGCTGAGTCACCAAATTGTTATCCAAAATTCACCCCCCAGGGTAAATTTTGATAACATGCATCAGAAGATTCAAATCCCAAGTAAATTGATTGAGTCAAAGCAAAATCAGGTTTCTAGGGTCCCTTCAGATATTTTTTTAACTCCCCTGGGTGAAGAAACAGGGAGCAAGCTCTGAGAAAATGCAAAAAAGGTTGCAGAAAGGCAAATAGGTTGATCCAGGAAAGGTGTGAAAATTGGCTAAGTCCTGCTCAAGGTAGCATTTGGGACAAGTGGGACAAAAAGGCGCGGATCGGCCGAAAATCCTCTAGGCGGCCCAAATTACATTTGGGACAATCGGCCCAGAAAGACGCAAAGGGCGCGAAAAGCCGATCCGGCCAAAAGAGGAAGAAAAATTGGCTAAGTGTTACTCGGGACGTTTGGGACAAAAAGGCCCGAACCGGTCGGTTCGGCCGAAATGAGCACAGGTAGTCCAAAAGAAAATGGGACGAAAGTATGCGGCGGGCGCGAAATTCCGGTTCAACCGAGAGAAAATCGACTAACTGCTCGGTTCGAGGAAAAACGGGCCAAAAAGGCGCAAACCGGCCGAACCGGGGGAAAGAGGTCAAAACAGTTCGAAAGCAATTGAGACATCCGGGACAAATGGACGCGAACCGGCTGGTTCGGATGAAATCAGCACAAGGAGCACTAAGCATTTGGGACAATCGGGCCAGAAAGACGCGAGGGGCGTGAAAAAGCCGGCAGGGCTGGGAACCAATCAGAAGCCGCCACGTGTCTCAGGGAAAAAGGGTCAAAAAAGTCAAAGGGCAAGTTTGAAAAGAGTCAGCCCGAACCAATGAAATAGCGCCACGTGTCCAGTTAAGGGCCCCACAAGCGAATTTCAAAATGAAATCCCACGAAAGATGGAGGAGAGAGAATTGCTTGTCCAATCAGCACGTGCCACGTGTCGTCCAGGTGGCAGAGCGCGGGAAAGGTTTCAAAACACGCTGTCGCCTATTTTGTGCCCTAGATCTTAAAATTGCCATAACTTTCGATCCAGAGCTCGGATTTGCACGTTCTTTATATCAACGGAAATCTAGTAAAATTCTCTACACGATTCTGGGGTCAATCTTGCTTTTTGGAGCATTCTGGAGGGAGAAAATCAAGAAATGGCTCTGACGCGTGTTCAGGGCTAGAAATGACATTCCAGCGACCAGTTTTAATGCAGAATGGGTCACATTCTCCTGTTATCCGGTCAAAATGACAGGGTATGGGTTTTTAAGGTCCTCCATGCCATTTTAATACACCTACAGTCAAGAAAGAATGGGCACCCATGCCTTTGTACGTTTCCTGTTCCCTGGGTTCGACCCTTGCATTTTAAAGCTAGTTTTGGGCTCATTTTTAGGGGGGAACATTTTTGGGCATAGCAGACTTCTTCTTTCACCTCTAACAAGTGATTGATGAAGGATCAGACCTCTCCAAGGATTGTAACAATTTTCTTTTACCTCTCTGAGGGTGTAATGTGTGTTTTGACATTGAAATGATAATGCAAGCTCTGTGAATGGGTTTCAATCCTCTGTTTGTATTATTTTCTTGATTTTAGATAATAGATTATACATTATCAGTCTGTGTATGTCTTATGTTATGAACTCTGGTCTGTGTCTATTTGCATGACAAATATGTTTCACCACTCCTTTTGGTGCATCACCATCTTTAGTTAGTTTCAATTTTTTGCACTTCTACCCCTGTCTCCTTGCAAGTTAGAATAGGATTAGGATCTAAAACTCTGTAGTTTTGCAAAATATAGATCTAAATCAGAGGAGTTTGAGGAACCAACCTCTAATCTGGAGATTCCTCTCTCAGTTTCACAAGTCCCCACACTTGGAGAGAGGTTTCCATGTTGTGCAATCACACTGGATGCCTGAACATCAACCTAGAAGCCTGATGTGCGTCCAGGGGTGCTGTGAATTTGCACTAACACAACCATTAATATTAGCAACAAATCCCCTCATAATCAACAACTAATCTAAATAATATAATGGAAAGTAACCCCCAACTGTCATTAACAATCTTTAACACTATTCCGACATAGGCCAGCAATGTACTTATATAATAAATACCATTCGAAATCTCAAGATAATCCTTATGATGTAACATCAACTGTCATGAGTAAGCAAGAGTCCTGTTCCAATAATGGGAACAATCATTCCAAACACATTTCAATTTCTAGAACTAACACCGAGGTTTTGTCATAAAACTATGACCATTAATAATACTTTCACAACTATTTGTAAAATATCAATAACCTCTCAACAAGTAAGAAGTTCGACCAAGTTAAGAAAAGAGAGTAATCATAACAGGGCCAGGGTTATAAAGCTTACTTTCTAAGGACATCAATCCCTTTAAACCGAGGAGACCACTCAAGGAAGAGAAAACCCAATTACTCAATCGATCCAGACATAGTTCCCAGAAGAAAGGGACATCAGAATCGGAAACATAGAAAAGTTTCAGACTAAAAAATATTAATTGATCAATGAGGCCACAATAGTCTTATAGGTAACTTGATGTAAATTATAATGTACCTATAGCCAGATAAAAGATTCAAGTATGCGACCATACAAAAAGAGTACCTTAAACAAAAAACATAATGACAGGTCTTCCTAAATGATTATGGATTCCGATCGTAGTAACTATATCCAGAGTAGAGATAAGGATTCATAAATCTCCCCAAGAATATCATGACAGAGAATAGAGGATGAAAACAAAACCCATGCGATGGAATAGCGTACGATAACTCAGAGGAAAACCAACATAATGAGATATGATTTCGGGTATAAAATACTTATGTTCCCAGTTCCTATGCTTCCACGCTTCAACACACAATAGACGGCTAGTATCGATCAAGTCCCCATAGAGGTGCAACTAATAAGTAGTAAAAAAAATATACCCAGACGAGGTTTTTAAGAACCTCTATTTTAATCAGAAGGATAAAAAAATACACACTTTCAAGTACCGTTTAAGCACAACACAGCCCAACTGAGTACCAAATTTCAAGAGTCATTTACAAATGACAAGATTATCTAAAAAAAATGAATAAAATACAAGGTTCCTTGTTGACAAAAATCAGATTTAATCAAAATGTTATTTCCACTCATGAATCAACTAGTAAATAAATATTATTTCAAGCAAAGCCTAAGAGAGAGTTGTTAATTACTAATACATTTTTGTCTCCTTGCATCCAAGATTTACCATTATTCAGAACAACTATAAAAACGTACCATCCAAACACATTACTAGCTTTCCCTAAGGGGAGGTGGGTGCAAGACATTTTCACAATAAAACATTTCTCACCTCCTACCAGAATAACAGATTAAAAGTAATGCATTTCTCCCTTTTCAAAAATTAGTATAAAAAAATAACGATTCAGGTGAAGGGATAGAGGGGTAGTCAGTACAATCAAGACAATCAAACTTCCTCCACAAATTCCCAGTTCAAGACGTCATTATAGGAAGAAGAAACATTTGTTTCATGAAAGTGTAAACAAAATTGTAAATTGTTGCAGAGTGTAGTCTTAACATGCCTGGTTTTAAAAGCCTTCAACTAGAGCTTCAAGGAACAACAACATATGGTGACTCCTCTGCCTCTGCTTCAAGGAACAAATATTCTCATCAAACCACCCACGTGGCCAACAACTTAAGCCTGGCATTTTCTTTCCCCAACACACAGGCCAAGGAGTCCATAAAACCAATTAATGAAAACATTCGGCCAACAGGGTGGAGTAATGGATGGGGGTTGTTGGTGCTCAAAATTGTCTCGCCCCATTTGTGCAGTTGAAAATTTATTGATTTACGACCTCTGTCATTATCTCCTTCCCCGTATTGAGCTTGGTTGGTCTTTTTGCCATTTTTTAATATGCTCCTGGGTCAAAGATCATGTATGGGTCCTTAATTATCTCCTCATTTCTTTGTTCCTCTGGAAAAGCTTTGTATTTTGAGTCTCCCATGCTTTGTTCCTTCAAAACTTGTGTTTTCCCGTTTCCTCCATTTTCCACAGTCAAGATCTATTGTCCCTACCATTTTTCCCTAAATAATCAAGGAGAAATGAGTTGATGTGGTGTTTGAGCCGTGCAATAGCCTAAATTCTTTGTCCTTGAAGAAAACATTATTTCTAGGCTCAAATGCTCATGTTTCTATATTTTACGGTTTGACGAGCATTTTCTCCCGGTCAAATTTGCATCCTTGCATTTACAGGGGACATGGATTATTTTGGTTGGTCAGGGGACAACAGGCGAATGCTTTAACTTATCACTTTTTTCCTTTTTGGTGAAAAGGCAAAATTGGTCCCGTGGCCCCGCTTG
The DNA here is from genome assembly GCA_019776745.2 of Taxus chinensis. Classification (NCBI taxonomy): domain Eukaryota; kingdom Viridiplantae; phylum Streptophyta; class Pinopsida; order Cupressales; family Taxaceae; genus Taxus; species Taxus chinensis. The sequence goes on from CM034153.1 coordinate 170,242,032, forward strand.
TATCTGATTGGTTCTTTTGGTGCTTACATGGCTTCTTCCAATTGGATGGGGCATGGCGGGTCTGTTTTTGAACTTGTTCCTTTTTGCCTACTTTGGAAAAAAAATTGAACCTGCACTGTGGCCCTGCTAGGCTCTAATTGGAGCAAATATAAGGGTAGGGAAAAGTCTCTCTTTGGCCCCGCAAGAGGACATGTGGAAGGTTCCACTGCTTTACCCAGACATAGACAAATTTTATGCAGTTGGTATAGTTTGGTGAAGCAGGACACATGGAAATCCCACATTCATTCAAGGTATTAAATTTTTGGGACCATCTCAAGGTGCGCCATGGTGACACATGGTGGTTTGAAAAGTCAAAGAGATGGGGAAGCAGACCATCGGAGGCAAATTGGATTTTTTACCTCTTAACATCAAAAGGATTAAAATGTCAAAACGGCCTACAAGCCCAATGAAGGTAAATTCAAAGCTTTCTCCAGTCAATAGTGGAGGTGTGGACTATCGGAGGAAATTTGGTAAAATTCCCTTTTGGGAAAAAGGGGCCAAAAGTAAAAGGGGAAGCGATGTTCCGCTACAATCATATTTAGACATGTGTCAGGCCCATTTTTTCAAGGATGGAGCTATGGGGAAAACTTGGAAAATTTTCCATTTTCCAAAAGGGGAGTGAAATGTCAGAATTTGGCCACGGTCCCACTGGAGCCCACCTTAGGACACGTGTTAGGCTCATTTCCCAAGGGTGGAGATGTAGAGAAAAATATGAATTTTTCCATTTTCTCCAAAAGTTGTGAAAATTCAGAGGAAGCACCTGGGTACGTTTTTAAGTTTAAATATTCCATGTGGATGGCCCAAATTCAAAGAAAAGATCAACGATGGCTGAGAGTCGAAATTTGATTTTCCCTCCATTTTTCTGCAACACGTCTAGAAGTGTGAGTTTTCATGATTCCTTGGTTTATTCTACATGCCACACAGAGAAGGAAGTTAATGTTGATATCTGAAGTTTGGTGGGAAGATATGGAAGGTGTCTTTCACCATTAAAATGGTCTGACTTTCGTGCCCGATTGGATTTTTCATCTTTCTTCTCCCAAGCACACAAGGAGCCAGATTTGATAGATTAGGGGTGGAAGTGGTTGGAAAATTGAAGGAAGAGTGATCTACCAGAGAAAGGAGTTGAATGTGGGAGGCATTCGATGAAATCTACCCCCTGGAGAACCTGGAGACTTCTTACAGATTTGATTCTGAGAATCACGAAAGAATTATGGCGAACACTGGTGCATTAAACATTTTTTGTCTTTTGGGGAGAAGGGGCTCTATTGTAAATGTTATAAATGGAAAATAAAATTTCATGAAAATGGTTGAGAGTTTTTTGGAAAGATCAAGACAGATTCTCTCCAGCAGAAAAATCTTGACAGAGCTCATCCATTTTGAGAATCCGTCTACAGAAGCTTGTATATCTCTCTTTGTGTCAAATTTGATCGTGTCAAGGTGGTTGCAAGTCTACATCCATTAAAAATATTTGAGATTGTTTTGGAAACTTTCCCTTGCTGATAAATTTGATCAAACTTTGAGTTATTCTGTGTCAATCTTGAGTAAAGTGTATTTATTTCATTTCTAAATGCATACGGGTAGTTTTTCTTGTTTCTATACAAATATTGTACCAAAATATAGTCCAATCACACAGGTATTAGTCCTTGTGATATTTTAGTGGCATCTGCAATTTCATTTCTTAGAATATCCTTCATCTGGGAATGGGATAAATGGTTTAAAATCACATTTCTTTCATTTTGTTGATAGAGATTATCTATAAGCCTCTGGGTGTACCTCAGGCATGAATTGGTTTAAATCTTGGTGCATTATCGGGTCCTCTGACTCGAGCCTTCATGACAGAATCCCACAGGTTGTGTGAGAGAGTGCTGATCTGGGCCTCCAATGAAGTAAATATTCTAGTTGAGGAAATAATTTGACTTTTTGTGGCATTTTGTTGATTGAATCTTTCCAATTTTCATAAGCTCTCAAGCATCTGGTGAGTCAAGTCCATCCTGTCTCCCCTCCCACCAAAATTCATTTAACAACAACCAATCCTACCTATAATACCCATGTTTGTCATGTGTGTACACAAATGCATAATCTTTGTTACCAAAACATGTAGAAATAATCAGGGTCTCAAATTTCTTTAGTAACCTTTGCCTTGTTGTGAGAATATCTCCATAATCTAGAAGTGACAACTCGTGAGAGTCAGATTTGGTGTATTGATCATATTTTCCCCAAGGCCTTCTCTATAAAATTTATGCAAAAGAAAGGTAATTGTATCTCTTTTTTGATAACAGAGGTTACAAAATAGGTTCTCTTACCTTGGTTGAAATGCACAACCTAAAATAGTTAGGATAAGATCATATCCTTTTAAGGTGCTACCCATATCTCCACAAATCTAAGTAACAAAGGGACAATCAGACCTCCTCCCCAGCTACAAAATGACATATATTTATGATCTAGCTACCTCTAAGCTCCATGTTGAATCAATGTTGTTGCTTGGCTTGAAAAGGAGAAAAAAAATGGGTATCAACATCAGTGGTGCCGTTGCCAGGGATTGTCAGTCCAAAATCAAGAACCTAGTAAAACACTTCCTGTATGCTCCAATTGCCATGTGTAATTCTTTTAGTTCCCACACCTAGTGCACTAGCTTTCATTTGATAAGTCTGGGTAAAGAAGGGTTAAAATATTTCCATTTCTAGTTTCTAGCATTGGTAGACCTTTGACAGATCATTTAGTGCATAAGCATAACTAAGGTGGAAATTCTTAGTGGTGACTCCCTTTTAATCTAATTATTAAAAAGTACCAGTGTCTTAAAACTCTATCAAAGTTAGATCTGTTACTAATATTCACAAAGCTGGAGGGAAGAATATCTTTCCTTGCTAGGGATCCTACTAGGACACTGTTTCCACAGTTAGGAAAAGAAAAATCAGAAGGAAGAAAATCCTAGAGAGCTGTTGGAGATCAGCAGATAAGAAGAGGAATCTCCATTGATGAAAGTGAGCGGCCTATCATTGAAGATTGCAGCTCAAGTGCATCTGAATCAGACAACCTCTTTGTGGATTTGAACTCTCCAACTGGAGAGGGACCTTCATTTTATATTGAAGGGTTTGCTTCACACTCTGCACTTGTGTTTTCTGAGGTTGATAGAGATTTCCAAGAAGCAAGGCCTTTAGGGGGTATCCATTTTGAAAATTATACTCCTGTGTTCCAAGAACCTTCTACCCCCATCAGTTTGTCACCCCTCCAAGATCACCTCCTCAAATCAATATGGCTCAACCCAGGCCTCCATTTATTGTAAACACCTTTGGACCTATAATTTTTGTGGGAATGACTAGTTACCCAACTGAAGTTCCTCAAGATGTAAGGAACAAAATGTAAAAGTTCCATGGAAATAATGCTATTACTATTGATCAACATCTAAAGCTTTTATCAATATGATGGAGGATTTTGAGATTGAACATGAGGATTTTTATATCAAGCTGTCTATCCACACCTTGGAAGAGGATGCTAGGGATTGGTATAAAGCATTTCCAATTCTATTGACTCCTAGATTGAGATGAGAAATGCATTCAGACTGTAGTATGGTGACAGGACTGACCCCAGGTTTCTTTTGATAGAATTTGAAAATATCAAAAAGAACCCTAATGAGTCGGTACATGATTTCAGCACAAGGTTTAATAAGACCTTAAGAAGATTACCTGTTAGAATAAGGCTTTGTGATGAGTCATGTTTAATCAAATATACTGATGCATTTGATAAAAAGGCTGCATATTATTTAAGAGACAGAAACTCCACAAATTTGAGGCAGGCCTTCACCATGGATTTGTAAATAGAAAATAATAGCAAGGCAATTGGAAAACCTTCAAAGAGAGAAGGTGTAAATTTGGTTAACCCAAAAAATCCCCAAACAAGCAAGGTTGCTGATTTGGAAGAAGTTGTGAAGACTTTGGTAGGGGCTATCAAAGAAATATCCTACAAGCTAGCCCGAGATAAGAAGGGAATTGGGAAGAGCTCACAAGGTCAACACAGGTAACAAGGACAAGACAGGTTCACAAATCACCAAAGATCTGATGACAGAGGTAAGGGACCTGTTGGATTTGGAAATAAACAGTCTCAGGCCAGGGATAACAAAATGGTGTCTAATCCTTTGGCTACTAGAGTTGTTGTTGTGGAAGAAACAGAGGTCATTGATTGGTGTGACAGATGTTTCAAGCTCCATGCTCCTTGTGAAGAATATCAACAAGAAGAAGAAGCAACTAATGATGATAATGATGATGATTCCTGCATGATGGAGATCCCTGCGAGTTCACCAAGGGAAGCAACTTCAATTGAGGTAATAAGTGCTAGAACTGCTGCCACTTTTTGGGATTGCATCCACCGGGTACCTCTTCTTCCCCCCTCTCATACTTTAGAAGTAGACACTGTACAAGTTTTTAAATTACCCACTAATGATTTTGAATACTTGAGGGCATTAATGATTGAAAAGTATGATGGAGGATTTCCCTCATAAGAAGATAGGCAGCGATTAATGAATGTTGTAGTTGCCCAAGAAAATGAGCACAATTTTAGAAGTAAAGCTGCTAAGGGGCCACAAGCCAAGTCAAAATTTCTAGTGCTTACCAAAGAAACCCCAAAGAAAAATGCATCTGGCAGAGAGATTTTTCCCCAATTAAAACTTGTGTTCCTCCCCATGCCCAAAATGAAAAGAATCCCATTCCATCTGATGAATTTTCCAATCTTTCCCTTAGTGCCGCTCTACCCAAATTTGCTCCATATGACATAGCCCAAATTTTGAGTCAAATCAAAATTCCTTTCCCAATTGTTGAGTTTCTTGTTAGGTTGTGGAGCCTATTTTCATGTGAGAAAGTGTTGAAGACTGTACACTAAGAGTACTATACACTTTCCAAAATTGTCTCGCCGACACCCCCCGGTAGTAGGGGTTTGGGGGCACAGCCCCCAATTTATTTTTGGCCTTAAAACGTGCCCAATATATCGGGAAATGTGCTTTTCTCATATGGGTGGAATTTTTGAACCATAGGTTTATGGGATGGTTTTAGCCCATGGTTTTAATACCCACAGTTTTGTAAAACTACTTAAGTAGTTGTCTACTTATATGGTTTTATGCATATGGTAGGTATAATCTAAACATTGCAGATGTGTTTTGAATTCGGCTGTGAATTTTGTAGAGTTTGTTGAGCATAGCTCCAAATGAATCTGGATATTTTATTGAGAGAGCAGTGGCTTGTAATAAAATCTAAGCAAGTGATTCTTTATGGATGTAGCCCAAATTGGGTGAACCACGTTAAATATTGTCTCTTTGTGTTGTGTTATTTTATTCTACACTTTTATTTGAAATCTGTAATATTTTGTGCATATTAGTTTTTACTGTTGCAATTCTGTGAGGGATTATTCCGCATATTTTATCCCTTATTTCCTAAAAATTGGTATCAGAGCCTGATTTGGTTTGCTGAAGTGTTGAATCGTAGGGAAAGTTTTATCTTGAGTGGGAACTATGGCAAATGATGGAAGATGTAGGGTTGATAAATTCAATGGGTATAATTTCAGTCTTTGGAAGATGTAGATGGAAGATTACCTTTATCAGAAGGATCTTTATATTCCGTTGTCTGAGAAGGTGAAGAAACCCTCGAGCATGACAGATGCAGAATGGAATTTGCTGGATTGGAAGACACTTGGGACAATCTGGATGTGCCTTACATCTTCGGTATTATTTAATGTTTCAAAAGAAAAGACTACAAAAGAACTGATGGATGCATTAGGGAAGTTATATGAAAAACCCTCTACCTCTAATAAGATATTTTTAATGAAAAAGTTGTTTAATATGAAGATGGTTGAGAATGGTTTAGTAGCAGATCATCTAAATGATTTTAATATGGTTGTAAATATGGTAGCTTCAGTTACAATACAATTTGATGAAGGAAGTTAGGGATTTATTAGTTATGTGCTCTTTACCTGAGAGATGGAATAGCCTGGTAATGGCGACAAGCAACTCACTTCCAGCTAACTCAAAGTTAAAGTTTGAGGATGTTGTAGGGGTGATTCTAAGTGAGGAAATGTGAAGAAAAAGCTCTGGTGAATCTTCTACTTTAGGAAATGCTTTGACAATGGAAACTAGAGGGAGAAAGAAGAATAGAGGAAGCCATGGAAAATAAAAGGATTGGGCAAGGTCAAAATACAAAAGCAAGATAGTATGCTGGCACTGTGGAAAGTCTGGGCATGCAAAGGAATGTTGGGAGCTTCAGTACAAGAAGAAACAACTGGAAGAAAACAAGGATGCAAATGTGGCAACGGGTAATAAATGTCAGGATGCTTTGATTCTTTCTTTGCACAATATTACTGAATCTTGGGTTTTAGATTCGGGGACTTCTTTCCATGCTACTCCACATAGGCATTATTTTGTTGATTATGTTCAAGGAGATTTTGGGCATGTTTTTATTGGTGATGATGAGCCTTGCATCATAGTTAGAAAAGGTTCTATTCAGGTTAAGACACAGAATGGGAATACTTGGCTATTGAAGGATGTCAGACATGTGCCTACATTAAGATGAAATTTAATATCGGCAGGGAAGTTGGGAAGTGATGGTTGTACTGTGATATTTACAATGGAATCTTGGAAGGTTACCAAGGGTGCTCTTGTGGTGGAAAGAGGTAAGAAGGTTGGAACCTTGTATTTAACCACTTATAGCACTAATGTTTGTAATCTTGTGGCTTCAGAAGTAGATACAACATTGTGGCACTATAGGCTCGGTCATATGATCCATAAGGGCATGGAGATCATAAAAAAGGATTTTCCTGGATATACAGAAACATGTTTAGAGTTTTGTGAGGACTGCATATATGGGAAACAAAAGTGAGTAAGGTTTCTCAAGGTTGTATTACAAATAAAGAGAGTAAGTTAGAGTTGGTACATTCTAATGTATGGGGGTCAGCTTAGGTATCATCTCTTTGGGGTTCAAGTTATTATGTTACTTTTATTGATGATGAAACAAGGAAAGTTTGGGTTTATTGTATTAGAAAAAAAATCTGATGTATTTGACACTTTTGTTAAATGGAAAGCCTTGGTAGAGAATGAAACAGGTCTTAAGCTAAAATGTCTCAGGTTAGATAATGGAGGGGAGTATTGCAGCAATGAATTTGATGATTATTGTTCTAAGAATGGAATTCACAGGCAAAAGATGGTTCCAGGAACTCCATAATAGAATGGGGTGTCAGAAAGGATGAATAGAACAATAATGGAACATGATAAGAGCATGAGGTTACATGCAAGATTGCCTCTTTATTTTTGGGTAGAAGTGGTGAGCACAACTTTGTACTTAATAAATAGAGGACCCTCAAGAGCCTTGGATGGAGGCATACCTGAGGAGGATTGGTATGGTAAGAAAGTTGATTATTCATTTCTTATATTCTTTGGATGTGAGGTGTTTGTCCATATAGACAAGGATGATAAGGCCAAACTAGAGGCTAAATCATAAAAATGTACTTTTATTGGTATGGTGGTGGTGAATTTTGATATAAATGTTGGAGTATTAAGGACAAGAAAATCATTTGATCTAGGGATGTGGTTTTTAATGAGAAAGTCATGTATAAGTAGCAGTTGCAGGTAAACATGGAAAAATCCAAGAAAGAATATGCAGTAGTAGAGGATCTTCCGGATGGGAAAGTGACACATGAATCAGTTCAGGAACCTCCTCAACAGGAACCCTAAACTCCTATATTGAGGAGGTCTTCTAGGGTAAGAAGAGAACCTTAACATTTTTCTCCTACTCTTTATTATTTATTACTCACTGATAGTGGAGAGCTGGAGAGCTTTGATGAAGCATTGTAGGTAGATTCTAGGAAGAAGTGGGAGTAAGCCATGGATGAGGAGCATCAGTCTCTCATGGAGAACCATAGATGGGATTTGGTGAAGATACCTGAAGGAAAAAGAGCATTATAGAACAAGTGGGTGTTTACAGTCAAAGAGAAAGAAGGAGGCAAGAAAAGATAAAAGGCCCGGTTGGTGGTCAAGGAGTTTGCACAGAAAAAAGGTATAGATTTTGATGAGATTTTTTCTCCTATAGTAAAAATGACTTCTATTAGAACTGTTCTAGGAATATTTGTAGAAGAAGACTTGCACTTAGAACAGTTTGATGTAAAGATTGCATTTCTCCATGGTGATTTGGAGGAGGAACTATATATGCAACAACCAGAGGGCTATGAGGTCAAAGGCAAAGAGGAGATGGTGTGAAAAATGAAGAAGTGCTTGTATGGCTTGAAACAAGCTCCACGTCAATGGTATAAGAAATTTGATAGCTTCATGATGGAGCAAGGTTATATTAGATATCATTCTTACCATTGCGTGTATACAAAGAAATTTGAGGATGGAAGTTATATTATCCTGTGTTTGTATGTGGATGACATGTTGGTTACAAGTAATAACATGCAGAAAATAAAGGTACTCAAGAAGCAACTAAGTGAATCCTTTGCTATGAAGGATTTGGGGGCAGGAAAACAAATCCTTGGTATGAGGATATCTCAAGATAGGGAGGAACGAAAGTTGAATTTATCTCAGGAAGAGTACATTAAGAAGGTCTTAGAGAGGTTTAATATGCAGGATGCTAAACCAGTTGGGACTCCTTTGGCAAGTCATTTCAAGTTATCAAAGGAGTAATGTCGTAAGACAGAACAGGAGATAAACCAGATGTCCAAGCTACCTTATTCATAACAGTTGGAAGTTTTATGTATGCCATGGTGTGTACCAGGCCTGATATTTCCCATGTAGTGGGAGCAGTGAGTAGATTTATGAGTGATCCAGGTAGATATCACTGGCAGGCAGTAAAGTGGATCCTTTGGTATTTGAGAGGGACTATGGGGATATTTTTGTGATACAGTGGATCAGACACTATTTTTTATGGTTATGTATATTTAGATATGGCTGGAGATGTAGATAGTAGGAGGAGCATGACAGGTTATGTTTACACTGTAGGTGGGATAGCAGTAAGCTAGATTTCATAACTACAGAAGCTGATGGCTTTGTCAACCACAGAGGCTGAGTATGTTGATGTCATAGAAGAAAGAAAAGAAATGATTTGGTTACATCAATTACTTGAGGAGTTGGGGCATAAGCAGGAGGAAGGAAATATGCATAGTGATAGTCAGAGTGCTATACACCTAGCTAAGAACTCTACTTTCCACTCTAGGTCGAAGCATATACAGTTAAGGTACCATTTCATCAGGACAATTTTAGAGGAAGAGAAGTTGAAGCTGGAGAAGATTCATACCAGTCAGAATCTTGCAAACATGATGACTAAGGTGGTCACAAGGGAAAAAATGAAGTTGTGTTCAGCTTTAGTTGGTCTTCATGGAAACTAGTGAAGGGTTGAGAAGCTTTCTCAGAGGAAAACTAGTCTCCAAGTGGGATATTGTTAGGTTGTGGAGCCTGTTTTCATGTGAGAAAGTGTTGAAGACTATACACTAAGAGTACTGAACACTTTCCACAATTGTCTCACCGGCAGCCCCTAGAATTAATTTTTTTGGCCTTAAAATGTGCCCGATATATCGGGAAACGTTCTTTTCTCATATGGGCGGGATTTTTGACCCATAGGTTTATGGGATGGTTTTGGCCCATGGTTTTAATACCCATGTTTTTGTAAAACTACTTAAGAAGTTGTCTACTTATATGGTTTTATGCATATGGTAGGTATAATTCAAACATTGCAGATGTGTTTTGAATTTGGGTGTGAATTCTATAGAGTTTGTTGAGCATAGCTCCAAAAAAAATTGGGTATTGTATTGAGAGAGCGGTGGCTTGTAATAAAATTTGAGAAAGTGATTCTTTGTGGACATAGCCTAGATTGGGTGAACCACGTTAAATACAGTCTCTTTGTGTTGTGTTATTTTATTCTACACTTTTATTTGAGATCTGTAATTTTTTCTACATATTAGTTTCTATTGTTGCAATTCTATGAGGGATTATTCCGCATATTTTATCCCTTATTTCCTAACACTTCTTAGGATCCCTGAACATAAGAAGAGGGCTTTTTAATATTTGGGATTCAAAGGGGGAGAGATCATACAAGGCAGAGATGTAAACAAGGTTGAGGTTCCCCTTACCATTATAGAGTTGGAAAAGCCATAAGTATTGGAAGAGCTGGGGGAACCACCAGAGGGTTATTTAGGAGCTTCTTTGGTTAAATCCCAGCTGAATGTGGATCCATTTTTCACTACTTTGGTTATCAAAGACAATTCGTTACATAACTGTATGTTTGATTCTGGAGCTTCATGTAATGTCATGCCTCTTGAGGTCATGAATGAATTAGGTATCAAAGTAAAAAAAACATATGGGAAGTGCACTGCCATAGACTCTAGAGTGGTGCCAGTGGTCGGGTGTGTCCAAGATCTAGCAGTGCAACTTGCATCTTATCCTCGAAGGAACTTAAATCTTGATATAGTCATTGTTGACTGCCCCGCCAAGTGGGGGATGTTGTTGTCAAGAATGTGGGCAGCAATTGTTGGTGGTAGTGTGTAAATGGACATGTCTTATGCCACTATCCCCATTAAAGGCAACTTGGTGAAATTTTACAGAGAGAAGAAGATGAGGTACCTGATTGAAGACCCAAGCAATGCATCTTATGAAGTTTTGCAAGTAGATGTTGATCTTAACAATTTTGTTAGCTTTGTGGATTTCAGGGAGTATGAGAGTGTTGAAAATAGAGTTCCTAAGTATGCTGATTTTTCTAGGAATTTGGTCTGTGTTTCAGACTTGAAGAATGTCAAAGAATTTGACTTAAACACAATGGAGGAGATTCAGAGAAGATGGGTGGTTTACAAATAGAACAAAGAATAAAAAGAGGTCTACTTCAAGTTGATGAAAACATATTAGAACCTCTTGGCATGGTCATATTCAGGATGGCAGGTGCTTGAATTGTTTCCTTGATTATTTTCTTTAAATAAGGAAAAGTTTTCTGTATAGTGTATAGTTTGTTGTTTCTTCCCTGTTTTTTCTATTTTTGCTCATTCTGGTCCTCAGTGACCTATTTTTGCTGGTTTATCTATTTGTTTTTGAAGATGGCTCTGTTGCTCTACCCTGCAAAGATGACTTTGCTGCCCAATGGATATTTTGGCACTTGGTCTACTTTTGTTCTTGTGGCACTCACAGGGAGTACCCATCCCCGAGTCAGAGCCTGTTGGTGCTCAAAATTGTCTCGCCCCATTTGTGCCCTTGAAAATTTATTGATTTATGGCCTCTATCATTATCTCCTTCCCCATATTAAGCTTGGTTATTCTTATTTCCATTTTTTAATATGCTCCTAGGTCAAATATCATGTATGTGTCCTTAATTATCTCCTTGTTTCTTTGTTCCTCTAGAAAAGCTCTTTATTTTGAGTCTCCCGTGCTTTGTTCCTTCAAACCCTGCATTTTCCCATTTCCTCCATTTTCCACAGTCAAGATCTGATGTCCTTATCATTTTTCCCTAAATACTCAAGGAGAAATCAGTTGATGTGTCCCTAACGATCGTGTTTGAGCCGTGCAACAGTCTAGATTCTCTATCCTTGAAGAAAACTTCATTTTTAGGCTCAAATGCTCGTGTTTCTATATTTTACGGTTTGATGGGCATTTTCTTCTAGCCAAATTTGCATCCTTGCATTGACAAGGGACATGGATTATTTTGGTTGGTCAGGGAACGTTGGGTGAATGCTTTACCTTATCATTTTTTACCTTTTTGGTGAAAAGGCAAAATTGGTCCCATGGCCCTGCTTGTATTTGATTGGTTCTTTCGGTGCTTACGTGGCTTCTTCTAATTGGATGGGGTGTGGCGGGTCTATTTTTGAACTTGTTCCTTTTTGGCTACTTTGGAAAACAAATTGAACCCACCCCGCGGCCCCGCTAGGCTCTGATTGGAGCAAATTTACGGTAGGGAAAAGTCTCGTTTTGACCTCGTAGGAGGACACATGGAAAGTTCCGCTGCTTTGCTCGGACTTAGACAAATTTTTATGTAGTTGGTATAGTTTGGCAAAGAAAGACACGTGGAAATCCCACACTCGTTCAAGGTATTAAATTTTTGGGACCATCTCAAGGTGCACCATGGTGACACATGGCAGTTTGAAAAGTCAAAGAGATGGAGAAGCAGACCATCGGAGGTAAATTGGATTTTTTACCTCTTAACATCAAAAGGATTAAATCTTAAAATGGCCTGCAAGCCCAATGAGGGTAAAGTCAAAGATTTCTCCAGTCAATGGTGGAGGTGCAAAATATCGGGGGAAATTTGGAAAAATTCCCTTTTGGGAAAAAGGGGCCAAAAGTAAAAGGGGAAGCGTCGTTCTGCTGCAATCATATTTAGACACGTGTCAGGCCCATTTTTTCAAGGATGGAGCTGCGGGGAAAATTTGGAATATTTTCACTTTTCCAAAAGGGGAGTGAAATGTCATAATTTGGCCATGGTCTCGCGGGGCCCAGCTTAGGACACATGTCATGCTCATTTCCCGAGGGCGGAGATGCAGAGCAAAATATGAATTTTTCCATTTTCTCCAAAAGTTGTAAAAAATTAAAGGAAGCTCTCAGGTATGTTTTTAAGTTTGAATCTTCCACGTGGATGACCCAAAATTCAAAGAAAAGATCAATGGCAGCGGAGAGTCAAAATCTGATTTTCCCTCCATTTTTTTGCAACACATCTGGAAGTGCAAGTTTTCATGATTCCTTGGTTTATTCTACACGCCACGCAGAGAAGGAAGTTAATGTTGATATCTGAAGTTTGGTGGGAAGATCTGGAAGGTGTCTTTCACCATTAAAATGGTCTAACTTTTGTGCTTGATCAGATTTTCTGTCTTTATTCTCCCAAGCACGCAAAGAGCCAGATTTGACAGATTAGGGGCGGAAGTGGTTGGAAAATTGAAGGAAGAGTGATCTACCAGAGCAAGGAGTTGAATGCATGAGGCATTTGATGAAATATCCCCCCTTGAGCACCTGGAGACTTCTTACAGATTTGATTATGTGAATCACGAAAGAATTATGGTGAATGTTGGTGCATTAAACGTTTTTTGTCTTTTGGGGAGAAGGGGCTCTATTGTAAATGTTATAAATGGCATAAATATTTTGTGTAAATGGTTGGGAGTTTTTTGGAAAGATCAGGACTGATTTAATCCAGCAGAAAAAGATTGACAGAGCCCATCCATTTTGAGAAGTCGTCTAGAGAAGCCTGTATATCTCTCTTTGTGTCAAATTTGATCCTATCAAGGTGTTTGCAAGTGTACAGCCATTGAAAATCTTTGATATTGTTCTAGAAACTTTCCTTTGCTGATAAATTTGATCAAAATTTGAGTTATTCTATGTTAATCTTGAGTAAAGTGTATTTATTTCATTTCTGAATGCATACAGGTAGTCTTTCTTGTTTCTATTGCAATCTTGTACCAAAATATAGTCCAATCACATAGGTCTCAGTCCTTGTGATAGTTTAGTGGCATCTGCAATTTCATTTCTCAAAAGAGCCTTCATCTGGGAATGGGATAAACGGTTTAAAATCACTTTTATTTCATTTTGTTGATAGAGATTATCTATATACCTCTGGTTGTACCTCAGGCATGACTTGGTTTAAATCTTGGTGCTTTATCAGGTCCTCTGACTCGATCCTTCATGAAAAAATCTGAAAAGTTATGTGAAAGAGTGTTGATCTGGCCTCCATTGAAGCACATATTCTAGTTAAGGAAACAATTTAACTTTTTGTGGCATTTTGTTGATTGAATCTTTCCAGTTTTCATAAGATCTCAAGGATCTGGTGATTCAAGTCTATCGTGTCTCCCCTCCCACCAAAATTCATTTAACAACAACCAATCCTACCCATAATACCCCTATTTTTCATGTGTGTACACAAATGCATAATCTCTATTACCAAAACATGCAGAAATAATCAGGGTCTCAAATGTCTTTAGTAACCTTTCCCTTACTGTGAGAATATCTCCATAATCTGGAAGTGACAACTCGTCAGAGTCAGATTTTGTGTGTTGATCATATTTTCCCCAAGGCCTTCTCTATAATATTTATGCAAAATAAAGGTACATGTATCTCCTTTATGATAATAGAGGTTACAAAATAGGTTCTCTTACCTTGTTTGAAAGGCACAACCTAAAATAGTTAGGATAAGATCATATCCTTTTAAGGTGCTACCCATCTCTCCACAAATCCAAGTAAAAAAGGGACAGTCAGACCTCCTCCCTGGCTACAAAATGACATATATTTATGATATGGCTGCCTCTAAGCTCCATGTTGAATTCATGTTGTTGTCAGGCTTGAAAAAAAGAACAAATTTGGGTACTAATAGGGTTATCATTCATTAATACATTTAAAGTTGGACAGGTCTACAACCACCCTCCACTCACCAAGAATGAAATTCAAACCCTAAATTTAGCACAACGTCATATTTTTTTAGGAAGAGAAAAAGGATGAAGTTTAGTACAACCAATTTCATTGGGTGAAAACCACGCGAAGGGACAAGTAGTTGTTAAGGAGAAAGAGAGCTGGTAGGTAAAGAATTTAACAAGAAAAACATTTGACATTTATTAATAGCCCTTTCAACAATCTTGGCACCACCACCAACCTCCTCCCTCTTCTACGCAACCAAAGTGTCAAGTTCCCCCCTTTAATTTAAAAAATATTAAAATGAGAGTAATTTTGGTAATTTAGCCATAATTTTGGGTATGTTAATAAAATAAATGAACAAATGCCTATGTACCGGTTTAAGATTCCAAAAGCACCGTACACAGAATGGCCTCCACAACCCGTTAATTAGGATACAATAAATCATCCATAAGGTCTTCCCAAGATGACGTAAAGAACCTCTAAGAAGAAAAATCATTAGCGACAGATCAAAGTGGTATAACAGAAGGAAAGATTCAACTCTACTTCACAACAATGATCGTGAGCACTAAAGTACAAGAGGTATGCCTTGGATCACTTAAATTTATCCAAGGCACGATAGTTGACAAAACAACAGCAAGGGCTAAGGTATGAGAACGAAGTCAGTTTCTACAGTAACTTTCTCATAGCACCAAAGGTCGCACCTACACTAATTACTCAGGTTCACAAATTGAGCTTTGAAACTCAAAAACAAGGTGTAAAATGACTATTCATCACTGGCAATGGGGTTCAATAGAAAGGAAAGGAATCAACACTGAAATGGGCATTACAGTCTACAGCCGCAAATTTATTCAGAGCAGGTAAAAAAAATGTTGTGCAATCAGAATGATGGGGTTGGGGAAGACAGAATCCTTTTTTTCGTGCCTAGACTGAATGGAATTGATTACTGCATGGGGATTTTCAACTCTGATGGAAGCAAGCTGAGATGTGTGGGAATTGTATTCATTGTATGTCTCATTTTGTAGCAGAGCTTGAAAATTTAGATGTACCTCAAAGGTATGAAAAAAGGAACATGTAACACCCACTGAAATGACCACTCAAGACCCAAGAACAACCTCGGTTTAGATAAAAAAAAAATTAGGGAATAATTTTTTTCGAAAGGTGAGTCCTTGAATAGGCTTCAAAAACTACAGTTGCCACAACAAAGATTCAAAGTCAATTATAATTTAATAAAATAAATTTTCCCGTTCTAACAACCATTAGATCCACATTAGAAAATTAACGAGTATAATTAATCCAAATATATTTAAATTTCTCTTAGGTGTTAATTTAATAGATAATTACATTAACACTATGTTAAATGTTCCTTAATTAATTTTAGAGGGTCAAAGGGGCCCAAGAAATTAAACGCCAAAGGTTTTTTAATTTCAATAGGTCAAAACAATAACCATCATTCTTATTTATATGGGATAGAAAACATTCTCTTATCCCTTAACGTGACCCCTTAAAAATCTCAACCCAAGATTTAGAAATAAACATTTAAGTTAGAAAGGGGTAAATTCCCACTTACCCACTCTCATGCTCATCTTGAAATTCAACCTCATTTTTCATGCATTTAATGCATTTAAATTTTCTTGAAAACAATTTCATTAGATAGGAAATTTCTTCCCCTTTCCAATGATATAAATAAGTCCTCCTAACTCCTCATATTTCTTAAGTTACTAGCCAGCGGGCCTGCGGGCTTGAGGAAGAAAGTTTTCCGAAAGGTGGGCCTGTAGGTCTGCGGAAGAAACTTAGCACTTTGCCCTTTTGGGAAAAAAAAAAAATTTACACCCACACGCCCGCAAGTTCATGGTGGGGCTTTGCACCCCAAGAAGAAAATTTTTAAGCTTGAGGTCCACAAGGGACACGTGTTAAAAAATTTGAGTACGGGCAGAAAAGTGGGGAGACGGATCCATGGAGGAATTTTTGGCCAAATTAATTTTTCAAACTTAGAAGTCTTTTTTTTCCGAAGAGAGAAAAGTGTGGGCCAATGCAGTGGCAGGGAATTTCGTGTCTTTTTTTTCTTTTTTGCCTTTTTGATAGATTTTTTTTTTTTGAACCCGAAATGAAGTAAAAACTTTAGAAGACCATAAATTTTGATTGGGAACTCAGTTGTAGGAAAATGAGGAATTTTTGGAAATTTCCCAACCTCCTCTTTGCACGAGAAGCATAAAATTTTAATTTTGACAAACTTAGTTGGGTCAATTTTAAGAAAACGTCTTTCTTGACATTAACATGTGAATTAAACTTTTTCAACTACTAGAATTGATTCGATCCACCATTATTTATTCTTCAACATGCCAACTAGACATGGAGAGTTGCACTTGAAAGATTTCAAATGAATTTCAAGGATAAAATATTAATGGTTTAGATTCAATACGAATTTCCTTCTCTTTTCTGTGAAATTGTACTATTTTGCCTCTTGTCTGATTAAAGATGAAGTGTGTAAATTGCAAGGGCAGTAAAAAATATTTTGGAATGTGTTTTGATCATCCACCCAACCAATAATTTCAATGAAAAGGAGAATTCATCCTCCTCATTGGCCCCCGAGCCGCAACCACAAATCAATAAGAGATGTATTTCAACTCATGCAAACAAACAGGCTTCCACAACACAAAAAAAAAAATCACATATAAAACATAGTCCAAATACATACTATAGTTTGCAACCATAGGAAGAACAAAAAACAATACCCAAGCTTCATCATGCACAAGCCAAAGGAGCAAGACCTATGGGGGAAGTTGCTTATACCTCCACATGGGGAAATGGGTGTCCACCTTAAAATAAACCCGCCAATATATATATATATATATATATATATATATATATATATATATATATATATATATATATATATATATATATATATATCATTTCAAAACCCCGACATGCCCTTATGCCTCCCCCAAGTACCCCTTATACCTCCCATTCTCTTATGCCTCCCCAAACTCTTATGGCAACCCATAATGAGTAAATAAATGCAAGCTATTTCTTTTACAAGGTGGAACCCAATCCCATACTCCCTCCACAATAACGCTTATACCCCCCCCAAAACTCTTATGCATCCCAATAAGAGATCCCCATAGTCTTCTCGTACACCATACCTAGGCAATCTACCCAACCAACCAACAACATACCAAAATATTCAAAGCATTCACATATGCATAAAAAAAAGAACAACATTTTAAAGAGCCAAGCTCCTACCTCAACAAAAATCTCCAAAATTACAAGAGCTCAAAACCAAAAGAAGTAACCAAACAGAAATCACCAAAAATGAAGTAACTGAATGAAGTAACCCCAAAACAAGACAAGAAATTCAAATAAATAGAAGAGGGAGAGAAGAGGATGAGGTGGATCCATGTAGGATGAGACATCACACATCCTCAACTCTACCTCACAAGTCAACTTTAAACTCCAAGGAAAAATTAAAAAGGTGGCTGAATAAATGACCTTTTTACTTACACACACAATCCAAGTCCACACCCCAAGGACCAAAATTAATTACATGTAAGAAGGTGCAATAACAAATTACAATTTGTCTTCCCAAAATACATAAAAAGGGCTAATTTTGACTCCCCAACCCATATGTAGGGTTGGTACACAAATTTGAGAGGTGTGGGACAAGTTTTACTTGTCCCACAAGCCTCCAAAATCAGCCCCTAAGGACAGATCCGAATTTCAAAAGGAAGGTGGATTGTTTCACACTCAAAATTACTTACACATTACTTACAACACCTAGTACAAGAGCCATCAACTCTAATAAATGCATTATTTTGACCCAATTTAATAAATTTAACAATATGATTACTCAAAAATCTAGACACAAATTAACTAAATAATAATGGGGAAATACATCACTAAAATCACATACTAAACTTAAACAAGGGAATTAAATAAAATAATACACATAACCCCTTGGTCACATTTAAAGGTGATTCCTCCCATGGAAACCCCTAAAAACATGTGCAAATAAACACACATAACAAAAACACGTTGCCATGGTGACCCTTGTTGAATTCACCTAGAATTCCAATGTGGTGGGTCTCCAATCCCCCAATGTTTTTTGTGACACGTTTACCTGTAAAACACAAATACATCCTTTGGAATCATGGCCGCATCAAATCATCCAAAATAAATATACAATATAACTCCAAAATTATCTATATATGAATCAAAAAATCATCTAGGCAATTAGCAATATCATTTACAATTTCCTCAATAACCATATGATCATAAGATTAGTTCAATTTTCTAGGTCTACTCAATATGATGAAATATCACATGTCTGAAACACACACACACACACACTCACACACACACACACACAACCATGTCAATCATCAACATATCATCATCAGTATAAAATGTTTCTAATAATCCACATGCAACATATATGAATTGAAATGAAGAATAGTCCATTATCTCTAACATCTAATATATTCTAAATCAAAATCTGCATTAATTTCCATAAGTATAGTCAACAATATCATAATAAATAACAAAATATGTCAAAGGAAAGTGGGCACTATATCCCCATCCCCCCTTAGACTTGACTTCCTCCCGAAAGTCACGGAAGGAGAGGTAGGAAACAATGCAACAGAAAAAGGACCACACCCTTTATGGAATTGTTTTACTTCAAACAAGTGTGGGTCTACATAACCCAAGTTTGGTCCAATGCATTTCAACAAGAAGAAGGAAGATTACAAGGATTGAGTTCAAAACTTTCTTCATGCAAGGTTGTGAACATTTAATTCTAAGGAGTAACTTTACGTGATCAACCAAGATACACCACATAACATTATGTCATGAATAGGTCAAAGCAGTCTCAAGAATAACCACCAAGTAGAGGAATAACAGGGAGAATTCCATGAGTTCGAGAAAGACCACCCAGTTTCCCATGAAATACTACATACTGCAATAGTAAAAATTAAGGTTTCCATTAAGGTTAAGTCACGCTTTCAAAATTTTGTTGTTTAGACGAGGATAATACAATCAACCATACCCAAAATTTTGTACGAGAACATGTCTACTCAAAGGTCTCACAATTTGAGATCACATAAGATGAGGTTTAACAAGAAGGAACGACCCTTGAATTAGAAAAACCTTTATAATCAAGACAACTATTCATGAGAAGCACTTCTATAATCTTGAGAGGGTACAATTAAATTTTCATGGTAATCCTAAGCAAAGTCATGACCACAAGGTTTCCTATAATCTGATTTTACACTAAAAAAATTGAGCACACCACACTAACCAAATTTAGAGATGTCAAACGTTTAGAAAAAATAAATCTCCACTAGTAACTAACAAATCAATACAAGGAGCACCATTCACTATGACACAATGGGATTCATTTATCTTACTTCTTGCTCAAGTTCAAAATAACCATAAAGAGAGAACATACATACATCGTAACACTAAAGAGAACTCAAGGTAGTTAGCGAGAAGAACAAGTAACAAGGGGGATCCAACTGCAATCTAAAGGTGCATCATATCAAAAGTGAGTAACAGCCTATGAAAATAACTTGCACTTTCCTTCCCAACGGCAAGAGAGGTAACAACAATAATGTGTCTCAAGAAAAACAAGAAGAAAAGAAGACTTCCCAAAGTTATTTCATATCCTTAACATATGTTGCATTAAAATTTAAATAACTTAGGTCACCAAGGACAAGACAACACACAAGGAGGTTGTTTTTATCAAGACAAGATATAAGGCCTGCTCCAAAATGGCCACAACTCACACTCATCGAGCTAAGAGGAAACAAGGGTATGACAACCCAAACTCTTGCAAGGGAAAAGCACATACACCTATGAATAAGGGAGTAATTCAAAATTAGAACACATCCCTGTCTATAGACACAAAAATTAGGTCACACTCCCCCTTCGTCCTTTGACATAAAAGTACCCTTCATCACTTTCACCTAGCCATGGCCCCCTTCACCACACTAGTATTAATTTAATTAAATTAACTCATTATCCTCACCATATTTATTATTTAAACATATTATTTAAATAATACCTACACATATAGTTCACTTAGACACCTCACCAAGCTAACTCAACTTAAGACCTATTCTTAGCAAGTTACCATAATTAACTAAGACTTACCCAAACCCTAAAAATCAATGCCTACACTCCAACCACATTCCTGCAAGATCATAGAAGTTCCTAGTCCAATTTGCGGGATAACGACACAAGATCCAAGGAAACTAGGAGGATCTCTCTAAGTTTAGTAAACCTAGGAAATCCCGCCTTGATCGACGTCAGTTACCCCTAACCGTCGCCGGTTAAGTCTAGACAGACCATCGGTTACCCCCTTTTTAACTCCTAAACTACCTGATTTCTCAAGGTTGGAACCTAGACAGTTGCAAGCAAGAAGGTTGACGAACAAGAACGAGATCTCAAAGAGATAACGCATCTTGATAGAGCCAATTCCAGTAGGAACTCACATCCAAGAAAGGAGATTGAGCATCTTCTCCTGCACAACCATCTCAGTCACCTGATCTGATTTATCCAACCAAAAGAGGAGTGTGCATGCAACCCGTGCAGAAGATTTTCTTCAGTTGGTAATCACTTGCAACCTCTCAAACCCATCTTCAGCACCTCCAACCTTCACACACAAGACCTTCAGGAACGAAATCCAAGTAAGTACAATAACGTCATACTTTCTCTGGTTATTTCCTTTCATCACTTTTTTATCATTCATTGTTTATCTTGCTCCCTATTGACCATCTCTGACACTTTTCACCTCCGTATGACCCATTAAAGCCTTGCACAAAAGCCTACTCCAGTCACCCAATGCATTGTCTCAACCAACCGAAGTCCTTTGTGCAATCATAAAGGAGACCAAAAAGCTTGTTCTGTGACACCCTCAAATCTCACAGTAACTAGTGCGCTGGTTATACCTAACCGCCGTTGGTCACCCCTAACCGATGCCAATCTTTGTGTTTTCCCCCAACAGACCTTGAACAAAGACCTACCCACCTAATTTCATCTCATCCTCATTCACTTGTGACCTACCTGAGACCTCTATCAGACCTGCAGAGGCCAATAATCAACCATTTAACATGTGGATTCTATTATAGCTTAGCTTGTTAGATTAGATCTATCTTCTTATTGTGTTTCAAGTGAGATACCTAAATCATTTTCAAAATAATAATAGGATTTACCTTTTTTACAGCATTAATTTGTTTAACACAGTGGACTGACATCCATCTAGGAAGTACCATACTTCCTGAATCTAGCTCACGCTAGGCAGTTCACTGCCCATATGTGTTTAACTCTTTCTGAGTGGTCTTGCTTTCATTACAAGTAGTTACTTCTAGAAAAAAGGAAGCTCTCGCGATTAGCTATGGATTCAAAAATCATATGCATGTGCAAAAACCCATCAATCAACATTTGAACAAGTATTCCTCCTATGCCCATTACCCTATCTGTTTTGTCAACGATTCAAAGAAACAATCTAAGAAGAATGTGAAACTATTTTGGCACGCCTGGTGGGACCTGTCCGAGGTTCCTTTCATTTCATTCATTCCTAGGAAAAAATTGGGTATTTTTTTCCTTTCTAAAAAGCATGCACAATAATTTTCTTCCCTGGTAATCCACTCCTTCTTTCTATTTGCTCTAAAGGAAACTTTTCTTTTGGTGTATTTAAAAAAGAAGCATTTCTTCATGTTTTTTGCATTTTAGTGAAAGAGCATCCCTCTTCCTTTTCATCTTATTGAGTCATCCAATTTCACATTTTTTATTTGGGTTTTAAAATCATTGCATCTCATTCAGATTTTTCTACATTAGCTCACATTAAATGAGGGCAACCTATATACGTTGAACGTCATTACTAGTTGATGGTTGACAAATGAATCGTAGAAAATCACCTCTATCCTTTTCTCTTTATCTAAGTCTTACCAAACTACACAAAAGTTCAAAATACATACATTCTTAAAGAACATCTCACTCGAGAAGAAGTTGTAGGTGATCACACAATCACAGCATAGTGTATGCACCCATCTCGTTACTCTATCGAGTCATACTTCAGAGCGTAGCCCGCCCCCACCATAACAAACCTGAAACCTCACCCTTTAGATCTCCTTCTTTATAGGAATCCATCCTCACCAAAACTCTACTTCAAAATTCATGTGTCAGTCCCTAAATAGCATAAGATGAACAAACGTAATAAAATAGGAACTCTAGGAATGTTCTTTCTTAGTGTTTTGTTTGAGTTGCACTTTGAGGTGAGAGCTTTCGATCATTATTTTTTTGTCTTTCCTTGCACACTCCCCATCATAGCTGGTGTATTCCAACTCCAACTGAGTGTGCCTAGGCCATATCACCATCATTCCTAGAATTTTGGGTCTGATTCCACATCAAATTCTAATTCACAACCACCTTTCCTCATCACCATTTCCATTTCATAATGACCGTCATCGGTTACCTCTGACCGCCATCGGTTACACTCAACCGATGTCGGTTCTAGGTCCTTTTGCTGACCTATTCAAAAGGATAGTTTCACTTCACTTTCTTCCACTTTCCACAGTCTCTGTCACTGTTACTTTTCCCATTAACATTTTACACATCCCCAGATTTGGCATACTTGTCAGATTTTTCCTTCTCCTTCACTATTTACTCATTATCTATTTTCCACAGTAACCGACAGTGATTACACCTGACCGACATCGGTTGTCCCTAACCGGCATCAGTTACCCTGTTTCACATTCTGCTCACCATTTTCTACTTCATCCATTTTTTTTATCACCAGATTCACCTGTTCCTGCTATTCTCTGTATTATTTACAGAGAAGCAACATCACCTGATCAGTACTGGTTCACATGGTACTGACCTGAAGACAAGCAAACGCCCTCGTGTTCCATGCAAGTTGCCAACCACTCCCACCTAGTCCTTCACCACCCTCTATTCTATCACCAACCATGGATCCCATCTAGCCTACCAATATCACTACGGAGGATGAGGAGTTCACATGACTCCTTGACCATAACCCTGCCGCCTTGCAATTTTTACCTCTCCCAATCATCCACTCGAGATGCCTCGGGTCAGTTGATATACATCATGCCTGTATCTATCCCCCCGACACTCACACCCACTTTTTCCTTAGCCCCATCTAGCTCCATGCTGCCCGCTTCCACTTTACCCCCAGTCATTTCGCAGTTAGGTTCTATACCCACTATGACTGCCGCGTCTGTTACCCCTATAACACCCATTACATCCACCATACACTCGGTGACTACCCCAAACACGACCTCATCTGCCCCTAACGTATCATACATACCTATAGCTACATTCCCACCTCCAATATTGGTGACATCTACCCCACTTCAGAATGTATTTCTTTCTATTCCACAATCACTAGCCCCTATTGCCACTAGGGTTACCACAACCCTTCCTCCCCCATATACATACTACCAACAACCACCTGTTTCATCTATTGTTCATTCTGGTTATGTACCCCCTGTTTCATTGCCTTCTTCTTCACCACCTACATGGCAACCCCACACACTGGAATGTCACACCCATTATACACCCAAAACCAACCTCATCATGCTATAGGAGGCATCCAATCATCACAACCCGCCAATGACCTAATTAGATTGATGATGGATAAGATGCAAACACTAGAGGCATCAGTTTCTGGCTCCCGCAACACTCTCACTTATGATGAGATTTGTAATGATCCTATTCACCCATCCATTGCCATCCATTCATACCTTGTGCATTGGGAAATGCCAAAATTCAACTGCTTCAATAGTAAGGAAGACCCACAAAAGAATTTATGCTCGTTTAAACATGGATGTTATTTGATTGCTCATGATGATGCCTTACTTTTAAAAACTTTTCCCATGTCCCTCACTGGACCAGCATTAGATTGGTATAGTGGGTTATCCAAACACTCCATATTTTCATTCAATTAGGTAGCCCAAGCTTTCTTGGATCATTTTTCTATCAACATCACCAAGAAATTTATCATGACCGATATATATTCTACACATCAGTACGAGGATGAATCTATCGTAGATTTTCCTGCTCGCTAGCGCAGCTTGATCAATCAACTTACCTTTCAACTGCCACAAGAAGAACTCATCGAGCTCTTCACACGAGCTTGCACCAAACATATCTCTCCAACCTTGCAGGTCTAAATGTTCAAAACATTCGATGAGGCATTTACTATGGCACGAAAGTTAGAAATTCAGGCCATTGAAGAGAAGAAAATCCAATTACAAAATAAGAATTCGACATTCAATTCGAATGAAACCTCTTCTTCTTCTAAACCCACAACCAATTATTCAAAGGATAAAGGTACCGGTAACGCAGTGGTACTCAAGGCTAGCCCAGATCATCCATCTAATCAAGCCATGCCCTCATCTAATCTATCACCCATACAGGTTTTTCGATTCAGAGAAGAGCAGTGAAAATATACCCCGATTGGGGAACCTTACTCTTTTGTTTTAGAAAATTTGATCAAAGCTGGCACCATCACCCTTCCAGCCATAAAACCACACACTGGTTTTGACCCTGCTCACCCCATGCTCACATGGTATAAGGAACAAGATTTCTGTAACTACCACCGAGTGAAGGGTCATAGTGACGGAAACTACATCACTTGTAAGAATATTGTCTAGGAAATGCTCGAGAAGGGCGAGTTGAATATGGATAATCCCAACGCCGCCCCTAACCAAAATATACAAATATTTAAAAAACCATTTCCCAATCATGCCCCTTCATCCAATCAAACTGGTGAGACATCCACTCACGATACCCATACTCATGAGGTTCATGCGATCTTTAACGAGGTACATATCATCTCTCAATTACCTCACATTCCTTCCATAGAAAAAATCCTAGCTTGAAACCCTCCTTCCACATCTAAACCAACCATCACTGTTCCTTCACTAATAGAGGAACATCCCTCATCTCCTATAGAGGAGTCTTTTGCTGACATTGAGACCCTCTCACCTTTGGATTCTCCACTCAGTGAACCATTAGCTACCGTAATTCCTCCACCCATAGAGGAGCACATATTACCTCCTCAACCCACATAAGATCACCTATTACCTCCTCCACCCACACAGGACCACCTATCAATTTCTCCACTCCTAAAAGAGCTCCCATCATCTCCTTCACCCATCATAGACCTAGTGGAGATACCTTTACCTTGTGGCGAACATTCTCCATCCACTTCCCGACACCCAACAGACCTACTTTCAGATCTCTTACCCACAGAAGTTAAAGCTAGCCAATTCCCCATCTCTAAGATGCATTTTATGGGAATTCTCATTAGGTCTTTGCTAGCTCCACCCACAAACGTACCATTCTCACGTTTGGCGGATCACTTAGAGTATGTGGATAGGGCTTTTTTATGGGGGCGCCTCTTACTCCCTATCTCAACACAAATGCAGAGATCCTTCGATGACACCTCCACTATCTACCCAAACACATTTCCACCCATCATACCACATACAACCACAGTTATTACAACCCCTTCCACGATGCCCATTAGCACTCACACCACATCCTTACCCATAACCCGACCTATGCCTAAACCCAAACCCATACCCACAATATTTACCTCCACCAAACCTATTACCACTTTAGGGGTTACCCCGACCACCAGTCTTACTCATCCACCTATTAAATTGGATTTAACTACATCCTCCAATTTTAAAACCACACCTATCCCGACACCCAAACTAAAGAAACAAACTCATCAACCTCATACCCTTACCACACCAATCACACCCGCACTTGTCTCATCTACCTTAAGACCTCAGCCGCCCAACAGGGTCAAGCACCCCTCACCCATTCATAACCCAATAGCACAACTGCCCATTCTTGTCTTATAAATCTCTAACCTACTTAGACACACAACATGACTTATACCTGCACCTGTAGTCTCTTTACCACCAATACCTCCGATACCTTCAACCATTGCTTCACTACCTACTACACTTCAGTCTTTATCCCTCACATGCCAAGCATGACCTGCGTCATCTACCTTCATAGCACCCCCGTTATCCCCATGGGTAACTCACCCTCTTCCTCCATCTACTTTCCCACATAAACCTCGTACACCCACATCACCTTTACCCAAGAAGGTGTAACCCAAAAAAAAACCCCACTACCCCATAACAAGGTAGTCAAAACAAAACCATACTCTCCTACCCGTCCATCTACTGTACCCATACCTCAACGAACCTGACCGATACCTCAAACCACACCGGTGCCTAATCCCATAGCTTGACCTATTTCTACTCTTCCGAAAATAATTCCTAGACAACCAACCACCCCTACACCCATACCCACATTTACTTCCCATTACGATCCATTAGCAGGGTCTTATGCCAAAATTTTAACCAACCTCCTTGAGACTTCTGTTATCACATTACCCCCACTCCAACCTTATGATCCCCTCAAACCCAAGCGAAAAGGTTTTGATGATACCAAAATTTGTGCATACCATCGTGTGCCAGGGCACGATGTGGAGAACTGTAAGGCTTTAAAAACTGTCCTTATCCAATTGTGTCCACCCAACACCAACTTTGATGATGATGACCTTCTTGACAAGGATCTTGCTTCACCTACAACCATTACCATAGTACCCACTCAACAACCACAACCTCCACCCTCACAGCTCCCAGAACCACACACAAAATTTGAAATTAACATGGTTCGCATCAGAGAATTTTCCCCGCCACCTCCCAAATGTCACTGCGCCCAACTGACCTCACAGGGCTTTTCTCCTCCTGTAGGTTTTTTCCCTTCATGTCATTATACCACTTACCCTACATCCTCTCCCTTTGAAAAATTCCCTCAAATCAACATGGTACACGTTACTACATGTGTGCAGAAGGGTAAATAAAAGGTAGCTGACCCATCAACCAATCCTATACCTAACATACCATCTGCACCCATATCTAAGATAACTATCCATGACCCCACATACCCCATTTCTAATGGTGTCACACATCACACCATGCTTAAACAATTACACCAATCACCCCTCAAAATGTCCTTATATGACCTCATCCAAACCTTGGAATCCCATCGGCAAGCCCTCATGGAGGTTCTTCAATCTATCGAGGTTTTACCCAATGACCCTACACCCATAGCCTTCATTATCACACCCCATCATGTAGCTTCCCTCACCAAATTACCACCTTCATCTTCTCCTCACCTTGTTCACCAAGTGGCCTCCGTTAGCTTCTCTAAGGAGGAGATTGCGCCATACCAAAATGATGACCCAGACCTAGCCCTCTTCATCTCTGTACACATTGATGACATACAAGTACACCATGTGATGATTGATGGAGGCACTAGCATTAACATCATTTCATCCCATGAATTTTCTCAAATGCGCATACCTAAAAATTACATGCACAAACATCTTGTCATGTTGCGTTCATTCAATGACGCTATCACCTCCACACTAGGCACTATCATCCTTCACGTTTGCGTGGGCCCCCGCACTATTCCAGAATTGTTTTACGTTTTGGAGGGGGAATTCCAATATAACTTGTTGCTTGGTAGACCTTGGATCTATGGCATGGGTTATGTTCCTTCCACTTTGCATCATTGTGTAAAGTTTCAACATGAAGGACATACTTTTACCATTCTAGCTAACCCATCACCTTTCAAAACATGCAACATGCTTTACCAACCCAACAATGTACTCATACCGATCAAGCCATCTACTTCTACAACCAATACCACTTCATCTACACCTACACCCACACCTACCAGTACAGTCGCTGTTTTCACCACACATATCTCCTCTATTCCTACTACTGCTATAACCTTCATGGTTGACCCATTAGCTTCCCAATCCATTAACACCACCTCCGCATCGACATCCAACAGATCGGCCATACCAGCTACCCACATACCAACCACTGATCCCTTGGAAGGTGTTTTTCAACGCCTCACTTTGGGGGAGTACCACCTATATAGCGTCAACACATTCCTTACTCCACGTGAGTATGGAAGCCTTCACCAACACCCTCACTATGATCACCGTATAGGAGAATGCCTTCTTTATGGTCCTTCTCATCTTCATACTAGTCTCACCTATGGGGGACTTGAGACTACCACCTACACACTTGAACCACAATCCCAGCCCCGTCCATTCTCCAGTAACTTCTAATCATTTACCTAATCACCATTTCATCCCACACCTTTCTGCACTGCTGTGCGTGGAAGGGTTTTGGTTTTGGCTTTTACGAACAGGGTCGCCCTACCATTATTCCATGTACCAACCTAAAAACATAATGACCGTAGTGGTATCGAATTCCACAAACCTTATATCAAACATGCCCCCATTTAATTCATTAAGGACCCTAGCCCTTATTCCGCCTTTATCACCTCCCTCACCAATAGAGTCAATGGATCCTAAATCTATCCCTCCTAAAAATTTTTTTCATAAACACCATTTCCTTGGGACATTTGACTTATCAACGTGAAGGAGAGGCCCCTTCCACTCTTTCATTCCTATATCCTGAGATGATCGACGATGACACACCGACCATTACCATCATTCAATGTTAGGATGATGAGTCCATACTCACCTAGCTTGGTGTATAGGACTCATATATTCATGGGTCGTTACCCTCTGAGAGGAAAACCATGTTAAATGAATCTGACTATTGAGATCAACATTCATACTCAAGAAGACCTGCACATCCTAAAGATCAGACAATCTTTAGATGCTGCTAAATAGGAAGCCATCACTTCCTTTCTCAGAGAGCATAACCACACTTTTGCTTGGTCTTATGTAGACATGCCTGGTATTGATCCCACCATAGTGGTCTACAATATCGTGACCGTTCCCAATGTCAAACCTGTTTAAAAAAAGTTGAGGAAAATGCACCCTTGCATTGCTCTTCTTGTCAAAGAAGAACTTTAACACCTTATTTCTGTTTCCTTCATCTTACCCATTGATTATCCTCATTGGATTTCTAACATTATCCTTGTTACTAAAGCAACAGGGGGACTCTCGTATTTGCCACAAACTTTCATGACCTCAACCTCTCTTACCTAAAAGACGACTTTCCCTTTCCTGGTATTGATCAACTGGTAGACCTTGTTGCGGGTCACAAAATTCTCTCACTCATGGATGGTTTCTCAGGTTATAACCAAATTTTTCTTACCCCAGAGGATCAGCACAAAACCGCATTCATTACCCATTGGGGGACCTTCTACTATCGAGACATGCCTTTTGGCCTAAAAAATGTTGGTGCTACATATCAATGTGCTATTACTTACATCTTCCATGATATCATACATCGCATGTTGAAAGATTACGTGGATGATCTCTTGGCCTGAATCTAAACGCCATGCCGAGAACCTCAATATCATCAAAACCATCTATGACTGCCTCATTAAATATTGCATCCGCCTTCAGCCTAAAAAGTGTGTCTTCGCGGTTCTCTTAGGAAAGCTCCTGGGATTTATCATTCCTTACGTGGTATAGAAGTTGACCTAACTAAAGGTCAAGGCCATTTTGGAAATGCCTCCACCGAAAAACCTCAAACAACTCTGTAGCCTACAAGGTAAATTGCAGTCCATTCACTGATTTATTTCCCAACTCTCTGACTGTTAACCATTTCATCATCTGCTTAGGAAGGAAGTATTTTTCAAATGGGATGACAACTGCCACAAAGCTTTCAAGGCCTTAAAACAATACCTTCTCTAACCACCTGTACTTATCCCACCGAAAGGTGATCAACCTTTTTTACCTATACATATCAAGCTACGGATCACTCCTTAGGGGCTATGCTCACTCATCGGGCTGAACAACACAGGGAGCAGGTGGTTTATTATATAAGCCATACCCTTTTGGAATACAAAACCTGATACACTCACCCTGAAAAACTTTTCTTAGCCTTAGTCTTCATTGCCACCAAACTCTGAAATTACCTACTCAACCATAAAACCTATGTTGTGACCAACACTGACCCTGTACACCTCATGTACGCAAAGCCTTATTAAAATCAGTGCACCGTAGGATGGCTTATGCTTTTAGATGATCTTGACCTTGAATTCATCTAACAAAAGTCCATTAAGGGCTAGGTTATTGCTGACCAACTGGATGATGCACCTATGGCCAGGAACCAACCCTCGAAGTTTGTTTTCCCTGATGAATCCATTGCTAAGCTCTCTTTGGATGATGGCCCTTACCAAATGACCTTATTCTTCAACGATTCCAAATGTCAACGTGGGGGTAGTGTAAGTATTATCCTCATTCCTCTTGAGGGTGCACCCATGCCCTTATCATTTAAACTCGACTTCAAATGCACCAAAAATATCACTGAATACGAAGCCTTCATATTGGGTCTCATGACCATCTATGCCTTAGATGTTAAGTCCGTTAATATCTTTGGTGATTCTCAACTGGTAGTAAATCAAGTCAATGGTGTTTATCAGTGTCATAATGAAATACTTCAAGAATACAAATGCTACGTCAGCATCATGTTGAATACATTTGATTGCTATAAAATTCAAACTGTTCCGTGATCCTCCAATAAATTCACAGTTACCATGGCCTGCCTAACTTCTCAAATACCCACTTTGCCTGACGATTCAGACATCTTTGTTACCATAAAATCCATACCAAGACCTTCTTATCAATCTTGTTGTATTAACCTCGTCCAAACTATCTCATTGAGCACACACGATCTTTGGTATAAGAAACTTGCAGATTACCTTTCCCTTTCTATATTGCCTCTTGATCTCACACGTAATGGACAACGCACCTTTCTCTAACAGGCCTCTCATTATGTCATCATGGGTGGCCTTCTCTATAAATGAGGCTTTAACATTATTATCTTACGATGCCTCACAAGATCTAAAAGCCCCTATACCATTAAAGAAGATCACGATGGCATATGTCGATGTCAATTCAGTGGCCTTGCGGTATTACCAAGCGTATTCCTTGCCTAGGTTATTACTGGCTGACCATTAATCATGATTTTTGCGACTATGTCAAATGCACTGTATGAAATGTCAATAACATTCCAACCTTCATCATACACCCAGTCATGCCTTACAGGTTGCTCATGACCTTTAGCCCTTCTCCTCAATGGGGTTTGGATCTTGTCAGAGAAATCAATCCTCATTCTTCCCAACACCATCAATGGATCATAACTACTACCGAATACTACACAAAATGGGTAGAATCCATACCACTTATCTCCATGAAAGTTAAGAAAATATGTGATTTTATTAACCATCACATCATTTTTTGCTTCGATGTCCCTCATTGTCTCATCACTGATGATGGAAATAAATTCAAAAATAAAACACTGCAAAAAATTTGTGATGCATTCGGTATTCAGATTAGTTTCTCCTCACCTTATTACCCACAAACCAACAGCCAAGCTAAATTTGCTAACAAAACCCTCAAAAAAATTCTCATGAAAGTAGTTGATGATACTGGGAAGGATTGGCATATGCACATTCCTTTTTCCCTATGGGCATACCGCACTAGTATTCGCACCTCCACTGCGGCCACACCCTTTTCTCTGCTTTATGGTACAGGGGCTGTTCTGCCTCTTGAATTCTAGATCCCCTCACTCCGCATTTTTCTCCATGACATGCTTACCGATGATGACTTTGGTCAGGACCGCTTAGCACAACTGGAGTTATTAGATGAACGTCATCTTAACGCTCTGGACCACCTTCAAGTTTATCAACAATGTATCAAACATGCTTATGAAAAATGTGTTCATGAATGAACCTTCCAAGTTGGTGACCTTGTTTTGAAAGAGAATCAACATGTAACCAAAGCAGAGAAAAGCAAGCGGGGCAATTTTTCTCCTAATTGGCTTGGACCATACATTGGAACTCATAACTATGGATCAGGTGCCTATCATTTTTCCTCACTTGAGGGTAAACCCAAACCCTGAGCCCCTTAACACATTACATCTTTGATCATTCTACTATTGACTTCTATTCCTACATCCCTATTTATCTAGTTCATGATCATCCCCTTGAGCGCCATTTACCTTTTCCACACCTCATCTCCACCGACTAAACAAGGATCATGTGATTACCCGTCACCCTTTTTCTATTCTTAAATATGTGCATCATGGCTCTGCACATGGCATGATTCTCATGGATACTTTTCATCTTATTTTTAGATGAGATCCCATAGTCATTCACCTTTACCTTCTTGACAAGAACCAAATGCTTCGTTATAGTCTCGTCCATGACTTAAAAGCCAAAAAAAAAAAAAACAAGGAAAATCCCTTAGAAGGACATCTTCCAAAATAAGGGATCCCTTGAGTCAAACTTCCAATATAAAAGATGGATCCCTCAAAAGGACATCTTTCACCCTCAATTGTGGCTATAAGTAGACTGTTCCCTCGAAGGACAGCTATAAAAAGCTCACAACTCTCTACATAGTTTTTCCAAAAATAAGACTATTGTTTCTCAAAAATCAAAATTTAGAAGCTTCCCGCATCGATCAGCTTCACCAAGACCTAGTGGAGCCATGTATTCATCCCATATAGACTTCCCACATCGATCATTCTATCTAAAAAAAAAAAAATTGAAATCAAAACAAAAAGGAAAATAAGCTTTTTCGTCATGGACTTGCATATTATGAACTTGGCTCTATTACCCAAGGCATTCTACTTCCCATTTTATGACCCAATAAGCTGCACCTCATTACCCATTGTCTTTTCATGTCATACCTCAAGGAACCTGCTGAACCTATGACATTTGGTGATCATATGACTATTTGTCACTCTTAGAATAATCAATCATGTAATGTCTTTAGGGTCTTACATTCATCAGCCTATCTAAAGGATGTGTTTCATACGTTATGATCCTTACCAATCAGGTGGCTTACTTGCCCCCTCTTATCCCACCTCACTCAACCTAAAATCACCCATACCTATCTACCTATATTCCACCTCAGCTAATTGACCTTGACCTCATCATACTTATGGCCTCGAATGCCAATATAACTATTAACCACCCTACCTATTATTCGATCTTATCATATTCTTCCCTAGCTTATGGGAGAACTACATCAGTTTGAGGTCCCTTTTTCGCCGAGACTATGTAGGCAGCACTTCTAGGGCATGGGGCCCTGTAAGGTTAGCTCGACCACTCTTTACCCTAACCATTTTCCCCACCATTACCTGATTTATTGTCCATCTCACAAACCTCGACATTTGAGCCATATACCATATACCTTTTACCACTTATATTATTTTACATTTTCATACCATAACTAAGATTTTCCACATTTTACACTATCTCATGCATTTATATTAGCATTTGTTAATTAAAATACCAAAATGACTCGATCCATGCCTAAACCGACCTGACTCATCCATGCCTAAAACCAACCTGACTCATCATACCTAAAACTGACCTAAATCATCCATGCCTAAACCGGATTGACTCATCTATGCCTAAAAACCGACCTGACTCATCCATAGCTAAACCGGACCCTGACTCATCCATGTCTAAACCGACCTGACTCAATCCATGCCTAAACCAACGTGACTCATCCATGCCTAAAATTGACCTAACTCATCCATGCCTAAAACTAACCTGAATCAT
Organism: Taxus chinensis; assembly: GCA_019776745.2. Classification (NCBI taxonomy): domain Eukaryota; kingdom Viridiplantae; phylum Streptophyta; class Pinopsida; order Cupressales; family Taxaceae; genus Taxus; species Taxus chinensis. The sequence continues at coordinate 170,276,022 of CM034153.1, forward strand.
CCTTTCCTAAACCGACCCGACTCGATCTATGCCTAAACTGATCTGACTCGATCCATGCCTAAACCAACTTGTCTCTATCATGCCTACTTCATCAATTTTCCATCCATATCATAAGTAAAGTAAAATTCATACATATCACAACAACATAACCTAACCTATCATCCATCTCCTCATATATACATGTGTGTATCAATACAATGTACATCTGTATCACATAAATGTGTATCTCCAAAATAATCATCATCGGCTCGCAGGATTCTATCTAATACAAAAATGTCTTCGGCTCATAGGTCAGTATCATGAACAAAAAAAACATACAATATCTCTTCGGCACACAGGCCGGTCTCATACACCATACATCCACAAATGAATTGGTACACAGGCCGGTCCATAGCAGATCACTGTGTCTCTCCCATCCCATCTGCTGCACCTGTCTTGGGTCTGGCACCTGCATCACCTCCTGCTGATGGCCCCTCACCTAGAGCTATCCTTTGATCATTAGTGACATCACCATGACTTTATCTTTGGGTTCACCGGCCCCTTGAACTCTCCACACTATGAGTATGGGATCTAGTCCTCTCACTGGAGGCCTGTTGTGCTCTGTACTCAGCATAGGAGGGTACATCTGGCCCGAAAACTAACAAATGATCATGGTAATACTGTGCCTCTCCTAGGGCATCCCTGAACCTAGCCATCAGCACTGTCTGCGGCGGTGCCATGGGTCCCGCTACTTGCGTAGGTACCTATATAATGGGACCCTAGACTGATACTAGAGCCTGAGTTGGCCCTGGAATCTGTGCTTATGCCTGTAACTAGGTGTGCAAGGTAGTAATCTGTGCCTGTGAAGCTGTCAGCTAGCGCTGTAGACCCATAACCTGTCCCTATGTTGTGGCCAACTGGCCCTTTAAAGCCTTAACCTATGCCTGTAGGGTGGCTATCTGCGCTCTATCTCCTCCTTCCTGCCTCCGCCTATGTAGGTACCTGTCCCTGCTCTACTTGAGCCTACAGCGTCACTATCTGGGCTTGTAATGTGGCAATCTATGCCTATGTACCTATTAGCTGCCCCTACATGATCCCCAACTACGTCACCAACTGTGCCACCTGCCCCTATAGAGCGTCTCTCTAAACTGTGATAGTGGCTAAGTCTGGCTGCCCTGGCCTTGGTGGTAGGGCTCTCAGTTTTGCCACCCACCACTACCTGTACCCATTTGCATCCCTAGCATCATTAATTTGTGTATCTAAAATCTTCTCCTCCTGTCCAATCGACACTTGTGGGTCATGGTGGAGACATCGGTCTCTCCACATCATCTTTCAGGCACTGAGGAAATGGTAGTGGTACACCCTGGACCAATCCAAATTGACGTCTAACCCACTCTACAGGTATCCATTCATGCTCTCCCACTCTCCTCCCCTCTATCCACAGATGTATCTGTAGCCTAGCTAGCTCCGTGGCCATCTTTCTATATGAAGGGAAGCCCACATACAACCTCCAAATGATGTTCACCCTGGATAGTCCCTCCAACAGCCTCCTATAATAAGATACATCATGTGTAGCTCTGGCACCTCGGGCCTCTCCCATGGCCGGGTACCCATCGCCTATACCCCACTCTCAAAACACTTTATGGGAATGCATCTACCAGGAGAATCCCCACTAGTCGAACACAAACAATGTGCTCGTACGCCCAACAATGTAGTAGTACGATGTAGCAAATGCTAAACATCTGCAGTCGACCATAGGCCCATAGCTCTCTATACACCTGTGTCAGAAATGCAAGTGCCTATGCGAATCGTGTCTGATGTATCATCATGTCATGCAGGACACCCATCAGTGACCTCGAGAACCTCCTACCCTCTGCATCCGGTAGTGTGAAGTAGCACACTACCTCCATCATAAGTACCACTAATCTCATCTCCTCTCGATGAGCTCTATACATCACTCCATAGCTCATGCTAGCACTATGGAACGTTAGGTGCCTGCTACACCCTCACCAAAAACGCGTGCCAGTAACTCCTCAGATGCCTCTAAAGAGATAGAATACACCTGGGCTCGCAATATGGGCAACCGCAGGATCTTGTATACGTCTGCCAGGGTGATCGTCATCTCACCCGTCGGTAAATGGAAGGTATCAGTCACAGAGTCCCATCTATCGATGAGGGAAATCATAAGACTTACCTCTCAGACTACATGTCATTAACTCCTCACCCCTATCAATCCCACCTCTACCACATACTGCCATTCCCTGCGTCACGCTCGCCCATACTTTCAATAACAAGGGTGGCACCCAGGCTCTCATCCGTAGCTCATCTCTCGCCTGCATCCCACAAAAACAATGTATTAGTCCACCTTCCCATCTTACCTTATTTTTAACCTATCTACCCAAACCCATTTCACCCACCCCTACCCAAACCCATTCACCCAACACTACCCTACCCTCACCTGTGACCCACCCTCACCTTCTTTCCCACCCTACCCTTACTCTCTTCCCTTTTTTATCCCAATTTCCACTTACGAATAACTGACCCCAGCTTCCCCTGACTGACCACGATCCCCCCTTCCCCGGCATCAATCACTGTTATTATGACTGACACCGGTCACTACCCACTGACATCAGCCACAAGCTGTCGCCGATGTTGGTCACCATCGCACCACCTGCCCTGACCTTCCAACCCTAATTTTTCCCTTCCTCAACATTCTACCCAACCAAATCCCTCTTTCCACCCTTAATTGTTCCTACATTACCCTTTTTCTCTACCCCTTATCATCCATTGTTACGTTTTCCCTCTCTTTTTCCCATTTGTAAATTCTTTGCCACCAACCCCCCATTTTTTATATATTTTCTACATCTTACATCAAGCTCACTCAAAAATAAACAACCAAAGGTTCCATTCCTACCTGATCTCACGCCATCATCTTGGTGGAACCTCCGGCCTCTGCACCACTCCTCTTGAGCCCTCTCCAGCTTCTGCCATCCTCTAATGCACAACCACTCAACCACACGAATTGTGCCACCTACTCTCATGGCCCCACCTCTCAATCACTAAATCTCACCTATGTGGCTCACCAACCAAGCTCTCTACTATACTCTCTTGTCCTTTTCTAATTTTCCAAATGCACAAATGAATTTTAAAACGTGGGTTTTCCACTTTTTATACCCTACCCGACTCGACCAACCTCAGTTAACCCTTAACCACTGTCAGTCTGTTGCCCTAGACTACTGCCGTCAGTTACCCTACACCTTCATCAGTTAATTATGACCAATGTCAGTTACCCTGCGTACTCCTTAACCCCTCATTTACCTCATTTTCCTTACCTTCCTTTTCTTTTTCCATCCCTGCACCTACTTGAACCACTTTTCCTTCACCTCTAGCCTGCAACCCTCTTCACCATCCTAGTATCTTTTGTTGACGCCTTATTATTTTACTACCTTGGCCTTACTCGTGCCATGATATCGATATTTGGACCTAGACCCTCGCTAGTGACCTTTGACCTCATGTGTTTGTTATGCCTTGCGGCACTTTTACCTGTGTTGTTGACCTAATGACCTTACCTAGCCTATTTCCGTGACTGTTTATACTGACCTTACCTTTAGTGTACTGGAACATACCTAAACATTCCTGAACCTAACCTACATTGTGTTTCCTGACCTTATCCTATACCTTGGATACCATATTCACTTCACCCTTGTTTGGATAAATCTATCAACCTTAGATGATGTAGAGTTTGCCTACTCTTCAGCCTGGTAGCATGCTGCAGTTTATACGTGTGCGTGTGTTTGAATGTTACCACCTTTGACCCTGACCCATTACCTAGATTTCCCAAGTAGACCTTTCACCCTCTTCCCCTACACTTTTTTACCTTTCCTTCACATTTACCTTTTATCAAACTTCTCACCGCTTCAGCCGGCTAATTCATTAGTTCCTAGTTTGAGGGGGATCACCTTCACCCTCACATGGGCTAACCACACCTTATTTTTGTTAGCATCGCTTACCAATACAAGCTATGCAACAAAAAGGGGCAAAATGTAGACACTAAAATTAGGTCACACTCCCCCTTCATCCTTTGACATATAAGTACCCTTCATCACTTTCACCTAGCCATGGCCCCCTTCACCACACTAGTATTAATTGTATTAATTTAATTAAATTAATGCTTTACCCTCACTATATTTATTATTTAAATATCTTATCTAAATAATATCTTCACATATGGTTCACTTATAAACCTCATCAACCTAACTCACCTTAAGACCTATTCTTAGCAAGTTAACATAACTAACTAAGACTTACCCAAACCCTAAAATCAATGCCTACATTCCCTCTAACCACATTCCCAGCATGTTCATAGAAGCTCCCAGTCTAATCTGTAGGATAACGACATAAGATCCAATGAAATCAAGAGGATCTCCCCTAAGTTTGATAAACCTAGAAAATCCCACCTTGACCGATGTTGGTTTCCCCTAATCATCTCCGATTAAGCCGGACCGCTGTCGGTTACCCCCTTTTAACCCAAAACAACCTTATTCCTCAAGGTTGGAAGTTGGAAGTTGCAAGCAAGAAATTTGATGAGCAAGAAAGAGATCTCAAAGAGATAACACATCTTCAGAGAGCCAATTCCAGCAATAACTCACCTCCAAGGAAGGAGATTGAGCATCATCTCCTGTACAGCCATCCCAGCCACCTTCTGAACTAGCCAAGCAAAAGAGGAGTTTGCATGCAGCCCATGTAGAAGCTTTCCTTCAGTTGGTGATCACTTGCATCCTTCAAACCTACCATCGGCACCTCCATCCATCACACACAAGCTGAAAGAATGAAATCCAAGTAAGTACAATAGCATACTTCTCTGGTTATTTTATTTTATCACCCATGGTTCATCTTTCTCCTTATTGACCATCTCCAAAACTTTTCATCTCCATAGACCTAGTAAAACCTTGCCAAAACCTACTCCAGTCATCCATTGCCTCATCCCAACCAACCGAAATCCTTTGTGCAACCAAAAAGAAGACCAAAAACCCCGTTTTGTGATGTACCCCAGATCTCACAGTAACCAGTGTCGGTTATACCTAACTGTGGTCGGTCACTCTTGACCGATGCCGGTCTCTGTGTTTTCCCACACAGCGCTAAATAGAGACCTACCCACCTAATTTTACCTCACCCTCACTCACCTGTGACCTACCAGAGACCTCTATCAGACCTACAGAGACCCAAAACCAACCATTTGACCTATGGATTCTATTCTAGCTTAGCCTGTTAGACTAGATCTATTTTCTTATTGTGTTTTAAGTGAGATACCTAAATCATTTCAAAATAACAATATGATTTACTTTGTTTATAGCATTAATTTTTTTAAAATAGTGGACTGACAGCCATCTAGGGAGTATCATACTTCCCAGATCTAGCTTACACTAGGGAGTTCACTGCCTATATTGTTTAATTCCTTCTAATGGTCTTGCTTTCATTACAGGTAGTTCCTCCTAGCCAAAAGGAAGCTCTCATGGTCAACTGTGGATTCGGAAGTCATACGCATGCGATAACCCATCAATCAACACTTGAATAGGTATTCCTCCTATGCCTGTTACCCTATCTGTTTCGTCAACCATTCAAAGAAACAATCTAAGAAAAAGGTGAAACATATCCTTAACATTAAGACATGGATTGGTTATAGGTCTGCAGGACCAGCTGACAACATCACATGCATAGATTACTACCTTACAGGCCCAGTTACAGGCACATACACAGATTCCAGGGCCGACTTAGGCTCTAGTACCAGTCTAGGGTTTAGTGTAGGTTTAGGGACAACAAAAGAAAAGGGAGTTAAGGAAAATGAGGTAAATGAGGGGGTAAGGAGTAAACAGGGTAACTGAAATCGGTTGTAATTAACCGATGAGGGTGTAGGGTAATCGATGGTGGTAGTCTAGGGCAACAGACTGGGAGCGGTTAAGGGTTAGCCGATGTCGGTCAGGTCGGGTAGGGTATAAAAAGTGGAAAACCCGTGATTTAAAATTCATTTGTGCATTTGGAAAAGTAGAAAAGGACAAGAAGAGAGAAAAAGAGGAAAAGGACAAGAGATTACAGCAGAGAGCTTGGTTGGTGAGCCACATAGGTGAGATTTAGTTATTGAGAGGTGGGGCCGCGAGAGCAGGTGGCATGATTCGTGTGGTTGAGTGGTTATGCATTAGAGGATGGAAAAGGCCAGAGAGGGCTCAAGAGGAGCGGAACAGAGGCCGGAGGTTCCACCAAGATGGCGGCAGTGAGATTAGGTAGGAATGGAACCTTTTGTCATTGATTTTTGAGTGAACTTGATGTAAGATGTAGAAAATATATAAAAAAATAGGGGGGTTGGGGGCAAAGAATTTACAAATGGGAAAAAGAGAGGGAAAACGTAATAGTCGATGATAAGGGGTAGGGAAAAAGGGTAATGTAGGAACAATTAAGGGTGGAAAGAGGGATTTGGTTAGGTAGAATGTCGAGGAAGGGAAAAATTATGGTTGGAAGGTTGGGGTAGGTGGTGTGATAGTGACCAATGTAGGTCAGCTTGTGGGCGTCATCGGTGGGTAGTGACCAGTGTTGGTCATAAGAACAGTGACCTATGCTGGGAAAGGGGGGACCCTGGTCAGTTAGGGAAGCCGGGGTCGATTATTCATAAGTGGAATTTGGGATAGAAAGGGAAGAGAGTAACGGTAGGGTGGGAAAGAAGGTGAGGATGGGTCACAAGTGAGGGTAGGCTAGTGTTGGGTGAATGGGTTTGGGTAGATAGGTTAAAAATAAGGTAAGATGGGAAGGTGGACTAATAAATTGTTTTTGTGGGATGCAGGCGAGAGACGAGTTATGGATGAGAGCCCATGTGCCACTCTTATTATTGAAATTACAAGTGAACGTGACGCAGGTGGAGTGGCAACATGTGGTAGAGGTGGGATTGATAGGGGTGAGGTGTTACCGGCATATAGTCCGGGAGGTGAGTCTTATGGTTGCCATCATCGCTAGATGGGACTCGGGTACAAACACCTTCCATTTGCCGACGGGTGAGATGAAAATCACCCTAGAGGACATATATAGGATCCTACGGTTTCCCATATTGGGGACCTAAGTGTATTCTATCTCTTCAGATCCGTCTGAGGAGTTATTGGCACCTGTTTTTGGTGAGGGTGCAGCAGACTTGACGTCTCTCCATTTAACGACAAGAGAGGTAATAACAACAATGTATCTCAAGAAAAACAAGAAGACTTCCCAAAGTTATTTCATATCCTTAACATATGTTTCCTTAAAATTACAATAGCATAGGTCACCAAGGACAAGAAAACACGCAAGGAGGTTATTTTTCTCAATACAAGATATAAGGCCTTCTCCAAAATGGCCATAACTCACACTCGTCAAACTAAGAGGCAACAAGGGTATGACAACCCAAACTCCTGCAAGGGAAAATCACATACACCTATGAATAAGGGAGTACTTCACAATTAGAACACATCCCTATCCACAAGGTATTTTCATAATTATGGGCAGGTGAAAAAACTACAAGTTCAACTATAAATTGCACTCAAAACATAAATCTTACCCATTTTATAAATCAACTTATTGAGTAAAAAAATTTATAGTTTCATTTCCTAAGCACATTTCTTACATATTTTCTTAATTAAAACCTTCCTTTTACTATGATAATACATGTTTTTGTTATAAGGAGCACAACTAAGGTGGGCAAGATATCTTGCCTTATGTATAGGAGGAAAATAAAATATATATTTATTTTACTTCTAGGGAAGGTAGATGGACAAAGTTTCCTTCCTATTATTCTACATGGTTTTTGTTTCTGCTATTAATCTACCCAGGTTAAAGCAAGGACCATTTCCCTTTTTCTATGTTCCAGTTTATTTGTTGAGTTTCAAAGTCAAATCCCCTCAATTGTAGTTTTATGGTGTTTGGGTGAATCATCTTATCAATTAATGTTTAATGAGAAGGAAGAGTGAAACATATCACATTATTACTTTTATGGGAAACAACATATCACATTTTTTTTAATTCTAAAGGAGTAAGAGACATTCAACATAGCAAACACATAATTACTTTTTTAAGGACTAGGAATCTATCAACCAACATGGATCACAACAATATTTCAAGGGTTTACCAACTAATTACAAGAATCATTAAATATTCCTAGATGGTCTCTACAAGTCTCAAAATAAGTTATAAGGAAGGCCCATTAAAGAGGACTAATTACTTTTACGAATCTACTAAGGTTTAACAATGTTTGTAGTTTAGGATAAAACATTTTACACACATAAAAAGACAAGCAAATTTTTCAAACGAGCACTCATATTCCCACAAAATACCACCAACCAAGCAATAAGATGGCAATGCAAAATTTTACCCCAAGGGCACCACATTCCCATTAGATAGCATCAACTGCAAGAGGGCAATCAACTAATCTATCCAGACATGGACTTTATGACCAAGATTTATAGTTTTATAATAAGAAGCATAATATAAACACCATCAAGATTAATATATCAAGATCTACCAAACTACATCTCTAATAGACAGGTCTAAAAGGCCCAAAAGCATCCATAAATGTCTCCACATAACCCCAAGATTGATAGGTCATAGAGTGTTATTCATAGAAATTTAAAACGGTAAGGTAAGGGTAGGGTTATTTATAGGTCAACATGAGGAAAAAAAACACTTAATTAAACACACTGCCCGAATGGGCTTAAATCTAATCATAATTGCCAAGATGCATACAATCCAGAAGTCAATACTTTTTATAATGAAACATGAAAATCATGATAAAACTTAGAATGCCATCAATGAAAAGTCACTACCAAACAACCACTTCTCTACTAACATCTATAGTCAAACAAAAATAAATCCGATCCTAACACAATCCAAAATCCCATAATTAAACACCTCTACTCCGACAAGGATCAAGCTCTTACCAGATTGTAAGAGCATCACCACCACCGCTAGTAGTTTCCAACTAGACCGCACTACACAACAAACTCTCCAAGATCATAAACATAGTCAAGGTTCTGTCTTTTCACAACAAAGGCATAACTTAAAGCACCTATGAAGACATTGAAGGCACTTAGGGTGTACCCCCATACGATGAAATGTTACAATACAAATAGCGTAGAACCAGTTCAATAACATGTAAGAAGGAATCACGTAACATTTAGCTAAGTAGCCAAAAGATAAACAAGCTTTGAGTCACTAATCAAAGTAAAATCCAAGAATATCGGCAATCAAGAAAAGTGGCTAAGTAGCCGCATTGCAATGCCAGAAAATTCTCGCAAAATATACATTACTAAAAGAGTCTCAGAGCTTCTCAATCAATCATAAATTAAGATGTAGGTCCTTGAGAAAATAACACAAGTTTACGAATATAAAATTAAGAAGTCCACATCACAGTCACTCCATAGCCCTTCATGGCTGCGAATAGGGGTACTTTTCCTTAAGCTCAGTTCTAAGAACGCATACGCAAAATTGGATCAAATGTGGCACCCTGACCTAATATCCACTTACTCACATGGGGATTAAGTCACCAACGTGGCAAATCAAACTAACTCATTCAACCACCGAAGGAAAAAGGAAGCTTTAGATGATTAAACAATTTCTAATTAACTCTGTTAGACTCTCGAACACAACCACTAGCACTAGGTCACAAGAGTCACACCACACAATTTATAATTCTAATAAGGAAGATTATTAGTGGATTTATCACATGATACCACTAAAATAATGGTTAGGACTCCTTAGATATTCTTCAAAGTAGAAATAAGTTCCTCTACACTAGAAGTTCAAAAAAATATCAATTTAATTTAACACTTTTAGTTACCCAGGTTTTGAAAAAACACCACTAGGTGAGTACAACCATTCAAACAACTTTATTATTTTATAATTATTTTAATCATAGAGGTTCAAAATTTTGTTAAATGGTTTTCATCTTTTAGTGTCGGCCCAAGGTCCAAGCGTTTAACCCATGGCTCTGATACCAAGTGTAACACCCGCTAAAACAACCACTCGAGACCCAAGAACAACCTAGGTTTAGATAGAAAAAAAAATAGGGAATAATTTTTTTTTGAAAGGTGAGTCCTCGAACAGGCTTCAAAAACTACAGTTGCCACAACAAAGATTCAAAGTCAATTATAATTTAATAAAAGAAATTTTCCCATTGTAACAACCATTAGATCCACATTACAAAATTAACGAGTATAATTAATCCAAATATAGTTAAATTTCTCTTAGGTGTTAATTTAATAGATAATTAAATTAACACTATGTTAAATGTTCCTTAATTAATTTTAGAGGGTCAAAGGGGCCCAAGCAATTAAATGCCCAAGGTTTTTTAATTTCACTAGGTCAAAACAATACCCAAGGTTCTTATGTATATGGGATAGAAAACATTCTCTTATCCCTTAACGTGACCCCTTAAAAAGGTCAACCCAAGCTTTATAAATAAAAATTTAAGTTAGAAAGGGGTAAATTCCCACTTACCCACTCTCAGGCTCATCTTGAACTTCAACCTGATTTTTCACACATTTAACACACTTAACTTTTCCTGAAAACAATTCCATTAGATAGGAAATTTCTTCCCCTTTCCAATGATATAAATAAGTCCTCCTAACTCCTCATATTTCTTAAGTTATGGGCCGGCAGGCCTGGGGAGGAAACTTTTCCCAAAAGCGGGCCTGCGGGCTTGGGGAAGAAAGTTTTCCCAAAGGCAGGCCTGCGGGCCTGGGGAAGAAACTTAGCGCTTTGCCCTTTTTGGGAAAAAGTGTAATTTACACTCGCGTGCTAGCGAGTCCACAGAGGGGCTTCATGCCCCAAGAAGAAAATTTTTAAGCTTGAGGTCGGCAAGGGACACGTGTCCAAAAATTAAAGTCCAGGTGGAAACGCGAAGTTGCGGATCTGCCGAGGAATTTTTGGCCAAATTAATTTTTCAAACTTAGAAATCCTTTTTTTTTTACCGAAGAGAAAATTTTGGGCCAGCGGAGTGGCAGGAAATTGTGTGTATTTTTTCCTTTTTTGAAAAAGAGCAAATAGTATCTTTTGGCCCCGTGGGTCCGCTTAGCAAAATTTTCCTTTTTGATAGTTAGTTTTTTTTTTGAACCTAAAATGAAGTAAAAACTTCAGAAGACCATAACTTTTGATTGGGAACTCGGTTTTGGGAAAATGAGGACTTTTTGGAAAGGTCCTGACCTCCTCTTTGTACGGGAAGCATAAAATTTTAATTTTGACAAACTTAGGTGGGTCAATTTTAAGAAAACATCTTTCCTAACATTAACATGTGAATTAAACTTTTTCAACTACTAGAATTGATTCGATCCGCCATTCTTTCTTCTTCAACATGCCAAGCAGACATGGAGAGTTGCACTTGAAATATTTCAAATGGATTGCAAGGATAAAATATTAATGGTTTAGATTCAATACGAATTTCTTCTCTTTTCTGTGAATTGCACTATTTTGCCTCTTGCCCGATTAAAGATGAATTGTGTAAATTGCAAGGGCAATACAAACTATTTTGGAATGTGTTTTGATCATCCTTAGTTCATTCCAATCTAAATTTACAATGTTCAACTTTCCTTCAATCAATATGTGAAAATCAAGAATGTAATTCTATTTTCAAAACGTTCCCTTCAAATAATACAGAGGAATGTAATAATTATAACACAGGCATTTCCAGCCTTCAAAAGAGAGTTTACAATATACATAAAACAACAAGTTTTAAACAAGAGTAACACCATTTGATGAAAGGTGATTCAACATTCAATTAAATGAAATAATTCCTTTTACACTTCTTTTCTGCTTGCCAAAATATGCCAAATAATTGTTTCTCATTCCTTTTTCACATACAAATAAAACTTTCAGGATATACATCTCTCAGATTCAAATGTAGGTTCCATTTCCCAAATAGAGAAACTTTCCACCACAAATATTATTACAATGCCATCCACTTGAAGTGGGAAAATTTCACAATAAGGAACCCAAGGAGAAACTGCAAAATTTGTCTTCATTCTCAGCTCCAAAACAACAACAAGAAGATCCACCATATATCTTTTGACCACAACAAAAAAGGAGGAGAGGCAACGCTCTCCACCCAACCAAGAATTTCAATGAAGAGGAGAAGTCATCCTCCTCATTGGCCCCCAAGCCCCAACCACAAAGCAATAAGAGATGTATTTCAACTCATGGCAACAAACAAGATTTCACAAAACAAAAACAATTTTCACATATAGAACACAGTCCAAATACATACTGCAGTTTGCAACCACAGGAAGAACAACAAACAATACTCAGGCTTCATCATGCACAAGCCAAAGGAGCAAGACCTATGGGGGAAGCTGTTTATACCTCCCAATGGGGAAATGGGTGTCCACCTTAAAATAAACCCACCAACATATATATATATATATATATATATATATATATCATTTCAAAACCCCGACATGCCCTTATGCCTCCCCCAAGTACCCCTTATACCTCCCATTCTCTTATGCCTCCCCACACTCTTATGGCACCCCATAACGAGTAAATAAATGCAAGCTATTTCTTTTACAAGGTGGAACCCAATCCCAAACTCCCTCCACAATAATGCTTATACCTCCCCAAAACTCTTATGCCTCCCCACAAGAGATCCCCATAGTCTTCTCGCTACACCATACCTAGGAAATCTACCCAACCAACCAACAACATACCAAAATATTCAAAGCATTCACATATGCATAAAAAAAAGAAGAACAACATTTTAAAGAGCCAAGCTCCTACCTCTCCATGGTAGAGTTTGCTCCAAAAGTTCAACAACAACCTTTTTCCAATCCAAACCGTCTAAAAGCTCCAACAATCAACAAACATTCAACAAAAATCTCTATCTCTCTCTAAAATTATAGGAGCTCAAAACCAAAATAAGTAACCAAACTGAAATCACCAAAAATGAAGTAATGAAATGAAGTAACCCCAAAACAAGCCAAGGAATTCGAATAAATAGAAAAGGGAGAGAGGAGGATGAGGTGGATCCATGTCGTATGCCACATCACACATCCTCAACTCCACCTCACAAGTCAACTTCAAACTCCAAGGCACAATTAAAAAGGTGGGTGAATAAATGACCTTTTTACTTACACACACAATCCAAGTCCACACCCCAAGGACCAAAATTAATTACATGTAAGAAGGTGCAATCAAAACTTACAACTTGTCTTCCAAAAATACATAAAAAGGGATAATTTTGACTCCTCAACCCATAGGTAGGTTTGGTATACAAATTTAAGAGGCGTGGGACAAGTTTAACTTGTCCCACAAGCTTCCAAAATCAGCCCCTAAGGATAGATCCGAATTTCAAAAGGAAGGTGGAGTGTTTCACACTCAAAATTACTTACACGTTACTTACAACACCTAGTACAAGAGCCATCAACTCTAATAAATGCATTCTTTTGATCCAATTAAGGAAATTTAACAACATGATAACTCACAAATCTAGACACAAATTAACTAAATACTAAAGGGGAAATACTTCACTAAAATCACATACTAAACTTAAACAAAGGAACTAAATAAAAAAATACACATAACCCCTTGGTTACATTTAAAGGTGATTCTCCCCATGGAAACCCCTAACAACAAGCGCAAACAAAAACATATAACAAAAACATGTTGCCATGGTGACCCTTGTTGAATTCACCTAGAATTCCAATGTGGTTGGTCTCCAATCCCCTGATGTTTGTTGTGACATGTTTTCCTGCAAAACAGAAATACCTCCTTCGGCCTCATGGACGCATAAAATCATCCAAATTAAATATACAATATAACTCCAAAATCATCTATATATGAATCAAAACATCATCTAGGCAAGTAGCAATATCATTTACAATTTCCTCAATAACCATATGATCATAAGATTAGTTCAATTTTCTAGGTCTACTCAATATGATGAAATATCACATGTCCGAAACACACAAACGTGCGCGCACACACACACACACAAACACACACACATAACCATGTCAATCAACATATCATCATCAATATAAAATGTTTCTAATAATCCACATTCATCATATATGAATTGAAATCAACAATAGTCCATTATCTCTAACATCTAATATCATGCTAAATCAAAAGTTACAATAATATCCGTAAGTATAGTCAAAAATATCATAATCAATAACAAAAGGTGTCGAAGGGAAGTGGGCACTATAGAACGAACAACCCATATGTTGCTATAGAAAACCAAATCTAAGATGATTTTGTGGCTTAATAAGATCTCAAAAGACATATTCTACCCATTGGAAGGAAATGTAAACCTGTGGAATGCTCAAATCATTAAATTTGATTTGCTGGGGTTATTGAAAATCATATTAGCAGATATAAAATAGCTCCTAGAGTTTCTCAAGTGGGAATTATGACTCAAATATGCACTCAATTATTCTGAAAACTATCCCAGTCAAAAGCTCTCTTCAAGAGATTTTTGCTAAGACCAATAATGCACTCATTTGGAGCTTCCTCATGAAATTAATGGCCAAATGTGTTTCCAAGGTGTCTTTATTGAAGTGGGTGATGCATGGAAACTTTTTGGAATCCCCTGAAATGTTGGTGGACCTGCGTGGAACACCTCTTTCACCGCAACGTTCAAGGACAAACATGGTATCCTTACCTTCGTCTTTTATAATTTTCACAATTTAGTTCTTAATTTTTAATATAACATAAATAGTAAACAAGTAGATAATTATATATTAGGATATATAACCAATTAGATAGTTTAAAATAACAAAACTCCACCTCATGATTTATGCTACTGAATTAAAATTTAGATATCAACCTAGTCGTGGCCTCAACCTTCTACGTTGCTAGACCCAGGGTATAAAAATTAGGTGTTCATGTCCATTGGTATTGGCGAGAACTAGAAGAGTCATCAACTAAAACATCATTTTTCGTCTACCTCGCAAAGTTAGAAAATGCATTTTTAGAGACTCACAAAAAAACTTTTTGAGTCCTTAAGAGAGATATCAAACCTCGTATGTATTCCTTGTTATGAGGAGAGTCGCGTCAAGCTGTAGATTGACCCCCCGTTGACCATTTTTTTTCTCCCTTCACTGCCCTTCTAGGAGCCTTGTTACACTATTTTGCAGTTGTAGGAAGCTGTTAAAAGTGAAAAGTTGGGTTTTATTTTGGCTCGACATTTGAACGCTGAGTAGCAAGATGTTTTTACCCCTTTACAAACCTCTAGTATTCTTACTAGACAATTTCCTAAAACATTTGGTTCGGAAAAATCACATTCCTGGTTAGTTTGGCAAAGAGGTTTTGTAGGCCTCCAATCACATTTTGACTAGGTCAAACTGTACCAATTACAATCGATGGTTCTAAAAATCCTATCGCCGTTTGAATCTCGTTTACTATTTCTTAGTCCCATTGACTCTTGTGAATTCTCCATTTCTAGGGAGACTTGTAGGAAGTTTCTCGTTGGATGTTCATCCATCGAACGTTAGTTTTGGATGTGGTTTTTTGAGCCCCCGAGTTAACTTTTGATCGTTTGCAACCAGGCCAACTAGGACCAATAGCCTTGGAAAAATAGCTGCCAATTGTAAATTGTTCGCCAGTTTTGAATTCTATCAGTTCTTGTGAATTCTTGGGTCATAGGAGGACACGTAGAAACTTATTTGTGGTGTGTTTACTTATCAGAAGACAACATTTGAAAGTGGTTTCTTCACCTCCAAGTGTAAATCAAACGTTTTTGCAGCTAGTAGGTAAACGTAAAAGGAAATTTTTAGGAACCCTACCGGGTTAGCTAACCATCTTGGAAAATTGTTGACACTTGTAAATAAAAACATGAAATTCTACTGTGTGACTGTTGTGTGAAATTGAATGTTTGGAAAAATAGTGTTTCTCTCTCTCCTTCCTTTCTCCTTCTCTCTCATAGGCTATGAAATGAAGTGAAATGAATACATGTCTCTAAACCTTTTGTTTTGAATTCAAATTATAATCATGATTATATGTAAATGGGAAACTGAAAAATATTAATTATGTTGGACTAGGGTGGATGCCATGTAAGCAATTTATCGATGATTTCATGCTCACATGGTTTTACAGGATACAAGAAGGATGGCAAAAAGGTGATGTGAAATTCATTTTTTTATTGTAATTTATATAGGTTGTTGTAAAAGGTATATATGTATAATGTAGTCCCATGTAATATAAAATTTGTATTTGAAACTTTCTAATATGTATGAGATGCTAGTTTTACGGATGTCTTATGAAATGTGCATTAAAATCACAGGTTTAATTTGATTCATAGTTATGTATGGTAAAAATGTTTGATATATATATATATATATATGGTGAATGAATTTGAAGTTAATATCTTGTAGTGAATTTTTAGTGTTCAATAAATGATTAATTAATTAGTGTGTTATATTCTTACCTTGTAAATGTAATAAAGAGATTTAATCGAAACACTCAACCTGTAACTCCTCGTTTGACTGTTACTTTGGTCCTCACTTCGGAAACCCTGTTGTAGGGATAGAACATTTGTGTGAGTTTCTGCGGGTCGTTAGTTGGCTTCGACCTTGTCACAGAGAAGGATTAACATCCTTCCTCCCCATTTTGTCTTTCTGTGTCCTTGTCGGTGTTTCTTGTGGAGGGCCTCCGTAGCACCCTATTTGATTATGTTGTTAAAGGAAAATCTTGTTCTTGTTTTGTCGAGCTTGATTGTCAGTCATTATTAGTATGACTAATAATTATTTTAGGCTGTAATAATAATAATAATAATAATAATAATAATAATAATAATAATAATAATAATAATATTATTATTTAATAATCGATTGACGACTATTTTATTTTAGTGTCAATTTTTATCTATATTATTATTAATTACCTCTAAGCTATTTAATCTTATTATTGATCGTTTATGTAGCCTGAACCTCGTTTGGCAAAAAGGAAGAGATTTCCATTGTGGTGCCATGGCTGGTCATTGTCCTGCGTTGCCATTGAAACTCTAACCAAAAGTGTATTCCTCCTTGTTCGTTCAAGCCTTCATTCATGTTTTTTTTTAATTAAAGGAGAATTTGACATTTCTTTAACCAACCTGCCATTATTTAAGAGAATTTAATTTTCCTTGTTGGGTATATGACTATTGTTTTCCTTCCTTCTTGGTCTTCTGGCATTTGGAGGCGTGGATATGCCTTAGGAGTGGGGATGCCTACCTCCCTGTTTATATTCTTTATGGCCATTTAATTGGCCTATCTGGCATGGGAGAGAAGGAAGCTTTGTTTGTTTTTTTCCTTTTGTTTGGGGCCTTGTGTCAGGCATGCTGAGGCGTTTCCTTTCCTTTTACTGTTCGAAGCATGGGGTTTGGAGAGTGGTTGTGGGTGTTTATAAGATGGACCTTATCTTCTAAAATGTTAGACGAAAGACTCATAGCCTGTGTACGTGGGTGGATGTCCATATCTATTCCAAACTACCATTTTTGACCTGGCTGCATGGGGTGCTTGGAAAAGGTGAACTATTCTGACTAGACACCTGGTGATGGTGTGGGGGTGAAGTAGGGTTGAGTTTCTATATTCCTTTTTTTTTTTGTGTATCCTTATGTGATGGCATTTCCTTGAAGACCCCATCTATTGTAAGAGTTAGTCAATAGTTTTTCTGACCACGTGCCTTCCTCCACGCATTGCATACAAGATTTTAAGCTTCTACGACTGCATCTTCTAAATTCTCCTTCCATTATGCTCTGATGGATGTTCTTTCCTATTCCAAACGATATTTTTTTTCCCTTGGCCACATGTGTTTCTGTCTAGGGTGATGAGACCATAATGTTTTTGTTTGTTCTTTTGTTTCCTCTTTTGTGCTTGCACTGCAATCGTGGTATACCTGTGACCTTTTCTCCTTGAGGAGTATTGTAAAGAAGTTTACCTTCCTTGTGGTTTCTTTAACTTTTTACATGCGTGGAATCTTTTTATCCTACTCCCACAGTTGTTTAGAAAACGTTTTTCCATTGTGCTCGTTGACGGTTCTTGTCCTATCCTCACTAGTCCTTTCTGACGCAGGATGGGAGTATTTTTGTGAGTTTGTGGGGTCTGGTTTTTCCCCTATCTCTCACGAGCTCTGGGGTCCTTTCCATTAAACAATTTTTTGTGTATTCAATGCCATCAAGGAAAACCTTAGGACCTCTTTCCTTTAGATAGATTCACTCGTGGTTTAGATAGTTCCCTTTTGTGCCAACGTGGGAGTATGTGGAGGTTTTAGCACCCATGATGTTTGTGGATAGAGATTCAACCCGTTGAGTGTTGTTTTTGGTCGGTGAAGTGTCTATGCAATGGGTGGAAGTGAATTTTAGGCATGATAATCCCTACACCTTAATTCTTCTACTTTTATCTAAATGTTTTATTAAATGAACTTGCTTTTCATGAAAACACCTCTTTGAGTGGGGTTATAGTGTGTGACTTTTTGTAAAATGTTAACTTTTGTATTTATTTGTTAAAGGAAAAAAAAAATTTATCCTTATAACTTGGATCTTGATTTCTATCATGAGAAGGATGTTTTTTTTCTTTTTTTTGTGATTTTTTGTTGTTGATTAGAACTACTGGTGTCCTTGATTCTTTAGACCTATGTATAGATTTGTTTGTGTATTTAATCTGTAGCTTCATCACTTGAAGTGTATGTTGTGCTACAATTCTCTCTCCGTCATCTTGGTTACATTAGTATGAGTTGATTAGGTGGATTCTTGATTTTAGTATCTTGGTGGACCTTTCAGGAGTTTCTTATCCTTATGTTGTTGTTTCTTGTCAATGCTAGAATAGACTTCGTATAGGCATGCTCAGTGACTACATTTAATTCATATGGAAATTGTTTATCTGTTTGATAACATCAATAGTTAGATCGTGAAAGGGACTTGGTTCTAAGGGACATAGGTGACAGAATCTCTTTCATGTTAAGCCATTTGTGATTGTATACAACTTTTTGTAGATAGATGATAGGATGTGGATTTTAGTATAGTGGAAAACTTATGGCATGATTGAATTGACGAAGATTGTTGAAGAATGATTAGGAGTTCTTTTCTTGTTTTTTTAAATTTATTTCCTCCCTTTAAAATATGACTGTAGTTTTAAACATCATCATATTAGAAATGACTCTCAAAATGAACACACCGATGAAATTAATAGGGTTTAAATTATTGAATTTTGTTATAGGAAATTGTTGTCTAATGAGTATTAGTAAAATATTTTCCATTGTTGGCATGATAGATTTTGAGCAGTCTACTTAATCACCCTTACCTTGAAAGCTTCATATTTAAATTATCTGGTCTTGTTTTAACTGACGGAGTCTTCCTCACCTTAGTGTAGGAACTTTCCCTGGATCAATCCTATTTTTGACTCTGAGTTGGGCCCTAAAATAGTATAGTAGTTGATGAAATATATTTAGATTCTGGTTTATCTTTTAGTGCTTCCAAGTCAAAAAAGTTTGAATAAATATTTCTATACTGATTAGAGAATGGTAGTTGTTCAAGACTTGTGCTTCTTCTTGTAAAGTTAGAATATGTTTAGTTGAGGGACTTGGGTTGTGATTTGACTGTAAAGATAAGGTTAGTATAGGAAAAAGAAATTCCTTCCTTCCTAAATACCCATGTTTAGATGATTAGAAATTGGTAAAAGTGCATGTTGGTGTTTGAAATAGACTCAACAGGATTGAATTGATGAGATCATATTTAAATTCTACTCCTTGTTGGATCTATGAGATTTATTTTTCCTTATTATTTTACTAGAAAGTCTTTTTAGAAAATTTTAACCTACGTTTTTGGGGTTGTTTCATTAACAACATTTTTATTTCTATAAAACATTTAGGTAAAAAAATAATGTCTTACGTTGTAGCTCTTATCATGCTCAGTTCTCGCAAATTGACTCAAGTTAATACTTGTGCAAACGGCTTATGCGAGTAGATAAAGGGAAGATTTGTAAAGGTTTCATTGGTTTTTTTATAAAGTTCCTTGTGCGAATGTATAATGTGTTGTAAATCTTGGAATGGTACTTGTAAAGGAGTTTGGAAGGCCTCTTTCCTTGGATTTTCTGTTTTTGTGAAATAAAGATGTCGTATCCTGTTGTAGCAAAACTTGTAATTATCTTTGTGAGGAATAAAACTCGATCATCACCTTGTTACGGGTATTTTATTTATTACATTATGGATTTAATGAAAATGTTGTAGCGTGGCTTAACTAATTTTGTTACCTTATTGTTCTCATCCAATTTCAATCGAATCTTTTGACACTTTTGGATTGTGTGCCATGTCGAGTAGAAATGTTATAACCATGTTTAGTTTTCTCAATGAGTAATGGTAATTTCTTCTTTCGGGTCATAAAAATTTCATGTTTAATAACCCTCCATGGTATCAGTACCAAGGATATTCTAGGCATGTTTTAGTGGTTGGGAATCCTTTGTCTAAATATGATCAAAACAATGAAATAAATTGAAAACATCGATGAATAAATACATAAGATAATAATGAAGTTGTGCTTGGTTGATAAAATTAAGAGTCTTTAATTGGAGAGAAAGTGGTTATCTATTGGTGTAAAATAATCTACCCTCGCGAACCTTAAACTAAAAATTAAACTATATTGTCTTGGTTGTAAAATCGTAAGTATTAAAAAAAAATGTAAAATCATTGTTGGTTTTGGGGTTATAGTTAAGTCTTAATTAGTAGGGGAGTTTGAACAAGCACACTTTAAGTCTAATACTTCCATTTTGGTAACCCCTTGTGCATCCTTTGGTGAACTTAATCAAGGAATGCTAAATGAGGTTTTTTACCCAAATCCAGTTGAAATCTTAAGTCTTATTAAAAGACCGGTTAATAACTAAAGAGATCATGATGATGAAATAAATTGACCTTCTCACTTTAAATCTCTCCATAGTATATTCTAATCTTTTAGAAAGCATGGTTAATAGTTTATTCTTGCACAAGTAGGTTTTAGTTCTGAAACCTTATGGCAATCCACTTCAGTTGGACCTTACGCTCGTCGCCTTGTGAAAGGGAGGTCTAAATAAATTTTCCACTACTTGTGTTGGTTTATGGTAATCTTGTGGGGTTTGATTCACCAAACCCCCCTTCTAGTGTTAACCTAATAACTGATAAATCCAATAATTGTCACATTAAAGATGATCCTCTATCAGAAAGGTTTACCCAAGCCTAATCTCTCTAAGTGTAAAAATAAAGGATTCTAACCCTTATAAGAAGAATTTTCTCAAATCAAACCTAAATCTCATAGAACGTAAGTTAAAGTATGAAGGGTGTGATTCAGTAAAATAAATAACCTAAAGAAGATGTTCACAATGGGTTGTCCTGAATTGTAACCATGTACTGTAGTTGGGTTGTTTGTGGTGTCTTGTTGGAGAGAAAAGTGAACTATCCTTGATTGGTGTTGGATGGTCCGTGTTTTCTATGTGGTCATAGTTGTGTACGGTTTTTCGACGAGTTAGTTTTGACCTTTTTGTACTCATGTAATGTCATTCTACACTTCGAACAAGTCAAAAAAAAGTATCCTTTATTTTTCTTTGTTGTATTGTGTGTCTGAAATAGTTGGTGTTATACTTGGTATTAGAGCAAGGTTCATGCTCTCAAACCTCTAGGACAGATTATAGTTGCGATGGTGTTACATGATGCTGGTTTATATTGGAAGAGTAATGTGATTTAAGTGTGATGTGAAATATGTTGTAATTGTGATATTGTTAGCACACATGTTGTGTATGCCACTTAGTGCATGACTATTGGCATTTGATGTGTTGGAGATGAGAGTATTCTTTCTCCTTAACATGAGTTCAATGAGAAGTCAAGTGTGAAACACTATCTTGTAGTGTGTGTGAAAGATATGTGATTGTTGATGTCAGAGTGTTGAATATTTTTGGAATTTGTGATGTGTAGGTGTGCTGATATGTTGTATGACAAGGTTGATTTGTAGTGAATTGGACCTCATAATGATGTCATTATCATTGATATAGAAATGTGTGTGTCCCCATGTTATATGGTGATTGACTGTATGTTGTAATTATTCCCATCATAAGTAAACTTCATGTAATATGTAATGATTAATGTCATAGATTATGGATATATGGTGAGTTTATGATCCCAATCATATAGTAATTGCACCTCGAGTGCAACATGTGGTGATGTGGTGTGTGGTAAACTATGAATGTATGATTGTGATCTACCCTATATATGTACCATATGTAAGATATTATGGTAATTCTGTGTGTTCCACCATTGTTTTAGTGATGTAGTTACATATTATGTTGTGAAACTTACGCTAACTGACCCTGAGGGAAATCGGTAAAAGAGTATGTTTGGAGTGAGGGAATGTGTACCATGGGCCAGTTACTTTAGCTGACCTTAGGCTCATTAGGTGATGACATGTACTCCTCTTTCTCTCTCTCCTTGTGGTTGTTATATGGATGCAACCTAAGTGTAGCTATGATTGTGTTTATCCTTTTCGAAATGGTGGCGGGATGATTCAGATAGAGATGACGATAGTTGTACTATTGATATGTTATTTTGCAAGCTGAGGCTCGATGTTTCGAGTGCCAACAACTCATTGAGTACCCGATTGGTGGCCAGATAAGGCCACATAGTCATCGTAATGTGCTACTCTTATATATGTATTTTATTCATAAACTGAAGTTTTTATGTTATTTCTACATGGACCAACAATTTTCTTGATTGTCATGTTTTAGATTTTGGGCATTTTCTTACTTTGTGGTACTAACATGTGGATTTTTTCCTAACTATGGCTATTTGGCCATTTGTTTTGCTTGCTTTTGGATTTTTTTTTATTTTTAAGATTTACCGCCTTTCCCAAGGCTTGTACTTTGCCACTTGGCATTTGGATTAGATTGTTATGTTGGTTCTATTGTTGTGATGTGTGGAATAGGGTCATGGGATGCATCATGGAATGGTTACACCTATGGACCCGCTTCATTGTGTGGTGGTACGCCCCAAGGAGTCACATATAACTAGCGGGTTGTTGAACCATGATTTATTATGTCACTTGGGTTAGGGGTGTCAGGACTCTATGTGCCTAGGGCCATAGGGAAACTGATCTCCCCTAGGGAGGCATAAGAGACTTGAGGGAGGCATAAGAGACTTGAGGGAGGCATAAGAGATTAAGGGAGGCATAAGAGACTTGAGGGAGGCATAAGAGATTAAGGGAGGCATAAGAGACTTGAGGGAGGCATAAGAGATTGAGGGAAGCATAAGAGACTTGATGGAGGCATAAGAGGTTTGTGTGTGTGACTGATGTTTTAGGATTTATGTTAAGTTATTGTGATGTTTGGGTTGTGTTATGATTTTTGTGGTACTTGTTATCTCTTGAAAGTGCACCCTATAGAGAGATGGATGCAAGTGTTCTAATCTTGCAAAATGGATCTCTCTCTTTAGTAGATACAATGGAAACA
Source organism: Taxus chinensis (assembly GCA_019776745.2). Lineage (NCBI taxonomy): Eukaryota > Viridiplantae > Streptophyta > Pinopsida > Cupressales > Taxaceae > Taxus > Taxus chinensis. The sequence goes on from CM034153.1 coordinate 170,299,439, forward strand.
CCTCAGATCTGTGGGTATACCTATTTTGAGGTGAGTCTCCGGTATCAAGGCCACCTGTAAATACATTACATTCGGCCACCTTTAAATACACATAGCCCACGATATGGTTTTCCACCTTTGATTATATTGCATGGTATATTTTTTCGGCTTTTGAAATTTGGATAACACTTGGTGACGAAGGCTTAAACCTACCTTTTAAGTGATCATTGTTGGTATGATGGTGGTCTGCCCCTTTTGATTATTGGTTACATAGACTATGGTTAGACTTATAAAAGTCAATATGTAATGATTTTTTTAAAACATGAGGCTGGTCCCCTTTGCACGATGACTCACCCCTCCAATAGTTGGTCGATGGCATGACTAACTCAGGTAGAGTTGCTTTGATAATGTAATTAATTCCCAAACGTTGATCTCTATCCTTGATGAATTCGATGATGTTGATCTAAAATTGTAGTTAGGGTTTCTAACCCTACATTGAATGTGGCCAGTGGGAACACACCATGATGGTTTGCATTGAATAATGGAGCTTGATCGTCAACCTTTGATCTTTGTACCTATTGAATTTGGACCGTTTGATTACTAACTCTAGGTGAGTTAGGTTAAGTTGTGGTTGAAGTGGGTTGAAAGGTACCCGAGCTCTATCCTTTGGTCATTCTTTCTTTCTCGCAGAGAGCGGTGAAGCCTTGGAAAATTTGTTTCAGATCACCATTGTTGACCTCTTTTAGCTCGTTTCCTTCTGCATTAATGGTTTCTGATCCTTCATGCATTTGTATTTCTCATCTTTCACTCTGTTAGAGCTTTCTGAGTGGGATGTTGTGGGTTTTTCCTCCATTTTCATGAATTGTCGAGCTCGTTACATTCTTTCTGAGAAAGATTCGAGATCATTTTCTATTTTTTGCCTTCTACAGAGCTATGTGAGGTTTCTTGGTTCTCAAAATATTTGTGTTGTTTCTTTGTCGCCATTGCTGGTAACATGAAGCTCTAGTCCAGGTAGCTATTATATTGTTTGATGAGGGAAGGTAAGTCTTGACCTCCTTAGGTATTACCGTTGCTTCATTGTTGCCATTTTGACTTTCAAAAAAAAATAATGATCTATTCTTCCATTGCATTTTCTGTGTTTTTGTGGCTCAGACTTGGTCATTTGGAGGTAAACCTCATTCTGAGCTTTCTCTTATTTCTCTATTTTCAATGACCTCTTGAGGGTTTACTCAACTTCAATACCAGTAAGTACTTGTTCTTACTTTGATTTTTTATACCCATTAATGGGTTTTACGATGAAGCTGGGAACTGTAATTTCCTTTCTCAGATCTGCAACACTTTTTTAGGATTATAACGAAATGTCTGTTCTTTTTTATCTATTTCCTGCTCCTGTGCATATTTAGAGCCAAAAATATACTTTGTAATTTCAAAGTTGGTAACTCCTTTCTATCTTGGAAATTCAAACTCGAAGTAATTGATGATGTTTGTAGAAAAGTAGAAGTGTGAGCCTCTGTTGTGTCATGCTTTGCTTTGAATTCCAAATCTAGACTTTTCTAATTTAGGTATTCATGTTTTAAGCTCGAGACTTCTCTTAAATTTGAAACTTCACATTTGGTGTCTTTTCCTGAGTGCTTTTACTTTTTATTCTATCGAGAATCTTTGAGCTCAGATCCTGCATATCTTAAAATGGCCTATGAAAACATCTGATTCCTACTTTTCTTATTGATTCTACAACCTGAAGTTCTTAGGATGCTCAGACACTTAATTTTATACCACTTTGATGCTTTTGTACTATATTTTGACACACTTAGTTGATATTTTGATACTCCATTCACTTGTGTATTAAAACATGAAAACCTTGCTTTTGTTAAATTGAAAGCCTGTAGCCTAAAATGATCAATTAAACACTCATATGCTTATCATTTGTTCAATTGTAAATCATAAATCTTCATAGTATGCTTTCCTAAAATTGTTATTTGTATTGTATACATCATTTATATTGTTGCAGCCTAGTTTCTAGTGCTTTGCGCATTCAAACTGTACATTGAGCTTATTGTTATGCACTATATGATTCATTTGTACTTCATTATTTGATCCAGGAACCTGCAATGTTAGTAATTGACTGTTCTTCAATTACTATGATGAACCTGATGTTAATCTTCTCATTGTATGTTTCCTTGTATAAATGGATGTACTTCTTTGATATGGAAACATCTCTGTGATTCATACTTGCTTTATTAAAAACTTAAATCATGGAATGGATATACCTGTAAGATTACTTCAAATTTCATGTTATTTAGTTGTTAAGCTATAAAGAATGCTCCAAATACTTCAATCTGATGACTGAAAATGCAGTCCATTTCTTTTTTTCATTATATACAATATTTCCTTTTCTTACAGCTCTAATATGTATGCTGGAAAAGTCATAAATGTCCATTTTACATAGTGAAGTCCTGTCAAAATTTTCCCAGAATCTTCTTTTTATTTTTTTTCATCTATAATCCTCTCTTTCTAGTTAAGTTCAGCTTCTTTAAATCTGATTCTTCTTCTTTAGTTGCAAATAGAAACATGTACTTCTATTCGCCAGTCTCTCTTCTGTACTGTAACTTCCTCCATTTGTAGGACAATTACTAAAACTTGAGTTGCATTCCTCCTTCATTCAAGCATGTGCTTATGACTTAACTACTTCATGTATCATAGGATAGAAGTCATTGAAATCTACAATCTGTGTTTATAGTGAAAGACTTGATTTATTTCTTCTTGGCTGTAACCTGTACCTGCACACTTAAGAAAAAAGTTAGAAAATATTTAGGCTTTTTGGTCTCTCTTATGTCCATGGTTTTATTTTCAATTCTCTTTCTCTTCTTTCTGAGTGAGTAAATCATGTATGTAGTATGATCTTCAAGTAAACTATATCTCTTAATGTTATGCCACTTGAAGTCCAGATCCCCTCACTCCACATTTCTCTCCTTGACATGCTTACCGATGATGACTTTCATTAGGACTGATTAGCACAATTGGAGTTATTAGATGAACATCATCTTAACCCTCTTGATCACCTTTAAGTTTATCAACAACGTATCAAATGTGCTTATGACAAACGTGTTCATGAACAAACCTTCCAAGTTGGTGACCTTGTTTTGAAAGAGAATCAACATGTAGCCAAAGTAAAGAAAAGAAAGCGAGGCAAATTTTCCCCTAATTGGCTTGGACCATACATTGTAACTCATACCTATGGATCAGGTGCCTATCATTTGTCCTCACTTTAGGGTAAACCCGAACCTGAGCCCCTTAACACATTACATCTTCAATCATTCTACTGTTGACTTCTAGTCCTACATCCCTATTTATCTAGTTCATGCTTGTCCCTTGAGCGCCATTTACCTTTTCCACACCTCATCTCCACTGACTAAACAAGGATCATGTGATTACCCATCACCCTTTTTTCTGTTCTTAAATATGTGCATCACGGCTCTGCATATGACATGATTCTCATGGATACTTTTCGTCTTCTTTTTAGATGAGATCCCATGGTCGTTCACCTTTACCTTCTCAACAAGAACCAAATGCTTCGTTATAGTCTCGTCCATGACTTAAAAGACAATAAAAACAAAAACAAAACAAACAAGATGACTCCCTCAGAAGGACATCTTCCAAAATAAGGGATCCACTCCTTGAGTCAAACTTCCAATATAAAAGATGAATCCCTCAAAAGGACATATTTCACCCTCAATTGTGGCTATAAGTAGACTTTTCCTGTACGATGGAAACGTGACAAGAAAGCATGGGAATCCACAAGTAACTCTTCCTCGCACCCGACCTCCTGAGGTCATGCCGAGACAGCCGGTGGGGATGGAATATACGTGGGGCGCAAACAAACTAGTTAGGCAATCTTATGTCTTCGACGCACACTAATGGAATCTGTGAATCTAAGGCAAATAAGGCCCTCCTAACCTAAACTAGTGTGATAGATCCTTCGGTGAGGATGACTACTCGAAGGCTCCAATCAATATCGAGCTCTAGTGTGATCCAATCTATAGGTTGTGGGATACATGGAAGATAACCTGTGGGTGCTTCATAGATATCCCCCGATAGGGTCATGAAAAAGGGATGATGGATGTATGGTGGATTCTATGGGTGATTCCCTGGTCTAGTCTAGAAATCCTTAGCTTGATTAGCTATTATGTCTAATGAGGATAGTTGTGCGATAATGATTGGTGGAAGTGGAGAGGATCTAAATACTAATGTGCATAAACCAACACCAACATCTGATTGACCTATGGGCCCGTTGGGTTGTGGGACCTGTGGATCACAACCATAGGTTCGTGGTCATTGTATGGGCCTCCTATGGTCATGTGTAGAATCAATCCCTAATCCCTAATATCCAATAGTCGTATGCCTTTTCAGGCTCTATGTTTAGAATTAAAAGTTGTACAATCTTCTCAGAGTACCTTACAGGCGTTCTGGCAACTGAGGATGTCTCTTGCGTCTGGCTATCGGACCAAAGTATCACAACCAAATGTTTGCTTTCTTTCAAGCCCTTATACAATCATGTAGATATTTATTAGGGCAATTTGTAGTTTGGCTGGTTTGACCAAAATGTATGTGCTTTGTCGTCTTCTATGTTTAATCCTCTTAAATGTGAGCTAATTTATTGTAGGTTTGTCGCTGTTCGGAAGACCTGAATTTTGAGATTTTGGTCTATGTCAATTATTGCTGCAACAAGATTGGGTTGAGGTACGATTGGCTCGAATACGTATTCTCTAGGCTCCCTAGGTCCCATGATTGTCATACAAAAGAAACAATATAAATCTAACTGAAGCAAACTAATTATGCAAAGTATATCCATAGCATATATCTAAATTCTCTATTTTGTATTTTTGACAGAATATTTAACAGAATTAAGATAACAACTATTTAATAGAATTAAAAGAGTAATTATTTAATATCTAGAAAATGACAACTAAGCTAATAACAAAATTTAAAACAAACAAAGTAGCCGAGTATAGCTACCTTCCTGTGCAGTTGTGAATCTATTCTGAATAACCAAATAACTGATCTAATCTATTTGAAAGACCCCCGATCTTACCTCAGAAGTGAGGAATGAATCATAGTTTCTTAGAAACTATCAATCCCCACAGCTTCCCCAGCAATATCGAAAGTGAGATTAACTGAAATGAAATGATTCACTACTCTATTTGATATGTTTTAACTAGAAATTTGATAGCTTGAACCTGGATTTTGTAGAATAGTGGTGAATTCGATTGTGTGTGGCTTTGTCCCCTCAGTGTGGTCTCCTCATTCCTTTATGCTCACGTGAATCCAGAAAAGTGTGTAATGCTAGCATCAACAGAAGTAGGTATTGGGACAATGACAGCTTTGGATGTAGACTGAATATAATGTGAGTAGGAGAGGGATAGCGCAAGAGAACATAGCTTGGCTTATGTAATTCTTAGCGGGATTTATTGCGAGTCATACAACACAAAACATCCAGAACCTGAAACTATCCTTCTTGATGAAAAAAACCTACAAATCTAATGGCTTCAGACTGAAAATGAAACTATCCTATCTCAATTGATTGTATGAAATAGTAGTAACACTAGAACAAGAAGATCATGTGGCTTCTAAACATCAAAATAAGACTAACTATGCATGCAACAAATGAAAACTATTGAATTCCTAAGAAAGAACTGAAAGACTAAACTATTGAAATGAGAGGATGAGAGGCAATTTTGAGGGGCCATTTGCTTGTAATCAAACCAACTATTTATAGAATTCCCATTCACCCAAAGGTAACTCCAACTAGGACTCTTTTACTATAAACAATGGAGAAACACTATTACAGGGAACCAAAATCATAAATACAAGAAAAAATGGATGAGAAGCTGGTAAAAGTTGAAAATTTATGTGAGTCACATTAAAAGAAGCGTGCTGGAAAACACATGAAGGACCGCTTCCCTGAGCAGGGTGGCGGTTACAGGACTGCTACCCTGCCTGGGCGATGGTCACGAGACCGCCGCCCAGGTAGGGCGGCAGTTTCATTACTGAAGACCAAAATGCAAAGGAAAAGAGGGGGGAAGAGAAACAGACCATGCAGAGGCTAAGCAGGGCATACAGGATGTTAATGCACACTTGGAGAGATTTTCTGGATCCCGAACACCTTGCGAGGAGACCTGTATCATCATTGGGGCATGTGTAACATCGTTCTGGTGGTATTGTACCCTATAATTTTGGGTACGTACATATTTCCCCCTCGGAGAAGTGTTTTAGCCATGAAGAGGCATAAAATGGTGGGTCCGAGTATGGCGGTCTCGAAATGGGAAATTAGAAATTATACTTGACACGTCCGTGTGTCAAAATGAAGCCATCCAAAATTCTCGCTTCCTGCAAAATGAAAAGAAGACTCAAGTGTAGATAGATAAAATAAGACGAAAATAAATACTAAAATAATATGAAGTGAGGACTTACCATTTGTGCAGAGATAAGAACGTACCTCCGTCGGCGCTCCAGACTTGCGAAAAGGGGCATCCAAGATGATTCAAAATGTTATATATATAAAAATGGGCCCATTTTCCTATTCATTTGCATGTGTTGATTTGATTGATTTTGAGCTCTGGGACCCACGGTGATGGTTTTTGATGAGAGTATAGTCAAAACGTTCGTGACGAGATAGTGATCATGCCTTCGTGAGTGGAACATCGACCCGCGAGATCTCAGGTTAGTTCTTCTTGATTTACCATTTTTATACCTAAAATGTAAAAATGATGAAATCTTCGCCATGGGGGGGTAATTTTTGAAATTTTTAGTTTTAAATGTGTCCTTAGGGGGGGACGCCTAATGGGTAGGCTCTCATTTTAGTCAAAATGGTTGTTTTTTATGTTTTTGAGCATTTTTTAGGGCACGTGACCCATTTGAAAATGCGGGACACGACCGCCGCCCTGAGTAGGGCGGCGGTTATAGGACCATTGCCCTTCAAAGTGGTGGTTACGGAACTGTTACCTTTCTCAGGGCGGCGGTCCTTTACAGAACAATAAAATAACCTTGTTTTGAACCCATTTTTGCATTTTTAGTATTCTTATATATTTTAATGATTTTTCCCAATGTGGTTTTGGTACTAACTTACTCTTTTTTTTGCGTGTTTTTGTTTGTTTTGCAAAAGAAGGAAGAGTACATTAGATGGAGCTGTGAGAGAGAGAGAGTGATTGGCTTCCAGCAGTGTTGGATGCACTTTCTCAGGCCGAGCAGGATACTCTTCAGAGGGCCGGCATATTACGTATATCACGGGTTCCTCATGTTGCACCTTCTAGTCACATACTGTGTGACCTTGTTTTCATATTGGGATGTTGATCGGAACACTTTCCGATTTCCAGGAGTCAAGGGTGAGTGGACTATCACCCTGCAGGATGTCTACCACATCTTGGGAGTCCCGATCATTGGGATATGGCTTACACTTGAGATAATGGGCTCGCGGTCTCATATAGCTCAATGGGCTACATATATGGGAGACGTAGTTGTCTCCACTGGTTCAAAGAAGGGGGTGAGGGTCTGTTCCATTCCTAGCTTGCCTATCCCTTTGATTCATCAGGCCATTATGGGGATCCTTGCCTTGAGATTGATCGGGGACAAGGGAGGGGACACCTTACTCTATTGCTGGTCCCCTATTATTGCACAGATTGAGGCACATGGCCAGATTTATGCCTGGGGAGCCTGATATACTTGGGACCACCTATCATGACCTATACAGGGTGGTCCACTTACAGGGATAGTCTTTGAGCCATCTGACCCTGGTTATGAGCTGGGTCTATGAGTGTATCATCCCTTATGGGAGAGGCGTAGAGGTGGCAGATCCCGGAGCCATGAGGGCAGCCAGATGGATAGAGATGTTGGTGCTTAGAGCACCTCACTAGCCAGTTGCCTTCCTGATTACTGATGATATGGAGGCCACACCTTATCAGGCCATGGCAGGTTTGTGGGGTGAGGAGACCCTCACTTTGATTTCCTGCTCTACTATAGGGCAGCTTGTGGACAGGATGGGGAAGGTAGAGACACACCCTTTTGATTGAGTGCCTCAGTAGTTTGGCCTTGCTTATGTTGGTATGCTTCCCTAGTGGTGCCAGTGTTCAGATTAGTTCAGGAGGCTAGGGGAGGTCCTAGAGGCCGGGGTTGGACTGTTGTTACTCCTGGCATCCCTATTGCAGCTAGGCAGGTGGTACGTGCCTGAGAGAGAGTCGGTGCTCCTCAGGCACCTTTACTTCAGATTGCCACTGGTCCTGCCCATAGCAGTGATGACCCTATTGATATAGACTCTGAGTCTGAGGAGTTCACAAGGGGAGAGACGGAGGAGGAGACTGAGGACATGGAGGTCAGTGAGTCAGGTGGAGAGGAGGATAGTGATCCTGAGTGGCATGACACTCAGGAGATCTTACAGGCTGAGAGGGCAGAGTAGAGTGTGGAGAGGGTGACTCTAGTCTCAGAGGAGTTGCCCTCTTAGGACCTAGGTGGAGAGGATGAGTCCGTAGTAGGACGCTATGTTTCCCCAGACACAGGAGGAGGACATCAGTCATGGTGGCATCTGTGGCAGGTGCTGATCCTAGGGATCCCTCTTGGAGGCCCGGAGATCCGAGTGAGTTTTCACTCTTCTTTTAATATTTATTTTTAGCTAGGATTGCCTTAGTTGCTATCTCTCCTTTTGTTCATTTTTGTTTTTATCTTTTGATTATTTCTAATTTGTTTCTCCTTTGCTTGCAGAGACTGCTGATGAGTGGTGAGACTTGATTCACCAGGTATGTACTGATACCCTGATGCTCCCCATGGAGAAGACTCATGCTGAGCTATATGTGGATGCAGGGGAGTCTTCAGCAGCCGGTAGGCATAGTGATGTTTTTTCCCCTATCTGGCATGTGGCCAAGATGGTGACTTCCCTCCGTACTGAGTTGCTAGGTATAGGACAGCAGAGCGCCTGATGAGGAGCCACTCTCATAGCGAGGCTACAGCTACTCCTCGGGATCGTGAGCCTCAGTGCACTCAGAGCGCCAGCGTAGCCAGAGTCCTAGACGTGGTCGTGCACCTTCAGAGGGATCTCATAGGGGTTGAGAGGCCACTTGGCTCTTTTTGTAGTGACTCTTGTTAGATTGTTTATATGAATCATTTTGTATTTTCTGGGCTCATTGAGCATTTTGACCATGCCTAGCGCATGATGGCATTGTACATAAAAATGGATTATATATATAGATATATAATTTTTTGTGGATCAGACTCTTGGTGTCTAGGATTTTGTGATTCATTTCCACATGTATATTAGATGCTTATTAGAATTCTTGTTTTTATATGCTTTTCAGAATGTATGCAATGGAGAACAAATGATACAAATGCTTTCTTCCTTTTGTATTTTGTGATGCTGATGTATGATAATGTAGACACAATGTGATCTTTGAAATTTAGTTTCTATAAGCAATTTTCTGGTACTTCATATTTGTTTTGACAAAATGTGATGATAAATTGGTATGATGAGCAGATGAACTTGCCCCACTCCTAACTCCACGCAACTAGTAAGATGCGAGGGCTCACCACTGAGAGCTAGAAAGGGCACAAGCTATGAGGTGTGTTGAAATGGTAATGATGGGAGATAGACAAAGATTTGGTGGAACCAAATTAGGATGCTACAAACCTACCCTACTCAAGTGACTCCATAGTTTAGAATGTGACTTGCTTTGCAGTTTATCTAGACTTAGATCCGTAGATGGCCACTTGGTTGACAAAATCTGGTTTTCAGGGTTTTGGACTCTCTTGGAATTTTGGACATCTGATTCATTTGTTTTTGACTCAAGATTTCAAAGGTTTATTTGAACTATTTGCTTATGACCTTCAACATTTACTGTCAAGAGGACCCCCTACACCTTGCCCCATGCTACTAGTCAGAAGCATGGGCTTATCACCATGGACAAGGTACAGGCGAGTAAGGGCATTCCCATCCTTTCCCAACCCTACGTCACTAGTAAGAGACGCAAGCTCATCACCGAAGGTTGGTAGGGCAAGGAAATGTGTAAAAGTAAAATTTTCTATTTGATCTATTAATTGACTTATTTATTTGAGAAAAATGTTAGTATGTTCTTATTTCCAAAGAGATATATATACGGGATAGATGTGACACCATGAAGCTTCTAGAACAGACCATAGGCAAGACACCTATCCTAGGAAGAAACAAAAGTGAGAACAAGCATGCAGGCCTTGGTATGGCTACCGTTAAGACTTTGTCATATCTAGCTTTAATTGATGACATGATTCTGAAACAGTTGATGATGTTATGAAAATGAAGAAGTATGATTTGAATGCTTCTACCAATACCATCAGAAGTTTGTAATGAATTGCTTAAGAATAAGTCCCTTGATCACCAAGTTTTACGAAATGAGTGAACAAAATGAACCTATCTAAATGCCAAGATGCAATGTAGATATAATTATATAAATAGTGTCGATGGCTTCATGCGTAAAACCATTTAAGGTGCAAGGAATTGATAGTTTCACCAAATTCCTCACCTTCTAGTGTACACAAGAGATACGCACCACAATGATAGTCCTTCATGACTCGATATGGGCCCAACCACTTGGGCACACAACTTTCAGGGTAGAATTGTGACCAGTTTTCTTATCGATATGGTTGTCTAGTCATAGAACTAGATCTCCTTCATATATTTCTCATTCATAGACCTTTTTGTTATACTGTCGGCACATTCGGTCAGCATAGACTCTATGCCGCTATTCAGCGTTTAACTAGGCCTCATCTAGGTTTTCTATGGGAGAGGCATGCCTCTCTATAAGCTTTCATCGAGAATCCCTTGTAGTGAGATGCAGAGACTGGGTATTTCAACCTCAAGTGGGAGACACTGCTTTGCTCCGAATACCAATGAGAAAGGAGCTTTGCTCCTATTGGTGTTCTTATTGAGGTTTACAATGGGCCCACAAGGCTGGATATAACTTTAAATGCCAATCTCATTGTTTTCGAAATCTGTCTCTTTTATTAGTTCCTTAAAGAGGAATGGCTTTAATGGTCTTGTTTTATCTTCAGCTACCTGCCAAAGGCTTCCCCATAATCCCAGGGAAAAAGAATGGATTTCCATCCTCCTTACTGCAGTCCCAAAGCAAATTTCCTACATTGTTTGAACCCGGATGTTTTGTACAAACTTCTGGAGAGAAACATGATTTTGGGATGCATCTGTCCATCCTTGAAATTATGCACTTCTCAGAACGATTCCAATGATCAAATTGCTCTTGGTATTTGTGTAAGAAATGCAAAAGTTACTGGCCATTACTGAGTGTGGTAAAATGTTGGAATGGCAGTTTTCTGTCATTTGATGGGAATCATCCATTAACTGATGCCGAACCAGTCCATTCTTTTATTATAAAACCTACCCTTGTAGAAAAGAAATCCATTTTGATAGGATAGAGGATTCTCGTTGTATCCAGCTTCTAATTTTGTGAAAATCGGAGCTCAGAGTCAAAAGTTATGGCCGTTTGAAGTTTTTCCGGGTCAAGATGTTGACTCTTCTTTGCCTTGGCATTTTGGACATCTAGGTTTATCCCGCATTAGCTTTTTGCAACTGTCCTGGATTCAATCCTGCTTCGGCTGATTCGGGCTTCCTTGTCAACCTCTTTGCGGTGAAGACATTGTGGCGAGATTCCTGATTCTTCTTTAGAGATTTTCTCTCATTTTACCGCGTCCCACACTTGGCTAGATGTCCCAGCGTGGCAAAAGTCAATGTCTGTGCAATCACACTGGAGCTACTTCTTGTCCCAACCTGTTCGGAAGCCTGATCAGTGTCACAGGGGTGCGGTGATTTTCATCAACAGGTTGGTAGGGAAATGGAACTTTGACTTGTAAAATAAAATTCCGCTGTCTTCGCGATTCTATGTCTTGACTTCCCAACTTGCGCGAAGACAAAAAGTCAGTATGTTCTTACCTTCAATGACTTCACCTTGCATACATCATGTCCCGCACATAATTGTGACACCAAGCTTCTAGAACCAGACCATGGCCGAAGACACCTACCCTTCCCGACTGGAGAAACCAAACTTAGCCATTTTTCATGCAGACCTTGGTATGGTTACAGTTAAGACTTCTGTCATCACATCTAACTTTGGGTCTTGATGGAAATGATTCTGAAAAGGTGATGTGTTATGAAAATGAAGAAAGTATGATTCAATGCTTTGTCAATACCATCAGAAGTTTGTAAAATTGAGGGGTGAATTTTGGAGAATAAGTTCCTTGATCACAAAATTGTATGAAACAAGTGGACAAAATGAACCTAACTACATGAAGATGTAATGTAGATATAATTATACAAATAGTGCTGGTCACTTATGCATAGAATCGTTTAAGGTGTAGGGAATTGATAGTTTCACCAAATTCCTCACCTTCTAGTGTACATAAGAGATATGCACCATTTCCATAGTCCTTCATGACTCGGTATGGGCCCAACCATTTGGCTGGAATTTCCTTCCTTCACCGGTCCTTTTATCGATCTGGTTGTCTAGTCTTAGAACTAGATCTCCTTCATATATATCTCATTCATAGACCTTTTTGTTATACTGCTCGGCACATCCAGTCAGCATAGACTCTATGCCACTGTTCAGCATCTAACCTGGCCTCATCTAGGCTTTCTAGTTGGGAGAGATGTGCTTCTCTATAAGTGTCTTCATCCAGAATCCCTTGTAATGAGATGCGGAGACTGGGTATTTCAACCTCAAGTGGGAGAACTGCTTCTGCTCTGAATACCAATGAGAAAGGAGTTGCTCCTGTTGGTGTTCTTATTGAGGTTTGGTGGGCCCACAAGGCCAGGTATAACTTTAAATGCAAATCTTGTTTATTTTCTTTCACCTTTTTAAAGAGAATAGCTTTCAATGTTTTGTTTGTTGCTTTCAGCCTGTCCGTTGGCTTGAGGGTAATACAAGGAGGCTGTATGATGATTTATTTTAAATTTATTGCATAATTCACGAACCTCGTCATTCTTCAAAGAAGTCCCATTATCTGAGATAATGATTTATGGGACACCATACCTGTAAATGATCTGGTTCAAAATGAACTTGGCGATCACGGAACCTGGTACAGTGGTGAGAGGCATAGCCTCTACCCATTTGGTAAAATACTCGGTGGCCGTGATTATGAAGTTATGGCCATCTATAGATGAGGGAGAGAATTTCCCTATCAAATCTAGGCCCCATGTAGAAAAGGGCCATGGAGTTGCGATTAGTTGTAGAGCTTGTGTCGGCATGTGAATTTCGTGGGAAAATTCTTGGCATTTATGACACTTGCATACAAACTCTACTGCGTCGTGTTCTAGAGTGGGCCAGAAATAGCCCATCCGATGTATTTTGTGAGTGGTGGCATGACCACCGAAGTGGCCTCCACATATTCCACTGTGAGATTCGTGGAGAATCTTCTTGGATTCTTCTGTGTCAACACACCTTAGAAGCATTCCATCGAAAGCCTTACGATAGAGCACTTGTTCTATAATAACGTATTTAGCTATGATAATGCGTAACTGCCTTCTTTGTTGTGGTGTAGCACCTTCTGGATATGTATGGTCCATGATATAATTAATAATATCAGTATACCAAGGACATTCAGAGATGGGAGGTCTAGTTTCGACGTAATATATGCATTCATCGGGAAATTCCAGATCTACTAGATCACCTCTGTCTAATGGGTTGTCAGCTAACCAATCTACAATGATTTGTCCCTTAACGGACTTCTGGTTTACAAAAGTTAATTCAAATTCACCCATTAAGGTTATAAAGTGTCCAACCTTTTTAGACAAGGACCCTTGCGTGAGGAAAGTTCGTAAATGGTCTATTTTTACAATGACCCTTGTTTCTTGATTTAGCATGTAATGTCTTAAGCGTTTGGTTGCAAAGACTATGGCAAGGCATTCTCATTCTACTTGCGTATAACATGTTTCATAATTGAGCAACGTTCAGCTAATAAAATAGATCGCACGTTCTCTCTTGTCATTGTCTTCTTGAGCCAACATGCAGGCTAGCGAGACATTGGTAGCTCGTGAATATAAGATTAAAGGGTGGTCTGGTTTAGGTGGCATTAGCGTGTGGGTGGTGACAAGTAAGAAACGCTTAACTACTTTGAAAGCCTCATTGCATTCCTTTGTCCAAATAATGCTGTAATCTTTCTTGAGTAGATTGTTGATTGGATGAACAACAAAAGCTTAAATCTGGGATGAATCTTGGATTGCACCGAGCTTTCCCAAGAAATGACCTGATGCCAGATTCATCTGATGGTGGGATCATTTCAAGAACAGCTAAGATTTTGGCTGGGTCTACATCGATCCCTCATGATGATATAATGTAACCTAGGAGTTTCCCTCCTGTCACACCAAATACACATTTTTCTAGGTTTAGTGTGACTCCGTATTCTATCAAACGTGAAAGAATGATGCAGAGCACTTCCGGGTGATCACAACACTTCCTGGCCTTGGCCAACAAGTCATCTACATAGGATTCCATGATTTTATGAATAAGATCATGAAATATGTATGTCATTGCCCGCTGGTATGTAGCGCCAGCGTTCTTGAGACCGAATGGCATAACAACGTAGCAATAGGTTCCCCAAGGAGTTATAAACGTGGTTTTGGCTTGGTCTGTTTGGATATTCTGATTTGATTGTATCCTGAGAATCCATCCATGAGAGACAAAAGCTCAAATCCAGTTGTTGTGTCAATGATGACGTCAATGGATGGTAACGGGAAGTCATCCTTAGGGCATGCCTTGTTAATGTCTCAGAAGTCTATGCAAATGCGTATCTTCCCATTCTTTTTGAGAACGGGAACGATATTAGATACCCACTGAGAGTAATCGACCAGCTTGATGAACCCTACTTGGAGGAGTTTCATTACTTCTTCCTTCACCATGAGAGCTACCTTGGGTTTCATTGGTCTCGATTTTTGTTTAATTGGCTTTGCATCTGATTTGGTGATGAGGTTATGTACCACGATGTGTGGTGCAATTCCCTGTCATTTCTTTATAATTAAATGCAAAATCCTTTTGATGTTCTTTGAGGATTTGAGTGTGTATTTCTATTTCTTCTAGAGTTAACGAAGATCCTAGTTTCAAGATCTTTGGTTCTTCCTCCGTTCTGATGTTAATATCAATTGTTTCTTCGATTAAAGAAGTGTTACCTTCTTCAAACTCAGGCGGGGTTGGAGGTAGTTCCAGATCTTCTCCATTCTCTACCGTGTATATGTCGAGTTCCTTTTGTGGGGGAAGCTCTATCATGGGATTTCCAAAGTAGGAAGATGAATGTGGGATTAAGGACAAATCTACCATGTGATGGGTGAGATGTAACTCTGCATAGGTGTTTAAGTAATCAAGAGTGGCTCTATCACTATCAACGTGATCTAAGATAGTAGATTTATTCTCAGCTATGTTCGTTAAAAGAGGGTTTGACGTTTTCTTCACTAACGGTTCAGTACGAAGGGATACCATGAAACGGGTGTCTTCTAACTCACTGTTTGGAGTGAAACATGAAGCTGAGGTTGCTATCAAATCTGTGAGAAGATTTTGTTCTCATGGGATTGCCTCAATGGATATGAAGTCAAATCCTTTGCTCAAATCTAATACTGTTGTTTTGTAGAGCTGTAAGTGTTCAGCTCTAGTCTCATACACCTCAGAGACTTGGTTTGCTACTAATTGATGAGTCTCCTAACACTCTGATGTCATTAACACCAATCCTTTTAGCTATGATGAGGCCAAGGAGGAGGGCTTCATACTCAAGCACCATTGTTTGTACATTCGAAATTTAATTTAAAGGTGAACGGTAGGATCTTTCCCTCAGGAGAAGTAAAGATCACACCTGCCCCAGCCCCATAATGACATCTAGCTCCATCGAAATGGAGAGTCCAATATTTATTTGGGAAGATGGATGTTGGGACATTTGCTACGTCAACTTTCTTCTACTTCGGTTACTTTTACCATGCAGAGATCCTCTGCTGGAAGAGAACCAACTCCTAGGGTATATCCCATACCTACAGAATCAAATGGTAGGAAAATTGGTAGATCCTGTTCTAGCAATTCGAAAATTTTTGTAGTAGTTCCTAATGATACTATTTCTACAATGTTAGCTCATCCTTGAGGGCTGGGATAGCTCTTGATTAGGTTTGTAGTTTCTAGTTCTATTGTAGGTACCAACTTTTCTTCTGGTTTTGAGTTGGTTGGTTTATTAAGTTGGTTTGTTGGGAGTTCAAACTCAGAGTGAACACCTGGTCTTCTCTTTAAGTAAGCTAGGTGTATATCGAATGGTTTTGGATCACCTTTGGCTATGAATATCTTTCCTAAGTGCAAGAATCTTACTTCTTGAAATAACGTAGAAGGGATTGCCTTCATACGGTGTATCCATGGTCGGCCGAGGATCATATTATAGTTGGTTTCCCGATCTATAATATAAAACTCAGTCAGGATTGTTTTGGGTCCTAAGGTGACTGGTAGTATTATAGTCCAATCGAAGTGGCCTTAAGGCTATCATAGCCTCTTAGTGTATTCTGAGTCGTGGAACAATTTGTTTCTCCATACCCTAGCTTTTGAAGGAAAGAGAAGGGGACTATGTTAACTGCTGCCCCATCGTCAACCATTGCACGTTTAACGTAATTGTTATAAACCCACACTTGTAAATGTAAGGTTGGATCACCTCTACGTGCAATCTCAGCATCTATTGGCATTTTTTTTATTTTGAATATAAACTCGGTATCCCTATCCGGCTGCCCTGGAGGGTGGATATCAAAGTCTATATGGTTTACCTGTGTTTTGGGAGGTGGAGTGATGTTAATTAAATGACCTAAACCTAATGCTTCTAAAAGAGCAGCCCTATGGGCAGGAGAGTTCTTCAATAAGTCCAAAAAGGAGATGTGAGAGAAGGTCTTTGTTAGGTCATTAATTAAATCATAGGCACCTACAGGTTTTACTAATATTTGTTGGATGTTATCTACCTCTAGCAGGTAACTTAGAATTTGCTGAGAGGAATACTCTCGTGTCCTTGTTACAGCTTCTACGTGTAGTTCAGTGTCTAACTCTACTAAACTGACTATCTTGGGTCGTGGCTGACTTCCTAATTGTGGTGTAACTGGTGGATTTAGTGAAGTCAAGGCTTCATGATCATTGTTTCCTATCATTACACCCTTGTTCGTCCCATTTGGATTTAATTTGTTGTTATTGTGATTTGGGAGCCGATCGTTGAAGATCTTGAGGGGAGCATTTTGAGGGGAAACTACCCCTATGAAAGTATTTGGCGTAGGTGATGCAGGATCTGCTAAGAACATATCTATGAAAAGTTGTCTTTGTTCCTTCTGGCAGATGTTGTATGAATTTATTATAATCACAGCAAGTCCTAGTGTCGTGGCCTTGAATCTTATGGAAACCACAATACGAGTTAGGATTGTAATTCCTAGGTTGTTGGTTTGGCGCATATTGTGGTCCAAAGCTCTGATCAAATCGTTGCCTATTAGGATTAAAGTTTTGCATTTGTTGTTTTTGGTTTTGGTTCTGGTTTTGATATCCAGTTGAATTTTTGCTTGGACCCTATGTCTAGATCTGTCATTGTTGTTGTTATTATGGATGATTAAAATCCACTATATTAATTATTGGGGTAAAATTGTTGTTTCGTTGATTGTTAGTCATGGTGGAGTATTTATAACATTTTCCTTTTTAGCTTGGTCAGTTACCCCATCTATTGTTACACCGTGATTTTTGTTAAGGATTTTAGGTCCTTGATTGATGTTTTTGGTAGTAGGATAAGTCGCAGTATTATGGCAGGGGGTGATTAACCTCCCATTTGTTCCATACGTCTTGCAGCCGCTATCTATTGCTGCTTGATCTATTCGGAGAGTGCTCTCAAGCACTTCATCGTAAGTCCTTAGTGGGAACTTTTGGACTTCTTCCTTCACCTCTCTACTGAGAGAATGAAGGAATAAATCACATAATTCCATTTGGTCCATATTTGGAGCACTTGGCTGAAGAATAAAGGACTGTACGCCATCTTTGGATGAAGTGAGTGACAAATTCATCGTGTTCTTGCTTAATGTGCAAGAATTCCCTAATTCCTGTTCTCAACAGTTTGTTCATGTCAAATGCTTTAATGAACTCTGAAATGAGTTGTTTAAACGAATGTATTGATGCTTTAGGTATTCTGTAATACCAATCGAGGGTGATGCCCTCTAAAGTTTTTGGGGAATATTTTGGCAACAACCCCATCCCAAGGGAGCAGTTCTCGAATGGCTATGGCATAGGCCTTGATATGTGCATTTGGGTCTCCCTCCCCTTTGTATTTGGGAAAATCGGGAAGAGGTCTTGGAAGCATGATGCTTCATATGGTGAAATCTAAGGGCTCTTTCAAATATTCTGAATAAGTCCCTATCACATAGGTTTCAACCATTGATGGTGCCTGCTGAGGGGGTGGAGGTGGAATGGGTTGTTGATATGGCGTAGCATATGTATTTATAGGGGTATAAGGAAATCCATGTGGTTGAGAAAAATATGCCAGGAGAGGAGAACATATCTCCTTGTGGTGATTTGGAATACATGTTTAAGTATGAAGGAGTATTGCCTAGGAATGGATTATTTTGTACTAGACTACCGGGAGGTATCATATTCGCCACCAGAAAGTGTTAGAAAACATGGTTCTAGTTGGTATTTGTTGTGAATACTGAGGAGGCATGCCCAATGTGCCTATTCCTGTGAGGAGGTCTACTTGGCTAGGATGATGTGGAGGATTGGAATTTCCTGCCTGCATGAATTGAGAATTTTGACTTGCTTGAGCAAGTTCTAACCCTCTAACTTTTTCTACTAAAGTTGAGATGACTTCATTTGGTGAAGTCACAGTATTTTTCCTTAGTGGCATTTGTTGTATATCCTGAGGTTGTATAGGCATGTGGTACCCCACTATGAATTGATCGTTTCCCTGCCAAGTTTCACCGAGGGCATTTCCTATAGGTAGTGGCATGGAGGTGTTTTCTTGAAAAGAGACCTCGGGTTGTGTTTGTAAACTTCCTATAGGTGGGTACATACTCTGAGAGCATTGTTCATTCCTGGCATAATGCAATGAATGTTCATCATCTAAAAATAGATATGGATCTGATTGTCTACTAATTTGTGGTCTAAGCAATACCTGAGGAGATGAACCAGATTCTCCTAGTGAAACGTCATGTTGTTCCGAGCCTGAAGGCTCTGGTTGTTGCGTTTGAGTGAGCTGATCCAACTCCTCTATTTGGAAAGAAGAACTATATCTAGTCCTTAGAGGTGGAGCTTGTGTTGATAATTGGTTAGTTGAATAGTTGTCACCCCATGCTGAGAGTGAAGGGTGATGGTTGTCTATTCAGTTGATGTAGTATGCTTCAAGACCTAGGAGAGGTCTGCCATATGCATCGAATCTTGACATATTTGGGGGGTATATGAATACCCACAGAATAATGAGACAACTAGTGGTTCGTAATGCGGGTGACTTAGATGAAGCCACAGCCGGGATTATGGCCAGTTTTCTAGGATAGAAAAGGCTACAGGTGAGCATGAGAATCAACAAGGAAGTTTCCTATGGCTAACCATGGGAGGATCAGTGACTAAGATCTGGTAGTGTGATCTCCTGGTAGCTGAAATGACAAAGGGGAGATTTAGAGGCTATGAGCGGGTAGCATAAATTCCCTATTGGTTTATCCTCCTAACTAGAATTTAAGTGTTTAATCTAGTTTGAAAACTCTGAATTAAATTATACTAAAAATAACAATTTACACTACTATTGAAATGGAAACTAATCTAAACAAAATATACGATTGAACCATTATAATTACAAGCAACAATTAAACTACTAAAACTAAACAAGTGAGATAACCCAGTGTGGTTATTCACCTATGCAAATGTGTGAATCTAGATAAAAGAAAACTAATTAACTTAATTGAAAACCTTCAATCCTACCTCAGAAGTGAGGAACAAATCATATTTTCTCATAAATTATCATTCCCCATAGCTTTCCTGGCAATATTGAAAGTGAGCTTAACTGAAATAAAATGATTCACTACTCTATTTGATAATAACTTTGACTATTTAAACTTGGAGTTTACCGAGCAGAGGCAAATCTAGTTTTGATGTAGCTTGTCCCCTTAGAGTGATCTCTTCATTCTCGCATGTTCACATGAATCCAGAAAGAGTAGCAGTATAGTAGCATCAGCAAGAGAAGGCACTGGGACGGTAGTCGCTTTGAAGTAAAAATGGCACGAAGCACAAGTAGGAGAGGGATGGCACAAGTGAACTGGCTTGGCCTATATGAATCCTAGTAGGGTCGTTGCAGTGATGGTGAAACAAAATGATAAACAATAGGTAATCAAACAATGAGCAATATCAGCTTTAGATAAATACAACAAAGTACAAGTAGGAGAGGGATGGCGCAAGAGAACAGAGCTTGGCATATACGATTCCTAGTAGGATCGTTATCGGTGTACAATGAGGCATAACTAAATATTCAAAATTCTAATCTATGCTAAAGATAAAATGATTCATAAACAAAATCTAGGACTGAGTATTGAAGACTAAAGCTCAAGAATGAAGACTCCAGACCAAAGAACCAGGACCATTTACTTGTAAACAAGCTGCATATTTATATCATTTGCAATGACCAGAAGGCAAGTTCAAATTGAACTCTCTCACCATTAAACAAAGATAAATTACTATTCACCAAGTGGCTAAGACATAAATGCAAGACAAAGTGGTTGAGAAATACGGATGCAAATTGAATTTTTATGTTTGATGCGATCGTCGGAGCATTCTAGAAAACGCATACAAGATGATCGCCCTACGCAGGGCGGCGGTTATAGGACCACTACCCTGGCTAGGTGACAGTCACATGACCGCCACTCTAGCTGGGCGACGGTTACAGGACCACCGCCCTGGAAGGGAGGTGGTTATAGGACCACCACCCTGGCAGGGAGGCGGTCCTGTAACTAACGACAAAAAAATAAGGAAAAAGAGAGAAAAGGATAGGATAAAACATGTAGAGGTTAGACAAGGCTTTTTGGGATGCAAATATACACTCAGCGAGCTTTCTAGATTCCGAACACCTTGTGAAGAGATTTTAATCATCATTGGGGTATGTGTAACATCTTTCCGGTGGTGCAGTACATACAATTTTGGGTACGTACAGTTCCCTCGAAGGACAACTATAAAAATCTCACAACTCTCTACACAGTTTTTCCAAAAAGAAGACTATTGTTTCTCAAAAATCAAAATTTAGAAGCTTCCCACATCGATCAGATTTGTGAAGACCTAAAGCAGCCATGTATTCATCCCATATAGACTTCCCACATCGATCAGTCTATCTATAAAAAAAAAACTAAAAAAAAACAAAACAAAAAGGAAAATAAGCTTTTTCGTCATGGACTTGCCTATTGTGATCTTGGCTCTATTACCCAAGGCATTCTACTTCCCATTTTATGACCCAATAAACTACACCTCATTACCCGTTGTCTTTTCATGTCATACCTCAAGGGACCTGCTAAACCTATGACATTTGGTGATCATATGACTATTCGTCACTCTTAGAATAATCAATCATGTAATGTCTTTAGGGTCTTACATTCATCAACCTATCTAAAGTATGTGTTTCGTACGTTATGATCCTTACCAATCGGGTGGCTTACTCACCCCCTCTTATCCCACCTCCCTCAACCTAAAATCACCCATACCTACCTACCTATATTCCACCTCAGCTAATCAACCTTGACCTCATCATACTTATGACCTCGAATACCAATATAACTATCAACCGCCCTACCTATTCTTCGATCTTATCATATTCTTCCCTACCTTATGGGAGAACTACATCGGTCTGAGGTCCCTTTTTTGACGGGACTATGTAGGCAGTACTTCTTGGGCATGGGGACCTAGAAGGTTAGCTCAACCACTCTTTACCCTAACCATTTGCCCCACCATTACCTGATTTCCTGTTCATCTCACAAATCTCGACATTTGAACCATATACCATATACCTTTTACCACTTATATTATTTCATATTTTCATACCATAACTAACATTTTCCACATTTTGCACTATCTCATGCATGTATATTACCATTTGTTATCAAAATATCGAAATGACTCGATCCATGCCTAAACTGACCTGACTCATCCATGCCTAAAACTGACCTGACTCATCCATGCTTAAAATGACCTGACTCATCCATGCCTGAAACCGACCTGACTCATCCATGCCTAAACCAACCTGACTCATCCATGCCTAAACCGACCTAACTCAATCCATGCCTAAACTGACGTGACTCATCCATGCCTAAAACTGACCTGACTTATCCATGCCTAAAACCGACCTGAATCATCCATGGCTAAAATTGACCTGACTCATCAATGCCTAAACCAACCTAACTCGATCCATGCCTAAACCAACTTGTCTCTATCATGCCTAGTTCATCTATTTTCCATCCATATCATAAGTAAAGTAAAATTCATACATATCACAACAACATCACCTGACTATCATCCATCTCCTCATATATACATGTGTGTATCAATACAATGTACATCTGTATCACATAAATGTGTATCTCCAAAATAATCATCATTGGCTTGTAGGCCGCTATCCAATACAAAAATTTCTTCGGCTCGTAGGCCAGTATCATGAACAAAAAAACATACAATATCTCTTCAGCACACAGGCCGGTCTCATATACCTCCAATATCTTCAAGTAATCTATATCTCTTGATGTTTAAGAGATTCATATGCAGGAATTAGGACATTATAGGAATATGGATTGATCCATGAGCTCGTAACTGATAGTTCTCTCTTTCTTTCCTTTCAGGTACCGTGACTTCAGCAATGAAGATAAAGAAGGAACAAAGCTAGAAATGGAGATGTTTTGACCAAAGAAGAAACCCCCAAGGCAATGATGGGTTCACTCATACTCCTTTACTTTCTCTTTTATGCATGTGTACATCTTATTTCAGTAGTTGTACTTTACTTTTTAGTTAGATCCAATGGCTTGTGTGGGAAACATTTAAAAATTCCTTATGAATAAAACATTGAATTCTAAAAATTGAGTTTAGTATTTTTTTCTACATTTTAGCTTTCTGTATGGATTATATGATGAAATAAATAACTCAATAATATAATTGAATGTCTTAATCATGAAGGAAAGAACATTAAAGAATAACTGTAACATCCAGTAATTATCTCTGATTTCTGCAATCTTCATTTATGTATGTTGTTCCAAAACCTAGCATTTCATCTATTCTACAATTGGATGTCTTCATCAAGACAACACAGTTGACCTTTGGGGCCTTGTGTTCTTTTGGTGAAGATAATCATGAAATTGCAGACTATGTGGTATGTTACGTTTTGTAATAGCACACATAGCTACAAATTTCATGTAATCATAAATTAATTCAACTGTAACCATATTCTATGAAAAAAACCCCCATAGCTTAGGTATACTTCACCAATGTTATCCATTGTAACGAAGTTTCAAGTTGCCCATTTTTGCACAAGTGCAAAAATTGTCAACATTTATGGTGATCTTGGGGGAAAGCTTCCTGCTAGCTTGTAGACCATTTCCTTGCTCTTTTCCATTTGGCATGGAGTCTAAACATGAAACCAAAAATTGCCTTTTCGAAGGTCCAACCAACCCTTCAAAAACAAACTAAAACTGGGAAAGGATCTGGTAAACCAGATCACGTGCACAAATGCACTTATTGAATTGAAAAACAATGCAATGTGTAGAAACTACACTTATTGAAGGGAAATCCTACTCTAAACAATCACTCTAATATTCTCAATAACAGTGTTTGAGAAATATACCATTCACAGGAATGGGAAGTTCCTTTCCATTCAACTTTGAAAGCTGAAAAGTATTGTGTTCTTTGCAAGCTTAAATCATGTAAGGACCACTCCAAATTGTATCAAAAATTTTGTGTCTTCCTGGCTTTGCACGATCAACATCCCACTTTAACACAATATCTCCTTCATTGAAGACTTTGAATTTGGCTTTCTTGTCAAAATTCTTCTTCATTTGTTTTTTATTCTTTTCCATATTCAAATGAGCTTGATCTCTTAGCTCTTGTAACTCCATTAGATCTTCTTAATGAACCTGTAATGGTTAATTCTCAAGCAGCTCCATTTGATGCAACAAATCTAATATAGGTAACTCGACTAAAATAGGCGTTCTTACTTCTTTTCCATAAATAAGCTTGTATGGTGAATTGCCAACTGATCTTTTAGGAGTTACTCTATTAGCCCAAAGTGTTGAATTCAACATCATATGCCAAGCTCTTTGATTATCCTTGAGTGTTCTTCTGATGATCCTTCAAATATTCTTGTTAGTGCTTTCAGCTAAGCCATTACCTTATGGGTAATAATTAGATGAAGAAATGAGATAAATTCCAATATGTTACCTTTGCACCAAGAAATGCTACAACATTATCTGATATTATAGTTGTTGAAACACCAAATCTATAAACTATACCTTCATAAAAGGATAGCATAGAAGTTTCATTAGCATTTTTCAAGGCTATTGCTTCAGTCCATCACGTAAAATAATCTGTAGCAGTTAAGATCCACTTGTGTCCTTGTGAAGAAGGTGGGTTTATCATGCCAATAAAGTCAAGACCCCACTACATAAAAGGCTGATCAACTGAAATAGGTTGTAAGGGAAGCGAAGCGAAACATTTTTTTCCAATAAAGAAAGCACATTTCTTACACTTTCTAATCCATTCAAAACAGTCCTTGAATATGTTAGGCCAATAGTAACCAGCTTTCAAGATTTTAAAGGCTATGGTACGTGTTGAAAAATGACCTCCTGCAGGTCTGTCATGGAATTCTGATAGTAATTTCTGAATTTTATCATAGTCAACACATCGCAGCAATACTCCATTTATATCTCTTTTGAACAACACAGTATCGATAAAGATATAAGGTAAAAATTGTAATCTGAAATACCTTTGTTTATTCTTGTTAATACCATCCGGATAGGTGTCATGTTGTAGATAGTTAACTAAATCAGCCATCCATCTTGATTCCTGGACTTCTTGAAAAAGTTCAGGTTACTAATTTTATGGTTGAACCATAATGTCTGATTGCTGATACATAATTTCAGCATGTTGTTTTGAATCTTTTGGTTCTACAACTTGTTGTTTTTTCTATATCAGCAATTAAATGCTCACACAAACCTTTTCCTCGAACTATCTTAGCAACCCGGATATCAACATCGTATTCCATAACTTTAGTTATCTAGTCTGCTCTTTTCTCATTCAATTCTTTATTTAACAAGAAAGCTTTCACACTTAGATGAGAAACAAGAACATGAATTTTATTTTTTGAAAACGTGTACTTGAAATTCTTTAGCCCTCTGACTACTGAAAGTACTTGTTTTTCAATAAATGTGTACCTTGTTTTGTAATCATACAAGCTTTGTCCCAAGAAAGCAATTGGTTGTTCAATATTTTCATCATTAACCTGAGTTAATATAGTTGAGATTGTTTCAGTTCCTGCAAGTGCATACATTGTAAAATCTTTATCAAAATTTGGATTTGCAAGAGTAGGAGCTTGAGATATGGTTTTTTTATTGCTTCAAACCCTTCTATCCCTTCGCTAGTCCAAGAGAAATTTTTCTCTTTCTTTAACATAGTTGTCAATGGTTTAACCAATGCGACAAAATCTGGAACAAATCTTCTAACAAAGTTGATTTTTCTAAGAAAACTCTGTAATGCCTTCTTATGATGAGACGATGATAGCTATGATATGGCTTCAATTATGAAAGGATCAATTACTAAAGCTTTTTTAGAAACAATATGGCTGAGTAATTTACCTTGATGTAATGAAAAGATAGACTTCTTAGTATTCAAAGGTATTCCAAACTACCCCCATAATTGAAAAGTCTGCCTTATATGTGATTGATGTTCATCAGAATCTTTCAAAAATATAGTAACAACATCTAAATAAATAAGGATGCATTTATTTAACAAGCTACGAAAATCCATGTCTATTGCACATTAAAATGTTGCACCAACATTTGAAAGGCCAAAAGGCATTCTTTTGAAAGCAGAAGTACCCCACTTAGTGGTAAAAGTTGTTTTATACCTATCTTCTTCTCGAACTAAAATCTGATTGTATCCACTATAACCGTCTACAAAAGATAGTCTATCTGTACCAAAAACTGTTCTCAAAATCTAATCCATGTTTGGAAGTGGGTAGTGATCTTTTAATGAATCTTTATTAAGATCTCTGAAATCCACACATAATTTGATTTCTCCATTCTTCTTCCTAACAGGAACAAGATTTGCTACCCAAATTGAATGCTTAACTAGAAAGATAATACTTGATTCAATCAACTTAGATAATTCTTTCCTCATTAGAGGCTCTATTTTGGGATTCACAGGCCTCTGTTTTTGCCTAACTAGTTTAGAATTTGGCTGTAATTCGATAGTATGATGTGCTAAACTGGGATCAAACCCTTTCAGGTCTTGGTATCTCCAAGCAAAAACATCTTTAAATTCTTTGCAAATATCAATAAATGACTTCTTTTCAGCTGAGGAACATACCTTTCCGAGAAACAATTTTTTTCCTTCATCAACTGAGACCTCTTCATAATTATCAGCATGTGTTGACATATTTGTTTTGTCTTTCCTTAACTGATCATCAGTGCTGAAGATGTCTTCTAATGTGACTAGACCTCGAGGTAGCTTATTTGTCTTTAACTGAACAATCTGGTCACCGTATAAGTGTTGTAATTTGTCTTGATTTACTACAGAAAATTTAGCTTCTTGCTGCAAAAACCTACAAATTTGATTATCATTTTCAAAAACCTGCCAGTTCAAATCATTATCATGTATAGAAGGCCTAACTATCAACTTAATATGGGGATGAATTGTTTTGTTCTCTATCCATTCCAGCATTTCAAAGCTATCACCAACTGCTGCAAGTCTGTCTGCATGCTTATTTTCAGTTCTAGGGATGGATTGAATATTAATAGCATCAAAATATTCCATTAAGTCTGAAACTCTTTGTCTGTAAGACTTCATTAATGGATCTTACAAATATTAAAATTCTTTACTTGATTGATAACCAACTCAGAATCACCAAAAATTGTAATGTGCTGATACCTCTCTTTCTTGGCCAAAGTAAGCCATGAATTAATGTTTCATATTCAACTACATTACAAGTGCATGAAAAATGGAGACTCAAAACTGAGAAATACCTTTCATTTGTTGGGGAAGTGAGCATCAAACCTTCTCCCTATCCTTTCTTGTTCTTAGCTCCATCAAAATGAAGCTTCCAAATCCCTTCTGCTGAAATTTTTGTTTTGGACAACAAGGGAAGTGGTGTATTTTCTTCATGCATACAATACACACCAAAAATATGTTCTTCAACTTCCTTAAAAGGATCATGGGCATGTTCTTCAACTGTCTTTTCATCCATAAATAGGTTAGAAACACCATCTAATGCTAAAACATGAGCTACATCATCAAAATCAGACTGATCTAAAGCTGAATAATTAGCCACTGCATTTGAAGAGTGAGGCTCAATGTGAAATATGGCCAATGGTTCTGAATTGATAGTAACTTTGGTTCCATAATGTGTATTGAAAAATAAGGACCAATTTAAAGAGAGATAACCTTGTATTTTTGATGTGAAATCTCTAGATAAGCAGATAGCAAAGTAAGGAGGTAAATCTACAACAGTGACATCTTGCAGAATAGAAATGTTTGGGCAAGCATGCAATGTTACCTACAAATTTCTGATTACACCAACTGTATTAGTTTTAGTTCCATCAAGCTGTAAGACACTCTTTTCTGTAGGCTCATACTGCAGACCCAATTTTTCTGTAATTTCTTTTGGCATAATTGTGCTACTTGCACCACTATCCACCATACAGTTATGAACAAGATGTTCTCCAATAATCAGTGATAGATAAAACGGTGGTTGCTTCTTGATGTCATGAGCATTTAAGACTTTCTGAACCATCTATTTAACTTCTTTGATGTGGTCTTGTTCCATTGTTCCAAGGACCATGTATGCCTTTTGGACTTCCTTTTCTGTTGTTTTAGAATAAATCTGTAGCTTAGCTAGTTCATGAGAAAGTAAATCTTGTTGTCCTGGAATACTTAGAGCATCCCACATTGAGATGTTAACATTATGCTTTTTCATTACATCAACTGTTAAAAGAAGCAGCAGTTTTAGAGAGAGATTCAACTGTTTTAGCATAGGCCTTAGCAAAAACTGCTTCTACTTTAGCTATATTTGATATATGAGGTATAAACAATCTTCTTGGGTTAGGCTGTAGCTATTTTTGCTATCCTTTATCAATTGAAACACTTGTTATTTTTTAGGAACAATGGGACTGTTAGCTGGTTTTGGGGCTGTAGATGTTGTCTTATAAGTGACAGTGGGCAGAAGAGGCCTATTTTGTTGTTTTTGACCTTCAGCAGCCTTTTCTTGAGCTCTAGTGGTAACTGCAATGAAATCATCCTCATTGAAACTGACTAAATTTTGTTCAGGTGCTTTCTGAACCTGAGTATCTTGTTGCCCACTCTCTATTTGAGGCATGAATAATGTCTCAGATTGAGGTTGTGCAACAAGACTTATGTTCAGAAAAGTATTTGGGAAACTTGTAGTTGAATGAGGTTGATTACAAGGTTGACACCACTCTTTTGTAGCCATATTAACTGGAACTAAAGCGTTAGATGAACTAGGAGCCTTTGGGTCAAATTGCCTTTGCTGATAAGGCTGCCTATAATTTTGATTCTGTTGGTAAGGCTGCCTATTTTGCTGATTTAGTTGATTTTGCTGATAAGGAGCCTGATAAGGTCTTCTAGGTAATGCAAGCCTATTCTCAATTGAAGTCAGCTTATTCCCCATAGTCTACAAAATTTTAAATATGTCATCTAATGGGAAGAAACAACAGGTTCTATAATTGTGATAGGCTGAGGAATAGGTGCTAAATCTGCCAAAAAAGGCATTGAAGGCCTTGGTGCTAATTTTTCAGCTTGAATAAGACTATTTTCAGCTCGGATGGTGATATCATAGGTTGTTGGGAGCATCTCTCCTCCCATAGACTGAATCATAGTTGAAATATCATTGTTTAATGCCCTAAGATAATAAAGAAAAGTGTGATCAGCTTGAGGCTTGACACTTGCTGGAATTCTTTCCCAAGTTCTGGCAAAACAGATGTTGAAACTTGACATAAATTCATTGGGAGCTCTTTTAATGGTAGACAATTGTTCTATAAGAGATAAATGATTTGAATTATCTTGAAATTGTTTCAGCAATTTATCACCTAAGTCATCCCAAGTTCTTATGCATCCAATCTCTAGATTTCTATACCATTGCAAGGCTTGTCCTTTAAGAGATGCAGCTAAAAGTCTCAAAGCTACATCCTCATGAGTAATATTATGAACTACACATAAGGCTGCGACATCTTTAATGTGCTCTATAGGTGTCACCTGATTTTCACCACTGAATGATGGAAAAAATTTCATGGCAGCATTAGGGATGTCATGGTAAACTGAGATTACTAATGGGATGTCATTAGTAAAGGTCAAAAAATTCCTTGGTGGTTGAATAGCCATTTGAAAAACAGGGATTTGAACAAAAAAATTGACACGTGGTGAAGGAATATTAGGAGGGTTATCAAAACCAGGCCTATTATAAGGTAAAGTATTACCAACTCTTATCCTTCTTGCAGAATTCAAAGGTAAAGAAACAAACTCAGGAGGAATTCCTCTTACCGATGATCTTGTAGTCACTTTAGGCATGGAACATGCTGTAATACTGGTCTGAAATTAGCTTTACAGAGTCACCAAAAGATCTTAAAATCTTTAGAATAAATTACTACAACTTGCTCCCGAAAGTAACTTTTATAACTATTGTAAATTTACTGTGGATCTACTATAGATAGTCGTAAATTACATGCAGATCTGATTCGTTGTCCCACCAGGCGTGCCAAAAACTTTTATCTCTTGAAAGTGAACCTTGTGGAGAGATGGTTGTAGGTTTTCTAAGCTTACAAAATTGATCTCTCTCTTTCGTAGATACAATGGAAACACCTCAGGTTTGTGGGTATACCTATTTTGAGGTGAGTCTCCGGTATCAAGGTCGGTTCCTTATTGATGTATCCTAAATTGATTTTATGGGGTTTAAGGGGAAAAGATGACTGTAAAAGGTTTAAAACTGAGGTGATACACCAAATTTATATGAGGGATTTGACTGAGTATATGCAAAGCTAATATGTGAAAGGATTCTTGATGCACGAACCAACAATTTTCTACAAAATATTAAGGGTAAACACTTAGATGTATTGAGGGAAAGTATCACAACAATACTGCTAAGCTAAACATACACATTAACATCATGCAGAAATTACTGAATTTGCAGCAGGGTAAGATAATTAACCAGGGAATTTAAATTCACAAGACTAATAGAAACATACACAAGACTGAAAATAATTGGAAAGGTACAAAAACTTCACATTCAGAGGGAAAAACTGGTAAAAATTGCTTCAGTACTCCTAAATCCAAAAATTCCTCCTTGTGCTTTGCCAAAGCACACAATATATAGCAAAATAATTTCCCCCACCCTTCCTAAAAATAGATTAAGGCTTGTACTCGCCCATGCATCCTATTTTTATCCTTTATTTAATAATAGATAAAGGAATAAAAATAGAACATGCAATTACAAATAGGTATTAATAGCCTTGATTACATTACAGTCAAACTGAAGTTGACTGTTCTATTTTTAAGAAAATAAAGGTGAATAATTTGCTAATAATAAGCTTGCTTGCTGGACAAGTCTCTTTCCTTGTGCATGTGAATTTGTCTTCTTGTCTGTTCTGTCCCTAGTGAAAGGCATGAAAAATAACTCCCTGTGTAAGAACAAAATAATTACAATAATTGTAATATTTCCAAAGTAAATCATCTACTGTAGGGACCACTTGTCCATGTGCACATGCTTCCTTTTCTCTCTGCAGTATGTGGGGCCACCCTTGCTCCTCACCATTAGTCTTCACTGGTTTGGCCACTCTTGTGGACTTAGCAAATTACCATGGTTTTGAAATAATATAAGGCACTTTGAAAAAGGGGCAAAACATTACATTCAACCACCTTTAAATACACATAGCCCACTATATGGTCTGCCACCTTTGATTATATTGCATGGTATATTTTGTCGGCTCTTGCAATTTGGATAACACTTGGTGACTAAGGCTTTTACCTACCTTTTGAGTGATCATTATTGGTATGATGGTGGTCAGCACCTTTTACATTATTGGTTACATGGACTATGGTTAGACTTATAAAATTCAATATGCAATGATTATTTTAAAACATGAGGCTGGTCCCCTTTGCATGATGACTCACCCTTCCAATAGTTGTTGGTGGCATGACTAATTCAGGTAGATCTGCTTTGATAATAGTGATTAATTCCTGAACGTTGATCTTTTTCCTTGATGAATTCAATGCCGTTGATCTGAAACTGTAGTTAGGGTTTCTAACCCTGCATTGAATGTGGATGGTGGGAACTGACCATGATGGTTTGCATTGAATAATGGAGCTTGATCTTCATACCTATTGAATTTGGACCATTTGATTACTAACTCCAGGTGAGTTAGGTTAAGTTGTGGTTGAAGTAGGTAGTGAAAATACTCGAGCTCTATCCTTTGGTCATTCTTTCTTGCTTGTAGAGAGTGGAAAAGCCTTGGAAATTTTTTTTTCAGACACCATTGTTGATCTTGACTTTGAGCTCATTTCCTTCTGCATTAATGGTTTCTGATCCTTCATGTATTTCATTTGCATCTTTTCTCTGTTAGAGCTTTCTGAGTGGGATGTTGTGGATGCTTTCCATCACCATTGTTGACCTCTAAAACTTGGTTCTGTGTTATTCTTCTCAATTGTGAGTTTGAATCTTGGTCACTCTATCCTGTGAGTTCTGGAGGGTTCATATATTTACATTTTCATGACTTTGGTTTCTTGTGGCAAAATAATGATCGTCATTTCTTGGTTAGGCCATCTGTAACTTTGAGGGTTTCCGTGAATGCTGGAAAAGGTGAGCTTCTTTTTCTTCGAACATAAAAATTATCTCATTTCACTATTTCTATGACCATGCATATACTGATACTTTTCCATTTCTTACTTTTGAAACCTTTTGATTTCTTGGTTTTGAATCACACTATGTACATAAATGGTTTTCTGAGCTCGATTGGATCTGCGTCTTTCTGAGATCTAAACCTTCATCATTTTTGAGGACTTGACAACTGAATATTGTTTGGTGAGTTTTATTTCTTACTCTAATTCCTCGCTACCCATTAATGGGTCTTCATTCGTTGGCCAAGATTTTTGCTTTCTTACAGTCCTTGAATATGGTTTTTTATGCACTTGAATATAGTTCTCATTTATTGTAGTGTTTCACTGATCCCGTAAAACTTGTGAATCATTTGAGCTTAAATTCCATAAATAATCTTGCTCGTAGTGTTTCTGATCCTCATAAAACTATGGAAAACATTTGGGTCTACGTTATCTCTGTACTTGACTTCTTTATTTGACCATTGTATGATGATATTTTTCTGGAGATTTAGCAATATACATTCCTTCTTAACTGTATGTCACCATTATTTTTGACTCAGAGTGATGTGAATGACTGTTACATTATGAACTCATTGTCATTTTCCTAGCTCAAAGTGGGTTTGCTTTCTGATACCTAGTTGATGTTTTGATATTCCATTCACTTGTGTATTAAAACATGAAGTACTTGCTTTAGTTATAATGAAATCCTGTAGCCTGAAATGATCAATTAGACACTTGCATGCTTATCATTTGTTCAACTGTAAATCATGAAGCTTCATAGTATGCTTTCCTGGACTTGTTATTTGTATTACATATATCATTTCTATTGCTAACCTGATTTCTAGTGCTTTGTGCTTTCAAACTGTACCTTAAGCTTATTACTACGCACTGTATGATTCATCTATACTTATTGTTATAAATTTCCTTGCATAAATAGCTGTACTTCTTTGATATGTAAAAAATCTCTGTGATTCATATTTTCTTTATTAAAAACTGAAATCATAGAAGGGATATAATTGTAAGATTACTTCAAATTTCATGTTATTAAACTATTAAGTTATAAAGAATGCTCCAAATAATTCAATCTGATGACTGAAAATACAGTACATTTCTTTTTTGCATTATATATTGTATTTCCTTTTATTATAGCTCCGATATGCATGCTGGAAAAGTCATAAATGTCCATTTTACATGGTGAAGCCCTGTCAAAATTTTCTCAGAATCCTCTTTCTCATTCTGTTTCAGCTGTAATCCTTTCTTTCCAGTTAACTTCAGCTTCTTGAAATTTGATTCTTCTTCTTTAGTTGCAAACTGAAACATGTACTTCTATTTTCCAGTCTCTCTTCTGTACTGTAACTTCTTCCATTTGTAGGACAATTACTGAAACTTGAGTTGCATTCCTCCTTCATTCCAGCATGTGCTTATGACTTAACTACTTCATGTATCATAGGATAGAAGTCATTGAAATCTGCAATCTGTGTTTATAGTGAAAGACTTGATTTATTTCTTCTTGGCTGCAACCTGTATCTGCACACTTAAGAAAATAGTTAGAAAATATTTAGGCTTTTTGGCCTCTCTTATGTCCATGGTTTTCTTTTCTTTTCTCTTTCTCTTCTTTCTGAGTGAGTAAATCATGTATGTAATATGATCTTCAAGTAATCTATGTCTCCTATTGTTAAGAGATTCATATGCAGGAATTAGGATAGTAGAGGAATATGGATTGATCCCTGAGCTCGTAACTGATAGTTATCTCTTTCTTTCCTTTCAAGTACAGTGACTTCAGAAACGAAGATGAAGAAGGAACAAAGCTAGAAATGGAGATGTCTCAACCAAAGAAGAAACCCCCAAGGCAATGATGGGTTCACTCATACTCCTTTATTTTCTCTTTCATGCATGTGTACCTCTTATTTCAGTAGTTGTACTTTACTTTTTAGTTACATCCCACGGCTTGTGTGGGAAACATTTGAAATTCCTTATGAATAAAACATTGAATTCTAAAAATTGAGTTGTGTATTTCTTTCTACATTTCAGCTTTCTGTATGGATTGTATGATGAACTAAACAACTCAGTAATATAATTGAATGTCTTAATCATGAAGGAAAGAACATTAAAGAATACCTGTAACATCCAATAATAACTCTGATTTCTGCAATCTACATTTATGTTTGTTGTCCCAAAACTAGCATTTCATCTATTCTGCGATTGGATGTCTTCATGAAGACAACACAACTGTCCTTTAAGGCCTTGTGTTTTTTTCCTGAAGATAATCATGAAATTACAGACTATGTGATCTGTTACATTTTGTAATAACACACATAGCTGCAGATTTCATGTAATCATGAATTAATTCAACACTAACCATATTGGTTGAAAAAAATCCCCTAGCTTAGGTTTGTGAAGCCGTTAGTGTTGTGTATGAACCTAGATGGGGTGTTGTGGTTGTAGTTCATATTGGGCACCCACAAGAATGAACAAACTAAAAAATCAGCAACAATGAAATTTTAAAGAACTTTAATTAAGTATAAATGTAAATGGAAAGAAACATGTCTAAATCAACCAATAATTCAGGGAAACTGCCAATCTTCACAGAACGTTGAAATTTAAACATTCTGCCAAAATGTTCTTCTAAGGCCTACCCTGTGGCCCTACTTTAATGATCAAAATGTTAACCATAAGGTGTAATTTCATATTTATATACTTATTTTTTCTTACCGCCCTTCCTTCCTCAAATGTTATGTCACATCAAGGACGATGCTTTCTTAAGGGGAGGAGAATGTAACGCCTCATTCGATGGTTACTTCAGTCCTCGCTTCGGCGATCCTATTCTAGGGATCGAACGTTTGTGTGAGTTTCCGCGGGTCCTTAGTTGGCTTCGACCTTATCACAAAGAAGAATTAACATCCTTCCTCCCCGTTTTGTCTTTCTGTGTCCTTGTCGGTGTTTCTTGTGGAGGGCCTCCGCAGTACCCTATTCGATTACCGTGTTAAAGGAAAATATTATTCTCGTTTTGTTGAGCTTCATTGTCGGTTGTTATTAGTACATGACTAATAATTATTTTAGGTTGTAAAAAATAATAATAATGATAATAATAATATTATTATTTAATTTTCGATTGACGACTATTTTATTTTAGTGTCAATTTTTATCTATATTATTATTAATTACCTCTAAGCTATTTCATTTTATTATTGATCGTTTATGTAGCGTGAGCCTCATTTTAGCGAAAAGGAAGAGATTTCTGTTGTGGCGTCATGGTCGGTAATTGTCCTACGTTGCCGTCGAAACTCCAACCAATAGTGTTTTCCTCCTTGGTCGTTCAAGCCTTCATTCATGTTTTTTTATTATTTAATTAAAGGAGAATTTGACATTTCTTCCACCAACCTGCCATTATTTAAGAGAATTTAATTTTCCTTGTTGGGTGTATGACTATTGTTTTCCTTCCCTCCTGGTCTTCTGGCATGTGGAGGTATGGATATGCCTTTGGAGTGGGGACACCTACCTCCCTGTTTATCTTCTTTATGGCCATTTAATTGGCCTATTTGGCGTGGGAGAGAACGAAGCTTTGTTTTTTTTCTTTTGTTTGGGGCCTTGTGTCAGGCATGCTGAGGCATTTCCTTTCCTTTTGTTGTTGGCAGCATGGGGTTTGGAGAGTGGTTGTGGGTCTGTGTAAGATGGACCTTCTCTTCTGCAATGTTAGATTGAAGACTCATCTCCTTTGTGCATGGGTGGATGTCCATACCGGTTCCAAACTACCATTTTTGACCTAGCTACGTGGGGTGCTTGTAAAAGGTGAACTGTTCTGACTGGACACCTGGTGATGGTGTGGGGGTGAAGCAAGGTTGAGTTTCTAGATTCCTTTGTTTTATGTGTGTATCCTTATGTGATGGCATTTCCTTGAAGACCACATCTCTTGCAGGAGTTAGTCAACATTTTTTCTGGCCATGTGCCTTCCTCCACGCATCACATACAGGTTTCTAAGCTTCTACGACTGCATCTTCTAAAGTCTCCTTCCATTGTGATCTGATGGATGTTCTTTCCTATTCCAAAGATATTTTTTTTCCCTTGGCCACGTGTGTTTCTGTCTAGGGTGATCAGACCAGGATGTTTTGTTTCCTCTTTTGTGCTTGCCCTGCAATCATGGCATACCTGTGACCTCATCTCCTTGAGGTGTGTTGCAAAGTAGTTTACCTACCTTGTGGTTTCTTGCACTTTTTTCATGCATGGACTCTTTTTCTCCTACTCCCATGGTTGTTTAGAAAATGTTTTTCCCTTGTGCTTGTTGACAGTTCTTGCTCTGTCCTAACTGTTCCTTTCTGACACAGGATGGGAGTATTTTTGTGAGGTTGTGGGGGTCTGGTTTATCCCCTATCTCTCACGGGCTCCTGGGGCCTTTCCATTAAACCCATTTTTGTGTATTCACTACCATCAGGGCAGTCCTTGGGACCTCTTTTCTTCAAACAGATGCACTTGTGGTTTTGAGAGTTCCCTATTGTGCCAACATGGGAGTATGTGGAGGTTTTAGTGCCCATGATGTTTGTGGATAGAGATTCAACCCGTTGAGTGTTGTTGTTGGTCGGTGAGGTGTCTATGCAATGGGTGGAAGTGAATTTTAGGCATGATAAGCCCTACACCTTAATTCTTCTG
Organism: Taxus chinensis; assembly: GCA_019776745.2. Classification (NCBI taxonomy): domain Eukaryota; kingdom Viridiplantae; phylum Streptophyta; class Pinopsida; order Cupressales; family Taxaceae; genus Taxus; species Taxus chinensis. Next base: position 170,336,161 of record CM034153.1, read on the forward strand.
CTTTTATCTAAATGTTTTATTAAATGAACTTGCTTTTCATGAAAACACCTCTTTAAGTGGGGTTATAGTGTGTGATTTTTTTCTTAAACTGTGAACTTCTGTAATTATTTGTTAAAGGAAACATTTTTTTTATCCTTATAACTTGGATCCTAATTTCTATCATGAGAAGGATGTTTTTTTTCTTTTTTTTTGTGATTTTTTTTGTTGATTAGAACTGTTGGTGTCCTTGATCCTTTAGACCTATGTAGAAATTTGCTTGTGTATTCAATCTATAGCTTGATCACTTGAAGTGCATGTTGTGTTATAATTCTCTCTCTGTCATCTTGGTTATATTAGTATGAGTTGATTAGGTGGATTCTTGATTTCAGTATCTTGGCAGACCTTTCTGGAGTTCCCTATCCTTATGTTGTTGTTTCTTGTCAATGCTAGAATAGACCTCCTATAGGCATGCTCAGTGACTACATTTAATTCCTGTGGAAATTTTTTATCTATTTGATAGCATTAATAGTTAGACCGTGAAAGGGACTTGGTTCGAAGGGACATAGGTGATAGAATCCTGTTCATGTTAAGCCATTTGTGATTGTATACAACTTCCTGTAGATAGCTGATAGGATGTGGATTGTAGTATAGTGGAAAACTTATGGCATGATTGAATTGACGGAGATTGTTGAAGAATGATTAGGAGTTCTTTTCTTGTTTTTTTAAAATTTATTTCCTCCCTTTAAAATATGGTTGTAGTTTTAAACATCATCGTATTGGAAATGACTCTCATAACGAACACACCGATGAAATTAATAGGGTTGAAATTATTGAATTCTTTTATAGGAAATTGTTGTCTAATGAGTATTAGTGAATTCTTTTCCATTGTTGGCATGATAGATTTTGAGAATTCTACTTAATCACCCTTACCTTAAAAGCTTCATATGTAAATTATCTGGTCTTGTTTCAACTGACGGAGTCTTCCTCACCTTAGTGTAGGAACTTGCCTTGGATCAATCTCATTTTTGACTCTGAGTCGGGCCCTAAAATAGTATAGTATTTGATGAAATGTATTTAGATTTTGGTTTATCTTTCAGTGCTTCTAGGTCACAAAAGTTTGAATAAATATTTCTTTACTAATTAAAGAATGGTAGTTGTTTAAGACTTATGCTTCTTCTTGTAAATTTAGAATATGTTTAGTTGAGGGACTTGGGTTGTGATTTGACTGGAAGGATAAGGTTAGTATAGGACATAGTAATTCCTTCCTTCCTAAATACCCATGTTTAGATGATTAGAAATTGGTAAAAGTGCATGTTGGTTTTTGAAATAGACTCAACATGATTGAATTGATGAGATTGTATTTAAATTCTACTCCTTGTTGGATCTATGAGATTTATTTTTGCTTATTGTTTTACTGGAAAGTCTTTTCAAAAAAATTTAACCTGCATTTCCAGGGTTATTTCATTAACAATGGTTTTCTTTCTATAAAACAGTTAGGTAACAACACAATGTCTTATGTTGTAGCTCTTATCATGCTCAGTTCTCACGAACTGACTCAAGTTAATACTTGTGCAGATGTCTTATGTGAGTAGATAAAGGGAATATTTGTAAAGGTTTCATCGGTTTGTTTTATGAAGTTCCTTGTGCGAATGTCTAATGTGTTGTAAATCTTGGAATGGTACTTGTAAAGGAGTTTGGAAGGCCTCTTGCCTTGTATTTTTGGTTTTTTTGAAATAAAGATGTCTTATCCTGTTGTAGCAAAACTTGTAATTATCTTTGTGAGGAATAAAACTCGATCATCACCTTGTTACATGTATTTTCTTTATTACATTATGGCTGTCATGAAAATTTTGTAGCGTGGCTTAACTAATTTTTTTACCTTCTTGTTCTCATCCAATTTCAATCGAATATTTTGACACTTTTGGATTGTGTGCCATGTCGAGTAGAAATGTTATAACCATGTTTAGTTTTCTCAATGAGTAATGGTAATTTCTTCTTTCGGGTCATAAAACTTTCATGTTTAATAACCCTCCATGGTATCGGTACCAATGCTATTCTAGGCATGTTTTAGTGGTTGGGAATCCTTTGTCTAAAGATGATCAAAATAATGAAATAAATTGAATACATAGATGAATAAATAAATAAGATAATAATGAAGTTGTACTTGGTTGATAAAATTAAGAGTCTTTAATTGGAAAGAAAGTGGTTATCTATTGGTGTAAAAGAATCTACCCTCGCTAACCTTAAACTATGAATTAAACTTTATTGTCTTGGTTGTGAAATGGTAAGTATTAAAAAAAAGTAAAATCATTGTTGGTTTTGGGGTTATAGTTAAGTCTTAGTTAGTAGGGGAGTTTGAACAAGCACACTTTAAGTCTAATACTTCCATTTTGGGAACCCCTTGTGCATCCTTTAGTGAACTTAATCAAGGAATGCTAAATGAGGTTTTTTACCCAAATCCAGTTGAACTCTTAAGTCTCATTAAAATACCGGTTAATAACTAAAGAGATCATGATGATGAAATAAATTGACCTTCTCACTTTAAATCTTGCCATAGTATATTGTAATCTTCTCGTAAGCGTGGTTAATAGTTGATTCTTGCACAAGGAGGTTGTAGTTCTGAAACCTTATGGCACTCCACTTCAGTTGGACCTTACACTCATCACCTTGTGCAAGGGAGGTCTAAATCAAGTTTCTGTTGCTTGTGTTGGTTTATGGTAATCTTGTGGGGATTGGTTCACCCCACCTCCCTTCTAGTGTTAACCTAATAACTGATCAATCCAATAATTGTCACATTAAAGATGATCCTCTTTCAGAAATTTTTACCCAAGCCTAATGTCTCTAAGTGTAAAAGAAAGGATTCTAACCCTTGTAAGAAGAATTTTTCTCAAATCAAACCTGAATCTCCTAGAACGTAAGTTAAAGTTTGAAGGGCGTGTTTTAGTAAAATAAATAACCTAAAGAAGATGTTCACAGTGGGTTGTCCTGAACTGTAACTATGTATTGTAGTTGGGTTCTTTGTGGTGTCTTGTCAGAGAGAAAAGTGAACTGTCCTTGATTGGTGTTTGATGTTCCGTGTTGCCTATGTGGTCATAGTTGTGACCTTTGTGTCCTCCTATAATGTCATTCTACACTTCGAACAAGTAAAAAAAATTATCCGGTAATTTTCTTTGTTGTCTTGTGTGTCTGAAATAGTGGGTGTTACACTTGGTATCAGAGTAGAGGTTCATGCTCTCGAACCTCTGGGCCAGATTGGAGTTGTGATGGTGTTACATGATGGTGCTGCATGATGGTGGTTGATATTGGAAGAGTAATGTGATTTAAGCGTGATGTGAACTATGTTGTAATTGTGATATTGTTAGTACACATGTTGTGTATGCCACTTAGTGTGTGATTGTTGGCATGTGATGTGTTGGAGATGAGAGTATTCTTCCTCCTTTTCATGAATTCAATGAGAATTTGAGTGTGAAACACTATCTTGTAGTGTGTGTGAAAGAAATGTGATTGTTGATGTCAGAGTGTTGAATCCTTTTGGCATTTGTGATGTGTAGGTGTGTGTATATGTTGTACGACAAGGTTGATTTGTAGTGAACTGGACCTCATAATGATTTCATTATCATTGGTATAGAAATGTGTGTGTCCCCATGTTATATGGTGATTGAATGTATGTTGTAATTGTTCTCATCATAAGTAAAATTCATGTAATATGTAATGATTAATGTCGTAAATTTGGGACATATGGTGAGTATATGATCCCTATCGTATAGTAATTACACCTTGGGTGCAACATGTGGTGATGTGGTGTGTGGTAAACTGTGAATGTATGATTTTGATCTACCTTATATATGTACCATACGTAAGAAGTTATGGTAATTATGTGTGTACCACCATTGTGTTAGTGATGTAGTTACATATTATGTTGTGAACCTTATGCTAACCGACCCTGAGGGAAATAAGTAAAAGAGTATGTTTGGAGTGAGGGAATGTGTACCATGGGCCAGTAACTTGAGCTGACCTTAGGCTTAGTAGGTGACGACCTGTAATCCTTTTTCTCTCTCTCCTTGTGGTTGTTGTATGGATGCAACCTAAGTGTAGCTATGACTGTGTTTAGCCTTGTCGAAGTGGTGGCAGGATGATTCAGATAGAGATGATGACAGTTGTACTATTGATATGTTATTTTACGAGCTGAGGCTCAATGTTCTGAGTGCCAGCAACTCATTGAGTACCCCCTTGGTGGCCAGATAAGGCCACATAGTCATCATAATGTGCTATTCTTATATATGTATTTTATTCATAAATTGAATTTTTTTTATGTTATTTCTACAAGGACCAGCAATTTTCTTGATTGCCATGTTTTACATTTTGGGCATTTCCTTGGTTTGCGGTACTAACATGTGGATTTTTGACCTAACTATGGCTATTTGGCCATTTGTTTTGTTTTAAATTTTAAGATTTTACCGCCTTGCCCAAGGCTTGTACTTTTCCACTTGGCATTTGGATTGGATTTCTATGCTGGTTCTATTGTCGTGATGTGTGGAATAGGGTCATGGGATGCACCATGGAATGGTTGGACCTATGGACCCACTTCGTTGTATGGGGGTATGCCCCAAGGAGTCACAGATAACTAGTGGGTTGTTGAACCACAAGTTATTATGTCACTTGGGTTAGGGGTGTGAGGACTCTATGTGCCTAGGGCCATAGGGAAACTGACCTCCTTGAGGGAGGCATAAGAGATTGAGGGAGGCATAAGAGACTTGAGGGAGGCATAAGAGATTGAGGGAGGCATAAGAGACTTGAGGGAGGCATAAGAGATTGAGGGAGGCATAAGATAATTGAGGGAGGCATAAGAGGTTTGTGTGTGTGTGTGACTGATGTTTCAAGATTTATGTTAAGTTATTGTGATGTTTGGGTTGTGGTGTTATGGATGTAGGAGTGGTACTCATGGTTAGTTGGATATGTTTTGTGATGTTGTGGATATGGCATTTGATGCCCTTGTTGACTCTATGTACATGTAGCTATTTTTTGAGTTATGTAAATCTTCATCTGTGGAATTGTGGAAATTTCTGGTTGTCATAGTACACTTGTGTTTGAGTATTCTATGGTCAGTCATAGATGTGTGACAAGTACTATGTTATGTGGACCAAGCATGTTCTCTTCCATAATTGACTAATCTCTTGTGGTGTGGTACCATCATGAAAGTATGTAAAATTATGCTTGTGAATCCTTAGTGTTGTGTATGACCCTAGTATGGTTTTGTGACAGTAGTTCATGTTGGGCAACCACAAGAAGGAATAAAATAAAAAATCTACAACAATGAAATTTTAAAGAACTTGAAATTAAGAATAATGTAAACAGAAAGAAACTAATTAAATAATGAATAAGAGGAAACTACCAATCTTCATAGAATTTTGAAAGTTAAAATTCTGCCAAAATGTTTCTAAGGCTACCCCATGGCCATGCTTTAACGAAAAAATTTTAACCATAGGGTGCACTTTTCATCTTTATCTATTCCTTGATGCTTACCCCCATTCCTTCCTTCTGTTTTTTGTCACATCGAGGAAGATGCTTTCTTAAGGGGAGGAGAATGTAATGCCTCATTCGATCGTTACTTCGGTCCTCGCTTTGGTGACCCTGTTCTAGGGATCAAATGTTTGTGTGAGTTTCCTCAGGTCGTTAGTTGGCTTCGACCTTGTCACAGAGAAGGATTAACATCCTTCCTCCCCATCTTGTCTTCTCCATGTCCTTGTCGGTGTTTCTTGTAGAGGGCCTCCATAGCACCCTATTAATTATCCTATTAAAGGAAAATCTATTTCTCATTTTTTCGAGCTTGATTGTGGGTCGTTATTAGTATGACTAATAATTATTTTAGGTTGTAAAATAATAATAATGATGATGATGATAATAATTATATCATTATTTTATTTTCGATTGACGACTATTTTATTTTAGTGGCAATTTTTATCTATATTATTATTAATTTCCTCTAAGCTATTACATTTTATTATTGATCGTTTATATAGCGTGAGCCTCGTTTGGCGAAAAGGAAGAGATTTCTGTTGTGGCACCTTGGCTAATGATTGTCCTGCGTTTCCATCGAAACTATCCAACCACTAGTTTTTCCTCCTTGGTCGTTCAAGCCTTCATTCATGTTTTTATTTAATTATTTAATTAAAGGAGAATTTGACATTTCTTCCACCAACCTGCCATTATTTAAGAGAATTTAATTTTCCTTGTTGGGCGTATGACTATTTTTTTCCTTCCCTCCTGGTCTTCTAGCATGTGGAGGTGTGGATATGATTTGGGAGTGGGGACACCTACCTCCCTATTTATCTTCTTTATGGCCATTTAATTGGCATGTCTAGCATGGGAGAGAAGGAAGCTTTGTTTGTTTTTTTTCTTTTGTTTGGGGCCTTGTGTCAAGAATGCTGAGCCATTTCCTTTCCTTTTGTTGTTGATAGCGTGGGGTTTGGAGAGTCGCTATGGGTTTTTCTAAGATGGACCTTCTCTTTTGTAATGTTAGAATGAAGACTCATCTCCTGTGTGTGTGGGTGGATGTCCATATCTGTTCCAAACTACCATTTTTGACTTGGATGCGTGGAGTGCTTGGAAAAGGTGAATTGTTCTGACTAGACACCTGGTGATGGTGTGGGGGTGAAACAGGGTTGATTTTCTAGATTCTTTTATTTTGTGTGCATATCCTTATGTGATGGTGCTTCCTTGAAGACCCCATCTCTTGTATGAGTTAGTCAATAGTTTTTATGACCACGTGCCTTCCTCCACACATTGCATATAGGATTCTAAGCTTATGCGACTACATCTTCTAAAGTCTCCTTCCATTGTGCTCTGATAGATGTTCTTTCCTGTTCCAAAGATTTTTTTCCCTTGGCCGTGTGTATTTCTGTCTAGGGTGATTAGACCAGGATGTTTTTGTTTGTTTTTTTTTGTTTCCTCTTTTGTGCTTGCCCTGCAATCATGGCATACCTGTGACCTCATCTCCTTGAGGCGTGTTGCAAAGTAGTTTACCTACCTTGTGGTTTCTTGCACTTTTTACATGTGTGGACTCTTTTGCTCCTACTCCCATGACTGTTTAGAAAAAGTTTTTCCGTTGTGCTCATTCATGGTTCTTGCCCTGTCCTAACTGCCCCTTTATGACGTATGCTAGGAGTTTTTTTGTGAGGTTTTGGGGGTTTTTTTTTCCCGTATCTCTCACGGGCTCCTAGGGCCTTTCCATTAAACCCATATTTGTGTATTCACTGCCATCAGGGAAGTCTTTGGGACCTATTTTCTTTAGATAGATGCACTCATGATTTTGAGATTTTCCTGCATGTGCCAACGTGAGAGTATGTGGAGGTTTTAGCGCCCATGATGTTTGTGGATAGAGATTCAACCCGTTGAGTGTTGTTGTTGGTTGGTGAGGTGTCTATGCAATGGGTGGAAGTGAATTTCAGGCATGATAAGCCCTACACCTTAATTCTTCTACTTTTATCTAAACGTTTTATTAACTAAACTTGATTTTCATGAAAACACCTCTATGAGTGGGGTTATAGTGTGTGATTTTTTTTAAACTATGAACTTCTATAATTATTTGTTAAATTAGACATTTGTTATCCTTAATAACTTGGATCTTGATTTCTATCATGAGAAGAATGTTTTTTTTCTTTTTTTCTATTTTTTTGTGATTTTTTTTGTTGATTAGAACTGTTGGCATCCTTGATCCTTTAGACCTATGTCTAAATTTTCTTGTGTATTCAATCTGTAGCTTGATCACTTGAAGTGCATGTTGTGTTATAATTCTCTCTCTGTCATCTTGGTTATATTAGTATGAGTTGATTAGGTGGATTCTTGATTTCAGTATCTTGGCAGACCTTTCTGGAGTTCCCTATCCTTATGTTGTTATTTCTTGTCAATGCTAGAATAGACCTCATATAGGCATTCTCAGTGACTACATTTAATTCCTATGGAAATTTTTTATCTCTTTGATGGCATCAATATTTAGACCGTGAAAGGGACTTGGTTCGAAGGGACATAGGTGACAAAATTCCGTTCATGTTAAGCCATTTGTGATTGTATACAACTTCCTGTAGATAGCTGATAGGATGTGGATTGTAGTATAGTGGAAAACTTATGGCATGATTGAATTGACGGAGATTGTTGAAGAATGATTAGGATTTCTTTTCTTGTTTTTTTAAATTTATTTCCTCCCTTTAAAATATGGTTGTAGTTTTAAACATCATTGTATTGGAAATGACTCTCATAATGAACACACCGATGAAATTAATAGGGTTGAAATTATTAACTTCGTTTATAGGAAATTGTTGTCTAATGAGAATTAGTGAATTCTTTTCCATTGTTGGCATGATAGATTTTGAGCAATCTACTTAATCACCCTTACCTTGAAAGCTTCATAAGTAAATTATTTGGTCTTGTTTTAACTAACGAAGTCTTCCTCACCTTAGTGTAGGAACTTGCCCTACATCAATCTTATTTTTGAATCTGAGTTGGGCCCTAAAATAGTATAGTAGTTGATGATATGTATTTAGATTTTGGTTTATCTTTCAGTGCTTCCAGGTCACAAAATTTTGAATAAATATTTATATACTGATTAGAGAATGGTAGTTGTTCAAGACTTGTGCTTCTTCTTGAAAAGTTAGAATATGTTTAGTTGAGGGACTTGGGTTGTGATTTGACTGGAAGGATAAGGTTAGTATAGGACATATGAATTCCTTCCTTCCTAAATACCCATGTTTAGATGATTAGAAATTGGTAAAAGTGCATGTTGGTGTTTGAAATAGACTCAACAAGATTGAATTGATGAGATCGTATTTAAATTCTACTCCTTGTTGGATCTATGAGATTTCTTTTTCCTTATTATTTTACTGGAAAGTCTTTTCACAAAATTTTAACCTACGTTTCTGGGGTTGTTTCATTAACAACAGTTTTATTTCTATAAAACAGTTAGGTAACATCACAATGTCTTATGTTGTAGCTCTTATCATGCTCAGTTCTTGCGAACTGACTCAAGTTAATACTTGTGCAGATGGCTTATGCGAGTAGATAAAGGGAAGATTTGTAAAGGTTTCATCGGTTTTTTTTATGAAGTTCCTTGTGTGAATGTCTAATGTGTTGTAAATCTTGGAATGGTACTTGTAAAGGAGTTTGGAAGGCCTCTTGCCTTGGATTTTGGTTTTTGTGAAATAAAGATGTCTTATCCTGTTGTAGCAAAACTTGTAATTATCTTTGTGAGGAATAAAACTCGATCATCACCTTGTTACGTGTATTTTCTTTATTACATTATGGCTTTCATGAAAATTTTGTAGCATGGCTTAACTAATTTTGTTACCTTCTTGTTCTCATCTAATTTCAATCAAATATTTTGACACTTTTGGATTGTGTGCCATGTCGAGTAGAAATATTATAACCATGTTTAGTTTTCTCGATGAGTAATGGTAATTTATTCTTTCGAGTCATAAAACTTTCATGTTTAATAACCCTCCATGGTATCGGTACCAACACTATTCTAGGCATGTTTTAGTGGTTGGAAATCCTTTGTCTAAAGATGATCAAAATAATGAAATAAATTGAATACATAGATGAATAAATAAATAAGATAACAATGAAAATGTGCTTGGTTGATAAAATTAAGATTCTTTAATTAGAAAGAAAGTGTTTATCTATTGGTGTAAAATATTCTACCCTCGCTAACCTTAAACTATGAATTAAACTTTATTGTCTTGGTTTTGAAACACTAAGTATTCAAAAAAAAAAAGTAAAATCATTGTTAGTTTTGGGGTTATAGTTAAGTCTTAGTTAGTAGGGGAGTTTGAACAAGCACACTTTAAGTCTAATACTTCAATTTTGGGAACCCCTTGTGCATCCTTTAGCGAACTTAATCAAGGAATGCTAAATGAGGTTTTTTACCCAAATCCAGTTGAACTCTTAAGTCTCATTAAAATACCGGTTAATAACTAAAGAGATCATGATGATGAAATAAATTGACCTTCTCACTTTAAATCTTTCCATAGTATATTTTAATATTCTTGTAAGCGTGGTTGATAGTTTATTCTTGCACAAGGAGGTTGTAGTTCTGAAACCTTATGGCACTCCACTTCAGTTGGACCTTACGCTTATTGCCTTGTGCAAGGGAGGTCTAAATCAAGTTTCCATTTCTTGTGTTGGTTTATGGTAATCTTGTGGGGATTGGTTCACCCCACCTCCCTTCTAGCGTTAACCTAATAACTGATCAATCCAATAATTGTCACATTAAAGATGATCCTCTTTTGAAAAGTTTTACCCAAGCTTAATGTCTCTAAGTGTAAGAAGAAAGGATTCTAACCCTTGTAAGAAGAATTTTCTCAACTCAAACCTGAATCTCCTAGAACGTAAGTTAAAGTTTGAAGGGCATGTTTTAGTAAAATAAATAACCTAAAGAAGATGTTCACAATGGTTTGTCCTAAACTGTAACTATGTACTATAGTTGGATTCTTTGTGGTGTCTTGTTAGAGAGAAAAGTGAATTGTCCTTGATTGGTGTTGGATGTTCCATGTTGCCTGTGTGGTCATAGTTGTGTCATGTTGGTCTAAGAGTTAGTTGTGACCTTTGTGTCCTCTTGTAATGTCATTCTACACCTTAAACAAGTAAAAAAAAATATCTTGTATTTTTCTTTGTTGTCTTGTGTGTCTAAAATAGTGGGTGTTACACAACCCTAGTATAAGATTCGTGCATAACATGTCTTCATGTGTGATCCTTCTTACCATAGAAGAAATTGAAACTGTAGAATGAACTTAAACTTTGCACTTAATGGAATCCTCCTAGTTTAGGAAAACAAGACCCATAGTTTTAATTTAGCGTCATAGTCAGTATGTTTAGCAACATTTTCATGAACCCATCTTTTAGGAATGAAATTGTCCAATTTATCCAAAGTATGTGGTTTCCTTCTAAGTTTGGTAACCATGCGTGGGGTAAGGAGAATGTCTTCTCTTCATATTTGGCACCAGGTTGAGTGGTTAAGACCAACCTAGAAGCAGCCTTAAGAGTCCTTGTTCGAAGCATTGACTATGCGATGTAACCTTACATGATGGAGTTAGTAGAACTATTAACCCCCTTAGAATCCTAGTGGACTAATAAGTCTTACAAAGTTAGATCTAGAATTTTTTTTCTTTTCATCGAATGAATTCTGGGTGGGACCCCAGATGACACAAATGGAGAGAGTGAAATAGTTGTTCTATGACTTAAACTCTTGTTAATGACCTCTTTAGTTCCTCATAGATAAATGGGTTACCTTGGTCCTTCTCGAAGGTCGTTTAGCATAAATTTTGTCCCATCATCTTATACTCATATTTAGTTGAGGATTTGACCCTTAGGTATGTTTGGAATTAAACCAAACCTTGGCTGATTAAGGGTTTAACTTGTGGGTGGAAATTGTTCATAAATATTAGAAAATGTAATTGTATTTAAATTATATTGAATTAAGAGAAGTGAAAAATAAAATGGTCTCGTTGTCCCTTATGCCTACTTTCCCTTTTGTACCCTAGTGAGTGGCCCAAAACTGGAAAAAGTTAGTAGGTGATATTCCTATGATTTATCTCATTGTGGGATTTAAATGACACTAGTGGATGTCTTGGTTTCAACATGTGTTTATTACTATAGTTTATAAGATAAAAGAAATGGGATTGTCTTTTGCTAGGTTACACTCCTTATACTAGTGAACCCATTAGTGAAAAGTATGTTTTATTTCATTTATAAATGTTATAAAACAATGCTAACAATAAGACCATAGTGTGATGTAAGAGTAAAACGAGATTTGAATTTAGGTATAATGACACTCTTGGAGTCCGTGTAACTCAATTATACATTTTCATGTGTTAAAAAGAATATGGATTGCCCTTGCTGAGATCATACTTCGAGAAAACAAAAGATATATATGAATCCAAATAAAATTTCTTGATGTGGAAATGTTGAATGGATTCAACAAGTTTTTTTGAACTATATTAACTATGATAGGGAAATAAAGATACCGTAATCGAAGAATTTGTGTGTTAACATGTGTCTTGAATCTAAATCTCCCTCAAGTCCTAAGATTTCTTTCTCGATATCATGCCAAATTCACTTATGTAGCAAGGGTAAAAATTTAACCATGGAATAAACGTTTGAGAAGCATATTCTTAACATAAGAACAAGAAAATCAGGAACCTTGTATGCAATTTGAAATATGGAAAATAATAGTTTAAGTTATGAAGATTATCATAAGGGATAATGAGAAAACTTAAATGGTAAGTTGAATGTGGAATGAACTTATGAATGTGTAGGTGCAAGAAGGAGAAAATTATACTTACATAATAATTTTATTGGAATGTTAATCATAACTAAGATGCAATTAAGGAAATTATGTGTTGTGGGTTGCCAATATTTGAGTCCTTTTTATTGTGGTTGGGTCATTGCTAGTATTCATTCATTGGGGAAAGTGTGGCATCGACATGTATATGGTGTTGTCATGTGCCTATGTTAGTCAATGAATTATGTAAGTGTCTTATGCGTTTTTGAGTTTTCTTCTCTTGGATCCCTTGTGGCGTTGTGTAGTGAGAAATGTAAGTAAAAGAAATTATCCTGGTATTTTTGCTGTTGTTTTTGTGTGTGTAAAATGTGGGCGTTACACCTTTGACTATATTCTCAATTGACATTGTCATCCATGGTGAAAGGATAAGAAGTTGTGATTGAATACAAAAAGGGTTCTTGCATTTAAATCTAAGGGAGACAAACAATACCATTGAAATCTCCCTCCAACTCAAATTCCCCCATCTATCAATTATTTATATATTATAATAGTTTATGGCAACCTCATTTAATGGTTTCCCTCTATTCTAGTTGAGTTTTGATCCAGTAAGATGTTTTTTTTGTCATTATGTGCACATTAATATTTAGATTAAAATTTAATTACAATTGTGCCATCACAAACTTAGGTATTAATAATTAATACCTAAGATTATTGAATATTGACATTGTGTTAATGGTTGCATCTTAACAAGCCCCATTGGCTTGTTATGTTTTTCAAAATATGTCAGTTACATTATTATGTGGTTTCATAAAACAATGTTATAATTTAGAAAAATGTTATAAACACAATGCAAATAGTAAATTATTTAGAAAAAAATACATGTTAGTAAATTTTTGACACATAGGTAAGAATAACAATCTTTTTGTATAAATTTAAATATTATTAATGAAATATATATGTTGGATACATTAGACCATAAAGGAATCCCATTCAATTTACTCTAGTGGTGGGGAATGTGGGTTATATGTGGGAGGTCTTGGGGTACATTCCCCCAAGATGACCACCTCTATAGCTCATCATTAGTCAGCTAGGAAGTGCTAGGTGGGTTATCTGCTTCGGTGGTGGAGGTTGTAATGCCAACGTTAACATTAATAAAATGTAACAAAATTAAAAGTGGGGCGGTGGAAAAGCATTGGGGAAGGATTGGATTGGGAGTGGTTGAAATGGTAGATGGAATTGATGGAGGGTGGTTGAGTGTGGCAGGTGGGCTGATATAGCAATTGGGATTCCTTAACATCCAGTTAGAGTCCAGAACTATCATTCTCTTTGGACAATGATACAAGTGCTTTATTTTGGATGTAAGGTGTTCAAACCTATATTTTTCTCTGCATAATAATACTTTCACTTTACTTGGAAATCCAGAGGTATTTAACCAACTGAAATCTAAGTTAACATTGTAAATTTAGTAGTAATTGGATAGTTACAATGAGGGAAGATGGAAGGAGCTACTGCATGTCCTTGTTTTGTTTTTTGTATGCCAAGGAAGAAGAATACATTTGAATAATTAAAGGGCTGCAGAGAAGTGGCAGTGGCAGCCATGGTCATCGAGGTGAAGAGTAGCATGAAAGAAAATGTGGTTTTAGTCATGGATTTTGGCTCACAATATACCCACCTGATAACCAACCACATTTGGTAGCTCTCGATATACTCAATGTGTATATCTAACACTTCACTTGTATCTGAAATAATCATTGTCAAGCCGTCTATGATAGTTTTGTCGGGGGATGACAACGTGCACTAAGAGAGTGCCCAATTTTGGTAAATGGATTTTGGGAGTATGTTTTAGAAGATGATATTAGTGTGCTGGGAATTTTCTATGGTCTCCAGCGCATGGTGCAGATGATGGGAAGCAAATTTAAACCTACAGAAAGCCAAGAGTATGGGAGAATCGAGATTTGTATTGTACAAAGATATTTCATTCAAATGGGGTTTTCAAAACAGCATGATAGTGGGAAAGTTGGGGAAGGCACATGACTGAAAAAAACGTTTGAGGACTGCATTGGAGGATACAATGTGTCTTACCTTCGAGAGAGATGGGAAAGCATAAAGGTTGTGTATCGTTAGCATCAATATTCTTTCTAATCTATTTACAAGTCAGGACATAATAGGGGAAAGCTTTGACCAAACCACATCTAAAATAACTTGATTATCTATTTAGCATATTAGCTTTTAATTTTGAATTTTTTTTTTGGGCATTCTCTATTTTATTTTCCATCATCGATACGATCTCACATACAATAAGTGAAAAGGAGGAGAATTCATATTAAATGCAAATGAACTCTTTGACAAAATGTATTAAGAAAACGTGGTTTTTTAGACAAATTTGACTGCAGGATATGCACAAAATGGGTTTGTTGAAAAGGATTTAGAAACTTTCAAGTAAATGCAATTGGCATATTTAAAGCTAGATCCAAATTTTTTTTGCCAACATTCCCCTCAGGTTGTGCCAAAATGAGTGCCTTGGAATTGGTATGAACCCATCAAAACAAATGGAATAAAGTTTCTGTCAGATATTGTAGCTACAAATTCCTAGGAGATTTAGTATTGGGTGCAAGAATCCACAAGAAAAGTAGAGAGTAAAACTCATAGACATGTGGTTGAGTGGTGGACTCAGTGGATCACAAGTATACACCACCTAGAGCCCCTCATACCCCGCTTCACTCATCGTTCTCAGGAATGGTCTTCCTTACCTCAATATTTTATAATTTTGATATAATTTGGTTATCCATTTGTAATAAAGTAAAAATATGAAACCATTAGATATGATACAATTAGATATTATAGTCGTGCTCATAGTGCGAAACAATAAAAAAATTCTTCTTTATGATCTACCTTATCGACTTACAATTTGACTGTCATCTATCTTTCTACCACAACCTTATACGTTTCTATCTAAGGTATCAAAATTAGACACTCGTGTCTGCCAGTATTGGTGAGTGTTAGATGATTCGTCAATAAAGTAACCATTTTGTCTACCTTATAAATTTAGAAAAAATGTAATATTCCAAGACTTGCAAAAGACCTTATGGACCTCAGAAAAGATAAGTGAAGTTTCTTCATTATTCCTTGCTATGTGGGGAGTTGGTTTAGGCCTTAGATCAATCCCCATCGATTTTTGGTGCTCCCTTCGCCACTCCCCTAGAAGCCTAGCTACCTCATTTTTTACTTTTAGGAAGCTTTTAAAACTGAAAAATTGGGTTTCATTTCAGCTCTTTGTTTGAACCCTAAGAAACGAAACACTGAATCACCTTCACAAACCTCTAGTATTTTAACTATAAAATTTCCCGGAACCTTTTGTTTGGGAAAATCAAATTCTTGGTTAGTTTGGCAATGAGCTTTCGTAGGCCTCTAGTTGCAGTTTGACTAGGTCAAACTGGACAAATTACGACAGGTGGCCCCAAAAAAATTGCGACCAATCATAAACTGTTGGCCAGTTCTGAATTCTGTCAATTCTTGCAAATTATTGGTGTATAGGAGGACACCTAGATACCTACCCCTGGTGTGTTTTCTCCTCATAAGACAACAATTGAAAGTGTTTTCTTATCCTCCGAGCCTAAATTGAATGTTTTTGCAACTAGCAGGGAAATTTAAAAAGACAGTTGTAGGACCCCCGTCAGGTTACCAAACCATCATTAAAACTCTATCATGTGACTTGTTGTGTGAAATTGAACTTGTGATAAACTAGTGGTTCTCTCTCTTCCTATCTTTTTCTCTCTCCTTTGTGAAGAAATGAAGTGAAATGAAATGAAATAAATATGTCTCTAACCATCTCATTTCAAATGAAAATTATTATTATCTAAATGAGAAACTAAAAATGTTAATTATGTTAGATCTAGGTGGATGTCATGCCAGTGATTTATCATTGATTTCATGCTCATATGTTTTTATAGGATGCAAATAGGATGGAAAAACGACATGGTTATAACTCATTGTGTATTATTGTAATTTATGTATGTTAATGAAATATATATGTGTGTGTGTGTGTGTGTGTATGCATTGTTATGTTACAGTAAAGACTTGTTACTGAAATTGGGTAATATGTATGAGATGTTAGTTTTAGGGGTGCTTTGGGAATTGTGCATTTAACTATAGGTGTTATTTTGATTCAAATATTACATATGCTAGAAAGGGGGGGTTGGATATATATGTTAAGTAAAATTGTAAAGGATAGTTATACATTTTTTGAAGTATTGAAAGGTTATTAGTGAAGTTTTGTATTATTTTGAAGATGCTAGTGTTTAAGGGAAATGTTCATCTATATATGGGTGTTATTTTGATCCCAAGTTTTTTATTGTAAAAGTAGGATAAGTATGTTCAATGAAACTAAATTTTACATTTTATAGTGCATATTCATGAAATTTATGATGGAATCTCTAGAGTGTTGTGTTATTTAACTAGCAAATAAAGAAAATAAACCTAAACATAACAATCAACCTTAGTTTAAAACTAGTGTATATCTACCCCTTCTCGCATGACCTTTCTTAGCACAGAAGAAATTGAAACCTTGGAATGAAATTAAATATTTACACTCTATGGGACCTTCTAGATTAAGTTAAAAATATTCCAAGTTTGAGTTTAATGCCATAACTTGTATGGTTAGCGACGTCATTGTGAACATGATGGATAGGAGCGACAAAGTCAAACATTATCAAGAGTAGGTGGTACTCCTTTTAGGATTGGTAATCGTTTGTGTTATAATGAGAATGTGTTCCCTTAAGGTATCACTTCATGGGAAACCAACACTAATCATGGTGTAAAATCCTCTTGGATCGACATACATGTTGAGTGGCGAAGATCTCCAACTAACCTTGGAAGTCACCTTTAAGATTTTGGATCATAAATGAACTCGGTACCCAATCTAATTTATCATTTGGGTTTAATGGTGTAATAAAAAGAGTTAATTGTGAAACTTAAAAACATTTTAGTGTATGTTTAAATTGTGAAAACATAATCATAAGATGTTGTGGTTATACTATAGTTGAATTGTTATGTTATGCCTAGTCATTTGAAAAAAAAGATAGTGGCCTTAATGTGCATCACATGTTTTCATGTTTTTTATGTGGGTTAATGTTTATTCAAACATATCATGTTTTGTTCATTTCCCTAAGTGATTTCCTGTATTGTCATATAAACTACAATGTAAGTCAAAATAATCTTGTAGTTTTACTGTTGTTTTTGTATGTGTTATATGTGGGTGTTACACTTGGTATCAGAGTGGAGGTTCATGATCTCGGACCTCTGGGACATATTGGAGTAGTATTTAGTATTCATGGTGGTGGTAAATATTGGAAGAGTAATGTGATATATGTTGTAATGTGAACAACTTTGTAATTATGGTATTACAAACACACATGTTGTGCATATCACGTAGTGTGTATTTGTTATCATGTTGATGTTCTTGTGATGAGAGTATTCACTATCCTTTTAGTTGATTTAATGAGGAGTTGATGTGTGATGTGCCACATTGGTGTGTGTGAAAATAAAGTTGTTGTGGATTACGGAGTGTTGGAGTTTCTTGTTAGTATATGGTATGTAGGTGTGTTAATGCATTATATGACATAATTGGTGTATAGTGATTTGGATTGTATCGTGAATTTTCCACCATGTTGTGATGAATTGTGTGTGTCACCATGTTATATAGAAATTATTTTTATGTTGTAATGTTACTCGTTGTGTTCATCATACGTATTATTTGTGTAATATGTGATGGTTCATTTCGTGATTTACGTACATATGGTGAACATATGATCCCTATTATACATTGCTTGCACTTTGGGTGCATTATGTGGTAATGTGATGTATTGAAACCCTTGAAAGTAATTATTTTGTTATACCCTATATATATATATATATATATATATATATATATATATATATATATATACCATGTGTAATACGTTATGGTTAATTTGTGTGAATCACCATTGTGTTTGTGATGTAGTTATGTGTTATGTTGTGAGCCCTACACTAACCAACCCTAAGGTAAATCCGTAAAAGTGTATTTTTGGAGTGAGGAAGTGTGTATTTTTGACCATTCACTCAAGACGAATATAAGATAGAAAGTGGAGTCTTACATAGGCTGAAAACCCACTTTTGTTTGTTTGGTATGTGGGATACTTGCTCAATGGGTGTCATACATATTATGTTTCATGAACACTTTAGACTCAGTAGATGGTGACTTGTACTCATTTCTATCTCCCTATATGGTTATTGTATGGATTCAACCTAAGTGTAGTTACGATTATGTTGAGCCTTGTGGAAGTGGTGGAGGGATGATTTAGACAGATATGATGATAGTTGTATTACTTTATATGTTATTTATGAGATGAGGCTCGATGTTTGAGTGTCATCAGCTCATTGATTACCCCTTTGGTGGTTATATAAGGCCACATAGTTATTGTGATGTGTTATTTCACAATATCTATATATATATATATATATATATATATTGCTAGTAAATTAAACATTTTTTCATTTTCTTGCAAGAACCAACAGTTTTCTTGATTAATGTGCTCTTATATTTTAGGAATTTTAATTTGTTGTTTCATTGACATACAAATTTTTGGCACTAACTATGGCTAATTATCCATTTGCTTTTCTTAGTATTAAATTTATGTACCAAGTTTAAAAAAATTATAGCCTAGACCAAGGCTTTGCATTTTTTCCACTTGGCATTTGAAATGGATCGTTATGTTGGTTCTAATGTCATAATGTGTTGGAATAGGGTCATTGGATTCACCATGGAGTGGTGTAACCTATGGAGCCGCTTCGTTGTATGTGGGTACACCCCAAGGAATTATAGATAACTAGCGGGTTTTCGAACCATGAGTTATTATGTCACTTGGGTTAGAGGTGTTTGGAATCTATGCCCCTAGGGCCATGGGGTGACCGACCTCTTTTAGGGAGCGAAAATGAAAATTTATCTTTATTTCATTGCTTAGGAGGTATATGGAGATGTTTTTGATGTTTTAGGAGGTATATGGAGTTGTTTTGTGATGCTTTGGGAGGTATATGGAGTTGTTTTGTGATGTTTTAGGAGGTATATGGAGTTTTTTATGATGTTTTCGGAGTTGGTGTCATGATTTATGTGTACTCATGTGAGTCTGGTTATGTTTTGTGATGTTGAGGATTGATGCTCCTCGTTGTGGGTATGATTTTGATCCCCTTTTGACACTATGTAACTACAGTTAGTTTCTCCAATTACGTGAAACTTTTATATGTGTACCTATTGGGAATTCCATGTTGTTGTAGTATTCTTATGTTGTGAGTACTTTGTGTCAAGGGCATGTATGACAAGTACTATGTTATGTGGGCTATGCATGTTCTTTCCATGGTTCGATTGAGTTTCTTGTGATGTGATACAGTTGCGGATATATGTAGCTATATGTTTTATGAACCATTAGTTTTGAATTTGGTCCTTATGTGGTATCATGATGTCAGTTATTGTTGGGAACCCTTGAGCATAAGTAAATTAAAAAAATCTTAAAACAATGAAATATAAAGAGCTTAATATTAATAAAAATTATTAAGGGAAAACAATAAAAATAAAACAGGTAATGATGTAAAAGAGAACTTCCAATTTTCACAGAACATTAAAATTAAGGTATCGCCAAAATTAGTTTTCTTTCTTGTCGTCACGTTCTATGGATAGGTTGTTTTATTAAATGATATGGATCCTGATTTTTACCTCCTTACTTGAGAAAAACCTCTTCTAATCTTATCCTTCTATCACATCGAGGATGATGATTTTATAAGGGGACGAAAATGTAATGCCAACATTAACATTAATAAAATGTAATTAAATTAAAAAAAGGGGCGTGGAAAAGTGTTGGGGAAGGATTGGATTGGAAGTGGTTGAAATGGTACATGGAATTAATGGAGGTTGGTTGAGTACGGTAGGTGGGGTGACATAGAAATTGGGATTCCTCAACATCCAGTCATAGTCCAGATCTATCATTCTCCTTGGATAATGATACAAGTGATTTATTTTGTATCTAAGGCATTCAAACCTGTCTTTTTCCTTGCATAATAATACGTTCACCTTACTTGGAGATCTAAAGGCATTTAAACACCTGAAACCCAAGTTAACATTGTAAATTTAGCAACAATTGGATAGTTACAGTGAGGGAAGATGAAATAAGGAGTGTAACACCCACAAAAATTTTCCTGCACGAAACCCAAGAGCAACCTAGGTCAAACTAGAAAAATTATGGAATAATGTTTTTTTAAAAATGTGCCGGCAAAAAGTTTCGAATCAATAGTTGTCACATTCATCATTCTAAGTTACTTCAAATTAATAATATAAATTTCCTTATATAATCCCCATTATAATAAAAAATAATAATGCCCTCAATACCTATGAATAAACTATGTTAGTCTAAGTCTTGGTTTAGTTTCCCCTAAATTTTATTTTGATATAATTTAGTTTACACCAAGCCAAACTTGCCCAAATTAATCCCATGGGTAAAGGGGTCTATTTAATTAATTACTAAAGTTATTTTAATATCACAAGGTGACTAGGTTTAAAAACAAATAACAAGGTCCCTAATTTAGCACAATGGTTAGAAGAATAAACCCAGCCCTTACACAAATAATGTCGACCCTTACAAAGTCAACCCATACATTTAAAATTTAAAATTTTAATTTTACTCAACCACTCCCCACCTACTTTTGTAGGGATGAATCCCATCCATTGGATGGATTCATTTGTGGCCACAAGATCAAAGGATTTCACTAACCCTAAGTTTGCTTGTGAAAGGCTTCTTTCTCTTTTATTTTGACTTATTATTTTTCATTTTGTTTTGCAGATTGCTGGAGGAGAAGGAGGAAGCCATTAGAGGCCATCTCAATCTTTTGGAGAGACATGTCTCGTTTATTTTCTTATTTTGTTTACACCCTCATTTAGGGTTTCAAATTATTCATTTGTTTTATTTATCTCATTATTTTAAGATTTGGCCAAATGGGCATATGGGTTTTGCCCCATTTTAGTGATGTGATCTAATTTGGTATATTTTTTCATTTTTGTAAGAGAATATATATGTGTGTGTGTGTGTGTGTATTTCGAAAAATTTCTTTATTGAATAAACCTTAAATACATACATACATACATACATACATATATAGATACATATATACATATATACATATATACATATATATATATATATATGTATATATTATATATACACATATAGATATATACATATATATATGTATATATTATATATATACATATATATATATACACATACATATACATATATATATATATATATACATATATAAAATGTAATTTTTAGAATGGTTCGGCCGAGGTTTGAATTTACACAGTCCACATAAAACAAGGTCACAGAGACTTATTAATCCGTAGGGGGGATTATTGGACGGTAGTAATGTTTGGGGGTTGTGGGGAGGGTCGTCGACCCCACCTCCCATCCCATTTGTTAATGGGGTGGGAGGTGGGGTCGGTGACACTCCCCTTAACCCCTTTTCCTTTGTAACAGCCAAACAGACCACGTCCAACAAATTTCCTTTATTTGAAATTTATTTTTTTTTGTTTGTTTAATATATACTAACATAACTTTATATATATATATATATATATATATATATATATATATATATATTCACTTTATCAAAATTATTATTAGTATTAATATTACTAATATTTTAATATCAATGCAAATGTCAATGAGTAATATGAATGATATTATTCCCTAAATTTAATTTTACATTCAAAATGTCTTTTAAAATTTGATAGAACTTTGATAAGGATTTAAAACCGACCCTATTTCCTCTTGTATTAATTTATATGAATTTCATATAAAAATTCATGGTAACTATTAGTGAAAATTCACAGCACCTCCAAATGAGTTATGGATCTGCTTTTCCAAGGCAAAGTCATTTGGTGAGATTTCACAACATTGAGCTTTCCCAAAGTGTGGGACCTTTGCAAATGGGGAAATCTCTCCAGAGAAGGTTGGTTCCTCTTCCTAAACTACCTGCCATAAGCTATTCCAGTGCAGGCAAGATAATTTAACTTGATCTAACTTCCAAGGAAACAAGCAAAGAAAGAAAACATGGAAAAATAGAGCCTACACTAAAACGGTGATACACCAGAGAAGGAAAGTGTTGATCATATATCAAAACTACCATGGAACAAGAAGAGGTGAGCAATGGAAAGGATGGACAAGTGCATCACAGACCAAAGATGGATTTCACACAAAAAATGTTCCAAAACTCCATGAAAACAGCTCCAAAACCTGCAATGAACATCCAAACATGCACAAATACCTGTAATGAAGAGAGGCAAGAAGAAAACAACCAAAAAATGAGAAAGAATGGACAAATGCATCACAAAACACATTTTTTATTGCTCCAGAAGTTTACACAGAACATAATTTCATGGGTAAGAGGAAAAAATGCCATTATAGAGTAGGGGAGGAGGTTCAAACTCCATTTTTGACCCTGGGGAAGAAAAGAAGGGAGAGGAAGAGAAGAAGGATGAACAACCTTTAACAAATGAGCCAAAACTAGCTTTTTATGCTCAAACAGAATGAAGAAAATGAGAAAACGTGGGCAAATCGATTTGACATCTCCAACCAATGACAAGATTCATTAAAACAGTAAGGGCACACTCACAAATCCATTTTTCGATACATTTGGCCATGTTGGAGAAGAAACGAGCACCATACTTCATCAATTTTGGTGGTTAGGGGTCAGTTCTACATTTTTTCCCATGCTAGAGACATTTTCCCTGTTTTCTCCCACAAAACTCCATCAAAACTTAAAATTGAAGTGTCCATCGTGTGGAGAATTTCACCAGATTTGCAATAATACCAAAATTGCAAAACTCCAAGCTCTAGTGCGAAAGATATGCCCCTCGGAAGATTTATGAAAAAAATGGCAAAATTAGGGCAAAAATTAGGTTGGCAGGCCAAAACTTGACCTTTTTCCCTTTTTTGTGAAATTGGAAAATTTTCCAAAAATCCTCCGCAGCCCCGCCGCTCCGAGACACATGGCACTTCCTGATTGGCTAAGGAGATATGGCCCATTCTTGCCTTTTGCTATTTTTACAACTTTGGCAAAATTTCCTAGATCCTCCCGGCGCTGCAATTCCCGCCGATGAATGGACACATGGCATCTTTTGATTGATCGGAGGGGATGTGCTTCTATTTTTTCCTTTAGATTTTTTTGCCAAAAATCCAAAAAATCTTAAACTTTCCTTCAACCCCCACCTTGGCACTACCATAGACTTTGACACGTGGCACATCTATGATTAGGTGTGAGGCCTTAAACTAATTTATTCTTCCTCTTTGCGGGCTTTCGGGCTAAATTTTTCCTTTGTGCCTTTTAACCCCAAAAGGGCTAAGTGCCAACAATTTTCCTGCTGGCCCACCAGTGTGCTTCCTTCCCCTCTGCAAGCCTGCGGGCCGGCTTGCAACTTTGTGACTTTTAACCAAAAGGGCTAAGTGCCAAGTTTTCCTCCGCGCCTCCGCTAATTTTCCTTGGCAAAATTTCTTCCTTACCTCCACGGGCCCGCCCAAGGGAAATTTCCCCTCCAAACTCCGCCGAGCCATAACTCAAAAAATACATGGAGTTAGAAGGACTTCTTTACCTTTATGGAAAGGGGAAGAAAAATCCTATATGATGAATCCATTTCTAGAATCTTTTGAGTGCCTGAAATGTGTGAAAATTGAAGTTAAAGCACAAGGAAGGAAAGAATGAAGGAAAGTTAGCCAAAATAAGCAGGGGCTCATTTTAGATAACAATTTTGGTGACTTAGAGGGGTCATCTACTTGCTAGATGAATGTTCAGTGGCTGTTGTTACATCCATTGGGCATGGAGTCAAGCCTGATAATCAAATCTGATTTGAACTATGAAAATTTGACCTGTGAGCCACTTGGAAACCCACTGAAACCTAAAATTGATCCTCACAAAAAAAATTGAATGCACTGTGCAAGAGCATCCAGAACATCACCAAACAACTATGTACAAAATTGGAAATCATACATACCCCAAGTGGGATATACAGAGTGTTCACAAGCACTTATTTTGCTGAAAGAAAACCTACCTACTCTACTCTAACTAAGAGAAAAGGGATCTCAAACAAAGGTTACAACTGGCAGGGAGAAATAGCTTCCCTTCCTAAAAAATGGAAGCCATGCAACTAATTTGGCACTGAACATGGCTAGTTAGATGAGTGGAAAATCAACAAGAATTTGGTCTTCTACCCAAATTAGCAAGGTTTCGACTAAAAACAAATTAGATACCTCTTTTAGTTTCTCTGTATTTGGATTGAAGAGGTAGGGCAGTTGATCCTTGGTGCTTTGCATATCATCCTCATGCTTAGAAGCAAGCATGACTAGTTTTGGCTTCCCCTTTGCCTCCAATGAAGCCAAGTACCTGATTGGGCAAGGTATGGTCCTTTGAATGTGCCCATTGCTTTGAATTTTAACTCCAAAAATGGAGTCTTCTTGTATACCTTCTTGGGTGGATGGCGTAGAAGAAATGATGAATTTCTCCTGCTCTTTCTCTTCTTCCTCCACTAAAGAACATGGAAGATTTAAATCTCCCAAACTTGATTCCAAAGAGCTATTATAAGATACAGGTTGTTGCAAATGAATGCTATCCTTCATGGCAGAAATTTCTTGTGTTTGGAAGATGAATGATGAAGGAGAAAACAATTTGATTTCAATTGGTTCCTCTCCATCAAAACAATCCTTCAAATCTGACAGATAAACTACCTCCTTGTTGTCCTGCTACAAATGCTCAACCTCTTCCATGGTGTTCGATTGATTTGCAACTTGATCACCATGGTTATCTTCATTCTCAAAGATGAAGTTTGAAAGATCAAACTCTTCTTCAACATTAGAGCTTGAAGAGAATGAAGTAGAAGGAAGAACTGAAGGTTCTTCTATAGCCTATTTTGAGTTCAAAGCTCTTGGACCTACATTTTTCTCCTCCACAGCTGGAATGTGCTCCTCTTCTTTTGGATTTGGAGTAGCTTCTCCTTCCTCTGCTACTTGAAGACCATATTGCTCTTGAATGAACTTCTTCCTCTAGCATGAATTTTGTCAAATCAAACTCTTCAATATGTTGCTCTACAAGGACTAAGTTGGGACTACAAGATTTTCTTTAGAGCTTTCCTTTCCATGGCTGATTGTGCAACTTGAATTGGACCAGCATTTTCTTCAAGTAGAGTGCCAACATGGACACTACACTCTGAGCAACTTGATGACTGATCTTATTGCTTCTCTGCTGCTATAAAATCAGCCTTGGCCACCACTGGCTCATCAACTTTAATCTCCCATGAAGGCTTAACCATCAAGGGGATCTTTGTTATCCCAAATTTGAGAGCCAAGCTTACCAAACTTCTAATTTTTTCTTCTTTGTTTGGCTCTTCTTTTTGTTGTTCTCCTTGACTAGATTTTTGATTGTTTTCTTCCCAACATGGATTTGGGAAAGCAAGAGGAGGGATGGGTTGGGTTTCAACTAGTTTTGTAATTATTTGTGGTGGAGGGGAAGGTGGAACTTCTTGTTTGTTTAGAGGGGATGACTGTTTGGAAGGAAAAAGGATAGAAGAATTGAGATGAGGTGGAAGACTAGGGAATGGAGAAATGAAATCAACACTTGGGGAAGAATTCAATGGGAAGCTTAGAAATTGAATCCCAAATTTAGATGGTGTTGCTTGAGGAGTAAAGAGAAAATTACCAAATAATGGTGTAGAATTTACCCATTGACAAGGTTGTCTAACACCAAGTTCATAGGCCTCTATCTCTACTGTTGATTGTGCAAGTTGGGGCAACATCTCCACCATGAATTACAGCTTCTCCTAAGGGATGAAATGTCTTGGAAAAGGGCTAACCCATAGACAAGGTGCCCTAAAACCAATCTAAAATTCCTTCATTTGTGCTAAGCCCCTTGACTAAACCATGCCAACCTCCATTTTTTAGATCTTCTCCAACAAATCTACATTTTCTTCTTGACTTGCCTCACATATGCTGTATACCCTTGTGCTTGACATGCTTCATAGCCAAACTAACTATGGTATTTCTCAGATAGGTATGTGTATTGGTTTTGGATTTGATAAAAATGTTGATCTAGAGGATTTGAAAAACATGTTGGAGGTGAGAAACATTATTGTTGTAAATGCAAATTCAATGAGGGAAATTAAGTCATGATTGCACAAATTCAAGGAATGGAAAAGAATGAAATGAAAAGAAAATGGAATGAAAAATGAAATAAAATGAATGGAAAGAAGGTCTGCAACTTCTGAGATGGGTTTTTGACTAGATAGAGTCACTAGATGTGCTTGCAAGTTCCTCCAAAGGATGAAATACTTCACCAAGAGCACATCAACTTGATGAGATGAAGTATGAAGACCTCTTGGTCCCAATGGGCATACCAAAACTATTAGTGCAAATTCACAGTACCCCCAAATGTCTTATGGATCTACTTTTCTAAGGAAAATTCATTTGGTGTGATTACAAAACATTGAGCTTTCCCAAAGTGTGGGATCTTTGCAAATGGGGAAATCTCTCTAGAGAATGTTGGTTCCTCTTCCTAAACTACCTACCACAAGCTATTACAGTGAAAGAAAGCAAATATAACCTAATCTAACTTCCAAGGAGATAGGGAGAGAAAGGAAACTAGGAAAAAATAGAGCCTACACTAAAATGGTGATACACCAGAGAAGGAAAGTGTTTGATATCCATTAAAACTGTCATGGAACAAGAAGAGGTGAGCAATGGAAAGGATGGACAAGTGCATCACAGACCAAAGATGGATTTCACACAGAAAATGTTCCAAAACTCCATGAACATAGCTCCAAAACCTGCAATGAACATCCAAACATGCAAAAATACCTACAATGAAGAGAGGCAAGAAGAAAACAACAAAAAAACAAGCAAGGATGGACAAATGCATCACAAAACATGTTTTTTATTACTCCAGAAGTTTACACAGAACATCACTTCATGGGTAAGAGGAAAAAATGCCATTACAGCACAAGGGAGGAGGTTCAAACTCCATTTTCGACCCTGGGGAAGAAAAGAAGGGAGAGGCAGAGAAGAAGGATGGACAACCTTTTACAAATGAGCCAAAACTATCTTTTTATGCTTGAACAGAATGAAGAAAATGCGGGAAAATAGATTTTACATCTCCAACCACTAACAAGATTCATTAAAAAAGAAATGGCACCCTCATAAATTCATTTTTTGATGCATTTGGCCATGCTGGAGAAGAAACGAGCCCCATGCTTCATCAATTTTGGTGGTTGGGGGTCGGTTCTACATTTTTCCCGTGCCAGAGACATTTTCCCATTTTTCTCCCAAAAAGCTCCATAAAATTTTAAAATTGAAGTATCCATCATGTGGATAATTTCACCAGCTTTCCAATGATTCCAAAATCATGAAAATCTAAGCTCTAGTGCAAAAGATATGCCCCTTTGAAGATTTAGGGAAATAATGGTGAAATTAGGGCATAAATCGGGTCGGCCGGCCAAAACTTGACCTTTTTCCCCTTTTTGCGAAATTGGAAAATTTTCCAAAAATCCTTTGTGGCCCTGCCATTCTAAGACACGTGGCACTTCCTGATTGGCTGAGGAGATGCAGCCCATTCTTACCTTTTGTTATTTTTGCAACTTTGGCAAAATTTCCTAGATCCTCCCGGCGCTCTGATTCTAGCTGATGAATGGACACGTGGCATATTTTGATTTCTCAGAGGGGATGCATTTCTATTTTTTCCTTTGAGAAATTTTGACAAAAAAGCCAAAAAATTTAAAGTCCTTCCGCCCCCCACCACTCTGCCTTGACACGTGGCACATCCTGATTAGTTGCGGACCTCATACAATTTATTTTCCTTTGTAGGCTTTCGGGCCAAATTTTTCCTTTGAGTTTTTTGCCCAAAAGGGCTAAGTGCCAACAATTTTCCTGCTGGCCCGCCAGTACGCTTCCTTCCCCTCCGTGGGCCTGCGGGCCGGCTTGTGACTTTGCACCTTTTAGCCAAAAGGGCTAAGTGTTAAGTTTTCCTCCTCACCTCCACCAATTTTCCTTGGCAAAATTTCTTCCTTACCTTTGCGGGTCCACCTCGGGGAAATTTCCCCTCTAAACTCCGTTGAGCCATAGCTGAAAAAATACAAGGAGTTAGGAGGACTTCTTTACCATTCTAGAAAGGGGAAGAAAAATCATATCTGATGAAGCCATTTCCAGAATCTTTTGAGTTCCTGAAATGTGTGAAAATTGAAGTTGAAGTGCAAGGAAGGAAAGAATGAAGGAAAGTTAGCCAAAATAAGCAAGGGATCATTTTGGATAACAGTAACGTAATGCTATGTTTACATACTCTAATAAGGCTATAGTCTAAGTAGTAAATAACCAATTCCTTTACTCCACTAGATTTATGAATTAATCTATTTTATTAACCAAGAAAATGACAAGGAAATTTTTAGTTGTTTCCATCTAAGAATACAAAATTTGACTTTCTTTCAGCAATACAATGAATGAAAAAATATAACTTATCTATCCATCATATGTCTTCCAAAAAATACAATATAAATTGATGTTTCTTTCCT
Organism: Taxus chinensis; assembly: GCA_019776745.2. Lineage (NCBI taxonomy): Eukaryota > Viridiplantae > Streptophyta > Pinopsida > Cupressales > Taxaceae > Taxus > Taxus chinensis. Next base: position 170,365,041 of record CM034153.1, read on the forward strand.
TCAACATACAAATTTCAAATATTCCCACAAGAGGTTTACAACAAGATTTTCCAATCATTTTTAAAATAAGAATAACACACCTAATGAAGGCTACAATTCCACTAAAATGAGAACAAGATTTTTTCTCTATCAAATCACATTTCTATTACATCAACTTGATTTGCTAAAATGCTTTTCTTTCCCACATGCATTACAATCTTAATAACAAAAAATCAATACAACTTTTCTTTTCAAAACAATACAAAAATCTTCCACTTGAATTGGGAGTTTTTACAAGAAGGAAACTATAATGAAATACATTTTGTATTCTATTATTGCTCCAAAAATCAAATCTCCAACCAAGCTCCATCTTCTCTTCACTTGATCACAACAACCAAAAATGGGGGAGAGGCAACACTCTCCACCCAACCAAAACTTCAATGAGAAGAAGCAATTCTTCTCATTGGCCCCTGAGCCTCAACCAGAAGGAAATAAATGATGGATCCAACACATGGAAATTCTAAAATCATTCCACACTTACTTTCAAGCAACAAGAACACAAGAAATATAACCACAAAAAAACACTCATGTTTAAAGACAACAACCTCCTAAAACAATGGTTCCAGAATAAGCCAAGTAGAGATAGGAACATGGGGGGTGCCCTTATGCCTCCCAAGGGTATGGATTTCCCACATATAAAATCCTCCACAACACAATCAATCCCAAAATATATTATCCCTCCCCACAACAACAAATATGTGTCTCTTATTCCTCCCTCACTCTTATGCCTCCCTCTCTCTTATGGCTCCCACAATACACAAAATAATAAAATAGAATAAGGTGAGGCATCCAAAACCCACTCCCTCCTAAACAAACAAAGAAGATCTTATGCCTCCCAACATATTTCATCCCCATTTCCAAATCTCAACACAACCTAAGGTAAATTTACTACCCAAACTTCAAAGAAGAATAAACATCCATATAACACATAACATACAAGAAAAAAAGAGTGCAAGATCCTACCTTGCCATGATAATGCTCCACTTTTCAATAAAGTCCCAAAATATTTAAAACTCAAGAAACTCATAGCTTCCTTATACTCCAAAAAGCAAGCACTCCAAAAATCCAAGAACCAAAACCAAGCAACCCCCTTTACTTCCCAAAAGTTTCAATAAATAAAAAAGAGGGGGAGGGAGATGATGTGGCTCCATGTAGGATGCTACATCATTTCTTCTCCACTCCACATCACCCAAGTCAAACCCATACTCCAAGGAAAAATAAATGGGTGGTTGATAGGTATGACAAACCTCTTACACACACCACTCCAACCCATACCCTTAAGGACAAAGGAATAAACACATGTAAGAAAGTGTAATTAAAACACACCTTTTGCCTTCCAAAACACACAATGGGGTCTATTTTTGACCCCCCAACCCATAGGTATGATTGGTATAATAAATTAAGAGGTGTGGGACAAGTTTAAATTGTCCCACAAGCCTCCAAAATTGGCCCTTAAGAAAAAATCCGAATTTCCAAGAAGGGGTAGAGTGTACAACACTCAAGATCACATACACTTCACTTACAACACATAAACCAAAGACCCATGTAATCTAATAAATGACTTATTTTTATCCCATCCATAATTAGTTTAGTAACATGATTAATTTACTAATATAAAAACAAATTAAATAAATGATAAAAGGGAGTTACATCACCATAAAATCACATACACTAAAATTAAATAAAGGAAAATAAAATAATAACACACAAACCCCTTGGTCACAATTGGAGGTAATTCCCCCATGGGGACTTCCTAACAAAAAATAAAAACCAACATGATATAACACAAGTTTCCATGGTGACCATTGTTGAATCCATATAGAAATCTGATGTGGTTGGTCTCCAATCCCCCTTTGATTGTTGTGATATAATCACCTGGAAAACACTCAATACCTCCTTCAACCTCATGGCCACATCAAGACATCCAAGGTAAAATATATTCATATAAATCCACAATCATCCATATATACATTAAATCATCATCTAGGAAAATAATGTTACTATTTTAAAATTACAACAACATCTCAATTTTATAGTTCATCAATACCAATAAGATCACAAGATTAGTACACTACTAAATCCTACTCAATATGATGAAAATGTCGAATGTCAGAAATAGATATAAATATGTCAACAACACATCATCATTAATATAAAATGTCTCTCTAAGAAATCTACATGATCATACTATGAATTGAAAGCCATAAATAATCAAAGTATCTCTATCGTCTAATCATCATTCTAAGTAAAAATGATACAATAATATCTAGGTATATACCAACAGTAAGTGAAATCAAAATGTAATAAGTTTTGACGGGAAGTGGGCACTACATCCCCCTCCCCTTAGACTTGACTTCATCCTAGAAGTCACTGAAATAGGTGTGGAAACTGGACCCCTAGCAATGTAGCATCCTCCCATGTAGCAGTATCATCATACATGTGCCACTGGACTCGAACCTGGTCAATCTCTTTACCTTAAAGGCCCAGGGTCCTACACTCTAAAATATAGATGGGATCCACCATCACCTGCCCCTGATCCTTCACCTACAATGAGGTATAATCTAATACATGAGAAGGATAAAAAATGTATCTCCTAAGTACAGAAACATGAAACACATCGTAGATGTGAGACAAGCTAGGTGACAATGCTAGACAATAAGCCAAAGGACTCATAAGCTCCAAGATCTCAAAGGGACCCAAAAATTTAGGAGAAATCTTAGAGCATTTTCCATAACAGATAGGGCTCTTATGAGGCTTGACATGAAGAAACACCTTCTTGCCCACCTCAAAACTACAATCTGTACTATGTTGATCCGCATACTTATTTTATATGTCCTGAGCCTCCTGCAATCTCTTCCTGATCATAACAACCTGCTACTCCATATCCTATAGTAAATCTGGCCCAAGGTAAACCCTGTCCTCTAGCCTGTCCCAACTAAGAGGTGTCCTGTACTCTCTACCATAAAGTGCCTGAAAAGGAGCCATGCCTATTGAACTCTGAAAACAATTATTGTAGGAAAACTCCACCAAGTAAAAATACTCCTCCCACCTCAACTAATGGTCCATGACATACATCCTAAGCATGTCCTCCAAGATCTGATTCACATGCTCAATTTTCCCATTTGTCTCAGGGTGATAGGCTTTACTGAAATTGATCTTCATCTCGAGAGCATACTGCATCGTAGTCCAGAAGTACGAAGTGTACAAGGGATCACGGTCGCAAATGATCTTATGTGAAATCCCGTGTAATTTGACAATCTCATCAAGGTATACCTGTGCCACTGCACTAGCTATGTAGGTGGTCTTCACAAGAAAAAAATGAGCCACTTTCATCAATTTATCCACCGTGACCATGATGGCGTCGTGGTGGTATCTCGAAGTCGGTAACCCAAATATGAAGTCCATGGAAATGGTGTCCCATTTCCACTCCGGTATGGCATGAAGGAAGAGAAGGCTAGCTAGATGTTGATGCTTGACCTTCACTTTCTGACACTCTAAGCAGTGTGACACAAACTGAGCCATGTCTCTCCATAGTCCCCTCCAATGGTAGAACTATCTCAAGGTGGTGTGCATATTCTTCACCATGGGATGGGCTGAATAAGTTACATGATGAGCCTCATTCAAAATGTCCTGCCTCAAGCCTTCATCTCTAGGAATATATATTCAGACTCTGTGCCTGAGAAGGCCATCTGTTTCTAATTAAAATCCATCAAATCTCCCCTCAAGGGGTCTCTGAGACTGAATCTCTTCTCTAGTTATAAGGTAGAATTTGTCGTGAGGAAGCTACTGTAAAATCCTACTACATAAATATGTACTCATTGAAGTATCCATAGCCACATGTCTCCATTTACTTAGGGAATTTGTAACCATGTTCTCATTCCCCTTCCCATGCTCTATTTCCATGTCGTACTCACAAAGTAACTTCATCTAATGCCGCTGACGAGCGTTGATATTGGGATTTGTGAAGAGGTGATGAAGACTCAAGTGATAAGTCCTGAGTTTAAATCTCCAGCCAAGAAATAAATGTCTCCACCACACAAAAGTGTGCATAACTGCTACAAGCTCAAGCTCATGAGTCAGATAATTGAGCTCATAATCCTTGAGTTTGTGAGACTCAAAAGCAACTACTTATGCCCTCCTGCATCAACACACCTCCAAGTCTTGCCAAAGAAGCATATGTGCAAAAAAATAATTCACTCTAAGGGTCTGGTACCACAAGAATAGGTGCTATCGTGAGGCATTCATTTAGTTTCCTCAAGTTCTAGTCACATCTATCTGAACATACATACTTCTTCCCTTTTCACTGAAGGGAAGTGATGGCCTTCACAACCCAAGAAAAGTATTGTAAAAATATCTTGTAGTATCCGACAAAAACCATGAAACTACACACCTCAGTCACACTAGTGGGTGCCAACCAATCCATAATAGCTCAAATCTTGGAAGGATCGACTGTGATACCTTCCCCAAAAATGATGTGGCCTAGATAATGCACCTATGTTTAAAAGATCACACACTTCTCTAGGTTCTCATAAAGATGATTCTCACAAAGAAATTATAGAACCTCGCGAAGTTCTTCCTCATGCTCCTCATGTGTACGTGAATATATCAGAATTTTGTCAAGGAAAATGAGCACAAAGTCATCAAAAAATGTCCTGAAAAACCCCATTCATTAAGCTCATGAACACTGTGGGGACATTCGTCAGATGAAAAGGCACTAATGTGAACTCGTAGTGGCCATATCTTGTACAGAAGGCTGTCTTAGAAATATATTCCTCTATGATCCTAAGCTAATGTAACCTGACTTAAGATCTATCCTGGAAAATAGTGTAGCCCTCTTCATTTGATCAAATAAATCATCAATGCGCAGAAGGGGGTAATGATTCTTGATCGTTACTTTGTTTAGCTAGCGATAATCAATAAACAAACGCAGAGATTCATCCTTCTTCTTTAAAAAAATCACCGGTGCACCCCAAGGGGATACATTATGATGGATTAATCCTTACTTAAAAATTCCCTCAAGTTTTAACTTGAGCTCATAGAGCTCAGGGGTAGTCATGTGATAAGGTTCTCGCGAGATAGGATTTGTGCCATGTTGTCACCCTAAAAATTCCCTCATTTTTCAAAGAAAAATTTCAAAAAAAATTATTCAGTTTTATTTGGAAGGGTTCTGGTAAAGAGAGAAATTCAAAAAGTTATAAAATTCCATTCTTTAGAGTCATTTTTAGTGTTTAGTGGCTAAGTAAGATATTTTTGTCCCATGTGTCCTAAGTGTCGTCGAGCCTCCACTTCACCGATTTAGCACTTTCTCTGCACTACTCTACTTACATCTAAGTCAGAAATTTTCATCCCGCATGTCCCAAGTACACATGGGCCTCTTGTTCACCAATTCACCACTTTTCTGACATTACTTTGCTCATCAGATTTTTCAAGTTTACGCATCTTTTCGTGTCCCCGCGGCCCATGGACCATCTGTGCTCTACGAACCCACTTTTCCACAACAGCCGAATCAGCTCCACACGTCCCGCATGTCCCAATGTCCTGTGGACCATTTTTCCTCTCTTGACCCAAATTTTCTGCAATACTCTTGGATTGGGCATTTTGGCTTTGCACATCCCTCATCTCCCAATGTCCCATGGACCATTCGGGCCAGTTTTTTCTGCTTCTTCCACTTTTTATATTTTTGAGTCAGTGTGAGGGCCATTTATTGCACATTCATGTTTTTATCTCTCCATTCATTTCAACTCATGTCTAATTAAAGAGATGTAACCATTCATTAATTTTTGAAATTGCTCGCTCATTCCCTCCCACTCGTGATTGTGTAAATCAAGTCATTTCCCGCATCTTTACTTCTATACTTTCTCTTGCAAGGATTATTTCGAGGTTGTGATATAATCCATTAAAATTTATATTCCCTCTACCTCTATCATGATTAAAATTTAGTATCAAGGGCACAAACACCTCTCCTCCTTGGAAACCTTTGTGCCTAACATCGGTGACAATGAAGCTCAACATCTAGACCTTGATGATTTTTGGAGCATACGTGGATGTGATAACCCTACTCCCATCGCTCAAATGATAAAAAAAAGTGGGATTGCTTTTGTAGGTGGTTTTCCTATGTCTTTTTAGTGTGTTGATACCATGATCACTTGCGGGGGTTGTTTCAATCCAGAATCCAAAGAAATTGTTAATGTACATGGTGAAGTAATTAAGTGACTAGATTCTGAAGCTATCCATATTGCCCTGTGCATCCCAATGATGGAAGGTTCTAATATCCTCACCCTTCCTTAAGAAAAAGAATTATTTGACAAGGATAGTGAGAGACATAAGGCCAGGGTAACTAAATCATGGGTGAGAAACCCTAAAAAGGGAGATGTTGACAAGTTTTGCACTTCTAAAAAAATGGGCAACTCGAAACTTTGTTACGATGGATAGCATTGTTGAAGTATACATAAGCTAGGGGAGATCACATTAGCTTATGTAATTATTTCTGATTTATTTAAAAGATTACATGAAATCTCTAACTATGTGTGACTGTTACAAAATGTAACTAGATCACATAGTCTGCAATTTCATGACCATCCTTAGCAAAAGAACACAAGCCTCGAAGGACAGTTGTGTTGTCTTGATGAGGACATCCAATTGCAGAGTAGGTGAAGTGTAAAGTTTTGGAACAACAAACATAAGTGCAGATCATAGAAAATCAGAGTTCATTACTGAATGTTACAAGTTCTATACAATGTTCTTTCCTTCATGATTAAGACATTCAATTATGTTACTGAGTTGTTTAGTTCATTATACAATCCATATAGAAAGTAGAAATGAGGAAAGAGATATACAACTCATTTACATAATTCAATACTTTATTCACAAGGAGAATCAAATGTTTCCCACAAAAGCCATGTGGAGTGTAACTGAAAAGTAAAGTACAGCTACTGAAATCAAAGGTACACATGCATGGAAGAGAAAGTAAAGAGTATGAAGTTAACCCATCATTTCCTTGGGATTTTATTTCTTTGATCGTGAAGTATATTTGCTCCAGCTTTCTTCATCTCCATTGTAGAGGCCACTGTACCTGTAAAGGAAAAATTTAACTGTCATTTACAAGCTCAGGGTTAATCATATTGCTACACTATCTTATTTTGTCCATATGAATCTTCCCCTAACAGTAGATATATTCTACTTGAAGGATTAGAACTGCATACATGCTTTTTCACCTGGGAAGAAAAAAAAGAAAATGAAAAGAAAGAAGAAAACATGGACATAAGAGAGGCCAAAAATCCTAATTATTTTTCTAACTAATTTCTTAAGTCTGCAGGTATAGGTTGCAACCAAATGAGAGAATTTGAAAAAGTCATAAGCCACATGCTAAGTTAGAAAGAAGAATATAACTTAAGTTTTCACTAACATGTTTGAAAAATAGAAGAAGTAAAAGTATCAGAATGAGAGACTGGAGGAGAGAAGTACACTTATTTCTAGTTACAGTAGAAGAAGAAGAAACGGATTTCAAGAAGCTGAAGATAAATAGTAAAAGGGAAATAGCTGAAATAGGATGAGAGAGAATATTTTGGGAAAATTTTGACAGGGCTTCGCCATGTGAACAGGGCATTTACAACTTTTCATCATGTTGTTTCAATTACTACATGCTTTAAAAGAACTATGCAAATCAAATAAGTGATACTAGAAAAAGAAAAACATTATATGATCAAGATAAACATCTAGCATACTTTTCAGTTCTCAAATAGCTATATCAGTTCAGCGTACAAGAAAGATGTGAATCCTTTCTGTATACATTTTTCTTGATTAGAAAATACAACTACTATTTCTGGAAATGCATTAAGGAAAAGATTCTGGATAAATTTTGCTAGGGCTTTGCCTTGTAAAATCAACAATTCAGATTTTTCAGCATACATATCATATATGTAATGAAAGGAAATACAGTATATAATGTAGAAAAGAAATGGACTGCACTTTCAGTCATCATACTGAACATAGTGCTTAGAGCATTCATAATACGAAAATTGAAGTAATTTTATAAATTACATCCTTCTATGATTTCCAATTTTCAAAAATAAAGGAAAAGTATGAATCACAGCTCTTTATACTAAACATAATATCAAAGAAGTACAACTAATTTATGCAATGAAATGGATCAAGAAAAGATTAACAACAGGTTCATCATAGAACAGTTGAGGCTCTATCTGATTACAATGGATGAATATGAAGGAGCTAAAAGATGCCATTAAAGGAAAATACAGAGTAAGATGCATCTTAAGAACACTTCTAAGTTACAAAACACAAATTTTATTAATGCAAATCTAATCATTATACGAAAGTGAAATAGGAAGTGTAAAATAGTCAGAAATTGAAGCTATATGGAACTCCATGCCATTAACTGAACCAAATGCTTCCGGTATCATAAACAGAATGAAGATCTCTAAATGATAAACAGTGACAGCCAAGTATTAAGTGCATTTTTCAACTGGCTCTGAGATATTTGACTCAGTCAAGCTTGAAGTTAACGGAGAAATTTTTCAAAAAGGTTAAATCCATGAATGATTGAAACTATGTTATGGCCAACATAGAACATATATCAAATCACAGAAGGGAGCTAATTATTAGGGTTTCATGAGGTCAAAAGAGTAAAAATGATAGAAGTCTCAGATCTTAGAAAAGGTCAGGCATAGAGACTTCAACAACACATTCACCAACATGAAAGGATAAGTATAAGGCTCAAATACAGATACTCAAAACTCAAGATCCATAAAGATCTATAAATCATGAATACTGATTGAAGCCCCATAATGAAATCGAAGGATTCAACACAAAATAAAAATGATAAAGGCATTTCTTAAGAAAAGTCGAATACCCATGAGAGGAAATGAGTTTCAAGCTCGAGATCAAAAAATGAGTTTCATAGCTTGAGATCTCAAAGTTACACAAGATATGTAAAGAAGGAGACAAAATACCAGTATGCTTCGAATATCAAAGTATTTACAAATAGAGGTAACTATCATGCTCAAGGGAGATCAAGCTCGAATAGCATAGAAACTTTAAAAATTGTAGAGGAAAAATGAATCTCAAAATAGATGATGCGAGTAATGTATGGTTCACAAAAAACCAGTTTAGGCCAAAAGGTCTAATATAGAAAACTCGAGCTAAAAAAATAGTTGCGATGGCAGCTAGCCAAGGAGAAAGCAATCACACAGAAATTTCTAGATTTTCGTTTCATTTTCCAAGGTGAAATCACAAATAGGTCATATCAGAAAATATGAAGATCTACAAGTTTGACAAACAACAGTCATCATTCCAGGTAAAAAGCTCAAAACTCTATGCATTCCAGAAATGGATACTTACAATTTTCAGGCAACAAATTGAGCTCGAAGACTCAATCACAAGGACCAAATATGAGGGAAAAAGTTAAAGTACAGCTGAAATGAAATGGGTTTTCGAGCTCTGAAATAACACTTACCAAAAAAATCAAAGATATTTATAGTCCTCGTAGAACTCCATATCACACAGAAATGCAGACCCAATAGAGCTTAGAAAACCAAAATCGTGCTCAAAATTCATGATACAAAAATTAAAAAGGATGATCAGATCTTGCAAGAATGGATCCAACCCGGAGCTAAGAATAATCCAGAAGCTGGCTATAAAGTTTGTCATAAAGTTTAAAATCCTAGCAAGTTAAGCTCAAAAGTGAAGAATACAGAGGGCTGAAATCCTTACCACATAATCCAAGCTTTCGAAAAGGAGAAACCGAGCCTCGAAAATGATCACACAGAGCTCAGAAAGCTAAAAACCTTAGCTTTATAAAGCTCAACGATGGAGGCCATTTAAAGGTTAAAGACTCAAAGAAATATACACATGGTTGAAGGCTCAGGAGGCCAAAAAAGGAATTGATATACCGTAAGCTCCAGAAGCTTCGAGCTTTAGGAAATACAATGGAAACAAAATTTTTTTCCAAGGCTTCACCCGAAAATCAGATGTGAAGTGAGAAAATTGGACTAGCTCAAGTGTTTTAACTTACCCACCAGAACTTTAGCTTAACCTAACCCTAACCAAGGGTAAAGAATCAACGGCTCAGTTTCACCAAGTACAACGATCAAATGGCCAAAGATGATGCACAGAGATCAAAACAATCAACCATGATCAGATCTCGCCACCGACCATCATTCAATGCAAAATAGAAAACCTAACCACAGGTAAAAAGATCGATGGTAATTAAATACAGAGGTACAAAGATCAAGGGCTCAAGATGATGAGCAAATTTCAAAACAAACTCAACATTTGAATTAAGTTACCACCGACTGAGTTTACCAAGGGGTGAGCCATCGTGAGGAGGGGGACAACCCACATGGTCAAACAAATAATCATTTCGAAGACTTCTCAAAGTCTAAACCATATACCATGCAATATATCAATAATCAAAAAAATATGACCAAACTTTGTAAGCAATGATCACCGAAAAGGTGATTTTTAACCTTATATGCTACCAATGTAATGAAAAGACCGACAAATTATATGCATGGTATATTATCAAAAGGGTGGTGAATGTGGTTAGCATACATGGCCATGTAAAATGGTCGACCCTTTTTATATGCTAAGTCCACAAGGTGGCCAAACCAAGTAGATCAAAGGTGGTGCCCACTTCAAAGAGGTTGGGTAAAGTTGTAAAGTGTCACTCATGTGACCACTCAAGAAAAGTGTCAACATTAGATTTAAAAGGTGGTCCCAATCAGGATTAATGTTTAGATGAATAATTATTTTGTAAATAGTGCTAAGTATTATAATTATTTACTCATATACATAAATTTGTATTGTGGCATGCTTCACAAGAAGACATGAACAAAGAAGATGACGAATTTGCATTCTCAAAGAAGGAATAATTTCCTAGACAAGCAATTGTATTATTAGAAAATTATTAACCCATTCTTTCCTTAAAAAATAGAATAATCAACTTCAGTTTGACTGTATTGTATTTAAGGCCATTAACGTTTTTTTTAAACTACATGCTCTAGTTTGTATTATTTTATCCTTTTATTTATTAATTAAATAAAGGATAAAATTAGGACGCATCGGCGAGTACAAGCCTTAGGCTATTTTTAGGAAGGGTGGGAAAATTTATTTTGCTATATATTGTGTGCCCTTGCAAGGCACGAAGGATTTTTTGGTTATAGGAGTACTGAAGCAATTTCTACTAGTTTAGCCCTCTGAATGTGAAGTATTTTATGCCTTTCCAAGTTATTTTGTAGTCTTGTGTATGTTTATATTAATCTCGTGAATGAAAATTCCCTGATCAATCACTTTACCTTGCTGCAAATTCAGTCTTTTCTACTTAATTTTAATGTGCATGTTAACGTATTAGTACTGTTTTGAATCTCCCTTAGTATAATCAAGTGTTTTTCCCTTAGATATATTGTAAAAAGACATTAATTGGTTCATGCATCAATAATCCTTTGCAAATCAGTTATGCATTTTACTCAGTCAAATTTCTCATACAAATTTGGTGTATCACCTTAGTTTTAATTATTTTATAGTCATCTTTTACCCTAGAACTCCCAAAAATTAGTTTAGTATACACTAAGAAGGAACTAGCCTTTTAATCCCGAAGATTCACCTCATAATAGGTATACCCATAGACCTGAGGTGTCTCCATTGTATCTACGAGAGAGAGAGAGAGAGATCATTTTTGCAAGCTTAGAAAATCTGCAGCCATCTCTATACAGGGAGCACTTTCGAGAGATAACATTTTTTGACATGCCCGGTGGGACAACGAATCAGATCTGCATGCAAGTTACAAATTCTAGAGTAGATCTAGAGTAGATTTACAACAAATAAAAGTTACTTTTAGGAGTAAGCTGCAGCAATTTATTCTAAATATTTTTTGATCTTTTGGCGACTCTGAAAAGTTGATTTTAGACCAGTATTGCAGCATGTTCCATCCCTAAAGTAACTATGAGATCATTGGTAAGAGAAATTCCTCATGAGTTTGTTTCTTTAACTTTGAATTCTGCTAGAAGGAGAAGAGTTGGTAATACATTACACTATAATAGACCTGGTTTTGATAACCCTCCTCCTGATATTCCTTCACCACGTATCAATTTTACAATCCATATCACAGTTTTTCCAATGGCCCTTCAACCACCTAGAAATCCTTTTTGACCTTTACTAATGGCAGCTCCATTAGTAACTCTATTTTACCATGATATTCCCAATGATGCCATGAAAAGTTTAGCATTATTTCACTGGTGAAAATCAAGTTACACCTTTTGAACATATTAAATATGTTGCATTCATATATGCAGTCCATAATATCACTCATGAAGATGGGCTTTAAGAATTTTAGTTGCATCTTTTAGAGGACAAAAAGCCTTGCAATGGTATAGAAATCTAGAGATTGGACAGCATAAGATCTTGGGATAAGTTAGGTGAAAAACTACTAAAACAGTTCCAAGAAAATTCAGACCATTTATCCCTCATAGATACAACTATCTACTATCAAAGAGAGCGACAACCTCATCCAAGTATATGACTAGTTTAACATCCATTTTGCTAGGAGCTTGGGAAGCAGAATCCCAGCAAGTACTTAAGCCTCAAGCTGTCTCTACGCTTTCCTTCTATTAACATGTTGATGCATTAAATAGTGATAATTTAACAACTATGGGATTCTAAGTATTCCATGGGAGGTGAGACTCTTACTTTCTCATGAACTTGCTAAGCCTGCAAAGCTTAAATACAACCTTATTCAGGTCAGAAGATTAACACTAAGGTCCTACAATGTCATTTTTGAGCGGATTTAGACCCTATTCCATAAGAATTACAATTGTGGAGCCTAGAAATTGTAGCGGAATCCCCATGATATTTTTAAAGCCTTGCCACCATTTTATTTAAGCTGATCAATTGAAAAAATACTAGCATTGCATAATTGCATGACCTGGATCAGTGGTCCTTATTAGCAAAATCATGCCAAATAGTGCATCCTTACCAACAAAATTAAAATTGCAGGTAGCCTTATCAAGAAAGGCAATTTGATCTGAACAGCTTCCTAGTACATGCTAACTAATATGGTTACAGTATAAATGGAAAGAATTTAGCCTTGTAACATCTTCATTCAGCTGCAAATTGCCCAAATGCTTTCCTGCAACCTGAATATTGTTGTGCATCAACCTCAATACTGAAGCCTTGTTCATGCCTCAAATGGAGAGTGGGACAGCAAGAAAATCAGGAGAAAAAACTTGAATCAGAATTTGGTCCTTAGCTTCAACTAAGATTATGGAACTCAGGTTAGTTATCAATTCAGAAGATTGGCTCAATTCCAAAAGCCTCATTCTCCAGAATGCAAAAACAGCAATTAATCAGACCTTTAGAGCAATCTGATTACTGATGATTAGCTACAGGTTTCAACTATTAGATGGTGTTTCTAACCTGTTTATGGATGAAAAATTTTACAGCTTGAAGCAACATGACTACATGATCCGATTTAAGGAAGTTAAGAACAAATATTTAAAGTCTGTATTGTATGCATGCAGAAAATACACCACTTCCCTTGTTATCTAAAACAGTTGAATCTCATCAAAAGGGATTTGGAAGCTTCATTTTAATATGGAGCTAAGAAAAAGAAAGGACATCGCGAGTAGGTTTGATGCTCACTTCCCTGACAACAAAAGGTATTTCTCAGCTTCATGAAGTCTCCAACTAACATGCACTTCTAATGTAGCATAAATATGAAGCATTAATTCATGGCTTGGAACACTTGATCAAGCCAGAAAGAGAGGTATAGATAGCAGATGGTTACAAATCTTTGGTGATTCTAATTTGGTTATCAATTAAGTAAAAATCTTCAATGTTTGTAAGAATCCGTTAATTAAATCTTACAGACATAGATTTTTAGACTTAAAAGAAGATTTTGAACGATTAATATTCAGTCTATTCCTAGAACTGAAAATAAGCATACAACTGGACTTGCAGCAGTCAGTGCTAGTTTCAAAATGCTGGAATAGATAGAAAACAACAAACTTCAGCCTCATATTAAGTTAATTGTTAGGCCCTCTATACCTGATAACAAATCAAATTGGCAGGTTTTTGAAAGTGATTCAATCAAATCTATAGTTTTTTGCAGCAAGAAGCTGAATTTTCTGCTATAAATCAGAATAAATTACAACATTTATAAGGTAACCAAATTGTTCAAGTAAAGAAAAATAAATTGCCTCGAGGTCTTGTCACATTAGAGGACATCTTCAGTACTGATGATCAGTTAAGAACAGATAAAACCAAGCTGTCAACACATCTGATAACTATGAAGAGATTTCAATTGATGAAGGGAAAAATTTATTTCTTGGAAAGGTATGTTCCTTAACCAAAAATTAGTCATTTATTAATCTTTGCAAAGAGTTTAAGGATGTTTTTGCTTGGAAATACCAAGACCTGAAAGGATTTGATCCCAGTCTAGCACAACATACAATCGAGTTACATCCAAATGCTAAGCCTGTAAGACAGAAACAGAGGCCTATAAATCCAAAAATAGAACCTCTAATGAGGAAAAGAGTTATCCAAGTTGAGTGAATCAGGTATTATTTTTAGTTAAGCATTCAAGTTGGGTAGCCAATCTTGTTCCTATTAGGAAGAAGAATGGTGAAATCAGACTATGTGTAGATTTCAGAGATCTTAATAAAGCTTCATTAAAATATCATTACCCACTTCCGAATATGGATCAAATTTTGAGAACAGTCTCAGGTTCAGATAGACTATCTCTTCTAGATGGTTACAGTGGATATAATCAGATTTTAGTCCGAGAAGAAGATAGATACAAAACAACTTTTACCACCAAGTGGGGTACTTATGCTTACAAAAGAATTCCTTTTGGTCTTTCAAATGCCGGTGCAACGTTTCAACGTGCAATGGACATGGCTTTTCACAAGCTTATTAAATAAATGTCATCCTTGTTTATTTGGATGATGTTACTGTATTTTCAAAATAATCCAGAAGAACATCTAATGCATTTAAGGAAGACTTTTCAGTTATGTAGGCATAGTTTGGAATATCTTTGAATCCTAACAAGTCGATTTTTGTAGTACATCAAGGTAAATTACTCGGCCATATTGTTTTTAAGCAAGGTTTACTAATTGATCCTTTCAGAATCGAAGCTATATCACAACTATCATTGTATCATCATGAGAGGGCATTACAAGAGTTTTCTGGGAAAAATCAACTTTGTTAGAAGATTTGTTCTAGATTTAGTAGCATTGGTTAAACCATTAACAACTATGCTAAATAAAGATAAAACTTTCTCTTGGACCAATGAAGGGAGAGAAGGTTTTGAAGCAATAAAAATAGCTATCTCTCAGGCTCCTACTCTTGCAAATCCAAATTTTGATAAAGATTTTACAATGTATGCACTTGCAGGAGCTGAAACAATCTTAACTATTTTAACTCAGATTAATGATGAAAATATTGAGCAACCAATTGCTTTCTTTGGATAGAGTTTGCATGATTATGAAACAAGGTACACATTTCTTGAAAAACAAGTACTTTCAGTAGTCAGAGGACTAAAGAATTTTAAGTACATGCTTTCAAACAATAAAATTCATGTTCTTGTTTCTCATCCAAGTGTGAAAGCTTTCCTTGCTAAATCAAAGAATTGAATGAGAAAAGAGCAGGCTGGATAACAAAGGTTATGGAATATGATGTTGATATCCAGGTTGCTAAGATGGTTCAAGGTAAAGGTTTATGTGAACATCTAATTGTTGATATGGAAAAACAGCAAGCTGCAGAACCTGAAGATTCAGAACAACATGCTGAAATTACATATCAGCAATCAAATATCATGGTCCAATCAGAAAATCAGCAACCTAAACTTTCTCGAGAGATCCAAGAATCAAGGTGGATGACTGATTTGGTTAACTACTTACAGCATGACACCTATCTGGAAGGTATGGATAAGAATAAATGAAGATATTTTAGATTACAAGCTATTCCTTATCTTTTCGTTGATGGTGTGTTGTTCAAAAGGGATATAAATGGAATCTTGCTGCGATGTGTTGATTACGATAAAATTCAGAAAATATTATCAAAATTCCATGAAGGACCTATAGGAGGTCACTTCTCAGCACGTACTATAGCCTTAAAAATTATGAAAGAAGGTTACTATTGGCCTAGCATAATCAAATACTGTTTTGAATGGATTAGAAAGTGTAAGAAATGTGCTTTCTTTGTTGGAAAAGAACATCTAGCTTCGTTTCCTTTGCAGCCTATTTCAACTGATCAGCCTTTTATGCAGTGGGGTCTTGATTTTATTGGCATGATAAACCCACCTTTGTCACAAGGATATAAGTGGATCTTAACTGCTACAGATTATTTTACACGATGGACTGAAGTAATAGCCTTGAAAGATGCTAATGAAGCTTCGATACTATCCTTTTATGAAGGAATAGTTTATAGATTTGGTGTTCCAGCAACTATCATATCAGATAATGCTTTAGCATTCCTTGGTGCAAAGATAACAGATTGGGCTATCAAACATGGAATATATTTAAGTTCTTCATCTAATTATTACCCACAAGGTAATGGCTTAGCTGAGAGTACTAACAAGAATCTGTTAAGAATCATCAGAAGAACACTCAAGGATAATCAAAGAGCTTGGCATCTGATGTTGAATTCCACACTTTGGGCTGACAGAGTGACTCCTAAGAGATCAATTGGCAATTCACCATACAAACTTGTGTATGGAAAAGAAGCAAGAATGCCTATTTCAGTTGAGTTACCCGCATTAGATTTGTTGCATCAAATGGAGCTACTTGAGAATGAACCATTACAGGTTCGTTATGCAGAGTTAATGGAATTACAAGAGCTAAGAGATCAAGCTCATTTAAATATGGAAAAGAATTAGAAACAAATCAAGAATACTTTTGACAAGAAAGCCAAATTTAGAGTCTTCAATGAAGGAGATATTGTGTTAAAGTGGGATGTTGATCGTGCAAAGCCAGGAAGACACTCAAAGTTTGATACACTCTGGAGTGGTCCTTACATGATTTCAGCTTGCAAAGAACACAATTGCTTTTCAGCTTTCGAAGCTGAATGGAGAGGAACTTCCCATTCCTGTGAATGGTATGTTTCTCAAACACTATTATTGAAAATCTTACAGTGATTATTAGAGTAGGATTTCCATTCAATAAGTGCAGTTTCTACACATTGCATTGTTTTTCAATTCAATAAGTGCATTCGTGCACGTGATCTAGTTTACCAGATCCTTTCCCAGCTTTAGTTTGTTTTGGAAGGGTTGGACCTTTAGGAAAAGGTAAAATTTTGGTTACATGTTCAGACTCCATGCCCAATGGACAAGAGCAAGGCACTGGTTTATAAGCTAGCAGGTAGCTTTCCCAGTAGGATCGCAAGAAATGTTAACAATTTTTACACTTGTGCAAAAATGGGCAACTCGACACTTTTTTACGATGGATAACATCAGTGAAGTGTACCTAAGCTAGGGGAGATCATATCAGATTATGTTGTTACCGCTGATTTATTTAAAATATTACATGAAATCTGCAACTATGTGTACTATTACAAAATGTAACAGATCACATAGTCTGCAATTTCATGACCATCCTCAGCAAAAGAACACAAGCCCCGAAGGATAGTTGTGTTGTCTTGATGAGGACATCCAATTACAGAGTAGGTGAAGTGTAAAGTTTTGGAACAACAAACATAAGTGTAGATCACAGAAAATAAGAGTTCATTACTGAATGTTACAAGTTCTATTCAATGTTCTTTCCTTCATGATTAAGACATTCAATTATGTTACTGATTTGTTTAGTTCATTATACAATCCATACAGAAAGTAGAAATGCAGAAAGATATATACAACTCATTTATAGAATTCAATGCTTTATTCACAAGGAGAGTCAAATGTTTCCCACACAAGCCGTGGGATGTAACTGAAAAGTAAAGTACAGCTACTGAAAAGAAAGATACACATGCATGAAAGAGAAAACAAAGGAGTATGAGGGTGAACCCATCATTACCTTGTATATTCTTCATTTTGCAGATCATCTCCTTTCCATCTCCTTCATCCTCAAGGCATGGTACCTGAAAAGAAAAACAAGGAAACCATCAGTTACGAGCTCAGGGATCAAATCCATATTCCTACGCTATCCTACTTCATACATATGAATATTTCCCTTAGCAGGAGATGTATTCTACTTGAAGGACAAATTGAATGCATGTTTTATTCACTTAGAAAGAAGAAAGTGAAAAGAAAGAAGAAAACATGGACATAAGAGAGGCCAAAAATCCTAAATATTTCCTAACTATTTTCCTAAGTGTGCAGGTACAGGTTGCAGCCAAAGAAAGAAAGAAATAAGTCATAAGTACATGCTAAGAAGAAGGAAGAGTGCAACTCAAAGTTCAGAAAACATTCTACAAATGGAAGACGTTAGAGCTTAGAAGAGAGAGTGGAAGATAGAAGTACAATTTTTAGTTTGCAAAGAAGAGGGAGAATCAGATTTCACAAGCTGGAGCTAAAAGTAAAAAAAGGGATTACAGCTGAAATAGGATGAAAGAGAAGATTTTGGGAAAATTTTGACAGGGCTTTGCCATGTAAAATGGACATTTACAACTTTTCATCATGTTGTTTCAATTACTACATGCTTTAAAAGAACTATGCAAATCAAATAAGTGATACAGAAAGTAGAAAAGCATTACATGATCAAGATAAATAGCTAACATGTTTTCAGTTCTCAATTGCTATATCAGTTTAACATGAAAGTGTTACTTTCTGTATCCTGGATCAAAATATATAACTACTATTTCTGGAAATGCATTAAAGAAAAGATTATGAAAATTTTTTGCCAGGGCTTCGCCTTATAAAATCAACATTTCAAAAAATTTTTCAGCATACATATCAGAGCTGTAATGAAACGGAAATATAGTATATAATGTAGAAAATAAATTCTTTAGTCAACTTAAATAGCTGAAGGGAATTGCAAATTCCAAGATACATTGGGTTCTTACAAATTTCAATCTTTTCTAAGTTACAAGAAAGGTACAGTTTTCAAAATAAAGCAAAGGATGAAATCAGAGCAGTAAAAATTACTATAATGTCACATAAAAGCTACATTCAATTGAAGCAAAAGGTAGTAATCATCTATGATAAACATGAGATTAAGTGCTCAAGCTGAAATATTACTCAGTGAACAAATGGGAGCTATCTCATGATGCCATTAAAATGTGTATTGGGTAGCAAGTAGCTCTCAAGAAGGAACAAGTTTGAAGTAAGTTATAAAAAACACAAAGTGCATGAATGATCATGATATAACTAGTCTTTTCAATAATAGGTCTAGATCTATCCAGGAGCTACAGGTTTTCTATGAAATCAACTGAAATAGAAAGATGATTCTGGTTTCTTAAAAAGTATTACAAATAGAATGAAAGAGCTGAGAATAGTCAAGAATATCCAGGGTTTTACAAAAGGCTCAAAAATTGACTAAGAACAAAATTTTAATCATAGACATGTGTAACCCCACGAAGATATAACGGCCATGAATATAATAATTTTTCAAAATAGAAGGGAACTTCTGGAAGTAGAAGATTCGCTAATCCATAAGTCATGACTACTAGATTGAAGCCCAAAATGAACATGAACGATTCAACATAAAGAAACTAATACAGAAAGGCAGTATTCAAAATACGCTACAAAAGAAGAAAACTACTCATGGTCCAAAGAGTCAGGAACATACTATGCAATATAACAGTGACAATTTTATAGATACAAAGTTAGTTACAAGGCTTAAAACATCTATAAAGTGTGTCATCATTGTCAGCTATAGTATTCAAACAAATGCAATTTCCTTTTACAAGAAAAGATGTCTTAGCATCCTAAATACCAGACCACGGTATTAGAACGAACAAGAAAAAAAGGAATCATATTTAATATTCATAAGCTATTATGAAATATAAAGGATTTGAGCTCAAGGATTCTTGAGTATGTTACAGAAGTAAAAGCATCTTCAAGAATTAAGCCACTAAATGTGGAGATTCAAGGATTGAAGTTCAATTCCAAATATAGTCTTAACTTACATTGAACGATAATACAATAAATTCCTACAGCTCCTACCAAGATGGCCATCATCAACTACTTGAAGGTTTGAGTGTTCAGGGAATCAAGCCTTCACAGCGTCAAAACACGAAGTGTATTTTGAGCTCAAAAATTTGCATAGGAACCTCAGAAATCAAGATCAAATACAAATGACAGAAACCTGGCGGATCACAAAATATAATGCATGACTTAGTTTAAGCCCAGATGGAAATAATAAAGACTTCAGATCTATTTTCATGACTTAACGAAAGCTTGAGTCAATATGTGACTTACCCTCATCAAGATGGCTTCAGAGATTAGAACAACCCAACACGGGTTTGAAATGATTCAAAATCAGACAAGGAACCATGAAGACACAAAACATGCAAATAAATAGTGAATTATCAGTGTTTTTGAGGTCAAAATAACAAATGACAAGACAAATATCATGCTCAGAGGTCAAATACTTACCATCCTTGCATCAGGACAAAGCTCGAAACAACCAAGATGTCAGCCACGAAAAAAATCCAGAAAGAAAAGAAGACCAAGCTCAGAAAAGACTTCAACTCGAAGATGATCAAGGCCGAGCCACAAAACACAAAGTATGAAAAGGAATAAATGAATATCAATATTCCAAAGTAGAAATGACAACGAAAATCGATTACCATGCTAAGTGATCAAGAACTTACCAGACTTCAACACCATTTGCATAGTCAACTCAAAAACAAAAGCACTCACAGCCAAAAGAAATAACACAGAAACCAAATGGGTATGAAGAGATCACAAGAATGGAGCCAGAACCCACAAGTAATCAAGCTTCGAAGCCTCATCAATGGTGGATTTTCAAGAGGAACTTGTAGCAGAACTTAGAAAAGAGCAGATAATAAACACAAGTGTGCAAATCCTTCACACTTTTAGAGCTTCAGAGAAGGAGTAACCAAGAGCTCAAATCCAAATAGTGGTGGTTTTGTTACAGAAAACTCACTTGAGACCACATAATGGCATGCAACCGAAATCAACAGAGAATAAACAAAAAATGCAGAGGAAAGAAATATTCATAATACCAGTCTGAGAGTAAATTTGAGCTCAACAAAAATCTCATACAATGGCGTCAAAATTTTTGCTAGGGCTTCGCCCACAAACCAGATGCGAAGTGGGAAAAATGGATGAGTTTGAGTGTTTTAACTCACCCACCACAACTTTAGCTTAACCTAACCCTAACCAAGGGTCAAGAATCGATGGCTCAGATTTTCCAAGTACAATGATCAAGTGGCGAAAGATCATGCTCAAATATCAAAGAAGAACCACGAGTTGGCCTCCCACCAACCAAGATTCAATGCATACAGAAACCATAACTGCATGTCAAGAATCGATGACACAAAAAACATAGGTACAAAGATTAACGACCCATTTTCATCATCAATATCAAAGCTAACTCAACACAGGTCAAATTGCCACCGACAAAATGTATGGAGGGGTGAGTCATCCGTGGGGAAGGGGCCATCCCACGTCACCAAACAAATAATCATTGCCATGACTTTCAAAGTCTAAACTATAATCGATTCAAAATAAACAAAAGTATGACCAAATCATTATATAAATGATCAAATAAAAGGTATTTCCAACCTTTTTCCTTCAAATAATGCCAAGGCCAACAACTATGGGATAGAAAGTATATACTATAGCACGTGGCCAAATATTATAAAAACCAAGTATAATTCAAAGGTGGTCCCCTCATCTCATATAAATAACTAGGTTAATATGCTAAGTCCACAAAGGTGGCCAAACTCAGATAAAGACAAATCCATGTATCAAAGGGTGGTCCCCACATGGAACTAGCACAGTACATAGGAGTATTTTTGCATGCTTCACAAGAGGTCAGAACTGAGAAGAAGATGAATTTGCATGCTCAATGAAGGAGACTTGCCTAACAAGCAAGGTTTATTATTAGAAAATTATTCACCCTTTCTTTTCTTAAAATTAGAAGAGTCAACTTCAGTTTGACTGCATTAGAGCATGCAGTTAACAATAGGAATTAATAGCCTTGTTTACAGGAGCATCAATACTTTTGAAATCATTGTGTAGGGTTGATTTGAATTAAGATATTTCAGACATCATCACCCTTCCTGCTATAATCATGGGGATGATCTCTACAAATGAGTTTCAATTTTGGATGTTTCCTTTTATCAACATCATCTGTGAGGGGAAGAAGAATTTGAATTGGAGTGAGATTATTTGTGAAAACCTAACAGAGCAGCTCGTAAATGTTCATATAACTCAAACATTCCACATGTCATCCTACCTTATGTACACCATTGTGGCATCTAGGAAATGGCTTGGTCTCACTTTCATTGAAAATAAGAAAGATGCCCCCATATATGAATACCACCCTCACTTAGCCCTTAAAGTTAGTAATCATAATTTCAAGAGGGCTAATGATGCATTCACCATGTATATCATGAGGCTCTTGGAAGGAAATACTGCTTGAAGGTTTTTTGAGGAAGCAAATACTTTGATATCTGACTATGGAAGCTTCTATAATCAATTCAAAAAATTCTCATATATTAGACTGGCTAGTTTCAAAGGTTTACCTCTAAAGCTTCCTATGTTCTGTAATGATAAAATGGCTCTTGTTGAGATTTGAAGGCAATTGGATAAGCTCCAACGAACCTGTAGAGATAAGAAGATTACTGGTATTCATTTTCGTATCTCCCTGGGAAATTATACATGTAGGATAACCTTGGATGCCCAGAACATTGATAGAACCATTGTTCCTCTCACTGTCCATCACTTCAAATCCAGAACTTTTTTTGATATCAAAGGATACATTGCTAAGAATTTCAGGATGGTCTTTCATCACCTTCCTGACACTGAAGATTATTGGGCTGATTGCACAGATGATTTTGAGGCCAGGAGAAGGTACTTTGGCAGACTCTCAATCCAACAAATCATAGACTTCAACATCTATAAAGTACCTGATGGGCTCAAGGATGATGATGAGAACTTGTAATCTATTGAGTATGAGAGGTCTATTAAACACACTCCTCTAGAAACCATTGATTGGTCTGTAAAAGAGAGAGATGATTTGAAGGAAGTAATCAATCCTGTTATTGTGAGAACCAAACTCTGGTTTGATAGAAAGATGCAAGACTTCAGGATGAATAAAGCCAAGTCTTCTTCACAAGAAACTTCTTCTCCTAAGAGGGAAAAACCTATGCCCAATATTGAGGTGCCCAAACAATCTACTCCATCCTCCTCAAAAAAGGTATACATGAAGAAAGGTAAGACAATCAAATAAGAGCAAGATGAAGAAGAAGTTCTTTAGGAGAAGTCAGGCATCCCTATAGCGCCAAAAGATATTGTTTTTTTGAGTGCGGATGATAGTGAAGAGATGAAAGAAGGAGAAGAAACCCCTGTCATTACTGCTAAGATAGAAAAAAATGTCAAATGACTAAACCTATAGGTTTTATAGATAATTCTTCTTAGAATCTTTCTAAAATTGTGCCAACTTCCCCACTGGAGACATCAATAGTGCAAAAATTGAGTGCAACGAGTTCACTTGAGCTTGGATCTATTTTTCCTTCTACCTCCTCCTCATCCTTTTCTTGAGTTTAACCTTTCATTGATAACAAGAACATGAAGTCTTCTTCTCAATGTTGGATTTCCCAATTTTGATGTTTTGGCCACCTTGCTCGGTACTACTCCTCCTCCTCCGATGAAGAAAGAAAAGACCACCTCAAGGCTAGTGTCAGATTCACAGGATCAATAGTTCATGGAGATTGCAAATCCTAAGGTGGATGAGGAGAAATGTCTTTTGGTTTCTGATTTGTAACTTACGAGAATTCCAATTGGGGAATCTACACCTGAAAGTGAGGTTCATAACCTCAGAGAAACTGTGATGAGATTCATTGAACCACTAGAGAAGGGTAAACAAACTATGGAGAAATTGGAAGAACATAACCAAGTTCTTTCAAATTTTATAAAATCCCTATTAGCAAAAGATAAGGTCTTGGATCCGGCTCCACTGGATTCTCTTCCACCTCCCATATTTCTCAACAAAGATGAAGTCCAAACCATCAAAGATATTCACAAATATACTACCTATGGAAAGGTCATTGAATCATTGGTTGATGATATGACAGTGGCTACATTGAACTTCATTAAATAGGCCTTCAAGTCAAATGAGAAGGTGTCCAAGTTACAACTGAAATTCACTACAATAATCAATGGTTTGGAAAAAGAACTAAATCTCTGGTGTGAATGTATTCAAGATCTCTATTGAATGATCCAGACAAATGAGAATATTTTATTGGCAAGAAAATTATTTGATGAAGCCAAGAACAATCTATCAAAATCCTGGGTTTTCAGTATTGATTGGAAGATCAAGGTTTTGGAAGAAGCAGTGGGAGAACTGAAAAATATGTGGTAGAAAGGGGAAGCTTTCAAGACTTGTGTTTTTTCTTCCTTCCAAGATATTCATTTTCAGATCCAGAATGAAGCCTCAGGTAATCAATTTTCTATTCAGGAGATCAAGGCCCAGTTCAACACCTTCATCAAGGAAGATATTTTCAAATAAGAGTCAATGTCTAAAGAAAAGATGAAATATGTCTTCTCTCTCCAGTCAACTATCACCGAGGAAAATAAAGAGTTTATGGAAAACACAAATTTTGAGAAGGATATGGAGAATTTCCTTGGAATGTGGAATCATGCCACTTCTAACACCACCATACCCAAGTGCATGGAGATAGCCGAGGCATTAAATAAATTTAGACATCAGATTCTCAAGATGGTCGGCCCTTCTAAACCACCATCAGATGTTTTTGCTTCTAGGTATTAGGACACTTATTTTATTTTCATTGGGTTGTTACACCCATGATGTAATTTTTTGATTAAAGACATTCTATTAATGTATTTTTAAGTGGTCTTTAATATTTAGATTAAAGGAATTTAGAACTGAATGTAATTGTCTTGTAAGCTATTTAATGGGATCTTCATGCCATTGTTAAGGGTTGGACCCTTATACCCTTGAAATGTAATAGATTTGAAAGTAATAAATATAGAATTTTTCCCCTTATCTCTTAATTCTATCTCCTATCCTTTCTTTCCTTATCAGAAATTTATGAATCATCAATATTTCATGCTAAGAAACTTTGTGTTCTTGTGATATGATTTCTGGAACTTTGCATCCATAGAATTGTATCTAATGATGCCCATGTGAATGATTCCAATTTGTATATCTTTTTTCTAAAGTACACATAAGGTTATATTCTGCTAACTATATTACCTGAAAGTATTGTTGTGTTATGCCTTTTAAGTTTCCTTGTTCTTCTATTTATATGTATTGATAATCTTTATTGGCATAAAACATTTCAAAGTATTAGGAGTCCTCATTAATATGAAAGTTGTATATTTTTATATAAGCTTTGTTGCTCACTTTCAATAAGGGAACCTCTCCCATAAAGAGGAGGGACTTGATGTCCCCTGACTGTTGATTACTAAAGTAATAATTCAAAAACCAACAATTTTTGGTGACTCTACTCGGGATTTAGTTTCAGCAATATCCCTTTTGGAATAACTTCAAGACCATTTTTCAATCTGGTGACTCTAAGATATACACATAGTAAAAAATCTCTAGGAGTAGAAAATTCTCATTTTCAACTTCTAGAGCAAAACAATTTTCCTCTTCCTTCATCAAGAAGGAACAAAATAACTCGTTCTGTGAAAACACCTCCTACTAAAATATGGATTTCTAAGAACAACAGTCCTCAAGATCAACTCATTCCTAATCTTTGTGCCCTAGTACTTGCTGGAGTTACAGTTCCCCTTCAGTCAATCTTTCCAAAGATGGTAACACCTTTTCCTTGAGGACAACAGGTTGGACCTCTTGTTCTTCCTCAACCATTGCATGAGTTACCCAGGGGTAACAGGAAATTTTTTCCTAAATTTCATGGGGAGATGAAATTACACCCAGATCAACACAGTACATATTTTATTGTTGCTTGTGGGATTCTTGGGGTTGAGCATGAAGATGTTTCTGTCAGGATCTTCATGGAAACATTGCAGGACAATGTTGCTGATTGGTTCTATCACCTTCCTGCTGGGTCAGTTACTAATTGGACTACTATGACAACTCAATTTGAGCAATGTTTTAAACCTATTGAAGATGTGCATGCTCTCTTAGCTCAAATTTCTCATATCAAAAAGGAGTCACACGAGCCCATGAGGGAGTTTGTGGCCAAATTTAACAAGTTGATTCATAAAATTCCATAGAACACCCATCCTGTAGATCAAATTGAAAAGTTATTTTTCCTTAATGCTTAGTTGCATGAAGTAACTTATGCACTAAGGAGGGATAATATTCTGACTCTAGATGCTGATCAACGATTGGCTATTAGTGTTTAAGATGATCTAATAATGTCTAGAAAATTGAAAAGAGAGTCCTCCAAATCTAAAGCATCTTCCTCTTCCTCCCTAGGAGCCAATTTTGATCAGTTAGTACAGAAGTTGGAAAATGATCTTATTGTTATCAAGAAGTAATTGGCTCAACATGCTCCTTACCAAGATATTCCAAGAAAGAATTTTCATCCTAGGAACCATTTTCCCTCTTCTCAGACTAGATTGGCTATTGAAGGCCCACCCATCAAGGTTCCAGTCAATGCAACTTGTGAAGTTCAAGAACCTGATGATGAAGAGGAGAATGAAGAATATGAAGAGCCTGAAGAAGAAGTTAATGAAGAACAAGAAGAACTTGGTGAGTCTCAAGTTCATTTCCTCACCACTGAAGGTATATATGATGAAGATGAATATGATGAAGTAGTGGCAGATATGAATAGCGAGTCATATGTTGTTATGACTAAAGAGAAAATGAATAGGAAGGAAAAAGTGGTACAACCTTCTAAAAAATATAAAGAAGTTCCTATAACTATTCCAGTAGTTGCAAGAAGAGGATCCCCTATTCCCACTACCTCTACATAAAAGGTGAGTAATGCTAATTCTTCTCTTTCTATCTTCACTTCTGGAACTCCTTGAACTTCAACTCCTAAACCTGATAATCCCAAATTTCCCCTCATTCCTAGTAACGATGCCCCATCCACCTCTAGATATTTTGATATCATTGACCACATCAAGAAGACAAAGATCCAAATCTCAGAGGAAGAATTTTATCTGACTCATCCAAATGCATTTGCTAAAGTGGTAAAGTTTGTCAATTACAAATCCAAAACTCCACCCAATACTTCTAATGGTATTTTACCTACTCCCTCATCCTCATCTCAACAAAGTCTTGTGGTTGTAGTCTCTTCACCTAATGAGAAGATTAAACCATTCTATGTAACGCTTCTCATAGCTTGCCACAAACTTAGTAATTTTGTTATTGACTCAGGAGCATCAAGTAATGTGATGCCTGCAAAAGTAGCTCATGATTTGGGCCTAAATCTAACAAGGACATTTGGTTCCTATTATTCCATGGAAAGTAGAGAAGTACAATTGATTGGAAGAATCAAATCTGCACAAGTGGCTTTCGCTACTTTTCTAGAGAAAAGGGTCAAAGCCACTATTTTAGTAGTTGATATTCCTCCCTCATATGGTATGTTACTGAGTAGAAATTTTTGTAGAGAAGTGGGAGCTAAAATCCAAATGGAGTGGTCGCACGCCTTAATCCCAGTCAATGGAAAAATGAAAAAGCTGCTACTAGAAAGACAGACCGAGTACATTGTGCAAAATATTGATGATCCAAAAGCACAAATACTCTATGAAGATATAGGGCATGGTAACTATATGATCATGTCAGAAGATGAGACAAAAATTCCTAAGGGAGTAATTCACAATCCTAATGGAATTTGGACCTTGGAGTTTGATGGAAGTTTCTCTTCACCTGGTTATGGAGCTGAAATGGTGTTAATCTCTCTAGAAGATAAGATTCATCCATTTTTATTTAAGCTTTATTTTGAAAATAAAAACAAAACTGTTGAAGATGAGGCTCTCCAACAGTGTGGAAATGGAAAAAGAAATGGGAGTGAAGAATATTTGTGCTCGTGGTGATGCAGAGTTAATTGTGAAACAGGCCAAGGATCTTTTTCAAGTCAAGAATAGGAGATTAAAACATTATAGAAGTCTTGTCTGGGATTCCATTGAATTTCTTGATGCTTTCTCAATTGAGGTTGTCCCAAGAGAAAGGAATACTAGAGATGACTCTATGGCTGTTTCAGGATCTTTGTTGATTCCTCGTCCATATTTTTTCTCAAGAAAAATTTACCATTGAAATGATTCATAGGCCTAGTGTGCCAGATAATGCAAGAAACTGGCAAGTTTTTAATGATGATCATCACTTTCTCTCTTTCTTGGAGCTTAAGGATAAATTCAATCAATTATATTTTGAAGGAAGTGAGACTCTTCCCAGAGAGTATGTGCCCTCTAATGAAGATGATATTAAGGGAGAAATGGATCAGGATGGCTGTATCAAATTGAAAGGTAACAAGATTCCCAAAGGGCTGGTGAGTTTAGAGGATTTGTTTGATAAGCATGATAGGTACATCAAATCTAAAACTTCTCAAAATGCTCGTCAATCTACTGAGTATGAGAAGGTTAATATTGGAAGTCATGATGAACCCAAGATGGTGAATATTAGGAAATTTTGCACTCAAGAAGAAAGGAAGAAAGTAACAAACCTATTAAAAAGGTATGCCGACGTTATTACCTATTCATATGATGATCTCAAAGCTTTTCAACCAAAGGAGATGCAACACTATATTCCTCTAAGACATGGGATTAAACCTTTCAAACAGAAGAAAAGGAAATACAATCCCAAGATTGTTGATACCATTTTTCAAGATATTCAAAAATTACTCAAAGCAAAAGATCATTTTTCCTATACATCATTCAACATTGATTGCCAACATTATGCCAGTAAGAAAGAACATTGGTGAGATTCGTATTTGTGTGGATTTTAGGAATTTAAATCAAGACTCTCTAAAAGACAACTACCCTCTCCCCATGATAGATCAAGTTTTTTAGGCTATCACAGGCTCTAAGATGTTGTCCATGTTGGATGGATTCTTTGGATACAATCAGGTGGAAGTTAGTACCCCAAATCAGCACAAGACTACTTTTACTACTCCTTGGGGCACCTTTTCCTACAAGAGGATGCCATTTGGTCTTATCAATGTTGGTGCCACTTTCCAAAGGGCAATGGACTTAGCTTTTGGTAGTCTCAAGGGAAAATGCATTGTTGTATACCTTGATGATTTGACTGTTTTCTCCAAAACAAGGGAAGATCACTTTCATCATCTTGAAACAATCCTTCAAAAATGTAGAAAACATGAAGTATATCTTAATCCTAAGAGGTATTTCTTTTGAGTTACCAAAGGCAATTTTTTGGGACACATTATCTCCAAAGATAGATCCAGAAAGAGTTCAGGAAATTCAACAGATTCCTCTTCCCACAAGCAAAAAGGGTGTTCATTATTTCTTTGGTAAGATGAATTTCTTGAGGAGATTCATCCCATATTTACAGAACTGACTATGAGAATTGCTCAAATGATGAAAGGGAAGCAAACCTTTTGTTGGAATCTTGAAGGAAAAGAAGCTTCGAAGGTATCAAGAAAGCTATTGCTAAAACTCCCATCCTAGCATGTCCTGATTTCAACAAAGATTTCATTATCTATTGCTATGTTACTGAGAATACTTTGTCCACTATACTAACTCAAAAAGACTCTGAGAATCATGAAATTCCAATTTCCTTCATGAGCTATGTTCTAAAATCTCATGAACTAAATTATACTTTGATGGAGAAACATGCTTTTGTAGTAGTCAAAGCTGTCAAGCAGTTTCATTTTTTATATCCTTAATTCTCACTCTGTTGTATTTGTACCTGATACAACTATTAATTATATTCTTACACAATTGAGTTTAGAACTAAGCAAAGCAATTGGATGGTAAAGTTTCAGGAATATGACCTTGATATCAAGCTAACAAAGCTAGTCTGGGGTAAAGGCTTATGTGAACTCATTGTTGAGGGAGTTGATGAAGAATTTTCCACAGAAGCCATTGATGTTCATGTTGTCCTCTTTCTCAATTCCATAGATGAGTGGTATGCTAACATTGCACATTTCCTTACTTATGGACAATGTCCATCTCACTTAAGTACCAAGGAAAAGAGAGATATTAAGCTAAGGTCTACATAGTATGTGTTGTGGGAAAATGCTTTATTCAAGTGAGGCATTGATGGAAGATTCCTTAAATGTGTGGACAAAGAGCAATAGAAGAAATTGTTTGTAGCTTTTCATGATCAAGCCTATGGAGGGAATTTCTCTTCTACTGTCACTGCTCACAAACTCCTTCGTGTATGATACTATTGGCCTACATTGTTTTGAGATGTAGCAAAATGGGTAGGAAAGTGTGAAGTTTTCCAGACTTTTGTTGGAAGACCTATGTTGACTACTTTACCACTCAAACTAGTAGTTATTAATGAACCTTTTCAATAGTGGGGATTGAATTTTATTAGATCTATCAACCCACCTTCTATTTTTGGACACACTCATGTGCTAACTGCTACAGATTACTTCACAAAGTGGGTAGAAGCTATTCTAGTCAAAATTACTACTTCAAAGGTGGTGTGTAATTTTATCAAAGAGAACATCTTGATAAGGTTTGGAGTGCCAAACAAAATTGTGACTGATAATGCTTCTAATTTTTCTTCTTTCAAGATGATGGATTTTTTCTATGGGTATGGAATTTCCCTTGCTCATTCTTTAGATTATTATCCCCAAGGGAATGGACAAGCTGAATCAACAAATAAAAATTTGGTAACCATCATTCAGAAGCATGTCAATGAATCTCAAAGGAATTGGCACAATAAGCTCTATGATGCCCTCTGGGAAGATAGAATTACACCCAAAAGAGCAATTGGAATGTCTCCATTTCAAGTGGTGTATAGTGTTGAAGCTCAACTGCCAGTAATAGTTGAATTTCCAGCCTTGCACTTGATTAAGGCCAATGAGGATTCAAATTTCATTAGCTCCTTGGAAAAGAGGATCATGTATCTCCAAAAACTAAATGAGGATAGGATGCAAGTCTTTGATAGGATCTCTGCTCATTAGCAGAAGGTGAAAGCTTTGTTTGAAAAAAATACCAGACCCAAACATTTTCAAGTAGGAGACATTGTTTTACTGTGGGACAAAAGGCATGAACCTCGTGGAAGCCATGGTAAGTTTGATTCTCTTTGGCTTGGTCCTTTCAAGATAAGACACTTTGATGGAGAAAATTATTTCTATTTGGATTATATGGATGGATCTCCTCTCCCACTTCCTTACAGTGGGTAGTACTTGAAGTTGTTCAAGTCCTAGGTGATTAGGCAGTTCCTTTTGTATATTGTGTGCAGTGTCCTATTTTTGGGTATCTCCCTTATGTCCATATTCCTTTTCCCTTTTTGTGTGTGTGTTATCTCCTGTGTTGTCTTTCCTTTGACTCTATTTCCCAATGGATAAAGCATTGGTCTACATTCCCAGAGTTTTTCTTGTGGTTCTTGATCTTTCCTAGTTCTTTTGTCCTACTCAAGTCATCCCCAGAAAGAACCAGTTGTTGTCACCCTAAACATTGCCTCCTTTTTCAAAGAAAAATTTCCAAAATTTTGAGTCACTTTTCTTTGGAAGGGTTCTGGTAAAGAGAGAAATTCAAAAAGTTAGAAAATTCCATTCTTTACAGTCATTTTTAGTGTTTTGTGGCTAAGTCAGATATTTTTGTCCCATGTGTCCCAAGTGCCATCGGGCCTCCAGTTCACTGATTTTCTACTTTCTCCGCAGTACTCTTCTTGTGGCTAAGTTGAAAATTTTCGTCCTGAGTGGCCCAAGTACACTCGGGCCTCTTGTTCACCAATTCTCCACTTTTCCTACATTACTTTGCTCATCAGATTTTTCAAGTTTACGTGTCCTTCGTGTCCCCATGTCCCATGGATTATCCGTGATATCCGGACCCAATTTTTCCGCATTGGCCGAATCAACTCCACACGTACCGCATATCCTAATGTTCCATGGACCATCTGTGCTTTCTTTACTTGCATTTTCTGCACTACTCTTGGATCGGGCATTTTATCTTTGTACGTCCCTCATGTCCCAATGTCCCATGGACCATCTGGGCCAGTTTTTTCTGCTTCTTCCACTTTTTATCTTTTTGAGTCGGTATGAGGGCTATTTATTGTGCATTCATGTTTTTATCTTTGCATTCATTTCAACTCATGGATATTTAAAGAGAGGTAACCATTCATTCATTTTCACACTTGCTTGCTCATTCCCTCCCACTCGCGTTTGTGCAAATCAAGTCGTTGCCTGCATCTTTGCTTCTATATTTTCTCTTGCAGGGATTATTTCGAGGCTGTGATATACTCCATTAAAGGTTATCTTCTCTCTACCTCTGTCATGATGAAGATGTAGTATCAACTGGCACAAACACTTCTCCTCATTGGAAACCTCTTTTCTTGACATCAGTGATAGTGAATATCGACATCTAAACCTTGATGATTTTTGGAGAAGACTTGGATGTGATAACCCTACTCATATTGCTCAAATGATCAAAAATAGTGGGATTACATTTGCATGCAGTTTTCTTATTTCTATTTAGTGTGCTGATATGGTGCTCGCTTACAGGGATTGTTTCAATCTAGAATCCAAAGAAATTTTTAATGTACATGGTGAAGTAATTACATAGCTACATTCTGAATCTATCTGTATTTCCCTGCGTATCCCAATGACGGAATGTTCCAATACCCTCACCCTTTCTCAAGCAAAATTACTATTTGACTAGGATAGTGAGATATATAAGGCCAGGGTAGCTAAATCATGGTTGAGGAACCTTAAAAAGGGAGCATCAAGACTTTCAAAATCATTTTGGAGGGTTGATTTGAATGAAGATCTTTCAGACATCATCACCCTTCTTGTTAGAATCATGGGGATGCCCTCTACAAATGAGTTTCACTTTTGGATGTGTCCTTTTATCAACATCATCTGTGAGGGGAAGAAAAATTTGAATTGGAGTGAGATTATTTGTGAAAACCTAACAGAGCAACTGGTAAATGTTCATAGAACCTGAAAATTCCACATGTCATCCTACCTTATGTACACCATTGTGGCATCCAAGAAATGGATTGGTCTCACTTTCATTGAAGATAAGAAGGATGCCCCCATATATGAATACTACCCTCAGTTGACTCTCAAAGTCAACAATCATAATTTTAGGAGAGTTAAAGACGTATTCACCATGTATATCATGAGGCTCTTGGAAGGAAATACCGCTCGAAGGTTTTCTGAGGAAGCAAAGAATTTGATATATGACTATGGAAGCTTCTACACTCAATTCAGAAAATTCTCATATATCAGACTGGCTGGTTTTGAAGGTTCACCTCTAAAGCTTCCTATGTTTTGTAATGATAAAATGGCTCTTGTTGAGATTTACAGGCAATTGGATAAGCTCCACCAAACCTATAGAGATAAGAAGATTACTGGCATTCATTTTCCTATCTCCCTAGGAAATTATACATACACGAAAAACCCTGGATGCCTAGAACATTGATAGAACCATTGTTCCTCTCACTATCCATCACTTCAAATCTAGAACTTGCTTTGATATCAAAGATTGCTAAGAATTTCAAGATGGTCTTTCATCACCTTGCTGACACTGAAGATTATTGGGCTGATTGCATAGATGATTTTGAGGCTAGGAGAAGGTACTTTGGTAGACTCTAAATTCAACAAATCATAGACTTCAACGTCTATAAAGTACCTGATGGGCTCAAGGATGATGATGAGGACTTGTAATCTATATAGTATGAGATGTCTATTAAACACACTCCTCTGGAAACCATTGATTGGTTTGTAAAAGAGAGAGATGATTTGAAGGAAGTAATCAATCATGTTATTGTGAGAACCAAACTCTAGTTTGATAGGAAGATGCAAGACTTCAGGATGAATAAAGCCAAGTATTCTTCACAAGAAACTTCTTCTCCTAGGAGGGAAGAACCTATGCCCAATATTGAGGTGCCCAAAAAATCTACTCCATCCTCCTCAACAAAGGTATACATGAAGAAAGGTAAGGCAATCAAACAAGAGTAAGTTCAAGAAGAAGTTCTTTCAGAGCTATCAGGCATCCTTGTAAAGCCAACATATATTGTTTTTTTGAGTGAGGTTGATAGTGAAGATATGAAAGAAGGATAAGAAACCATTGTCATTACTATTGAGATAGAAAATGAATGTCAAATGACTAAACCTTTGGGTTTGATAGATACTTCTTTTAAGGATCTTTCTGAAATTGTTCCAACTTCCCCACTAGAGACATCAGTAGTGCATACATTGAGTGCAATTAGTTCACTTGCACTCGGATCTATTGTTCCTTCTACCTCCTCCTCGTCCTTTTCTTGAGTTCAACCTTTCGTTGATAACAAGAAAAGGAAGTCTTCTTCTCAACGTTGGAGTTCCTAATTTTGTATGATGTGGCCACATTACTTGATACTACTCCTCCTCCTCTGGTGAAGAAAGAAAAGACCACCTCAAGGCTGGTGTCAGATTCACAGGGTCAGCAGTTCATGGAGATTACAAAGCCTAAGGTGGATAAGGAGGAGAAATATCTTTTGGTTTCTGACCTGGAGCTTATGAGAATTCCACTTGGGGAATCTACACCTGAAAGTGAGGTTCATAACCTCAGAGAAACTATGACTAGAGTCATTGAATGAGTGGAGAAGGGTAAAAAAACTATGGAGCAATTGGAAGAACATAACCAAGTTCTTTCAAATTTTATAAAATCCCTATTAGAAAAAAATAAGGTCTTGGATCCGGCTCCACTGGATTCTCTTCCACCTCCCTTAGTTCTCAACAAATATGAAGTCTAGACCATCAACGATATTTAAAAATAGACTACCTATGGAAAGGCCATTGAATTATTGGTTGATGATATGAAAGTGGCTGGATTAAACTTCATTGAAGAGGCCTTCAAGTCATATGATAAAGTGTCTAAGTTACAGTGTAAATTCAACACAACAATAAGTGACTTGGAAAAATAAATAAAGTTCTGGTGTGAATGTATTCAATATTTCCATTCAATGAGCCAGACAGATGAGAATATTTTATTAGCAAGCAAAGTATTTGATGAAGCCAAGAACAATCTATCAAAATCTTGGGTTTTCATCATTGATTGGAAGATCAAGGTTTTGGAAGAAGCAGTGGGAGAAATGAAAAATATGTGGCTGAAAGGGGAAGCTTTCAAGACTTGTGTTTTGTCTTCCTTCAAAGATTTTCATTGTTAGATTTAGAATGAAGCCTTAGGTAATGAGTTTTCTATTCAGGAGATCAAGGCCCAGTTCAACACCTTCATCAAGGAAGATCTATTCAAAGAATATTCAATGTCTAAAGAAAATATGAGAGATGTATACTCTCTCCAGTTAGCTATCACCAAGGAAAACAAAGAGTTTGTGGAAAACATAGAGTTTGAGATGGATATGGAGAAGATCCTTGGAATGTGGACTCGTGTGACTTTTAACACCACCATACCCAAGTACATGGAGATAGCTGAGGCATTAAAGAAATTTAGACATTGGATTCTCAATACGGTTGGCCATTCTAAGCCTCCATTAGATGTTTATGCTTCTAGGTCTTAGGACACTTATTTTATTTTCTTTGGGTTTTTACAGCCATGATGTAATTTTTTGATTAAAGATATTCTATTAATGTATTTATTATGTGATCTTTAATCTTTAGATTAAAATAAGTTGGAACTGAATGTAACTGTCTTGTAAGCTATTTAATGGGCTCTTCATGCCATTGTTAAGGGCTAGACCCTGATACTCTTGAAATGTAATAGATTTGAAAGTAATCAATACAGAAGTTTTCCCCTTATCTCTTAATTCTATCTATTATCCTTTCTTTCCTTATATGAAATTTGTGAATCATCAATATTTCATGCTAAGTAACTTTTCGTTCTTGTGATATGATTTCTGGAATTTTTCGTTCATAGAATTATATCTGATGATGCCCATGTGAATGATTCCATTATGTATCTATTTTACTAAAGTACACATAAGGTTATATTCTGCTAACTATATTACCTGAAAGTACTATTGTGTTCTTCCTTTTTAATTTTCCTTGTTCTTCTATTTCTATGTATTGATAATCTTTATTGGAATAAAACATTTCAGAGTATTAGGAGTTCTCATTAATATGAAATTTGTATATTTGTATATAAGCTTTTCTGCTCACTTTCAATAAGTGAACCTCTCCCATACAAAGGAGGGATGTGTTGTCCCCTGACTGACGATTACTTAATTACTAATTCAAAGTACTATCTTCACAACATGGATATCAAGATTGTATTCTATAACCTTTTTTTATCTAGCCTGCGCTCTTCTCATTCATTTCTTTATTTAACAAGAAAGCTTTCACACTTGGATGAGAAACTAGAACATGTATCTTATTATTTGAAAGCATGTACTTAAAATTATTTGGTCCTCTAACTACTGAAAGTACTTGTTTTTCAAGAAAATTTTACCTTGTTTCATACTCATGCAAACGTTTTCCAAAGAAAGCAATTGGTTGCTCAATATTATCATCATTAACCTGAGTTATTATGGTTGAAATTGTTTCATCTCCTACAAGTGCATACATTGTAAAATCCTTATCAAAATTAGGATTTACAAGAGTAGGAGATTGATAAATAGATGTTTTAATGGCTTCAAACCCTTCTCTCCCTTCACTAGTCCAAGAGAAATTTTTATCTTTCTCCAGCATAGCTATCAACAGTTTAACCAATGCTAAAAAAATCTAGAACAAATCTTCTAACAAAGTTATTTTTTTCTAGAAATCTCTTTAATGCCTTCTTGTGATGAGGCAATGATAGTTGTGTTATGGCTTAAATTCTGAAAGGGTTGATTGCTAAACCTTGTTTAAAAACAATATGACCGAGAAATTTACCTTGATGTACTGAAAAGATAGATTTTTTGGGGTTCAATGATATTCCAAACTATCTGCATAACTGAAAAGTCTGCCTAAAGTGTATTAGATGTTCATCAGAATTTTTTGAAAATATAGTAACATCATCCAAATAAACCAATATGAATTTATTTAGTAAGGTACAAAATCCATGTCCATTGCACGTTGAAATGTTGCACCAACATTCAAAAGGCCAAAGGGCATTCTTTTGTAAGCATAAGTACCCCACTTAGTGGTAAAACTTGGGTAGAATCTGATTGTATCCACTATAACCTTCCAAAATAGATAGTCTATCAGAACCAAAAAATGTTCTCAAAATATAATCCATGTTAGGTAGTGGATAACGATCTTTTAATGAAGCCTTGTTAAGATCTCTACAATCCATAGATAATCTGATTTATCCATTCTTTTTTCGAAAAGGAACAAGGTTGGCTACCCAACTTGAATGTTTGACTAGAAAAATAATACATGATTCGATTAACTTGGATAATTATTTTCTCATCAATGGGTCAATTTTCAGATTTACAGGTCTTTTCTTCTACCTAACTGGCTTGGAATTTGGCTGCAATTCTATTATATCTTGAGCTAAACTTGGATCAAATCCTCTCATATATTGGTACTTCCAGGAAAATACATCTATGAATTCTTTACATAATTTGATAATTGACTTCTTTGCAGCTAAAGAACATACCTTTTCGATAAGTAGTTTATTATCGTCATCCACCAATATTTCTTCATATTTATCTGTGTGAGTTGAAATATTGCCTTTTTCCTTTCTTAACTAGTCATCAGAATTGAAAATGTCTTTTAGAGTGACCAATCCTTGAGGTAACCTATTTGTTTTTAACTAAAAAAATTTACCACCATAGAAGTGCTGCAGTTTTTCCTGATTTACTGCAGAAAATTTAGCCTCTTGCTACAGAAATCTACAAATCTATTTATCATCTTTGAAAACCTTCCAAATATCTCCATTGTAAGGCACATAAGGTTTGATAATTAATTTAATATGTGATTTTACCTTGTTGTTTTCGATATGTTCTAGTATCTCAAAGCTAGTACCGACTACTGTAATTTTATCTGCATGCTTATTTTCAGCTCTTGGGATAGATTAAATGTTAATAGCATCAAAATCATCCATTAATTCTGAAATTCTATGTTTGTAAGACTTCAACAAAGAATTCTTACACACATTAAAGTTTTTGACTTGATTAATAACTAATTCTGAATCTCTGAAAACTTTTTAAAGTGTTGATACCTCTCTTTCTAGCCCATTTCAATCCATGAATTAACGCATCATATACAACTACATTACAAGTACAAGAAAACTACATACTTAAACCTGGAAAGTACCTTTCATTTGAAGGGGAAGTAAGCATTAAACTGACACCTTGTCTTTTCTTATTTTTGGCTCCATTGAAGTGAAGCTTCCATAGCCCTTTTATTGCTTCTTCTGTTTTAGACAGTAAGGGAATTGGTGCATTTTATTCATGCAAGCAATAAACAATGAAAAAATATTCTTCCACTTTCTTAAAAGGGTCATAGGCATGTTCCTCTTGACTATTTTCATCCATGAACAGATTTGAAACACCATCAAGTGTGGAAATATGAGCTATAACATAGAAATTAGACTGATCTAGAATTGAGTAATTTGCTACAGCATTTGAAGCATGAGGCTCAATATGAAATCTAGCCAGAGGTTTTGAATTTATGGTAACCTTAGTTCCATATCAAGTAGTAAATAAAAAATGACCAATCTAAAGAAAGATAGCCTTCTATTTGTTTTTGTAAAATCTCGTGATAAACATAAGGCAAAATAAGGAGGCAAATCTACAACAGTCACATCTTGTAGAATTATAATGTTGGGACAAGCTTGTAAAGTTACTTCTAGATTTCTGATAACACCGAATGTATTCATTGTTGTTCCATCTAGCTACAACACGCTTTTCTTTGTAGGTTCATACTGCAGGCCTAACTTTTTTACAATTGCTTTTGGCATAACTGTGCTACTTGCACCACTGTCAACCATGTAGTTATGAACTAAATGATCACCAATAATCAGAGATAAATAAAATGGTGGTGGCTTCCTGATATGATGAGCATTTAAGACCTTTTAAACTATCCATTTAAATTCTTTAATGTGGTCTTGTTCCATTGTTCCAAGGACCATATCTGCTTTTTGAAATTCATTTTCTGTTGTTTTTGAAGAAATCCGCAGCTTAGCAAGTTCATGAGAAAGTAACTCCTCCTATCCTGAAATACTTAGATCATCTCACATTGAGATATTAAAATTATGATTTTTCATTACATTAACAATATTAAAATAAGCAACAGTTTTGGAAACAGATTCTACTGTCTTAGCATAGGCTTCTGGTGAAAACTACTCTGTCTTCAGTTTCTCTTGATATATGAGGTATAAACAATCTTCTTGGATCAGGTTGTAACTATTTTTGTTGTTCTTTACCAGTTGAAACACCTGCTATTTTATGAGGAACAATAGAACTGTTAGCTGATTTTTGGCCTATAGTTGTTGTTTTATCTGTGACTATGGGCAGAATAGGTCTGTTTTGAAACTTTTGACTTTCCTGGGCCTTTTCTTGGGCCCTAGTAGTAACTGCAATAAAATCATCTTCACTAAAACTGACCAAGTTTTGTTCAGGTGCTTTCTGAACATGAGTTTCTTGCTGCCTACCCTCCATTTGAGGCATAAACAATGTCTCATGTTCAGGTTGTGTAACAAGGCTTATATTCAGGAATGCATTTGGGTAACTTGTAGCTGAATGAGTTTGATTACAAGGTTGACACCACTCTTCTGTAGCCATATTAACTGGGACTAAAACTTTAGATGAACTAGGAGCTTTAGGGCCAAACTGCCTTTACTGATATGGTTGTTTATAATTTTGATTCTATTGATAAGGCTGCCTATTTTTCTGGTTTTACTGATAAGGAGGTTGATAAGGCTTGTTAGGTAATGCAAATTTATTTTATATTGAAGTTATTTTGTTTCCCATAGTCTGTAAATATTTAAATACATCATCTGATGGGGCTGCAATAACAGGTTCCAAAATGGTGATAGGTTGTGGGATAGGTGCCAAATCTTCTAAAAAAGGCAT
This sequence comes from Taxus chinensis, assembly GCA_019776745.2. Classification (NCBI taxonomy): domain Eukaryota; kingdom Viridiplantae; phylum Streptophyta; class Pinopsida; order Cupressales; family Taxaceae; genus Taxus; species Taxus chinensis. Next base: position 170,405,222 of record CM034153.1, read on the forward strand.
TGAAGGCCTTGGTGCTAATTTATCAGCTTGACTAAGATTATTTTCATCTCAGATAGCAATATCATAAGCTGCTGGGAGAGTCTCTCCTCCCATAGACTGAATCATAGTTGAAATATCATTGTTTATGGCTCTAAGATAATAAATAAAATCATTGTCAACTTGAGGCTTGACACTTGCTAGAATTCTTTCCCAAGTTATAGCAAAACGGATATTAAAACTAGCCATAAATTCATGAGGAGCTCTTTTGATTATAGATAGTTGTTCTATGAGGGATAAATGATTTGAATTATCTTGAAATTGTTTCAGCAATTTACCACCTAACTCATCCCAAGTTCTTATGCTTCCAATCTCTAAGTTTCTATACCATTACAAGGCTTTCCCTTTAAAGGATGTAGCTAAAAGTCTCAAGGCCACATCTTCATGTGTTATATTATGGACTGCACATAGGGCTACAACATATTTGATGTGCTTTGTAGGTGTAACCTGATTTTCACTAGTGAATGAAGGAAAAAATTTCATGGTAGAATTAGGAATATCATGATAAACTAGAATTACTAATGGTCTGCCATTGGTAAAGGTCACAAAATTCCTAGGTGGTTGAATAACCATTGGAAAAAATGGGATCTAAACAACGAAGTTAATACACGGTGAGGGAAGATTAGGAGGAGGGTTGTTAAAACCAGGCCTATTATAAGGTAGGGTGTTACCAACTCTTCTTCTTCTTGCAAAATTCAAAGGTAAAGAAATAAACTTAGAAGGAATTCCTCTTACCGATGATCTTGTAGTCACTTTAAGGCATGGAACATGCTGCAAAAATGGTCTGAAATCAGCCTTACGGAGTCACCAAATAAATCTTTAAATCTTTAGAATAAGTTGCTGCAGCTTGTTGCTCCAAAAGTAACTTTTATTTGTTGTGGATCTCCTGTAAATTGTTGTAATTTGCTCATAGATTTGATTCGTTGTTCCACTGGGCGTGCCAAAAACTGTTATCTCTCAAAAGTGCACCATGTAGAGAGATGAATGCAGGGGTTCTAAGATTTCTCTGGATCTCTCTCTTTCGTAGATACAATGGAAACACCTCAGGTCTATGGGTATACCTATTGTTGAGGTGAGTCTTTTGGATCAAGGCCAATTCCTTCTTGATGTATCCTAAACTAATTTTTTGGGGTTTTGAGGGTAAAAAGATGACTGTAAATGAATTGAAAACTGGGGTGATACACCAAACTTATTGAGGGATTTGACTGAGTACATGCAAAAATATTTGAGAATGGATTTTGGATGCACAAACCAATAGTTTTTAGCAGAATATTAAGGCAAAACACTTGATGTATTGAGGGAAAGATTCACAACAATATTGTTTAAGATAAACATGCACACTAATATTATGCATAAATTACTAAATTTTGCAGCAAGGTAAGATGATCAATCAGGGAATTTTGACATTCACAAGAAATAATAAAGTATACACGAAGCTGCAAATAATTGGAAAGGTACAAATCAATTCTCATTCAAAAGGGAAAAACTGGTAAAAATCTGCTTCAGCACTCCTGTGTCCAAAAATTTCCCCTTTGTGCTTTGCCAATGCACACAATATATAGAAAAATTATTCATCCCACCCTTCCTAAAAATAGACTAAAATTTTACTCGCCCATGCATCCTATTTTTATCCTTTATCATGAATAAATAAAGGAATAAAAATAAGCATGCTAATACAATGAGGCATTAATAGCCTTGTTTACAAAAATACAACTCAGTCAAACTGTAGTTGACTATTCTATTTTTAATAAATTTGGATGAATAATTTGGCTAATAATAAGTTTTTCTTGATGAGCAAGTCTTCTCCAATGCATGCAATTTATGTCTTCTAGCTGATGATGTGACATCTGCAACTTGATCCACTTGTAAATTACAAAAATAACATTTTAAACTGCCCCATGGATGCACATGCAAGAATAATATCCATATGAAAGTAAAATAAATAGTGTTTGATTTGTAATATTTCATAAAAATATTCCACTTGTACTGATGGGGCCCACCTGCATGAAAAAAATTTCATGTCCTTTACACACTATACAACCCTTGCAAAACCACCCTAAGTGGGGACCAATGTGATCATGATGCAAAATCACCTTCCTTGCATGAAAAATTGCCACGAAGATATTGTGATTGTTTAAGGAATCCTTTGACCTAACATACGCAAGATTTTAAGGTAATTTGGATTGATTAAGGAATATTGACTCCTATTTGACCTGGCATAGGCATTGCATATTTAGACCTTTTGGTGTCATCATGGGTTGAAAAAGGTTGACCACTTTGATTAACTTGGCATATATATAGTCATGTTTGACTATAGTCCTTGAGCCTAATTTGATTTGTACCATTTGATATCTATCATTGGACATTGTGACACTTTTAATAAGATCATTGCAGGCCAGATGATTTGGTGTAGCTTTTTTGGATCATCTCAGTGTTTTGTGATTCGTTAGTTGGAAAAGTCTTTATAAGGTCAATTGTAATGATAAAATTATAATTGGGTTAGCCCCCTCTGATTTTTGGGTGACTCACCCATTTTCACATATTTATGTCAGAGGTTGGTGGAATTTGATTTAACATTTTGATTGGCATAGGAAATTTGCTCAGGACTTTGACTGTGATTGGTTAATAAATCATCTTCTACCATTTGATATCTTATGTCATTGATCTGGCCATCATTTTTTATCTAAAAATCAAATCCATGATTATGGACACACTTAACTTTTTGTGTAATAATTTTGGTTATTAAAATTAACTATGGCCATTGATTTTTGTACCTTTGTAAAATTGATCAGATGATCCTCATTTCTTTAATAAATGTGAACCTACGTTGGAGTTCTACTAAAATATTTTATGCCATTTGATCTTCTATCTTCTCATCACCTTTGATATGGGTCATCGATGCAAAACTCTTGGTAGTTCAACTTATGGTTATCATTTCCGATTGCTTGGATCATGTACCTTCAAGAGGTCCACCGTTGATGATAACTCCCACTGGTAGAGTTAGGTGGGTGGTGTATGTTTGAGAGGTTGAGTTTTGGAGAGATTGGGTAAAATGTAAATGGGTAAACCTAATGTTTGGAAAATTCATTATGAAGTTTTTTTGGATTTCTGCGGGTGGGAAGCCCTGAGAAAAATTTCCTCATTATTACCATTTTGATATCTTTCTTGAGCTCACATTTCTTTTGTAAAATCTTTGGTCTTCTGTCACAAGCTCTTGGTGCATCTACACGCAGTATTTTCATTGCCATAAATTTTTTTTTTGCAAACAAGATCTCTAATTTTTTAGACGTCTTCTGAGTGAGAAGATTTTATTACGTTGGCCATCATTTTACTTCATTCAAGCTCTCTACTTCATCTTTCTGAAGTGCACTCTCTGGCTGTTCGGAGGCACTATGCATGCATTTTATCATTCTATGAAGCTATATGGGTTAGATTACTTGCATATTTTTTCCATTTCTGTCCTTTCTAATTTCTGCACAAGATTCTTTAGTGATGGCCAATGTCACTGATCATTTCGAAATCTAGTATTTTTAGCAAAATCACCACTTTGAGGGTTTTGGATGTATGACTGTTTCATTTTGAGAATATATCTTTATTTTGGTCATTTTTATTCAGTAATAACCTTCTCTGATGTGGGTTTGTTTTCACATTTTGTGATCTCTTTCTCTTGATTGACTCCGAGTTTGAAAATCATTTGGGTGATCATTTTTTTACTCTAGACCTGATCATTTTGATGGTTTTGAAAACTTTGAGCTTCCCTGGTAAGTATTTCCTCCATATTAATACTTCTATGTGCAATAAAATTGAGTTCTTGAAATACCGAGTAATGGGTTCATTTTCTTTCAAAATATCTCTTTCCTTGGTACATTATTTGCTTTTTTTGTGTTTTCTTGAGATGTAACATTTATCTCTTGCTATGGAGTGCATTCAGTTCTAGTTTTGTCTATCTTTATACTACATGCCTCCATTAAAGATATAAGAGACCTTTGTTTTGTGGCTTTCATTGACTGGTAGATAAATCTATTCCTGTGCATTTTATTTTATTCTCCTGGCTCACCATATTATGGTATGACCTCTTCCTAAACTCAATGCTTCGTATTTTGTATTTGAAGTGTTCCCTGTTATTCTGAATGTGTATTTGACATTATTTTCTCTTAATTTTTCAATACCCATTTATGGGTTCACAACTTTTATTTCAAATCTGCATATTCTATTTCTATTGTTTCTATGTGGTATGTTATCCTTGAAGCTCTATTTTCTTGGTCTGAACTTAAAGTTTACTCGTTCATATCTAAAGAAAAATTTTATATCAAACTGCTCTCTGGGTCATTACTAAAATCCTTGTTGCATAATTTTGGTTCTTTGTTCTCTGTGGTTGTGCTTTGAGTGGATTCTCCTATTTTAAGTCACCCGAAGTGGCTCAAAAATAGAAAGTAAATGGAGTCTTCTGAATTTTTCTTCTATATCCTTCGAGCTAGCTCAATTTTTTTTGTAGACTAAGAGATTTCGGATTTATATGAATGTCATTGATGTTTTCTGAGCCACCCTTTCAAAATCATGCTTTTATGGCTGAGTGCTAAGTTTTAGAAAATTGAGTCAAGGGTTTCTTAGGATTGGATTTGCTAAGGGTACCTTCATTTTGTATTTCTTGCCATGAGTGCAAGCCTTGAAACTCTTCTTGTCTTCTTGGTGATTTGAGATTATTTGGCCATAATTTGGCTCTATTCTTTTTGTTTTTTGACGACCATGCTTCATTCTAACTTTTCGTGCTTGAAAACCCAATTTGTATTGTAATTTGCACTATTTCCTTGTGTACATATATAGTGAAGTATCTGAGTTTTTTTATCCATCTTGTTTAACACAAGGATTTGAAATATTTCCACAAATTTGAACTCAACTTGTCCACTTTTTGTAATAAGTAATACTCTATAACAGTTATTCCTCGAACATCATCCTCAAACTTATGTTATTGGTGGAAACATATATAGCAAGTTGTAATGTAGATTCATAATTCGGTCATGTAAATCAGAAAAATATGAATCTCCAATCAACATTCCATTTATGTATATTGTTGTGAACTCTGTAGTATACTTGAGAGTGATGAATCTGGAAAGGATTTTCACAAATTTGTATCACTTTTCATGCTTCAGATCTGTATAGTTGTGTGTTTCAATCTATATGGTTCCTTGAGTTAGAGTATGTTGATATTCCCTCATGCTTGTTATGAAGGATTTTGTACTCTTCCTGTATCTAGTAATTTCTGATAGGTACTTCTGAATGTTGAACTGGTGATTTTCTGAAATTTTGAAATTGTTCTTGGTGATTTCTTATGTTGTCAATAGCTATAATTACACATTCATTTATGTACCTTCCTAATAATCTTGCATTTCTGAAATACAACTGTGAATGATCACTCCCTTTTGAAACTTCAATTTGTGCTCCTCTTTTATCTTGTAGGAAAAAACTTTCTTTGTCATGCTGAAACTGTGATCTCTTTGAATTTTATATCTTCACTTGTGCTCTAAAATTGCTTAGCTAAAACACATGCTTACTACTTTGAGTGCTCACTCCTTACTTGCATTAGATGTATCTTGTGTATCCATACTTCTTTGTTAGTTGGTATCCATTTACTTATCATCTCCTTTATTGTATGCATAAATGAACAAGACTCCATTTATGATATTGTGTCTGTGGTATGATTTGTTGTAGGTGGTTGTACTTTCTATTCCTGGGGATTTTAAATTTCTTTTCATCAATATAACTATAGCTTTACATGAAGTGAGAAAATAAGATGATCAATATGAGCTTGAAATCAAGATCTTTAGGCCCTTCTTTGTTACTGATTATGAGTTGAATTTCTGCAATACTTCTCCTTATTTTGATTACTATTTGATCAGTATAGTAGTTTATCTTTTGTCACAACTTTCAAGCATGTATTAGTTGTGAAATAACATGATGGAAAAATGTAAAATGTCCATTTTACATGGCGAAGCCCTATCAAAATTTTCTCAGATTTCCTTTTCCATTCTATTTCAGCTACAATTTATCTCATTCCATTTGTTAGAATTTGTAGCACTAAACCTACATTTATTTTATGGATTAGTATAGGTACATCTTTGTATATTCATCCTTTAGTCTAAACTAAAATAAATGTAATTTTCTGATATGTAAACATGATAGTTAGTGTTTATTTCCTTCTTCTTACCTGTACCTACACATTTAGATAAACTAGTTAGAAAACATTAGGCTTTTTGGCCTCTCTTCTGTTCCATAGTTTTTCTCTTTATCTTTGCTCTCTGAAATGATTGTGAGAATCATATGTACTGATGTAGAATATTGTTGCTTGTTTGCTATGCATTTATCTTTTCTGTAATCATACCTCCTGATATCAGGAGATTCATTTGCATGAAGATAGACAATACAAGAACATGATTTAATCCTGAGCTCATGACTGACGGTCTCTTTTCCTGTTTTTTTCAGGTACAGTGCAGTGTTGAATAGGCAAGGATGAAGATGGAGCAAAAAGAGCTGGAAGTGGAGCAAGACAAAAGAAATAAGGCAATGATGGATTCCTTCATATTCTTTTGCTTTTATTTTCATGCACATGTACCTTCTATTTCAGTAGTTATGATGTTTACTTGAGTTACATCCCATGACTTGTGTGGGAAACATTTGAAATTCCTTATGAATAAAACATTGAATTCTGAAATTGAGTTGTGTACTTCCTTCTGCATTTCAGCTTTGTATATGGATTGTATAATGAATTAAACAACTCAATAACATAATTGAATGTTTTAATCATGAAGGAAAGAACTTTAAAATACCTGTAACCTTAGTAATGAATTTTGATACTATTATAATCTGCAACTTTGATTGTTGTCCAAAACTTAACACTTCATCTATTTTGCATTTTCTGCCTTTATCGAGATAACACATCTGTCCTTCGGGGCCTTTGTGTTCTTTTTCTGAAGAAAAACATGAAATATACAGACTATGTGATTTGTTATGTTTTGTAATAGCACACATAGTTGCAAATTACATGTAGTCATTAATTAATCCAACAGAACAAATATTGAACTGAAAGAATCTCCCCTAGCTTAGGGTCACTTCACCAATGCCATCCATCGTAACAAATTTTCGAGTTGCCCATTTTTACATGAGTGCAAAAATTGTTAGTAGTAACCTAACTCAACTAGTGAGTTAGAAGTCAACGATACCAAATCAAGCATGTAAAAAATTGACGGTATCAGATGATAACCCAAGCCAACCACCAAGCTTCAGATCGATGGTACGAGATCAACAAGTACACGAGATCAACAGCCAAGGATCGAGAACAGAGTCACTGGAAAACCATAATCAATGCAACCCTATCTCCTATAATGATGAATGATAATGGATCAAGCATGCGAGGATCAACAGCCACCATTGGTTCGCAGATGCCAATAAAATAAATGTAGAGTGCCACCAAGGCAAAAGGAAGGGTCGAGCATCATGGTGAAGGGGACTAGCCCCATTGAAATAAAATCATTACATCGACCTTGGTTAAAGGTTTAAAAATATATGTCAAGAAATAATCAAATACCGACAACCAATAACGATGTAATGATAATTTAAAAGGAGGGTTGAAAATATATTATGATCATGGTCAAATCAAGAGGGCCCTTTTCAAGCATATGATTTCTGATCAAGTATATGCCGACCAAGTCAAGCTAAGACCACATTATCTCATATTTTTCAAACCATCCTTAATTTATTCAAAACGTGGCAAATGCAAGAATAATATCAGGTAAGTGTAGCATCAGGGTGGCCCCCACAGAGAGGAGGAGAGCAAAATTTATCACGCATGGTCAACATCAAGATCTCACAAGTGGTCCCAACATATTGGATAAGTTTTTGCAAAGTGTTAGAGGTAAAAAATATTTTTTTTTCTCACACAGAGAGATAATTATTGTATGTACATCCAAAAAAGTAGAATTAAAGAATGTTATTAATATCATTCCAAGAATAAAACACAAAATGTCACATCAATCAGTTGAAGACAAGTTGCTTGTATAAGAGAAGACAAGTTGCAAAGCTTATTATTAGCCAAGTTATTCATCCCTTTTCATTTTAAAAAATAAATAAATCAGTCAACTGCAGTTTGACTAAGTTATTTTTGTACTCAGGCATTAGTAGCCTCATTGTAACTAGCATGTTATTTTTATTCCTTTATTATTTACAATTAAAGAGTAAAAATAGTAATGCACAGGTGAGTAAAAATCTCATATTATTTTTAGGTAGATCGGATGAAGAAGCTTGCTATATATTGTGTGTAATTACAAGGCACAGAGGAGGAATGTTGGACACATGAGTGCTGAAGCAGTTTTTCTAGTTTTTCCCTTTGAATGAGAATTGATTTCTAACTTTCCAATTATTTGCAGTTCTATGTATACCTTATTATTTCTTGTGAATGTCAAATTCCTTGATTAATCATCTTAACTTGCTGCAAATTTAGTAAATTCTGCATAATATTAGTGTGCATGTTTATCTTAACATTATTGTTGTGAATCATTCACTCAATACATTAATTGTTTTGCCTTAATATTTTGCTGAAAACTATTCATTTGTGCATCCAAAATCCATTCTCAATTATTTGTGCATGTATTCAGTCAAATCCCTCAACAGGTTTGGTGTATCACCTGAGTTTTCAATTCATTTATAGCCATCTTTTACCCTCAAAACCCCTTAAAATTAGTTTAGGATACATCAAGAAGGAACCGACGTTGATATTGGAGACTCACCTCAACAATAGGTATACCCACATACCTGAGGTGTTTCCATTGTATCTAAAAAAGAGAGAGATCTAGAGCAAGATTAGAACCCCTGTAACCATCTCTCTATAGGGTGTACTTTCGAGAGATAACAGTTTTTGGCAGGCCTAGTGGGACACAAATCAGATCTGCGAGCAAATTACAACAATTTACAACAAATTCACAGCAAAGAAAAGTTACTTTTGGAGCAACAAGTTGTAAAAAATTATTCTAAAGATTAAAATATTTATTTGGCAAATCCATAAGGTTGATTTCAGACCAGTTTTGTAGCATGTTCCATGCCTAAAGTGACTACAAGATCATCGGTAAGAGGAATCCCTTCTGAGTTTATTTCTTTACCTTTGAATTCTGTAAGAAGAAGAAGGTTTGGTAACACTCTACCTTATAATAGTCCTAGTTTTAACAACCCTCCTCCTAATCTTCCTTCACCACATATTAATATTTTTGTTTTGATTCTAGTAATTCCAATGGCTATTCAACAACCTAGGAATTTTATAACCTTTAATAATGGCATCCTATTAGTAATCCTAGTTTATCATGATATTCCCAATCCTACCATGAAAATTTTACCTTCATTCATTGGTTGAAAATCAGGTTACACCTACAGAAGCACATAAAATATGTCGTAGCCCTTTGTGTTGTTCATAATATAGCTCACGAAGATATAGCCTCGAGACTTTTAGTTGTATCCTTTGAAGGGAAATCCTTCCAATGGTATAAAAACTTAGAGATTGGGATCATAAGAACTTGGGATGAGTTAGGTGAGAAATTGTTGAAGTAACTTCAAGATCATTTGAATCATTTATCGCTCATAGAATAATTATCTACAATTAAGAGATCTCCTTATGATTTTATGGCTAGTTTCAACATATGTTTGTCTAGAACTTGGGAAATAATACTAGCTAGTGTCAAACCTCAAGTTGGCCATGATTTTTTTAATATCTTAGAGCCTTAAACAATGATATCTCAAGTATGATTTAGTCTATGGCAGGTGACACTCTCCCGGTAGCTTATGATATTGCTATAAAGACTGAAAACAATCTTATTCAAGCCGAAAAATTAGCACCAAGGCCTTCAATGCCTTTTGTAGTAGATTTGGCCCCTATCCCATGAACTATTACCATTTTGTAGCATGATATTACATCCCCATCAGATGATGTGTTTAAATATTTGCAGACTATGGGAAATAACTTAACGTCGATTGAAAATAGACTTGCATTACCTAGCAGGCCTTATCAAGCTCCTTATCAGCAAAACTAACAAAATATGCAGCCTTATCAACAGAATCAGAAGTATAGACAACCATATCAACGAAGACAATTTGACCCAAAAGCTCCTAGTTCATCTAGTGCTTTAGTCCCAGTTAATATGGCTATAGAAGAAAGGTGTCAACCTTGTAATCAATCTCATACAACTACAAATTATCCAAATGTGTTCCTGAATATAAGCCTTGTTGCACAACCTCAACCTTAAACATTTTTCATGCCCCAAATGGAGGGTGGGCAGCAAGAAAATCATGTTTAGAAAGCACCTGAATAAAACTTGGTTAGTTTTAGTGAATATGATTTCATTATAGTTACTACTAGGGCCCAATAAAAGTCTTAAGAAATTCAAAAGTATAAAAGCAAACCTTTTCTTCCTACAATGATTGATAAAACAGTAGGTAAAGACCAAAAATTATCAAATAACATTGTTGTTCCTAAAAAAACAGGTGTTTCAGCTAGTAAAGAACATCAAAAAAAATTACAACCTGATCCAAGAAGATTATTTATACCTTAGATATCAAGAGCAGTTGAAGTAGAGTCAGTTCTTGCCAAAGCCTATGCTAAACAATAGAATCTGTTTCCAAAATTGTTGCTTCTCTTAACATTGTTGATGTAATGTAAACACATAATGTTAATATCTCAATGTGGGATGCTCTAAGTATTCCAGGACAATAGGAGTTGGTTTCTCATGAACTTGCTAAGTTGTAGATTTCTTCAAAACCGGCAGAAAAGGAAGTCTAGAAAGTATACATAGTTCTTGGAACAGTGGACAAGACCACATTAAAGAAGTTAAATGGATGGTTCAAAAGGTCTTAAATTCTCATGATATCAAGAAGCCACCACCATTTTATTTATCTATAATTATTGGAGACCATTTAGTTCATAACTGCATGGTTGAAAGTGGTGCAAGTAGCACAGTTATGCCAAAAGCAATTATAGAAAAGTTGGGCCTACAGTATGAGCCTACAGAGAAAAGCGTGTTGTAGCTAGATGGGACATCAACTAATATAGTTGGTATTATCAGAATCCTAGAAGTAACTTTACATGCTTGTCCCAATGTTACAATTCTACAAGATGTGAGTGTTGTAGATTTGCCTCCCTATTTTGCCTTATGTTCGTCACAAGATTTTACATCAAAAATAAGAGGTTATCTTTCTTCATTTTGGTCATTTTTGTTCTTTACTACACGGTATGGAACTAAGGTTATCGTAAATTCAGAGCCTCTGGCTAGGTTTCATATTGAGCCTCATTATTTGAACGTTGTAGCAAATTACTCAGCTTTAGATCAGTCTAATTTCGATGTTACAGCTCATGTTTCTGCACTAGATGGTGTTTCTAATTTGTTCATGGATGAAAAGACTCAAGAAGAACATGCTTATGACCCTTTTAAGGAAGTAGAAGAATATTTGTTTAGTGTTTATTGCTTGCATGAAGAAAATGCACCAATTCCCTTACTGTCCAGGATAGAAGAAACAACAGAAGGGCTATGGAAGCTTCACTTCGATGGAGCTAAAAATAAGAAAGGACAAGGTGCAGGTTTAATGCTTACTTCCCCTTTAAACAAAAGGTACTTGTCAACTTTAAGTCTACATTTTTCTTGTGCTTGTAATGTGGCTGAATACGAAAGCATTAATTCATGGCTTGCAATGGGATAGAAAGAGAGGTATCAGTACTTTACAAGTCTTTGGTGATTTAGAATTAGTTATTAATCAAGTGAAAAACTTTAATGTGTGTAATAATTCATTGTTGACGTCTTACAAACATAGAGTTTCAAACTTAATGGATTATTTTGATGCTATTAACATTCAATCTATCCCAAGAGCTGAAAATAAGCATGCAAACAAACTTACAATAGTTGGAGCCAGTTTTGATGTACTAGAACAGATCGAAAACAATAGAGTACAACCACATATTAAATTAATTATTAGACCTTCAATGCCTGACAATGAAGATAATTGGCAGGTTTTCGAAGATGATAAAAAAATTTAAAGATTTTTGCAGCAGGAAGCTGAATTTTCTGCAGTAAATCAAGAAAAACTGCAACACTTCTATGGTGACCATATTGTTCAGTTAAAAACAAACAAGTTACCTTAAGGATTGGTCACTCTAGAAGACATTTTCAGTTATGATGATCAGTTAAAAAAGGAAAAATAAAATATTTCAACTCATGCAGATAACTATGAAGAAATCTTGGTGGATAACGAAAAGAATCTACTTATTGGAAAGGTATGTTATTCAGCTGAAAAATAACCATTTATCAAATTATGTAAAGAATTCATAGATGTTTTTTTCCTAGAAGTACCAAGATCTGAGAGGGTTTGATCCAATTTAGCTTAGCATATAATAGAATTACAACCAAATTCCAAGCGAGTTAGTTAGAAGCAAAGACCTATAAATCTAAAAATTGAGCCATTAATGATAAAAGAGTTATCTAAGTTGATCGAATCAAGTATTATTTTTCCAGCTAAGCATTCAAGTTGGGTAGCTAATCTTGTACCTGTTTAAAAAAAGAATGGAGAAATTAGGCTATGTGTGGATTTAGGAGACTTTAATAAAGCTTCATTAAAAGACCATTACTCTCTGCCAAATATGGATTAGATTTTGACAACAATTTCTAGTTTAGACAAATTATCTCTTTTAGATGTCTACAGTGGATACAATTAGATCCTTGTGCATGAGGAAGATAAATAAAAAATAGCCTTTACCACTAAATGGGGCACTTATGCTTATAAAATAATGCCTTTAGGTTTTTCAAATGCTGGTGCAACGTTTCAACGTGTAATGGATATGGCTTTTTGTATCGTATTAAATAAATGCATATTGGTTTATTTAGATGATGTCACCATGTTTTCAAAAGGTTCCAATGAACATATAATGCATTTAAAATAGACTTTTCAACTTTGCAGACAATTTGGAATATCCTTGAATCCCAAAAATTCCATTTTTTCAGTTCATCGGGGTAAACTACTTGGTCATATTGTCTCTAAACAAGGTTTATCTATTGATCCTTTTAGAATCAAAGCTATTTCACAGTTATCCTTGCCTCATCATAAGAAAGCACTGTAGATTTTTCTCAGAAAAATAAAATTCATTAGAATATTTGTTCCATATTTTGCAGCACTTATCAAGCCTTTAACAACTATGTTGAAAAAGGACAAGACTTTCTCTTAGACTAGTGAAGGGAGAAATGGATTCGAAGCAATTAAAATAGCCATTTCACAGGCTCCTCTTGCAAATACAAATTTTCATAAATTTTTTACAATGTATGCACTTGCAGGAGCAGAGACTATTTCAGCTATTTTAACTCAGATTAGTGATGAAAACACTAAGCAACCAATTGTTTTCTTTGAACAAAGTTTTCATGACTATGAGATGAGGTAGTACACATTTCTTGAAAAATAGGTACTTTCAGTAGTTAGATGATTGAAAAATTTCGATTACATGCTTTCTAATAACAAGATACATGTTTTCGTTTCTCATCCAAGTGTGAAAGCATTCTTGTTGAACAAAGAGCTGAATGAGAAGAGAGCAGGCTAAATTATGAAAATTATGGAATATGATGTTGATATCTGTGTTGCAAAAATATTTCGAGGTAAAGGTTTGTGTGAGCATCTAATTGCTGATATGGAAAAACAGTAGGCAACATAATCAGATGATCCAGAACAACATGCTGAATTTACCTATCAACAGTGAAATACCTTGGCACAACCAGAAAATCAGCAATGTAAACTCAGTCAAGAAGTTCAGGAGTCAAGATGGACGACTTATTCAGTTATCTATCTACTGTATGGTACTTATCCGGAAGGTATGGACAAGAACAAATGAAGGTACTTCAAGTTACAAGTTGTACCTTATTTTTTCATTGATGGTGTGTTATTCAAAAGTGATATAAATGAAATCTTGTTGCGATGTGTTGATTATGATAGAATTCAACAATTGTTATCCAAATTTCATGAAGGACCTGCAGGAGGTCAGTTTTTAGCATGTACTATAGCCTTAAAAATTATGAAAGCTGGTTATTATTGGCCCAACATATTCATGGACTGCTTTGAATGGATCAGAAAGTGTAGGAAATGTGCTTTCTTTGTTGGAGAAGAACATTTAGCTTTGCTACCCCTACAACCTGTTTCAGTGGATCAACCATTCATGCAGTGGGGTCTTGACTTTATTGGCATGATAAATCCACCTTCGTCATAAGGACACAAGTGGATTTTGACAGCTACATATTACTTTACATGCTAGACTAAGGTAATAACTTTGAAAGAGTCTAATGAGACTTCAATCCTTTCATTTCACAAGGGAATAGTTTTCCAATTTGGTATCCTAGCAACTATCATTTCAAATGATGCTTTAGTGTTTCTTGTTGCAAAATTAATAGATTGGTCTATTAAGCACAACATTTATTTAAGTACATCATCTAATTATAACCCACAAGGTAATGGATTAGCTGAAAGTACTAACAAGAATCTTTTGAGGATCATCATAAGAACACTCAAAAAAAACCAAAGAGCTTGGAATCTCATGTTGAATTCAAAACTTTGGGTTGATAGAGTTACCCCTAAAAGATCATGTTGTAATTCACCGTACAAGCTTGTTTATGGAAGAGAGGTAAGAATCCCCATCTCAGTTGATTTTCCTACACTAGATTTATTGCATCAAATGGAATTGATCAAGAATGAACCACTGCAGGTTCATTATGTAGAGTTAATGGATTTACAGGAGCTGAGAGATCAAGCTCATCTTAACATGGAAAAGAATCAAAAACACAGGAAGAAAACGTTTGATAAGAAGGCTAAGTTCAGATTCTTCAATGAAGGAGACATTGTGTTAAAATGTGACGCTGATCATGCAAAGCTAGGAAACCACACAAAGTTTGATACAATCTAGAGTAGTCCTTACATGATTTTAGCATGTAAAGAACACAATGCATTTCAGCTTTCAAATATGAATGGAGAGGAACTTCCCATTCTTGTGAATGGTATGTTTCTTAAACACTATTATTAAAAAATCCTACAGTGTTTGTTTAGAGTAGGATTTCCCTTTCAATAAGTGCTTTATGCACATTGTATGTTTTTCAATTCAATAAGTGTACTCAGGCACATGATCTAGTTTACCAAATCCTTTCTCAGTTTTAGTTTGCTCTGGAAGGCTTGGACCTTCAGAAAGGTAATTTTTGGTTATATGCTTTAACTCTATGCCTAATGGAAAGAGAAATGCACTAGTTTATAAGCTAGAAGGCATCTAACCCACATGATCATCAAAAATGTTGACAACTTTTTTGCACTTGTGCAAAAATAGGCAACTCAAAAACTTTGTTATAATGGATGGCATTGGTGAAATGAGCCTAACTAGGAAAATACATTAAGCATTATCACGTTTTCAGTACCAGACAAATAAATGATTACGTATGATTTGCAGCTATGTGTGATGTTACAAAATGTAATAAAATCGACATAGTCAGCAAATTCTATGTTTATCTTCAACAAGAGAACACAAAATCCCTAAGGGCATGGATTTATTAGCTTGATGAAGACCAGAATTACAGAATAGGTGGAGTGTTAACTTTTGGAAAAATAGACATATTTGTAGATTACATAGTAATTGGGAGCTCCTTATTAAAGTTGCAGATATTTTAAATTTCTTTCCTTCATGATTAAGTACATCAAATTATGTTATTTAGTTATTTAGTTCGTTATACAATCCATACATTAAACTGAAATGTAGAAAGAAGTACACAACTCAGTTCTAGAATTTGACATTTTTTCATAAATGATTTAAATTTTTCCCACACAATTTGTGGGATGTAACTCAAAAGCAATTCATAAATACTGAAGAAGAAGGTACATATGCATGAAAGATAAAGTAAAGGAGTATGAAAAAACCCAACATTGCCTTGAGTTTATTTCATCTACATTGCTCCACTTCCAGTTCCATCTTTACTTCATCTACATCCTTGTTATCCGACAATGTCATTATACCTGAGAAACATAAAAAGGAAACACTTTCCAATCGCGAGCTCAATGTCTAGATCCATATTTTTTTACTATCTAATTTCATGCAAATGGATCTCCTGACATCATGAGGTATAAGTTACAAGAAAGACAAATACATAATTGATAAGAGCATTATTCTACATCAGCTCATACAATTCTCATAATCATTACATAAGAAAAAAGAGAAAAGAAAAACTATGGAACATAAGAGAGGCCAAAAAGCCTAAATATTTTCTAACTATTTTCTTAACTATGAAAGTACATGTAACAGGTGAAGAAAGGAAAAATATTTTGCATAAATGATTACTGTACTAAAATAACTCATTCAGGATTTTAGTTTCTCAAGAATATAAGTACAAAGCTCTGTCAAAACACCCATGGCTTAAGTAATCTAGATGGTACAAGATGGTGAGATTCCAGCAAAAGGAAAAGGCAAAATGATATCAAAGTTTGATCAAGTTAGAGTCAAGTGCAAAGTATCTATCAAAGTTCATTTTTCAAGTTACAAATGATAAAATTACAGTCTGATTGATAAATCTCAAAATGAACTATGCAATAAACATCAATATAACATTAATGGAGTTGTGATTATAATGAGATCTGGATAACTTTTCAAGAAATAACAAGTTAAAGCAGAGCATGTAGTACAAGAAAAAATTACTTTAGATACCAGTTTTGTAACAACATTAACTACATATTCAGATTCAGAGATCATGAATTACCATGCACTAATGTGATATTAGTTATGAAATAGAGAACGAAACTGTTAATCATTCTTTTACAAGTGCACATAAGGTGTGAGAAGAAATTTGTTTGAGTTAAAATCCAAATTATTCTTTTGCAATTATTCAAATTATCAATACAGATCGTAGTTTCTTTCTAAGAAGATATTTCATTCTTTTACAATTATTCAAATTATCAATACAGATCGTAGTTTCTTTCCAAGAAGATATTTCAGTAAATATATTTTAGTTACTAAAGATAAGAATCATAAGGATGATCAATGAATGGGGAATAACTAGCATGATAGTAATCCTTTCAAAAAAATTACAAATGCTTCAGATGAAGTTTCTTGAGAAGAATAAATACAGCAGACACAATTTTCACATATAGAAATCAAGATAGGAAAGAAAGTACTTTTCCTCATGAAGTGCATGTTGTAGCTTTAGAAAGCATCTTTAAATTTCAGTTTCAATTTCAATCAATTATAGCAGCTTTCAAGTATCATGTCAACTATCTCCAAACAGTAGTGGAAGATCATGGATAACAGTGACATAAAACTTGGAAAGAAATGATACACTGAATTGTTTCATGCAACCATTATAAAATTGGTCAATCTACAGTGCATGAAGAATCAGAAGGAACCAAATAGATGAATCAACAAGAACTATTTATTCTAAGGAACATAATCACAATGCCATCAAGTGAAATTTGAGTTTTCATCAGTGAGAAGTTATTAATGGTGTATAAGTAAGGGCTACAAAATGCTCATGTAAAGTGAGTCACAACAATCATGAACAACCAGTCATATAACAACAATTGTAATACTTATTCAGATTTGAAAAGAAATCCAACAATTTCTTTTAATTTTTTAAGATTGAATCAAAGCACTTCATTAGAAAAAGATTCAGATGTTGAGTTCATCATACAAGAATCTCCTAGCTCTAGATAACTTTCAGAAAGTGCTCATAAAAACAAGGTTAGATATGTAATTCATTGCTCTTCAACATGGATATACAGCTATAAGGAAGCCTTTTACGGAAAAAAATTCTTTGCACGTACAAAACTTGATGTTATAATTTAGACTACAGCTTCATAGAAAAATTAATTACAACCCCATCAAGTTATGAAGGTTACAATATATTTAAGAAGAAAAGAATGCATTAAGAGAAGGTGCAGATAGAATGATGCAGGTTACAAGAAAATAGAATGTAAATGAAAACTTTTATTTTCTATACACTTGGATCTAAAGCAATTTCAAAAGAGATAAATCAAATCTGCATCATCCAAGTTCAAAGAAAACTAAAGATGTAAAGACTGCTACTAGAAATAAATTGAAGTCTAGGAGGTGTGATGAAAGAATAAACAAACTTCAAATACAAAATAAGGAAATGAGAGTACAATCAACCTCAAATCCATGCAGGAAGCAAATGCTATAGGTCTCTACTCAAATTTTGTAGTTTTCAAAATAAAGCAACACAAGAGAGAGAGGCTATAGTATATAAGATAAATCTTCATATCGTGTCCATAAACACAAAGTAACTGAGCTCGCAGATGGACTAAGCCTAAGATCCAAATGAATAGGTACAACTCTTCATCAGGTTGCAATAGGCATTCACAGATCAAACATATATACATTCAAAGAAGCACAAGGAACAATTACAGCCATTCCCTTATGAATACTCAAGCATACATTTCATTGAGAAGCATAAAAGGATCTAAGGTTCATTCCTTTTGTTCTGATGTCAAAAATTCTAAGGAGTAATTAACAAAATTTAACAGTGGTTTCTAACTCTGAGGTCTGCAAAGGACAAACTTTAATCATTTCAATGTTTGTAGAATGTTTTCAAGTTTCACAGAAGCTCAAGATAACACATGAGTATAAATGAAAGTCAAGAGTTCAGGAAGAGTGAATGATCCTTTCATGGCACATGAACATCAACATATCTACCAGTCAACAAAGAAACAAGAGCTTGTAAAAGATTCAGAATATGGTCAAGAGCATTACGAGATAACACAATAGAAATTCCCCATTATGAGCTTGAAAAAATCTATACAATCAACACTGTGCATCTATAGATATAGATTTCATTTCTTCTATACCATCAAAATGATCATGTAATCAAGGTGGATCAACATAAACCAAGATTTGCAACTTAGAAAATACAAAGAAGTAGCCAACAAATGAATCATTTCTACATAAATTTATCATCAAACCCATCATGGAAACACAGGGTATACATACATAGAAATCTAAGATACAGAGCTCTAAGAATAACGGTCAATATATTATAGACACCTATAATTACGCCTGAGCAATTTAAATTCTTAAATTGTGCTAATTATCTCCTTTCCCGCAAATTCATGACATATTGTCAATAGCACTCACCTTCTCTTCCATTGTCGTTAATTGATTACATTAGGCTAATTAATTAAGTCACCTATCCAACACATACCGTAATTAATGACCCTTCGTTAATCAACACCTTCTATCTAGTCTAATTAATTATTATTAATTAATTAGCCTCCCTTCTCATTAACTCAATAAATCACTATTTAATTGGTTTAATTCCCTCCTAATGGTCCAAATCACACTAAAATCCATCTAAAATCTTATAAAAGCTTGCACATGTATTAATTATCTTGATTAATTAATACACCCCCCTTATCCACATAAGCCACTTAAGGCAAACTAAACCCTCCTAAAGTTGACTCAAGCCCATCTAAACCCCCCTTATCCATAACTAACTCTACATCTCCATTAGTCCCACATTCATGAGGATGTGTTGAATCCTTTATCCTTTGGGCTATATAAACAACCCTCCCTCTACTTCTACACTTACACCTAAATCTCTCAAGAGACAAAAGAAAGCACATAGTTTCATATTAATAGCCTTTTGTCATTCTTGAGCCCTCCATCCTCCATTCTTTAAGAGCTAAGCCTCACACCGAAGCATCCATTGAAGGATCAAAGAAAGCAATATAATTTGATTTCCATTGAACTACTTAGGTTCATTTTAATGTTAAATTAGGCAATTAAGAAGAATAGAGTTCATTAATTTACATTATGTTTTGATCATTTCAAAGTTATAATGTTGAGGGTAGGACTTGCTTATTTCTTCATCATGATGGTGCACATTTCTCATTTTTAGCTAGGTTAGGAAGCTATTTTTAGGTGGTATTTTCTTGCTTTAAATTTACCTAAATTGTAGAAATACTTGTACACATTTGGCACGCCCAGTGGGAGACTTAGTCCCATGGCATTTTAGTTTAATTTTCATTGTTTTGGCTAACTGTTGATATGCACATATAGTAATTAATGTCCATTTTCTTGGAATTTTTACTCAGTTGATATGTGTAACCTCATGTTCATAGCCATAATTTTAATGGGTTATTGCTATTCTTAGGGTAACTTGTCAAAAATTTTAGATATTGTGAGTTTTCTTGTGTTTGCTGCCATATTTTCATTGCAGGTTTGGCGCAGGCATGGTTTTCGTGGCATAGGCATAGTTTTCAGGGTACACACATCTCTCTGGTGGCGCAGGCACACTGGCAAAACTTGTTACTCTGTTTACCAACCCTGGCACACATATCCTAACTAGTGCATAGGTGCACTAACCCGAGCGCAAATGTCATTTCGTACTATACCTTCACTGCATTCTTAAACCTGTCAGATCAGTGCACATGCCCTAACCAGAGCGCACATGTTGTTTTAGTGGTGCAGACACATTTTTCTGGTAATGCAGTTATTCTGTCTATTTTTCTATTTGTTTTCCTCAAGAGTAGTGCATACACTATTTTCATGGCGCACTCACCGCTCTGGTACACAGGCACTTCATAAGTCAAAAAAATCTACAGAGTGGCGCATGCACTCTTTTCGTGGTGCATATATTATTTTTGTGGCGCACACATCTCTTGGGTGGTGTAGGTGCACTGTGAACTGAAAACAATGTTTAGTGGCACGTGCACCCTAACCCATGTGCATGCGCTAAAAAAGGGGTGCAGGTGTCTGTACGTACCAAAAATTGTAAGGTACTGTACTGCAGAACATCGTAATAAGTGCCCCAATGATGATACAGCGGAGTATGCGTTAACATCCCGCATGCCCCGCTTAGCCCCCACGCCCTTTGTTTTCCCCTTTTTCCCTCTTTCCTTGGCCTCTTGATCTTCAGTGACGAAACCGCCACCTTGCAGGGCGGCAGTCTCGTGACCGCCGCCCTGATCAAGGCGGCGGTCCTGTAACCGCCGCCCTGCTCAGAGCGGCGGTCCTGTGCGCGTTTTCCAGAACGTTCTTTTGACGTGACTCGCGTGAAATATCACGATTCACCAGCTTTCTTTGCCGACTTGAGCATGCATTTATGTTTTTGGTCCCCTGGAATAGTGTTTTTCCTTTGTTTATTGTTTAGGAGTTCAATTTGGTTTTGATTTTTGGGTGATTGAATTCCTATAAATGCATGGTTTGTGCACAAGCAAATGGTCTGAAGTTTTGGCTGGATTTTGAAGACTGATCTTTGCTCTCATCTCCTCATTTTAGTATTTTAGTTTGTTATCTTGTTTAAGAAGCCATAGTTTCATTTCACTTGCATCTTTAGTTAGATTACTCAGCTGTTGGTAAGCCACATACCCATCTTGTGCAGGCAGTGCTGTCATTTCATCCAATCCGGTCTGAAGCTTGCCTCTGAATTTTCTCTTTGCTGTAGATTTAATTTTCATTGTTGCTTAGAGTTCTTAGTTCAGTTCATTATATGCCTGGTTAGCTTTATTCAGCTGTTGGTAAGCCACATATCCAGCTTGTGCAAACAGTGTCGTTATTTTATCCAATCCATTGGAACAGAATAGCTTAGGAAGCCATTAAAGTTGCAGGTTTTGCTCTTCGAATAAGATAGTTACAGGTTCTGGTCGCTTCATGTTGCATGACTCGCAGTAAAATCCCGCTAGGAATCGCATAAGCCAAGCTCTATACTCTTGCGCTGTCCCTCTCCTACTCGCATTTTCGGTCTGCATTCTGAGCTGTCCTTGTCCTTAAATCTACTCCTATCGATGCTAGCATTACACGCTTTTCTGGATCCACGTGAACACGAAAGAACAAGGAGATCATACTGAGGGGACAAGATCACACACGCCATCAGATTCGCCACTGTTCTGTGGAATCCAGGTTTTAACTTTCAAAGTTCTAGTTAGAATCATATCAAATAAAGTAGATAAATTGCTTCATTTCAGTAAATTCTATTCTCGATATTGCCAGGGAAGCTGTGAGGATTGATAGTTTCTGAGAAACTATGATTCACTCCTCACTTCTGAGGTAGGATCGAGAATCTTGCAGATAAATTAGACGAGCTATTTTATTTATTTAGAATAATTCTACAAATCGCACAGGCAAATAACTACACTCGGTTATCTTGTCTGTTTTAAATTATTGTTTGGTTATTATTCCTAGATACGCTTAAAATAGTTTGCTTTCCTTAAAATTGTTAAAAGATTTCTTAGAAGAATAAAAGTTATATATATGTTAGATTTAGTCCACGTAGTTAAAATTTGCTTCATTACAGTTAGATTTACATTTCGTTTCGTATGACAATCACGGGACCTCAGGAGCCCAGGGAATATATATTTGAGCCAATCGTGCCTCAACCAAACCTCGTCACAGCAATAGTTGACATAGACCAAAATCTCAGAATACAAGTATTCCGAACAACCACAGATTTACAACTGATCAGTTCTCAATTAAGAGGGTTAAACATAGAAGATGACCAAGCACACACGTTTTGGTCGAACCAACCAAACTACAGATTGACCTAGGTAAAGCACTCACATGACTGTAGAAGGGTTCGAAAGAGAACAAACCTTTGGTTGTGATCCTTTGGTCCCACAGCCGGGTGCAGGAGACACTCTCACAGACATAGACACCGGTTTAAGGATCCAAGTTGCGCGAACGCCTGTGAGATATTCTGAGAAAATCACACAGTTATTGGTCCTAAACATAGAAGCTGAGAAAGCATATGATTACTGGATACTAGGGATTAGAACTTGATTTCGCGTATGACCATAACAGGACCGCAACAACCAAGAGTCTATGGTTGTGATCCACAGATCCCACAGCCCAACGAGTCCACAAGTCAATCAGATATAGACACTACCCTATGCACCTTGGTATTTAGATCCACTCCACTTCCACCCATCATCATCGAACAATTGTCCTTATTAGATATAGCGGCTAACGAAGCTAGAGAATTCTGGACTAGGCCAGAGAATCATCCGTAGAGTCAATTATATTCACCATCCACTATATGACCTTATCAGGAGACATACACGAAACTATCCCAGGTCATTTTCCACGTATTCCACAACCCATAGATCGAATCACGCCAGAGCTCGATATTGATTGGAGCCTTCGAGCAGTCATCCTTGCCGATCGATCTATCACACCAGTCCAAGTTAGAAGGGCCTTCTTTGCCTTAGATTCGCAAATTCCACTAGTGCGTGTCGAAGACATTAGACTGCCTAACTAGTTTGTCTGCATCCCACGCATATTCTACCCCCACCGGCTGTCTCGGCATGACCTCGAGAGGTCGGGTACGCGGAAGAGTTACTTGTAGATTCTCACGCTCGCCTGTCGCTTTTCCGGCGTACAAAATTGGTGAACCCGACGTGAAACAAACAATCATCGAACAATTGTCATTATTAGATATAGCGGCTAATGAAGCTAGAGAATTCTGGACTAGGCCAGAGAATCATCCGTAGAGTCAATTATATTCACCATCCACTATATGACCTTATCAGGAGACATACACGAAACTATCCCAGGTCATTTTCCACGTATTCCACAACCCATACGTGAATCCTTGTCGATCGATCTATCACAGGGCCTTCTTTGCCTTACATAAATTCCACTAGTGCGTGTCGAAGACATTAGACTGCCTAACTAGTTTGTCTGTATCCCACACATATTCTACCCCCACTGGCTGTCTCGGCATGACCTCGAGAGGTCGGGTACGCGGAAGAGTTACTTGTAGATTCTCACGCTCGCCTATCGCTTTTCCGGCGTACAAAATTGGTGAACCCGACGTGAAACAAACGAAATTAGTGAAGCTGATGTAAAAATTCCTACTTTCTCGTTCGGAGTCATAATATCATGTTTCCTTTCACAAATCACCTTCGCTCCTTCCCATTATTCTGCGGGTATTCATATACCCCCCGAATATGTCGGGATTCGATGCATATGGCAGACCCCTCTTGGGTCTTGAGGCATACTACGCCCAACAGAATAGGCAATCATCACCCTCGCTCTCAGTATGGGGCGACAACTATTCAACTAATCAGTTGTCAACACAAACCCCAAGAATCAGATATAGTTCGTCTTTTCAAACTGAGGAGTTAGATCAACCCCCTCGAACGCAACAAACAGAGCCTTCAGGCTCGAACAATATGACGTTTACCGGAGAATCTGGTTCGTCTCCTCAAATGCTACTTAGACCACAAATTAGTAGACAATCAGACCCATACCTGGTCTTAGATGATGGACAGTCAATACGTTATCCTAGGAGTGAACAACATTCTCGGGGTATGTACCCACCTATAGGAGGTTTACAAATACAACCCGAGGTCTCTTTTCAAGAAAATACCTCTATGCCACTGCATATAGGAAATACTCTCAGAGAAACTTGGCAAGATAGCGATCAGTTCATGACAGGATATCACATGCCTATACAACACCAGGGTGTACAACAAACGCCGCTCAGACAAAACACCGTGACTTCACCAAATGAAGTCATTTCAACGTTAGTAGAAAAAGTGAGAGGGTTAGAACTTGCTCAAGCAAGTCAAAATTCTCCGTTCATACAAACAGGAAGTTCCAATCCTCCATACCACTCTGGCCAAGTAGATCTCCTCACAGGAGTAGGCACGTTAGGCATGCCACCTCACTATCCACAACAAACGCCAACAAGGCCCATCATCTCTAACACTATTCCTCCCGGTCTAGTGTCAAACAATCCATTCCTTGACAATACCCCGTCATACTTAAACATGTACTCCAAATCACCACAAGGAGATATTTTCTCCTCTCCCGGCATGTTTGCTCAAATGCAGGGACCTCCTTATGCCCCTGCCAACGCATACGCTGCACCGTATCAACAACCTATCCCACCATCACTCCCTCAGCAACCACCATCAATGGTCGAAAGCTATGCGATAGGGACTTATTCAGAATATCTAAAGGAACCCTTAGACTTCACCATACGAAGCGTCATGCTTCCAAGACCTCTTCCTGATTTACCCAAGTTCAAGGGTGAGGGAGATCCAAATGCACATATCAAAGCTTACGCTACAGCCATACGAGAATTACTCCCTTGGGATGGGGTTGTTGCTAAAATATTTCCCAAAACCTTGGAAGGCATTGCTCTCGACTGGTATTACAGGATACCTGAAGCCTCCATCCATTCATTTAAACAACTCGTGTCAGAGTTCATCAAAGCCTTCGACATGAACAAACTGTTGAGAACAGGAATCAGGGAATTCTTGCACATCAAACAAGAACACAACGAATCTGTCGCCCATTTCATCCAGAGGTGGCGTACAGTTCTTTATTCTTCAGCAAGTGCTCCAAACATGGATCAGATGGAACTATGTGATTTATTCCTTCATTCTCTCAGCAAGGAGGTGAAGGAAGAAGTCCAGAAGTTCCCGCTAAGAACTTACGATGAAGTACTTGAGAGCGCTCTTCGAATAGACCAAGCAGCGATAGATAGTGGTCGTAAGACATATGGAACAAACGGGAGGTTAATCACCTCCACTCAAAACACTACAACTATCACAAATGTCAATCAAGGACCCAAAATCCTTAACAAAAATCGTGGGGTAACAACGGATGGGGTAACCGACCAGCCCAAGAGGGTAAATGTTGTTAATACTCCGTCACAAACAAACAACCAACGAAACAACAACTTTACCCCGACGATCAATACAATGGATTTTAACCATCCACAACAACAACAACAATGGTGAAATCCCATACAAGGGCCAAGTTGAAACTCATTTGGTTATCAAAACCAAAGTCAAAACCAGAAACAACAATTCCAAAACTTTAATCCTAATAGGCAACAGTTTGATCAGAATTTTAGGCCACAATACACACCTAACCAACAAAATAGGAATTACAATCCCAATTCTTATTGTGGTTTCCACAAAATTCGGGGTCACGATACTAGAACATGTCGTGACTACAATAAATTTATGCAACGCTTGCCAGAAGAACAAAGACAGTTCTTCACAGATTTGTTTTTGGCAGATCCCGTCTCATCATCACCAAATACGCTCGCAGGGGCAGTTTCCCCTCAGAATGCTCCCCTCAAGATCTTTAACGATCCGCTCCCAAATCATGATAGCAATAGGCTGAATCCAACTGGAACAAACAAAGGTGCAATGACGGGAAACAATGATCATGAAGCCTCGACTTCATTAAATCCATCAGTTGCGCCACAGTTAGGAGCTCAACCGAGACCCAAGATAGTCAGTTTGGTAGAATTAGATGCTGAACTACCTATCGAAGCTATAACAAGAACACGAGAGTATTTCTCTCAACCGAGCCCAAGTCCTCTGCCAGAAACAGATAAGAGTCAGCAAATAGTAGAAAAACCCATAGGTGCCTATGATTTAATTAGCGACCTAACAAAGACCTTCTCACACATTTCATTTTTGGACTTACTAAAGAACTCTCCCCCTCACAGAGCTGCTCTTTTAGAAGCATTAGGTCTAGGCCATCTAATTAACATCACTCCACCTCCTGAAACACAAGTAAATCACGTAGATTTTGATATCCACCCTCTGGGGCAGCCGGACAAGGATGTCGAATTCATATTCGAAATAAGTAAAATGCCCACAGATGCTGAGATCGCACGCCGAGGTGATCCAGCCTTACACTTACAAGTATGGGTTTATAATAACTATGTAAAACGGGCAATGGTTGACGATGGGGCCGCAGTTAACATAGTCCCTTTCTCTTTCCTCCAAAAACTTGGATATGGGGAAACAAACTGTTCCACTACTCGAAATACATTGAGAGGCTATGATAGCCTTAAAGCCACTTCGATAGGAACTATAATACTGCCGGTCACCTTAGGGCCCAAAACAGTCCTGACTGAGTTTTATATTATAGATCGGGAAACTAATTATAATATGATACTCGGCCGACCATGGATACACCGAATGAAGGCAATCCCTTCTACATTATTTCAAGAAGTAAGATTCTTGCATCTAGGAAAGGTATTTGTAGCCAAAGGTGATCCAAAACCTTTCGATTTGCACCTAGCTGATTTAAAGAAAAGACCAGGGGTGCACTCAGAATTTGAACTACCAACAAACCAACTTAATAAACCCACTGACCCAAAACCAGAGGAAAATTTGGTACCTATGACGGATCTTGAAACTACCAGCATAGCCAAAACAATTCCAACCCCTAAAGATAAAACTAAAGAAACAGTATCATTAGGGACTACTGCGAAAATCGTTGAGTTGATAGAACAAGATTCACCAATGTTCTTACCATTTGATTCAGTAGGCATAGGATTTTCCCTAGGTGTTGGTTCCTTTCCAGCAGAGGACCTCTGTATGGTAGAAGTAGAGTGCGCAAATGCAGCAGATGCCCCAACATCTATACTCCCGGCTAAGTATTGGACTCTCCATTTCGATGGAGCTAAATGCCGTTATGGAGCGGGGGCAGGTATAATTCTTACTTCACCCGAGGAGAAAGTCCTCCCATTCACTTTTAAATTAAACTTTGAATGCACAAACAACGGCGCTGAGTACGAAGCCCTCCTCCTTGGCCTTACCTTAGCCAAAAGAATTGGTATTGATAACATCAGAGTCCTGGGAGACTCGCAATTAGTGACAAATCAAGTTTCTGAAGTATATGAAACTAAAGCCGAACATTTGCAACTCTACAAAAACGCTGTATTAGATTTAAGCAAGGCGTTCAACTTCATATCCATTGAAGCAATCCCGCGAGAGAAAAATCTTCTCGCCGATTCAATAGCAACCTCAGCATCACGTTTTACTCCAAGCAATGAGTTAGAAGATACCCAGTTCACGGTGTCCATTCGTGATGAACCATTGATAAAAATAATGACGAATCCTCTTTTAAGCGGAAGTGAATCTACCGTCCTAGACCATGTTGATAGTGATGCGGCTACTTTGGATTATTTAAATGCCTATGCAGCACTACATCTCTCCTATCACATGCTAGATTTATCCTTGATTCCACATTCGTCTTCCTACTTCGGAAATCCCGTAACGGATCTTCCCTCACAAATGGAACCTAGCATATACGCAGTAGAAAATGGGGATGATTTAGATTTACCTCCAGCACCACCTGAGTTCGAAGAGGGTAACGCCTCTTTGATCGAAGAAACAATCGATGTCAACATCGGGACAGAAGATGAACCAAGAATATTGAAACTAGGCTCTTCGTTAACCCCAGAAGAGGTGGAAATACATACTCAGATTCTCAAAGAACATCAAAAGGTGTTTGCATTTAATTACAAGGAGATGACAGGAGTCGCACCCCACATTGCGGTGCACAACCTCGTCACTAGATCAGATGCAAAGCCAATTAAACAAAAATCAAGACCCATGAAGCCCAAAGTAGCTCTCATGGTAAAAGAGGAGGTAATAAAACTCCTTCAGGTAGGATTCATCAAGCCAGTCGACTACTCCCAATGGGTATCGAACATCGTTCCCGTTCTCAAGAAGAATGGAAAGATACGCATCTGCATAGATTTTTGAGATATCAACAAAGCGTGTCCTAAGGACGACTTCCCATTACCATCCATAGATGTTATTGTTGATGCAACAGCTGGTTTTGAACTCTTGTCTCTCATGGATGGATTCTCGGGATATAATCAAATCAGAATATCTGAGCAAGATCAAGCTAAAACCACGTTTATAACTCCTTGGGGAACCTATTGCTACGCTGTTATGCCATTCGGTCTCAAGAACGCCGGTGCTACGTACCAGCGGGCCATGACATACATATTTCACGATCTAATTCATAAAATCGTGGAATCTTACGTAGATGACTTATTGGCTAAAGCCAAGAAGCGTTGTGACCATCCCGAAGTACTCCGCGTCATTCTTTCACGTCTAATAGAATACGGAGTCACGCTAAATCCAGAGAAATGCGTCTTTGGCGTAACAGGAGGAAAGCTCCTAGGTTACATCATATCGTCACGAGGAATTGATGTTGATCCAACCAAAATTCGGGCTGTCCTCGAAATGGTCCCACCTTCGAGTGAATCTGGAATCAGATCATTTCTTGGAAAGCTGGGTGCAATCCGGAGATTTATCCCGGACTTAAGCTTCGCCGTTCATCCAATCAACAATTTACTCAAGAAAGACTATAGCCTTGATTGGACCGAAGATTGCAATGAAGCTTTTGATGCAGTTAAGCGTTTCCTTTTATCGCCACCTACGCTAATGCCACCTAAGCTAGATCACCCGTTAATTCTATATTCACGAGCTACCAATGTCTCGCTGGCCTGTATGTTGGCCCAAGAAGACGATAACAAGAGAGAACGTGTGATTTATTTCATTAGCCGAACGCTGCTCGACTATGAAACACGCTATACACAGGCAGAACGAGAATGCCTTGCCATAGTCTTTGCTACTAAACGCCTAAGACATTATATGCTGAATCAAGAAACGAAGGTCATGGTAAAAACGGACCATTTACGGACTTTTCTCACACAAGGGTCATTATCTAAAAAGGCTGGACGTTTTATAACCTTAATGGGAGAGTTTGAATTAACATTTGTAAATCAGAAGTCGGTTAAAGGACAAATCATCGTGGATTGGTTAGCTGACAACCCATTAGACGGAGGCGATTTAGTAGATTTAGACTTTCCAGATGAATGCGTATACTACATCGAAACTCGACCCGCTATCTCTGAGTGTCCTTGGTACACTGATATCATTAATTATATCATAGACCATACGTACCCGGAGGTAGTTACACCGCAACAAAGAAGGCGGTTACGCATAATCGTAGCTAAATATGTCATTATAGAGTAGGTGCTCTATCGAAAAGCATTCGATGGAATGCTCCTAAGGTGTGTCGACACAGAAGAGTCCAAGAGGATTCTCCATGAATCCCACAGTGGTATATGTGGAGACCACTTCGGTGGCCATGCCACCGCTCGAAAAATACATCGAATGGGCTATTTCTGGCCCACTCTAGAACATGACGCGATAGAGTTTGCACGCAGGTGTCATAAGTGCCAAGAATTCTCCCACGAGATCCACATGCCAGCACAAGCTCTACAACCAATCGCAACTCCATGGCCCTTTTCTACATGGGGTCTAGACTTAATAGGGAAATTCTCTCCCTCATCCACAGACGGCCATAATTTTATAATCACGGCCACTGAATATTTTACCAAATGGGTGGAGGCCATGCCTCTTACTACTGTACCTGGTTCTGTGATTGCCAAGTTCATTTTGAACCAAATCATTTGCAGGTACGGTATCCCGCAAATCATTATCTCCGATAATGGAACTTCTTTTAAAAATGAAGAAGTTCGCGAACTATGCAGTAAATTTAAGATAAGCCATCATACGGCTTCCTTGTATTATCCCCAAGCCAACGGACAGGCTGAAGCAACAAACAAAACACTGAAAGCCATTCTCCTTAAAACGGTGAAAGAAAACAAGCGAGATTGGCATTTGAAGTTATATCCGGCCTTGTGGGCCCACCGAACCTCAATAAGAACACCAACAGGAGCAACTCCTTTCTCGCTAGTATTTGGGGCAGAAGCAGTTCTCCCGCTTGAGGTCGAAATACCCAGTCTCCGCATTTCACTACAAGGGATTCTGGATGAAGACGCTTACAGAGAAGCACGTCTTTCCCAACTAGAAAGCCTAGATGAAACTAGGTTAGATGCTGAACAACGGCACAGAGCTTATGCTGACCGAATGTGCCGGCAGTATAACAAGAAGGTCTATGAACGCGATATATACGAAGGTGATCTAGTTCTAAGACTAGACAGCCGGATCGACAAGAAGACAGGTGAAGGAAGGAAATTCCGGCCCAAATGGTTGGGCCCATACCGAGTCATGAAGGACTACGGAAATGGTGCTTACCTCTTATGTACGCTAGAAGGTGAGGAATTTGGTGAAACAGTCAATTCCCTGCACCTCAAGCGATTCTACGCATAAGCAACCAGCACTACTTGTATAATTATTTACATTGCATCTTCATATAGATTTAGATCATTTTGTCCACTTGTTTCTTACATAAATTGTGATCAAGGAATCTATTCTCAAAGCAATTCATTACAAACTCGTGATGTTTTTGGCATAAAGTTCTTTAAATCATACCTCTCCATCTTCATGTATCATCGAATCATCTCGGAATCTTTTATCAAATAAAATCAGACATGACAAAGTCCTAACGGTAACCATACCAAGATCTGCAAGTTTGTTCTCGCTTTGATTTCTTCTTAGGATAGGTGTCTTGCCTATGGTCTGTTCTAGAAGCTTCATGGTGTCACATCTATCCCATATATACATCTCTTTGGAAATAAGCATATACTGACATTTTACTCAAATAAGCAAGTCAAAAAGTGATTAAACAGAAAATTTTATTTTTACACATTTCCTTGCCCCACCAACCTTCGGTGATGAGCTTGCGTCTCTTACTAGTGACGTAGGGTTGGGAAAGGATGGAAATGCCCTTACTCGCCTATGCCTTGCCCACGGTGATAAACCCACGCTTCTTACTAGTAGCATGGGGCAAAGTGTAGGGGGTCCTCTTGACAAAGCAAACGTTAAAAGGTCATAAACAAACAATTCAAACTTTGAGTCAAAAACGAATGAATCAGATGTTCAAAATCCCAAGAGAGTTAAAATCCTAAAAACCCAGATTTTGTCTACTATGTGGCCATCTACGGGTCTAAGTCTAGATAAACCGCAAAGCAAGTTGCATCCAAAACTATGAAGTCATTCAGGTAGAGTAAGCTTGTAGTTTTCAATTTGGTTCCGCCAAAGCTTCGTCTGTCTTTCATCACTATCATTTCACCATATTTCATAACTTGCGCCCTTCTTGGCTCTTGGTGATAAGCCCTCGCATCTTACTAGTTGCGTGGAGTTAGGAGTGGGGCAAGTTAATCTGTTCATCATACTGGTTATTTTCATCACTTTGCCAAAACAAACATGAGGTATCCAAATTGCTCACAGAAGCTAAAATTCAAGATCACAATATATCTACAATATCATGTATCAGCATCATGAAACACAAAAAGAAAGCAAACATTTGCATCATCTGTTTTCCATTGCATACATTCTAGAAAGCATATAAACCATACATCGTAGTATACACAAGGAAGCTGGAAATAGAAAGGGAAAACATGAGTGACAAGCTTTTGATCCAAAAACGAATGCATATATATAAATAATCAATGTTTATATACAATGCCATCATGCACTAGGCATGGTCAAAATGCTCAAAGAGCCCGTGATATACAAAAGAATCTATAGTACAAAATACATAGGAGCCAAGTGGTCTCTCAACCCCTGCGCGACCCCTCCGAAGGTGCATGCCCACGCCTAGGACTACGGCTGCGCCGACGCTCTGAATGAACGGAAGGCTCGGGGTCCCGAGGGGCAGCCACTGTCTCACCACGAGAATGGCTCCTCATAAGGCGCTCAGCCATCCTATAGCCCGCCAACTCCGTATAGAGGTTCGATACCATCCTAGCCACGTGCCAAACAGGAGCAAAGACATCAGTATGCATGTCGGCTGCTGAGGGCTCCCCGGCATCTACGGATAGCTCCGCACGGGTCTTATCCATGGGGATCATCAGGGAATCAGTGCATACCCTGCGGATCAGATCCCGCCACTCGTCGACAGTCTCTGCAAACAAAGGAGAAAAATGAATTAGAAACCAAGCAAGAGGCTAAAAGATACAAGATAAAAACACAAGGAGAGATAGCAATTAAAACAAATCCTAAATTAAACAAACATTGAAAGGAAGAAAGGATAACTTACTCGGATCACCGGGCCTCCAAGATGGATCGCTAGGGCCAGCACCCGCCGCGGATGCCGCTGCCGACTGAGGGGCTGCTCCTATAGCAGGGGCAACATGTCGCCCCACAACTGACTCATCCTCTCCACCATGGCCCTGAGAGAGTGGCTCCTCTGAAACTAGAGTGTCCCTCTCTGTGCTCTGCTCAGCCCTCTCTGCCTGCATAATATCCTGAGTGTCATGCCACTCAAGATCGCTATCATCAGTCTGCTCCTCCGACCCTCCCTCTGTAAGCTCCTCAGAATCGGAGTCAATGTCTATAGGGTCATCGCTGCTATGAGCAGGACCCGCAGCAATCTGAAGCAAAGGTGCCCGAGGCACACCGGCTCTCCCTCTGGCCTGAACTATCCTCCTAGCTGCAATGGGAGTGCCAGGAGTGACCACTGTCCAACCTCGGCCTCTAGGCCCCCCTCTGGCCTCGTGAACTGATCTGTAAACTGGTGCCACTGGGGGAAGCATGCCCGCATATGGAAGGCCAAACTGCTGAGGAACTCTGCCAAAAGGATGTACCTCCACCCGTCCCACGCGGTCGATGAGCTGCCCTGTGGTGGAGCAAGAGATCAATGTAAGGGTCTCCTTGCCCCATATGCCGGCTATAAGCTGGTATGGTGTCACCTCCATATCTACTGTGGTAAGGGAGGCAACTGGCTGGTGAGGTGCTCTAAGCACCGACATATCTGACCATCTAGCTGCCCTCACAGCCCCAGGATCTGCCACCTCTACGCCTCTGCCATAGGGAATAAAATGCTCATACACCCAACTCATGACTAGAGTTGGGTGGCTCAATGACTGTCCCTGTAAACGGACCACCCTATATAAATCATGGTAGGTGGTCCCTAGAATGTCTGCACCCCAGGCGTATATCCGGCCATGCCCCTCTATCTGTGCAATGATGGGGGCCCAGCAGTATAACAAAGTGTCCCCTCCCTTGTCCCCGATCAATCTCGAGGCAAGGATCCCCATGATGGCCTGTCGAAATATGGGGATAGGAAAAGAAGGGATGGATCGAACTCTCACTCCCTTCTTCGACCCCGTGGAGATAGCTGCATCTCCCATGTAACCTGCCCACTGTGCAATCTGTGCCCGTGAGCCTGCCATCTCTAATGTGAGTCTCCTCCCGATGATCGGGACCCCCAAAATACGGTAGACATCCTCCAACATGATAGTCCACTCACCGCGGACCCCTGGCAGTCGGAAAGTGTTCCGATCTGCGTCCCAATATGAAAATAAGTCACAAAGGATGTGACTAGATGGTGTGACATGTGGGACGCGCGATATGCGCAGTATACCGGCCCTCTGTAGTGTGTCCTCCTCGTCTGGTGAGAGGGCATCCAGTACCCCTGACAGCCAGTCACACTCTCTCTCTCGGCTCCATCTAATGTATTCCTCCCTCGCCTGCATACACCCAAAAACACACAAAACAGAGCAAGTTAGTATCTGAACAATACCGAGAGAGTCATAAAAACGCGTAGAAGTGCAAAAATGTACAAGCATAATCTCAAAAATAAGCTCTTTTGCATTCTGTGCAAAACCGCCACCCTGAGCAGGGAGGCGGTTTTGTAACCGCCGCCTTAAAGGCGGCGGTCGTCTAACCGCCGCCCTGAATAGGGCGGCGGTTGCGTAACCACCGCCTTGGCCAGGGCGGCGGTCACGGTCTGAAAACCCGTGCGGGTTTCTAATCCCAAAAAGCCCAAAATAAGTAAAAAAAGACCATTTAACCTAAAGATGGAGCCTACCCAGTAGGCACCCCCCCTAGGTGGACCTTTTGAACCTAACATTTTCAAAAATAACCCCCCCATTACGACAAATTTAACATTTCAAATTTAAAGGGGGAAAAACGCAAAATTAAAGAAAACCAACCTGTGATCTAGCAGGGCGGTGTTCCGCACGTGGAGGCATGATCACGATCTCGCTGTGGACGTTTTGACTCTACTCATGCAAGAAACCGTCACCGTGGGTCCCAGAGCTCAAAATCAATCAAATCAACTCGCGCAAATGAATAGGAAAATGGGCCCACTTTCATATATATAGCACCCTATTTCGTTTTAAAAGACATTTTCACAGGTTTGGAGCGCTGATGGAGGTAAGTTTCTATCCCCGCACGAATGGTATGTTCTCATTCCCTATTATTTTAGCGTTTATTTTCCAAATTATTGTATCTATCTGCACTTGAGTTCTCTTTTCATTTTGCAGGTAGCGGGAATTTCGGATGGCGTCATTTCAACACACGGACGAGTAAGGTATAGCTTCTAACTCCCCATTTCGGGACTGCCATACTCAGACCCACCGTTTTATGCCTCTTCATGGCTAAAACGCTTCTCCGAGGGGGCAATATGTACGTACCCAAAATTGTAAGGTACTGTACTACGAAACAACGTAATAAGTGCCCCAATGATGATACAGGTCTCCTCGCAAGGTGTTCGGGATCCGGAAAAGCACTCGGAGTATGCGTTAACATCCCACATGCCCTGCTTAGCCCCCGCGCCATTTTTTTCCCCTTTTTTCTTCTTTCCTTGGCCTTTTGATCTTCAGTGACAAAACCACCGCCCTACAGGGCGGTGGTCTCATGACCGCAGCCCTGATCAGGGCGGCGGTCCTGTAACAGCCGCCCTGCTCAGAGTGGCGGTCCTACGCGCCTTTTCCAGAATGTTCTTTTGACGTGACTCGTGTCAAATATCATGATTCACCAGCTTTTCCTTGCCGACTTGAGCATGCATTTATGTTTTTGGTCCCCTGGAATAGTGTTTTTCCTTTGTTTATTGTTTAGGAGTTCAATTTGGTTTTGATTTTTGGGTGATTGAATTCCTATAAATGCATGGTTTGTGCACAAGCAAATGGTCTGAAGTTTTGGCTGGATTTTGAAGACTGATCTTTGCTCTCATCTCCTCATTTTAGTATTTTAGCTTGTTATCTTGTTTAAGAAGCCATAGTTTCAATTCACTTGCATCTTTAGTTAGATTGCTCAGCTGTTGGTAAGCCACATACCCATCTTGTGCAGGCAGTGCTGTCATTTCATCCAATCCGGTCTGAAGCTTGCCTCTGAATTTTCTCTTTGCTGTAGATTTAATTTTCATTGTTGCTTAGAGTTCTTAGTTCAGTTCATTATATGTCTTGGTTAGCTTTATTCAGCTGTTGGTAAGCCACATATCCAGCTTGTGCAAACAGTGTCGTTATTTTATCCAATCCATTGGAACAGAATAGCTTAGGAAGCCATTAAAGTTGCAGGTTTTTCTCTTCGAATAAGATAGTTACAGGTTCTGGTCGCTTCATGTTGCATGACTCGCAGTAAAATCCCGCTAGGAATCGCATAAGCCAAGCTTTGTACTCTTGCATTGTCCCTCTCCTACTCGCATTTTCGGTCTGCATTCTGAGCTGTCCTTGTCCTAAAATCTACTCCTATCAGTGCTAGCATTACATGCTTTTCTAGATCCATGTGAACACGAAAGAACGAGGAGATCACACTAAGGGGACACCATCGGATTCGCCACTATTCTGCGGAATCCAGGTTTTAACTTTCAAAGTTCTAGTTAGAATCATATCAAATAGAGTAGATAAATTGCTTCATTTCAGTAAATTCTATTCTCGATATTGCTAGGGAAGCTGTGAGGATTGATAGTTTCTGAGAAACTATGATTCACTCCTCACTTCTGAGGTAGGATCGAGAATCTTGCAGATAAATTAGGCGAGCTATTTTATTTAGAATAATTCTACAAATTGCACAGGCTGATAACTACACTCGGTTATTTTGTCTGTTTTAAATTATTGTTTAGTTGTTATTTCTAGATACGCTTAAAATAGTTTGCTTTCCTTAAAAGTTCTTAAAATATTTCTTAGAAGAATAGAAGTTATATATATGTTTTAGATTTATTCCACGTAGTTAGAATTTGCTTCATTACAGTTAGATTTACATTTTATTTTGTATGACAATCACGGGACCTCAGGAGCCCAGGGAATATATATTTGAGCCAATCGTGCCTCAACCAAATCTCGTCACAGCAATAGTTGACATAGACCAAAATCTCAGAATACAAGTATTCCGAACAACAACAGATTTACAACTGATCAGTTCTCAGATTGAGAGGGTTAAACATAGAGGACGACCAAGCACACACGTTTTGGTCAAAACCAACCAAATTACAGATTGCCCTAGGTAAAGCACTCACATGACTGTAGAAGGGTTTGAAAGAGAACAAACCTTTGGTTGTGATCCTTTGGTCCCACAGCCAGGTGCAGGAGACACTCTCACAGATATAGATACCAGTTTAAGGATCCAGGTTGCGCGAACGCCTATGAGATATTTTTAGAAAATCACACAGTTATTGGTCCTAAACATAGAAGCTAAGAAATCATACGATTACTGGATACTAGGGATTAGAACTTGATTTCGCGTATGACCATAACAAGACCGCAACAACCAAGAGTCTATGGTTGTGATCCACAGATCCCACAGCCCAACGAGTCCACAAGTCAATCAGATATAGACACTACCCTACGCACCTTGGTATTTAGATCCACTCCACTTCCACCCATCATCATCGAACAATTGTCCTTATTAGATATAGCGGCTAACGAAGCTAGAGAATTCCTGACTAGGCCAGAGAATCATCCGTAGAGTCAATTATATTCACCATCCACTATATGACCTTATCAGGAGACATACACGAAACTATCCCAAGTCATTTTCCACGTATTCCACAACCCATAGATCGAATCACGCTAGAGCTCGATATTGATTGGAGCCTTCGAGCAGTCATCCTTTCCGATCGATCTATCACACCAGTCTAGGTTAGAAGGGCCTTCTTTGCCTTAGATTCGCAAATTCCACTAGTGCGTGTCGAAGACATTAGACTGCCTAACTAGTTTTTCTGCATCCCACGCATATTCTACCCCCACCGGCTATCTCGGCACAACCTCGGGAGGTTGGGTACGCAGAAGAGTTACTTGTAGATTCTCACGCTCGCCTGTCGCTTTTCCGGCGTATAGTTTCCTTTTGTATTTTTTTCAAAATTAGGGTATTGATGTGCACACATTCTTCCAGGTTTATCTAATCATATATCTGTCTTTGCAGGTTGTTTTTACACGTTTGTGTCTGATTAGGTAATATCTTGAGTTGTTTACTTATAGGATTAAGATCATGTATGCTCTTCCCTCGCGTCCCTTGGGGTGATCTTTGGAATCAGAAATGATTCTTAATTCCTTTTGATGATTTGAGATTGTTAGGAGTATTTGAGTTGGAATTGGTTAATTTGGCATAGTTGAATTAAAGTGTTTTTCCATTTGATATCTTTTTGGATTTGTGAAGATAGTCACGTATGATCTTCTCTTGCATCCTTGGATGATCTGGAGAATCGTAAATGATGCCTTCTCTTTTGATAGAAAACTACTAAACATCGTCATACAGGACCAAAATGCTATCGCTTGTCAAAGAACAGAGGAATCAAAACAAAATTCAGAAATCTACTAATACAGTTGTTATACAGGTTGCCAAACGGTGTTCGAGAAAACCACATCTAATAAAAAAATATAAAATGAACAACATATTCAAAACATTGTATTGTAGGTTTTAGAAAAGGGTATGTCCCTCTCCACTCAAATGAAACATAACCCCTTTGGCATAATGCCTTAAGCTAAAACAATGGGGGTCGTTCCAGGAACCCCAAAGTAGTCCATGCAAGAGGGAACCTTGTGGATGAAACGGGAAGTGCTCTGCACTACCTATCTGACAAGTAAATCCTTTGTGAGATATAGCTACAAGTTGTCCCTACGTGACCCTTTTAAGTACACAATTGGACGCATTTATTGCCCACTGTGCTTGAAAGGGGAAAAGTCGAGATACTCCCAAACTAGTCATTGTGACTTTTTGGGTAAATCACAATGAAGTGAAGCCAGCATTTTTCATCCTTTTTTGATTTGCTTCCTTCACATTATTTTGACACTTTGTTGATCAGAAGAAGGGTTACTACCTTTGTGTTACCAATCGACTATTTTTGTCACTTTCATGTCCGTTTACGCCCATCCATGTTTGTGGCTGGGTAAGTTGAATGTCTAAAGTATGCAGAGGTGTATTCACGTCATTGGTAGCCATTGTGATCTTGGTACCCATGTCAAGATCGTCATTGTAGTTAGGCGTAGTACATCACCACAAACTTCCTTGGAAGAGTTAGCTTGTTTGTATCGTATCACTATAATTTCAATATTTCCGTCTTGTTTCTTGTAAGCTCGACATAAATATCTATATTGTAAGATTACGTTGCACACATTTTTAACTATTCCTAGCTATACTTTGATATTTTTAGTTCGGTTCTATTATTACCTTAATTTCAAAGAGTGCTAGGTGTTACCATTTGTGTGTGTTATATTAATAACACCTTGATATCAATACCTTACTTTCACGCAAAGTGGGTTAACATATCTTGGTGATATTGTTGTGTCATTCATGAATTGTAATTGACACTTTTTGAGATATAGGTCTTAATCGAGTTTGAGCTTGCTCATCGTATATCTTGATTGGGAGGTCGCATTGACTTCTTGTATTTACTTACATTTTGTTCATTCCCTTGAACTTGGCATAAGTAAAAACATCTTGTTAATCATCTTGCGACGTGATACTACTTTTTGAAACATAGTCTAGGAGGTACTTCATTTAAACAGGTTTTAATACCAAACGCTTGTGTCACTGGTGATTACTCGCTCTATTTGCTAATCTCACATTGTTGATTTATTCATACTCTTAACAAATACATCTTACATTTCACTTAGGGGTGGTCACTAAGCTTTGAACATATTTACAACTTACCCTAGTAAAACTATCACAAAAACATGGCTCCTAAAACAAATCTAGGATTAAAGAAACATACATATAAGGAACAACAAGCGTAAGCTTGGGAAACCTCTAATAGACAGGGGTCAAACCCCTTCATTGGACATGACCTAGGACCACTATTTTCTGTAGAAAAGGAAACCAAAGAGATGGTCGATCATAGTGGAAATGAATTATAATCCCCACATGCAGAACTTGATTTTGACACCACTTTACTAGATGATTTTCTTCTCAGAAACAAAGATAGAGTGTTGGCACAGGTCATAGAACTAGGGGCCAAATTGCCCACCGAGAATGAAACAATACTACTTGCAAATGACACTACTGAGGAAGAACGTCCCCTTATCAATATGGAAGATATTTTAGCACATGGAAATGCTTTGACTTCTTACGTAGGAAAGGATAAAGCAGTGGGGTATAGAATATCCTTTATTAAAGTGTCGCGAAGAAACAAGATAGAACATGAGACAGGTGAAGAACCTCCACAATACGAGGAGGAGGAACCTTTAGAAGAAGAAGCCACAATCCAACAACAAATTAGTAACCTAAGCCGACAACTAGCTTTTCTTACTTCCCATGTATAGAAATATGCAAACAAGAATGTTCAAAATTTGAGGCCTAAGGTTAAGATCAATGAACTCTATCGAGAAAACCAAGGAGAAGAAGACACAGAGTATCATCGTGTATACATCCCTGCTTCTCCGACTAAAGAATAATTTCTCACACAAGAAGTGCAGTCCATGAAATTGACGCTCACGAGCTTACAAGAGAGAAATATAGGGAGCATTAGGAAATATCAATACGAAGAATTATTCCCCTATCCTTTTGACAAGACAATGACCCTTCAACCCTTTCCAAAGAAATTTGATATGCCAAAGTTTGAAAAATATAAAGGGAAAGGAGATCCATGGGATCATGTTAAAGATTTTTACATGGCATGTTAAGAGGTGTCTTATAGTGATAATTACCTCATCAGAATTTTTCCCAAGAGTCTCAGAGGTCAAGCCTTGGAATGGTTTACATGCTACAACGAGGATCAATTTTCACCTGTCCAGTATTGGCAGAAAGATTCATGTGTCACTTCTCGTATAACATAGAGAGTGATGTCACCATGATAGACTTATGTGGCACCAAGCAACGACCTTATGAGACTTTCGCCAGCTTCCTCCAATGGTGGAGAGGGATAGCTAGTCACTTCCCTTGCGCTTTCCCTGAAAAATAGCTGGTTAGTATTTTCGTTCCCAATCTCAACCTGGATATAGCTTTCCACCTCCAAATGCATTGTGTTCACACTTTCGAGGAGGTTATCGAGAAACAAATTTAGATAGAAAAATATCTCACTGCCAAAGGCACCCTCAAAACCCAATCTAAATAAAACCAAAATATCAAACCCATGGAAAAGCCAAATATCTTTAACAACAGTAAAAATGTGGTGGGAGATGAAATCACCAATTCCAAACGTGTTCAAATAAACCAAACTGGTCAACCTTTTAAACTAACCAAGGGCTCAATTCAACCACCACCAAAGTGAAGAACGTTCACCTCTCTCAATGAACCTTTGTCATTTATTCTAAAACAATTGGATGCGGCCCACATGATGACCTATCCTACAACATAACCATTTGACGACAACGCTCCAAAACCTTCATGGTACAAGGAACATGAATATTGTGAAATGTATCACATCAAAGGACATAAGACAAACAAATGTCTGCGCCTTCATCATTATATTCAGGACCTCATTGACAACAGGGAGATAGAGAAGGATAACCCTGGAAAAACACAAATGCCCAATGAGAAAATGGGGATATATAAAGAACCATTCCCCAAGCATGATAAGTTACAAAATTCAAAGCTCGACCAGGGAGAGTCATCCTAAACTTATAAAGCCGCGAATTACTTGTACACCAAAAGAGACAAAAATCACTATGATTCATTGATTGGATGCATTCACTCTCCTAATGACCATGTCAATACCATCTGTATAAAGGGAAAGGAATGCGCTGCGGTAACAAGGTGTGCTTGCCTCGTGATTTCGGAACCTTCTTCGTTGACCCCGCAAACCGACAAACATAACCTTTTAGAATAACTTGAAAATACGTCTGCTAAGATTTTGATCTTATGTCTTCTCAAGATATCCAATGTGCATAAAGACATTCTGTACCAAACTCTTCAGGGGTCGAGAGTGCCTTTAGAATTTGATCCTGCACACCTTCAAGCCGTAGTGGCAAACATCACACCAAATTAACATCTCACTTTCAACCATAGGGAGATCCCTACTGATAATCCTACACATAATCTTCCCTTATACATTGAGGTATTTTTCACCCAGAGAAAAATCAAATGGGTGCTTGTGGATAACGGATATGAGTTGAAAATTTACATGCTCAAGTTGGTCAAATAGTTAGGACATACGGAGGAAGATCTTGAGTCCCATATTATCACTATCACCACATACAACAACGCGGAAAGGGAATTAGTAGGTACCATCATGCTTCCCATGGAGGTGGTTCCCACTTGCCATGTCTTAGACTTGGAACTTCCATATAACATGCTTCTAGGCTGACCATGGATTCATGCCTTACAGGCCATGCCATCAACATTTCATCAATGCATTAAGTTGAAGCATGATGGACATACGATTACAATAAAAGGATATTCAGAGCCCTTTTCTCATTGTAGAGCTCTCAATAGCTTTACACGAAAGGTTACATATGCATGTCCCTCCGTAGATATAGCTGTCCCTCTCCAGTCTGAGGCCATGGAATCCCGGGTGGATTTAAATTCTCTTAGTTCTTGTGCTCATGGGGTGTCTACTTCAACATCTCCATTTGATTCATGGGAAATGAAAATCCTTGAATATGGCTGTGGGGAGTGTAATGTACAACAAGCACTCTTGGTTTTAGACCTCTCATTGTCGCCCAAGACTAGAGGTCTACCCAACTACTACTTCAGAAGACCTAGAGAGGAACACACTATTGGGTCATTCTTACCCTAGAGGCTTGTTAGCTGAAGAAAAATTGCTTGATCCACCTACAACTTGGGTCCCTGAGGATACTCAGCCATCCTATTATCGAACCTCAGAATATAAAAAATCTTTTAGAATGATGTACTCCATGGGTTACAAAGGCCTAGGATGTGGGAGGAATGAACAAGGACAAAGAGAACCAGTCCCTCTTCCACATTTCAAAATAGAAAGATACGGCATTGGGATTCTCCCTTATGGAGCACAACCTAACAGTCAAGATGCTACTTATTCGGAGTGTGAGGATAGCTCTAACTATATAGACAACGATACGTATTCCCATTGTAGCCAATATGAGGATTTGGCCTCCACGAACCTTTTCATGAACAACGTTGTCCTAACCATAACCCCCATGGAACCAACCCTTGACCTTGTAT
The DNA here is from genome assembly GCA_019776745.2 of Taxus chinensis. NCBI lineage: Eukaryota > Viridiplantae > Streptophyta > Pinopsida > Cupressales > Taxaceae > Taxus > Taxus chinensis. The sequence goes on from CM034153.1 coordinate 170,448,341, forward strand.
ACCCTTCCCTTATTGAATGGGACCAACAACGTCACATGCTGCTATATTTATTCAAGAACAATGGAGCTATCACAGAGTTCATGGGCATAAGGGATATAATTCCCATTGGAGATCACAATAAGGTTTCTTTATCGACTTAGATACCTGTGCCTACTTTGGCGAGGAGGCTAAACTTCGTGGTCAACAAAACTTAAAGAAAAGCGAGGGAAAATTTTCTAAAGAAAAGCCTTCGCAAAAATCAAAGTCCAAGTCACACAGTGAAAACCTATTTGAGGTACTGGCTGACAAACAAATAAGAAAATAAAAGGACAAACAAAGTGACCATGCCAAGGATGAAAATCTCATGGAGACATCCTTGGATGAAGATCTCAACCCACCTCCTGATCCTACGTGTATGGAGGAATTATCAAAATTTCTAGTCAAAAAAACCATTGATGTCAATATTAGTATAGAAGAAGATCCCAAGATAGTAAAATTGGGAGCATCACTCTCAGCTAGAGAACAAAAGACGTTCACTATGCTGCTACGAGAGTTTATTGATGTGTTCGCATGGTCTTAGAAAGACATGCCCGACTTAGATTTGACTTCGGTCGTGCACAACCTAGTTGTGCACGCAGATGCCAATCCTATCAAACAGAAGCTCCAAAAGATGCACCCAAGAGTGGCCCTGTTGGTTAAAGAAGAGTTGGAAAGATTGCTTGCAGCAGGGTTCATCAGGCCAATTTATTATTCTGAATGGATATCAAACATTGTTCCTGTCCAGAAAAAAACCTATAGGTATCCGAATCTACATGGATTTTAGGGACATCAATAAAGCTTTCCCTAAAGATTATTTTCCGCTGCCCAACATTGACATGATTGTTGAATCAACCGTAGGGTACGAAATACTATCACTCATGGATGGATTTTTGGGATGTAATAAAATCAAGATCGCTGAAGAAGACCAACATAAAACAACGTTTACGACTCCTTGGGGCACCTTTTTCTATCAAGTGATGCCATTTGGCCTCAAAAATTTAGGAACAACTTATCAGTGGGCAATGACAGTGATTTTTCATGATATGATTCATGATATCATGGAAGACTACATAGATGACATCCTGAGAAAGTTCAAAACAAGAGATGACGATGTATCTTTTAATGCCTGCGTGAATACAAAGTCAGGCTAAATCCAAAGAAGTATGTCTTTGGTGTGCTAACTTGGAAACTATTGGGCTTCATTGTGTCAAGATGAGGTATTGAGGTAGACCCTGTTAAAGTGTTTTCTATTACTGAAATGCCTCCACTTGTGAATATCAAGCAACTACGTAGCTTACAGGGGAAAATTCAAGCCATTCGCCACTTCATCTCCTAACTTACAGATAAATTTCACTCATTCATCCATTTTCTTAAAAAAGATGTCACTTTCATCTAGGGACCTGAGCAATGGCAAGCCTTTGCTTTGTGTAAACAATACTTAGCTAATCCACCTGTCCTCATGCCTCCCACTCCTAGAGAAACACTATTGCTCTATATTTCTGCTACACAATTTTCTATTGGTGCACTACTCACCCAATACGACCTTGGTCATAAGGAGAAAGAAGAGTACTATCTGAGTCACACCCTCATTGCCTATGAGCTAAATTATCCTCAAATTGAAAAGGCTTTCTTGGCCATTGTTTTTACTTTTTAAAAACCTCACCATTACCTATTGAATACTAACACCAAGCTAATATCCAAGGTTGACCCACTCAAGTATTTATTGTCCAAACCCACCCTCACAAGTAGAATGGCTAATTGGATCATTCTACTTAGTGAGTTTGACATAGAATTTTTCCATCAAAAATCGGTTAAAGGACAAGTACTTGTAGACCAGCTAGCGGAAGCACCTTTGTAAAGCACGGAACCTTTGAATCTAGATCTTCCAGATGCCTCCTTACTCTACATTGAAGAATCTATCGTATGACAGATACATTTTGATGGATATTTTATGTTTCATGGTTTAGGTGTAGGAGTGGTCCTTATTACTCCTTCTGGTGATCCTATACAATAGGTTTTTCACCTCGGCTTCCTTTGCACAAACAACATTACAGAATATGAAGCGCTTATTATAGGAATGAAGCTATCGATCAAGTGGAATGTTCATCATGTCAAGTTGTGGGTGATTCATAGTTAATCATCAAATAGGTTAATGATGAATACAAGGTTAAGGATGACAAGCTCATACCTTACAAAAAGTCAATGGAAACTCTAAAGGAGTACTTTGTGCGCATTACCTTTGAGAAAATCCCAAGAGCACAGAACAAATCGGCGGATGCCATGGCAACAGTGGGATCTATGCTTTGTATTCCACCAGGGAATAATGACATGCCGTTCTTCGTAGAAAATCTATGCTAGCCTGTGTATGACATGCTAGAATCTTGCCTGGCTTATGAGGTTGTTGGTCCCAATTCCCCGTGGTATGAACCCATCTTCACCTATCTTAAGGACAACACATTCCCTCCTGATATCTCCCATTCTAAAAAGAAAAGCCTAATTCACCAGATAGCCCGTTACACCCTTTTAGGAGGTACACTTTATCATCGTGGCTACGATGGGAATCTATTACATTGTTTGGATGTGATGGAGTCAATCCAAGTAATCAAAGAAGTACACGAAGGGGTATGAGGATCACATACAAACGGAATGGTCTTGGCTAAGAAATTGTTGAGAGTAGGTTACTATTGGGCTACCATGGAAACTGATTGTTGCAATTATGTTAGAAAATGTGTACTTTTCCAAAATTATGGAAATTTTATTCATGCTCCATCGTAACCATTGTAACCTATCACTACCCCATGGCCATTCTCCAAGTGGGGACTTGACTTAATAGGAAAATGTACTCCTACCTCATCTGATGGCCATACACATATCATCACAGCTACAGAATACTTTACAAAATGGGTGGAGGCTATCCCTTTAACCTATGTCACAGGAGCCCAGATTTCTAAATTTATCATGAATCACATCATTTGCCAATATGGTATTCCCACAGCCATCGTTACAGATAATGAGAAGTCCTTTAAGAAAAAAATTGTGAAAGGTCTTTGCCAACGGTTCCAAATCAGGTTAAAATGGTCCACGCCATATCACTCTCAAGGTAATGGACAAGCTAAGGCAACAAATAAGACTTTGCTAAGGATAATGGAGAAGATGGTCAGCAAAACAAGTCAAAACTGGCACCTACAAATCCATCCAGCCCTTTGGGCTTACCAGACATCTATTCGCACTCCTACGGGTATGACACCATATCCCCTAGTGTTCGGGACATAATCTATCATATCTTTAGAGATTGAACTTCCATCCCTAAGGATTTCTCTTCGCGATTACCTGGATAAGGATGAATATTATTGTGTGGCAAGACTGGCTAAGTTAGAACTCCTAGATGAGAGGCACATCCATGCTCTTAATCACCTGAAAGTGTATCAACATAGATTCTCTAGAAACTACAACAAGAGAATCATCCCTCGTCAGTTGATTTATTCATGAAGGAGAACCAGTTGAACACCAGAGCAGAGTGAGAAAAGAAAGGGAAGTTTGAACCACATTGGTTGGGACCCTATGTTATAGTCACCAAGTATGGCACAGGGGTGTACAAACTGGCTCACCTTAATGGTGATGAGCTCTGGGAGCCCATGAACACCATGCATCTTAAGCAGTTCTATGCTTAAACATGTCACAAGGAAGTTAAAAAAAAATCAAAAATCAAAAATCAGAAAAAGAAAAAGAGAAAATAGGTTGTCCACTAGTGAAAACAATGCAATTATGGCCCTTTGGACAGGTCCTTGTGTGAAAAATGGTTTCCGAAACCTTGGGAGGATTCATTTTTCACAAGCATCCTACATCTGGAGGGTAGTTTTCCTTAGCCTATCCTTGATTTTGCTTTCGGGATGTCTTGTGCGCCCCATCCTATTAGGACTTGATCCAGATTTGCCTTCTTTTATTTGTCTGTGAGGGGTATGGTCTTTCACTATTTCCCATCTTACGCTAGGGGCAACTCAGCGACTTCACCTTCTTGTTCATAAATGTGTGGTTTTTGCCCTTTTATATTCCCCATCTAACATTGGGGGAATCCACGCTTTCTTGGTTACCTACACATAGCTCTGGAAAACCGTTCAAAAACACCAAAAACAATAGAAAATTGTTTCACAAAAACACCAAAAACAATAGAAAATTGTTTCACGAAAACACAAATAACAATAGAAAATTGTTTCACAAAATCCTAAACAATAGAAAATTGGTGCATGAAAACAAATTTTCCACAAAAACATTTACTTGCATTGTATTGTCTCTTGCTTTGTTTGTTGCTTGTATAGTGTTTTGCATTCTTGCTTTTTAGGTTGTTTGTTTCTTGGGCATACTTTGTTAGGATTCATCTTTTCTTGCTTAGATTAGATTTATTCTTGCTTGTGCATATTGCGGTATGTTTTTACATGCTAGTGAATCTTGGAAAATCATGATGTAATGCGTTAATTAATTATGTTCTTTCTTAAGAATTTGGTTGTTTTTGTTACATGTTAATAAACCATGGTGAATCATGGTGTATTGAATTAATTCCTGGTGTTCTTTGTTAGCATGTGGTTGTGTTTATTGCATGTGCTCTATTTAGTTATCATTCACATCACATTACCATCATTATCATCACATCTAGAATCATCTATACATCATATATAAATAAAATGCTAAGTTTTACATCATGCATGTATGCTAAGCTAATCATCACATATTGTATCATCAATGGGGGCAAGAGGGGTTGCGCATGATAAAAAATCTATCCCCCCCGCACAAATATCATCATATCATCCCATCCATATACATCAAACTAACACATGAGAAATGCATTTGATATCATCTAAGGATCTATCATCTAACATCCATAGCACATGCATACATCAAAACATCGAGATCAAATACATACAAAGTACAAAATCAAATAACGCATCCATACGTACTGAATCAAAAAATGCAACATGCACTGAGAATCAACATAGAGTAATTTCTAACAAGGGTATTTTACATCATAAAATAATTCCCACTCATGTCACAATGCATCCATAAGTGTTGAATAAAAAAATGCAACATGCAATGAGAATCAACATAGAGTAATTTCTAAAAAGGGTATTTCACATCATAAAATTATCCCACTCATATCACATGCATCAGGACACAAAAACAATAAAGTACATAATCTCATAACCATGTGTATCTGAGTCAAAACAAAGTAATCCTCATATATATACATGTATGTCAATATACATCTATATCAAAAATGGATGCAAATCAGTGCTCTATATCAAAAAAGGCCTTCAGCTGAGGCGTACAAAGATGCTACAAATGTCTATACAAATATATACTATCCAGATCGGTGCTCTATATAATACATCATCGATACACAATACCATAAAAAGGGGCATGTATTAGAAATAATCAAGCCTTCATCATGAGGCATCATCAAAATACATGTATACAAGGTTGTACATCAAAAATCGGCCTTCATAAGAGGCATACATATAAAGAATCTGTACAAAAAAAAGTATGGATCTCAACCGCAGCTCTCACCCTTGCCAGGGCTCCCAGATCTGTCATCTGGTCAATAGAACATTGAAGGTTGGGATGGCGCTGGTCTGACCGGATGCTCTGGTAGGGGCTTTCTCACTGATCTGGTAGAATGCCCTTATCTTTGTGATCAAGAGTCTGATACACTCAACCCTAATAGTTGTGGCAGTGCTACTCACTTCTCTAGAGGAACCACTTTGTAATAAGCAGTCTTGTAAAATAGGGCCTCACCACCAAGCCTAGTGGCATCATGTATCAGGTTGGCATCTCTGGAGGTGAGCACTGCCTAAAGGGCAGTATCTCACTTGCCTATCACTCAGACAAAGTCTGCCTTGTTCTGTCTAGAGGTAGCAGCCTCTTGGTTTCTCTCTGTAGTCATAGTCTGCAACTCAGTGCGGGCCTAGTCCCTTTGTGCTAGTAGCACCTATGATCGTGCATATACATGGTCTCTCTATGTAACAACCATCTGCACCTATGATTGGGATTGATGAAGAAGGCTCAATATTTGAGCCCCTTGTGTTGCTGTCTCCTGAATATGGCTCCACCATGCCACTCTATCATCTCCTGGGCCAGCCTGGATCCAAGCCTGATCTTGCTCTGAAATTAAGGTCACAATGTGAGCTTAGGCCTCATCGCACTCTTCTACAGTAGTCACACACCAGCCTCGAGCCTCATCTCTTTTTTCTTCCTACGTCTCTCTCGGCTATGGCCTATTGTAACTGCACCTGTACAGTGGTTATCTATACCACTAGTTGGGAGTCTGTGTGTACCTCAAGGACTGGTCCTTGAGGTGCTCTAGATGACTATCCCTCCTCTAGGACCCTGCCTCTAGATGGCTACCCTACTACCTGTACTGGGCCCTACAGCCTCGGTCCCTGTGCCTGTGAGGCACCCTGCCCATCATGCGGGATACCATCAAAAGGATCCTTTGGGTCTAGCCCCTATGCCACTACCCTCGCCCTGTGCTCTGTACCATGCCATATCTCTACAGGTGGGTGAATTACTGCTGCCCAAGCCTCCTCTATAATGGTGAGATGCTGGGGTAACACTATAGCATACCAAGTTGCATAGTCAGTTATGGTCCCTGGATCTCTCACCTGTCGAACTGGGTCCCATACCTATGGGACCACCTGTGTGAAACTCACCCTAGCTTGGGCCACCAGTATATGAGGCCCCATGGTCTACCTCTCTGAATCCCTATGTGCATGCTAGATATCTGGCTAGGGGACCCCCTGTACCCTGCCAAGTTGCCGCTGGCACCTGTCTACTCGATACAGATCCATGATGTAACTGCGGCTGCCAATGAGAAAGTGCTCCATGAGGCACACGCTGAGCTTTGTGGCATTCTCTGGCCACTGGAAATTCCTGTATGGCCGCTAGATGATGTCTGTCTCTACCAGCTGGTCAAACTCTCACCTATATCTGAATAGGCTACCAAGATGGCCAGGTACATCCCCACAAGCTGCTACCCATGCCATATACAATGGCTCCTCAGGATCTCAATCATGGAAAGGGCCCATAGGGCATCCGATCACAATATGATCCCATGACCATATCTGTAATAATGAGGCTGGACTGATAGTCTTCTGACCATGGTATGTAATCAAGTGTAAATCCTAGTATGGGTGGGCCAGTATGCACTGCCCCTAGCAATATCTCTCACCACTATAGATGCCATGAACCAAAGGCAGTAATAATCTCAGGAATGAGGTCCCTGTCTTATCAGTGAGTAGGAACCTAATGATAACAGCCATGATGTAGAGATGCCCCCAATGCAATGTGGGGTCAGAGATGCACTCGTGCAATGCTATAGTCATCTCATCATGCGGAATGTCATCCACACCAAAAAGGGCACTGTAAGCTACTCTAATCAGCCCTGCATCATAGCTGTACTCGATCAAGGTGCCTATCATCGGCACATGAAGAATTCCTCATATGTCCTCAATAGTCACAGTCAGCTCTCTTATAGGCAATCTGAAGCACTGACTTTTTCTATGCCATCACTTAGCTAGCGCAGTCAATAGGCTGTGATCCAATATGATAAAAGGCATCCGAGACACAGGGCCTAGCCCTACCATCTCGAGAAGTATCGCCATGGCTCACCAGTTGCACCGGTGCATACTACCCTCTAGCTCTATAATCTGGGTATGTCGCTCTTGCATCAGCAAAATTGGTAGTCGTCTCTGCAAAATAACACGCTGCTAATCAATTCCTAGAATTTCTTCTAAAAATCTATCTCCTCTTTAAGGGTTAACCCAAAAATCCTAAAAATTCTTCTAAGTGTCATGTTTTTAACACTTTCCTATCTTTTTTTCACATGTCTAGGGTGTATGCACACCCTTTTAGGCATGTGCGCCACATTCCTGGCGCCTACGCTTGCACACATATCTCTTCTAGAGCTTGCACCCTCTTTCAGGTGCCTGCACACCCTTTTTGGCATGTGCACCACACATTGGGTGCTTACGCTTGTGCACGTATGATCCCATGCATGTGCCTACCCTCTTCATGCATGCACCACACTTTTCACGTGTGTACCCCATTTCCTGCATGTATGCACATGTGCCTGTGTGTGTACGTGTGCGTGCATGTGTGCTATCTATGTCAGAGCATGTGTGCGTATACGTTTTGGTGCATGCACACCCAAAAAGACACTTACACCCCCAAACATGCACTTGTGCCCCCTATCTAATACCTGTACCTACGCGTAGGTGTGCCAACACATCTTCCTAGGACTAAACTCTCAAATTTAATGTATTAATGACAGAATTTACGTAGCTAGGGTTCGATACTCACAAAGGGGCCATCATCTATGTGCCGTTGGTACCCCTGGACTGCATCGATGCACCTCAATCGGTCTCATGTGATCACCATGGTTATCCTCAATGTTAGAACCTCATGGTAAAATTTTCTAAACTACTCAGTTAAAATGAATTGTTCGCGATGTTTTTACCCCCCTGGTGGGGTATATTAACCCGTTTTTCACCGTCATGAGGGCCGGGAAGCCCGTTTCAATCACCATTTTCTCCTCTTGTCATGGTAGAATAATTATTTTTATTAAATATTTATTTTTCTCTTATTTTTCACCGTATTGGGGCATTTATTGTTGTCCAATACCCCTTTCTTCTCTCTTGTACAATTTTATTTCTCCTTGACGATTTTTATTCTTCTCCACACTCTCATAAATAATTATTTTTCAAATAATTATTTTTTCTGTATTTTTTCCACTAAACAAGGACATTATCTGTCATTTGTTTCTTCTTTCTTCCACCTAGGGCACTTTCTGTTGCCCCTTGTCCCTTCACTTTCTTCTATTTTCTTCTACTATTCACCATGGTTTGGAAAGAAACAACACTAAAAACAGTATATATATCAAAAATCTAAAAATAGGGCAAATTTTTTCAAAAAAATCCTAAACAATAAAAAACCCTACAAAAATGGTAACTTGCTTATCACCGCTGAAACTTGTGTCTTGCGCGTGGTATTTTCTCCATATCTTGTTGGTTTGTCTCACATCTTCCCCGATTAATATAACTCATGGATCACTAGATTCACAACTATTCAAAATCTAGTTGCTTGCTTCGTCTGTACTCTAGGGCACTTTCATTGCCTGGTGTTGTTTCGTTGTGCACAAACACTTTTTTTGGATGCCATGTCCACTGTCATTTCCCCTTGCATGTATCCTTGCTCGGGGCATCATTTTTAGCCCTTGTCATCAATCATGAACTTGTGGATTTCTTCATCACTGATAACAAAACATTTGTACAACTATCTTGACCGTTGTTGGGTTGGATATGTGTGTTCATACTTGTTTTCCCTATTACATGAGCTTGTTTCCTTCTCGTATTGCATTACATTATTGTATGTTGCATGGAGTTGGTATTTTCTGCAATGGACAATTATTTGTAGTATGGCTTTTCATGTCATTCTACCTTTGTCGTATGCTTATATTTTTCATAAGGACCGATGATGTACTTCATATGGCAATATGATGACATAAAAATGGTTCCAATAAATGGATAGAGGCTAAGATCTTCTCTCCCATCCTCCATATTTCTTCTACATCACTTCCCTTTCACCCCTAATTTTCTCTCTTGCCAGGGCATCCTGCCTCTTCCCCATTCTTCTGCCTATCTCTCACCTTTTCGATCATAGATCGACTTCTTTCATCACCCCATCGACACTTGAGGGTGCATCTCTCCCTCCTACGAATTTTTCTTCTATCCCTTCAAAATTTTCTTTCGTCTACTATCTTTGAAGTGGCATCACTTACGCCACCCCAAAGAGGGGCAAATGTAGACACCTATAGTTATGCCCGAGTAATTTAAATACTTAAAGTGTGCTAATTATCTCCTCTCCCACAAATTGATGACATATTGTCAATAGCACTCACCTTCTCTTCCATTGTCATTAATTGATTACATTATGCTAATTAATTAAGTTTCCTATCCAACACATACCCTAATTAATGACCCTTCATTAATCAACACCTTCTATCTAGTCTAATTAATTATTATTAATTAATTAGCCTCCCTTCTCATTAAATCAGTAAATCACTATTTAATTGGTTTAATTCCCTCCTAATGGTCCAAATCACACTAAAATCCATCTAAACACTTATAAAACCTTGCACATGTATTAATTAATCATCTTGATTAATTAATACACCCCCCTTATCCACATGAGCCACTTAAGGACAAACTAAACCCTCCTAAAGTTGACTCAAGCCCATCTAAACCCCCCTTATCCATAACTAACTCTACATCTCCATTAGTCCCACATTCATGAGGATGTGTTGAATCCTTTATCCTTTGGGCTATATAAACAACCCTCCCTCTACTTCTACACTTACACCTAAATCTCTCAAGAGACAAAAGAAAGCACATAGTTTCATACTAATAGCCTTTTGTCATTCTTGAGCCCTCCATCCTCCATTCTTTAAGAGCTAAGCCTCACACCGAAGCATCCATTGAAGGATCAAAGCAAGCAATATAATTTGATTGCCATTGAACTGCTTATGTTCATTTTAATGTTAAATTAGGCAATTAAGAAGAATAGAGTTTATTAATTTACATTATGTTTTGATCATTTCAAAGTTATAATGTTGAGGGTAGGACTTTCTTATTTCTTCATCATGATGGTGCACATTTCTCATTTTTAGCTAGGTTAGGAAGCTATTTTTTAGGTGGTAGTTTCTTTCTTTAAATTTAGCTAAATTGTAGAAATACTTGTACACATATATGAATGAACCAAAACAAAGAAAAATTAGAAGATACTGGCGGATATGTAATAAAAGGATCACTATTTCAAATAATAACCATCAATTGATCGAATACATTTAAAAAAAAGCAACTCTCAATCAAAAATATAGTAGTATTCCCAATGAAGGATAGAATTTCAAAAGAAAGCCCAAAGGCACAAGATCAGATCTAACAAATTCATTATGGCAACTATAGAGACATACCCATGTATCCAAAAGCAAGGGAATCAAGGAAGACATAACATGAATCAAAACCCAAATATGAGTAATATATAAAATCCAAGCTTGATATAAGCAAACGGATATAAAGAAACCCTGCTTAGTTGAAATAAATGTCGACATAGAAAATGATCTCTTGGGTACCGTGGTTTTATTCAATAAAAACTTAATCTACAGGAAGAATACAATTCCAAAGATGAGAAAATAAGAGAAACCCAACAAAAATAATGGCATCTCAGTTTTAGACAAAAGGACCTTGATTCAAGTCATAGCTAACTTTGTTTAAAGCATAGGATGAGAGGTAAAAGGTATAGTAGTTAGCAAAATCACCAAACCCAGTTCATAATAAAAACAAAATTCCAACTATAGCATTCAAAAGCTCACAGATTCACGAAGTTTCATTGCATAGGATGGCTCAGAACGAATGTCGTGCTCATAATACCCAAAAAAAACTCTTGAAATCCTCAATGAGAAACCAAATATGATGGTTTATATCTATTTTCATTTATGTCCAATAATGGCCATTGAATAATGTGAAAATGGTAGCAGTGACCACAAATATAGATCAAAAAATAAATGGTGACAACCCAGGGCACAATAGTGGTCATGAATAAATTTTCACATAAGCTCAATAGCTCAAACCAAAACAATAAAAATAGAGCATAGAGGTAAACAAAGTTGAGACTCCCATGGATTCATTCTATCACCATTCAATAGAGAAAACGGTACAGAAGCTCAAACTTCAATTCAGAGACAAGCACATGCCAAGTCAAATAATCACAAACCCATTAATGGGTATTAGTATATCTAAGTGTTCTAACCACTTATCTAAAAACAAAAGGTAAACAACTTCACAGATATGAGCCCAAACTCATAGAACCAATCGAGAAATGCATTGTCACCTTCCAAAAGGTGTCAGGGTTTTCACCCCTCCAAAGAATGAACTCTCTAGGATTTTCTCAAGAAAAATCATAGGCCAAAAAAGAAAGAACAGAAAACCAGAAGTAAAAAAGAGCTCCATATTCATCTTCCGTGGCCGCAAACTGATTATTCACAAGAAAATCGAGCTCAAAGGATTGAAATGATGGCCATCATAAAACAAATTCTGTATAGCTTCGCTAGCTCAAAGAAGAGCTCGTGGAAATGAAAAAAACAATTAGGGTTGTAATGATTTTACATCCTAACTCAAGTCTTGAGTTAACCAGACCCAACCACAGTCGGTAAAGTATGCACGTGTCAACCATATAAGAACCCTAATTAGGGTGTAATTAAGTATGTCACCGATGTTCATGGGAAGGGTCGAATCATCGTTGAAAGGGGCCAGACCGGTCATTTTACTATCATATGCATTGACCTATCAAAGGTCTAAAATATACTTTAAAATGCCGACAACAATGATGATCAGAAAGGTAAGGTTTGCCTTGCTATGACATACATAATATTTTGAGACCGAAAACTCTAGTTTATGCCCATGTCCAAATCAAAGGGTCCGAGTGTAACCAAACCAAAGGTCGTAATAATCAAGTCAATGTGTAGATGATTTTTAAATCATATTATATGCCAGGGTTAGGGGAGAACAAATCTTGTAGAGGGTCAACATAAGAAGCATGTCGATTAAATAATATGCCACTAATTAACTTTTTTTTTCAAAAAGAAGTATATTCTTGTATGGCCCCACTACACTACAAAGTAGTGAAAAAGATAAATTTGAACATGTACACATCAAGGGTGGTCCCCACATCAAGAGGAAAAATATTGTGCCAAGTAAGAATACAAGGTTATTATATTTTCTCATAGAGGGGTATTATTTTAGCATATGCATCCAAGGGGGCGAAATTGTAAAGGTGCTAAATTTATCATGGCAAGTGGGTCAAGTTGCAGATGTCACATCATCAGCTACAAGATAGAGATGAAGTTGCATGCACATGGGAGAAGACTTACACAACAAGCAAGGTCTATTATTAGCCAAGTTATTAATCCTACATTATTAAAAATAGATCAGTCAATTGTAGTTTGACTGAAATGTATGTTTGTAACCAAGGCTATTAATGCCTCATTGTATTAACATGTTTATTTTATTCCTTTATTTATTCATGATAAAGGATAAAAATGGGATGCATGGGCGAGTACAATGTTGATATGAAATTACAGCACCCCCCGAATGGCCTTATATTTTAGTGGGGCATCCAGTGTAATCTACATAACATGGGACCATCTCTCAAGCTATGGGACTTGCAAACTTGAGATGGTCTTGTTATCTCTCGAAAGTGCACCCTGTAGACAGATGGTTGTAGGTTTTCTAAGCTTACAGAATTTGATCTCTCTCTTTTGTAGATACAATGGAAACACCTCAGGTCTATGGGTATACCTATTTTGAGGTGAGTCTCCAGTATCAAGGCCAGTTCCTTGTTGATGGATCCTAAACTGCTTCTCGGGTTTTAAGGGTAGAAGATGAATGTAAAGTAATTAAAGCTAAGGTGATACACCAAATTTTTATGAGGGCTTTGAATGAGTATATGCACAATTGATATGTGAAAGGAATCAATTCTTCTACAGAATATCAAGGGTAAAACACTTGGATGGTATTGAGGGAGATTATCACAACAATACTTATAAGTTGAACATGCACATTGATATCATGCAGAAATCACTGATTTTGCAATAGGGTAAGATGATTAATCAGGGAATTTTCATTCACAAGACTAATAGAAACATACACAGACTACAAATAATTGGTGAGGCAGAGAATACTTCACACTTAGAAGGCAAAATTGGAAAAAAATTGCTTCAGTATTCCTATATCACAAAAGTCCTCCTCCCTGTGCTTTGCAAATGCACACAATATATAGCAAAAATAATTCTCCCACCTTTCCTAAAAATAGCCTAAGGCTTGTACTCGCACATGCAACTATTTTTATCCTTTACTTAATAATATATAAAGGAATAAAAATAGAGCATGCAATTACAAATAGGCATTATTAGCCTTAATTACAATACAATCAAACTGAAGTTAACTTTTCTATTTTTAAGAAAAGAAGGGTGAATAATTTGCTAAAATTAGATTTCTTGCTAGGCAATTCTCTCTTCATGGGCATGCAAAAAAAATTCTTCTTTGTTCTGACCTCTTGTGAAGCATGCAAAAATAACTCCTTTATTTTGTGCTAGCTCCATGTGGGGACCACCCTTTGATATATGAATTTGTCTTCGTTTGAGTTTGGCCACCTTTGTGGACTTAACACATTACCATGGTTTAGATACATAATGGGCACTTTGTAAAAGTCACCACACCATGCTCTGCCACCTTTTGAGTATATATGACCATATAATACTTGTTGGCTTTGTATGTCTAAATATTATATAATTTAGAAATTCACCTTTTCGGTGATCATTGGGTATAATTTCGTCGACTATTGGCATTATTGAGAGCATACACTATGGTTAGACTTTGAAAGTCATTGTAATGATTTTTTTTTAATCTGATGACATGGGTTGGCCCCTTCTCCACGGTGACTCACCCCTTCATGCACTTTATCGGTGGAAACCTAAATCGGGTTGAGTTCGCTTTGAAAGTTACAATGGTTTCAGGCTATTGATTTTGTGTCATGTCTGATCATAGACCGTTGATCTTTGACCTGTAGTTAGGGTTTTGGCCTACATTGAATATTGTCGATGGCATCTTATCCAGGTGGTTTGTATTGATTATTGAGATAGATTTGAGGACGTTGATCTTATGTATTTGATGCTTTATGATCATTGATCCTTGACCAGGGTCGAGTAAGAGTTAACCCACTGCTTGGGTTCAGGCGGTAAAGGAAACTCAACCTAGAATGATCACTTCATTTAGTTTTTGGTGATGTGGGCGAAGCCCTGGAAAATTTTTTTTTGACACCATTGTTGATTTCTCTCTCGACTCTGTTCATTTATTCTTTGTGTCACTTTTTTGGAAGCTGACATGGTGGCGAGAGCTTAGAGCTCATTTCCTGTATTATTTCTATGGTGGCCACCACTACTAGTGTTTTCCTTTGTGTTCGGCTTTCTCGAGAAAATCCACCTTGCGGGTTCTTCAGTATTTGCATTTGCTTTTGTTGCTATGGTCATCTAATTCTTCGAGCTCTCTACAACCTTTTGAGCTCTGTGAGGACCTATGAGCGGAAGTATTGATCTCTCTACCATTTTATTCTATGAATTTTGGATTTTAGTAGATCGATTCTCTCTATTTGTTCTATATTTTTTACGATTGCTTCTTGTCGAGGTTGGCTCTATTTCATGAGCTCTGTAAATTTGGCTTTCGAACTGTTTGTTGGAATTCAAGGCTGAGTTACATTCCTCGTTGTATTTGATCTATCAGAACTCTCTAAGAAAGATGGTTTTTCCAACATAAGTGGTTATAGGTGAGATAATTTTCATTTTGTACACATGCATTTCCATTTTCATTTTCCTTCCTTGGATCTATCACTAAAAATCTTCAAAATATTTATGGGTTCTGTGTTTTTCTTGCTCCTGATTGACTCTCAAGTTTGAAACTTCTAGTGGACATGGATTTCTTGCTTCATCATTCTGTTTCTCAAAAATTTTGACCATTCGATTATAAATGGTGAGTTCTTGTATATTATTAATGATCAATATTTAATCATCGAGTTTGGCTCTATCCAATGATCCAAGATTTTGATTGATTTTGGTTGCACTACTTTGAGTTTGAGCTTTTCTTTGAAATTTGTGTCTGTATGTAAAGATCCAAAGACCACCATTTTCGAGTTTGTGAAGCTTGATCATGCTCTGTAAAATAGTCATTTGTTGCTTACTTGATCAGTATTTAGCTTTCTCCTTTTACTATTGAATCAATGTTTCAGATCTGGCACTTTGCCTTGTGGGTATTTGCATATTTAGCCCTGTCTGTTTAAGAATTTTGGCTTGCATAAAAAAGGAAAACCATCATTAATGAAATCTGAAGCTCCGGTTTCTTTGATTTCCCAATTGTAATTTAGGCATATCTCCAGATCTGGATACTCATTCAATGTTTTTGATCAAATCCAGGATATGTGTTTTCTTTTGTAGACCTGCAACTGCATTTTCTCCTTTGAGTTGTATTGCAACGAATCTCTAATAGGATTTTTAAATGTCCTTTTTTATATGGGTACTAGAAATTATCAATCATTTTGATTCTGCAATCTGCTCTTAATTCATGAGTTCTCTGTATGTGGTATTCTAGAAGTTGTAAATAGTTCATTTGTTCTGATACTATTTTAGGCATAAGCTTTGATTCAGATGTTTGTTAAGATCTCTGTTACTTTGTTTCTTTCACATAGATGTTTTATTTCCTTTATAGTAACATTTCTGGCATGTTAGAAAATCTTAAATGTTGATTTTTCATGATGAAGCCCTAGCAAATTTTTTTTCAGAATTCTCTCTTCCATCCATTTCCAGCTATAGTAGTTGCATTTTCTGATTCAAAATATAGAATCATGACACTTCATGTTTAAATCTAGATTGGTAAATAAAATGAGACATCGTAGTTCTTTTATCTTGATCATGGCATGCTTTACTTCTTCTCTGTATCACTTATTTGATTTAAATCATTCTTTTAAAGCATGTAGTATTTGAAAGTATCATGATGAAAGTTGTAAATGTCCATTTATATAGCGAAGCCTTGTCAAAATTTTCCCAATAACTTCTTTTGTTTTGTTTCAGCAGTAACCCTCTCTTTCTTAGCCAAACATCATCTTTCAAATTTTGATTCTTCCTTATGTTGCAAACTGAAACATGTGCTTCTATCACTAGTCTCTCTTCTACACTGTAACATCTTCCATTTCAGAACACTTACTGAAACTTTGAGTTACATTCTTCCTTTTTATGCATGCACTTATGACTTGTCTATTTTTCCTTGGATGCAATCTATACCTACACACTTAGGAAAACAATTAGAAAATACTTAGGATTTTTGGCCTCTCTTTAGTCCATGTTCTTCCTTTCTTTTCTCTTTCTTCTTTCTGAGTAAGTAGAGCATGTATGCAATCTGATATTCAAGTGAATTACATCTCATGTTTGAAGAGATTCATATGCACGAATTAGGAAAGTCTAGGAATATGAATGATCCCTGAGCTCGTAACTGATAGTTATTCTTTTCTTCTTTTTAGGTACAGTGGCTTCTACCATGGAGATGAAGAAGAAGCTGTAAATGGAGATGTTTTCAATCAAAGAAAGAAACCCCAAGGAAATGATGGGTTCACTCATAATCCTTTCCTTTCTCTTTCATGCATGTGTGCCTTTTATTTCAGTAGCTGTACTTTACTTTTCAATTACATCCCACGGCTTGTGTGGGGAACATTTGAAAATTTCTTATGAATAAAACATTGAATTTTGTAAATGAATTGTATATTTCTTTTTGCATTTTATCTTTCTGTATGAATTGTATGATGAACTAAACAACTCAGTCATTTAATTGAATGTATTAATCATGAAGGAAAGAACATTAATGAGAAACTGTAACATTCAGTAATGAACTCTGATTTATGTAATTTGCACCTATGTTTGCTGTCCCAAAACTCAACACTTCACCTATTCTGAAATCTAGTGTCTTCATCAAGACAACACAATTGTCCTTTAGGGCCCTTGTGTTATTTTGCTGAAGGTATCATGAAATTGCTAATCCTAATGCTAAACTACTTCTAAGGAAGGAAATGCAACTATCTACTCCTAATCTAACAATGTCAAGGAGACAGGGAGAGAGAGCATGAAAATAAAGAAATCCTACACTACAGAGGTGATAGCACCAAGAAAAGGGGGTTGCTGATCACAAATCCAACTACCTGAAATGGAGAGAGGTGAGAAATGGAGAGGATGGACAAGATGCATCACAGACCAAAGATAAATTTCACACAGAACACCACTTCAAACCCATTAAACACAACTCTCAAAACCTACAATAGACATCAGAAATATGCACAGTATACCCTGCAATGATGAGAGGCAAGAAGAGACAATAAAATAAGCAAAGGATGGACAAAATGCATCACAAAATAGATTTTATTGCTCCATGAGTTCACACAGTACATCATTAGTGGGAAAGAGGCAAGAAAATGCCATTACAAAGCAATGAGAGGAGGCTTAAACTCCACATTCGACCCTAGGGAAGAAAGAGAGAGGGGTAGGAGAGAAATAATGACCAACCTTTAGAAAAATGCCCCTCCTTTACAATATATAGAAGAATGAGAGAAGGAGAGAAGAGAAGAATTTGAATCCTACTTCAACCACCCCTAGAAGATGCATTGAATTCACCTACTCAACCACCCAAAAGAGCATTGAATTCACCTACTCCAACCATGATGGAGTTCCACTGTAAAACCCATGCCTCCTTATGTTATTCCTTGCTGGGAAAAAAAGGAGGTTCATAATTCATTATGGTGGTAGGTGAGAAACCTGACCGCCTCAAAACTGGCAGATTGTATTTTTCCATTATGGTGGTAGGTGAGTAGCAGATGTCGAGAGATTTCCAAAAAGTCCTCCCTTGCTCAAATCTGAGTTCCCAGTTGAAAGATATGGCTGTCTGAAGGTCAGGGTCAGGTTTAACGTGGGCTCACAATATTTAAAAGATTCTATCCATGCAAGATCCATGTGGCAGCCCCATGTGTCTTAAGATTTCACCCCCCTCCTTTCACTCTTGAAGTTATGTCGATTGGACACTTGGCATCTTTACAAGCCTGCTCTATCTCCTTTGTGTTTTGGCTAGGTCCCTTCTACCTTTTGGGAGTAATTATATCTATAACCCTAGACACATGGAGGCTTGCGCTCATTTGGGACCTACCTTTGGATTTTACCTTTGAAGTTGTGCTGAGAGGCATGTGGAGGCTTTCCTGACTCTATTTTATACCTTTTCAACGGCTGACTCTAACTTTCTCAGGCCATTGACCAGTGGAGGGCTTGTGCTTGTTTGGAGATTGCCCTTTGGATTCTACCTTCTAAAGTTGCATCAGAGCTTGACATGTGGACCTTTCTGGTTCTTAGAATTTTCAATGGCATGGTGAAATTTTTTTGGACCCTAGACTCTAGACATGTGGAGAGCCCACTTGTTTGGGGTCTACCTTTTTTGCACCATATAAAAAGTGTGCCGAAGAGACACGTGGAGTTTTCCATTGACTCTTTTCATACTTAACATCAAATTTGGGCCTTGATTGAACACTACTTGTTATATGGAAGATGGAAAATGGAAGGAGAGAAGAAGAAGGAAGAAACAAGAAGTTGAGCGCGGAAAGAAGGTGCAAGGTGGGAGGAAGATGCAAGCGTGAGAGAGGGCCTTCTGAGAGAGGCTATTGGGATAGGGTGTAAGGGGATAGAAAAGAATGTGCACGCGCAGGAGGAAGATGTGAAAGGGGGGAAATGGGAAGGGGAGTAGAATGTGAAAGGAGAGTATGGAAGTGGGGCATGAATATCCAATTGAGGAAGGGTGCACGATGGTAGAAAGGAAAGAGGGTGCATGACAGGATGAACCAAAACTTAGCCAATTTGGAAGGCATCTATAGAGGGGTGCGCGAAAGAATTACATGGCAAAGGGAGTGCGACGGAAGGACTACATTTCTCTATAAAAATGGTGCCAAATGATCAAATTTTGTGGGCGCACAACCTGAAATGGAAGCATCAGAGCCAGAGTGAAAGTAAAAGTAATCCAAATAGCTAGGAGGGTTATTTGGATAACAATTTGGTGACTTTCGGGGCCATCTGCCTGCTAGATGAAGAGATCAGTAGCCTTAGAAGTATCCATTGGGCATGGAGTCATGAATGATAGCCTGATACTAATCTTGTTCTTGAAACTTGAACCCGACTGCTTGCACTTGGTGATCCTGAGCTTGCCCCATTGTCTGCACTCTCAATTTTCATAAGAAAATATTGAAGATGAGATTTCTGAGAGTAGAAAATTGTCATGACCTGGGATTCACCTGTTCCGGAAATGGACTGTCTCAAAACCTTATTTTAGTTGCTCTACATTTGTTTCTTTTGAAATTAGCAAATGATCACATGCAAATATGATGCAACAACTGAAGGGTATGATGCACTACACTGAAAACAATACAACAAAAGCTATGTACAAAGACTAAAAATCATACATGCCCCAAGTGGAACATGTAGAGTGTGCACAAGCACTTCTTCTGCTGAAAGAAAACCTACCTACTCTACGCTAACCAAAACAAAGGGAACTCAAACAAATCCTGCAACTGGTAGGGAGAAAGTAGCTTCCCTTTCTCAAAATAGGTCAGCCATGTATATGATTTGGCACTAAACATGGCTTCTATTATGAGTGAAAAAATGACAAGAGGCCGATCCTCCACCCAAATCATCAAGGTATCAACATCAATAAAAAATACCTCCTCAAGTTGATTGGAATTGGACTCCTAGAGGTGTTGATGGTGACCCTTGGTGCTTTGTATATCATCCTCATGCCCTGAAATGGGCATGACTGGTTTTGGCTTCTCCCTTAGCTCCAATGAAGCCAAGTACCTGATTGGGCAAGGTCTGATCTGATGGATGTGCCCATTGTTCTGAAATTCAACTCCAAGAATGGAGTCTTCCTGTGGACCTTCCTGGGTGAATGATGTGGAAGAGATGGTGTCTTCATGTTCTTTTCCTTCCTCCACCTGAGAAGAACTTGGAAGATTAGGATCCTCCAACCTTGGTTCCAGAGGGTTGATTGTGAAATACAGGGCTATTGTCACTTGAATGCTCTCCTCAATGGAAGTGGACTCATGTGCTTGGAAGGTAGATGATGGAGGAGAAAATGATGTGATCTCCTTGGGATCCTCTCCATCAAAGAAATCTTCCAAGTCAAATAGATAATCTTCCTCCTCATTGTCCTATTGTGTGTGCTCAGCCTCCTCCATGGTGTCCTTCGGATCTGTAAATTTTTCACCATGGTGCCCCTCATCCTCAAACATGAAGTTTGAAATCTCAAACTCTTCTTTGATATTAGATCCTTGAAGGGGATGAAGTGGGAGGAAGAACTGAAGGTTCTTCTATGGCCTGCTTCACACTTGAAGCCTCTAGAACTATATGGTTCTCCTCCATAGCTAGAATTTACTCCTCTTCTTTTAGATTTGGAGTAGCTTCTTCTTCCCATGCTTGTGTTGTAATTGAAAGCCTCCACCACTTGTGGCTTGACTTCAGCCTCCTCCGAGGGCTTGACCGTCAATGGTATTTTATTAATCTTGAATCTAAGATCCAAGCTCACCAAGCATCATTTCTTCTTTTCTTGGCTCTTCTATCTTAACCAACAAGGGCTCAATCCCCTTGACTAAGATTCTTATTTTTTTGAGTTTCTTCCCAACATGGACTCGGGAAAGTAGGAGGAGTGGTGGGTGGGGAAGGTATTTCTTTTTCTTGTGGAGGGGAACTTGTTGAGAGGGATTTGGAAGGGAAAAGGGTAGAGAAATTAAGATGGGATGGGAGACTAGAAGATGGAGAAGGGAATTCAACACTTGGGGCAGCAAGTGAGAGACTAGACTTATGACACTACTATGATGATATTGATTGAGAAAGAGGAAAAGAAAATCTATGAGGTGGTGGACTTACCCATTGACAAGGTTGTCTGGCACCAAGCTCGTAGGCCTCTATTTCCTCGGTCCACTGTGCAAGTTGAGGCAACATTTCAACCATGAAGTCAAGCTTCTCCTGTGGGCTATAGTGTCTTGGAAAAGGGCCTTCCCATGGACAAGGTGCCCTGCAACCAATTTTGAATGCCTTCATTTGTGTTGTAGCCCTGAGATTGAACCATGTTAGCCTCCATTCTTTGAATCTTCTCTACAGATTCAACATTCTCCATTTGACTGTTATCATCATATGCATACCCTTGCTCTTGATAAGCTCCATAGATGACCAAACTGATTTGACATACTGCTCATATGGGTAAGCATAATGGTTTTGATCTGATCATAATGCTGATCTGGAGGAGTTGAGAAATACATTGGAGGTGGACTACACTGTTGTTGCTGCAAGTGTGAATTCCAAGATGGGAATGAAGTCATGATTGCACAACTTCATGGAATGGAAGAAGATGAAAGATGTGGAAAGAAGAATGGGTGAAAATGGATGGAAGGAATGTCTGTAACTCAGAGAATGGGTTGTTGACTAGATGGAGTCACCAGATGTGCTTTGAATGTGCCTCCAAAGGCTGAAATATTCACCAAGAGCACATTGAACCTGATGAAGTGAAGTGGTAAGGTGCTTCAAACCTGTCCCACCAGGTGTGCCAAAACTATTGATGTGGTTGCACGGTGTCTTAAGAATCTATAATGAGACACCTCGAAAAGATGAGAAAAATCTAACTCATTGTCCCACCAGGCATGGCTTAAGATTTACTTTTTGATAATGAGACACCTTGGAAAGATGAGAAAAATATAACTCCAGTGTCCCACCCATGCCAAAACTGTTGATGCAAAATTACAAACCCCCTCGATGGGTTGAGTGGGGACTCTTAGTGTGATTGCATAACATGGACCATCTCTCAAGTTGTAAGACTTGTCAACTTGAGATAGTCCTCCAGAGAATGTTGGCTTCCTCTTCCTAATCCTAATGCTAAACTACTTTTAAGGAAGGAAACACAACTATCTACTCCTAATATAACAATGCCAAGGAGACAGGGAGAGAGAGAGAGAGCATGAAAATAAAGAAATCCTACACTATAAAGGTGATAGCACCAAGAAAAGGGGGTTGCTGATCACAAATCCAACTACCTGAAATGGAGAGAGGTGAGCAATGGAGAGGATGGACAAGATGCATCACAGACCAAAGATAAATTTCACACAGAACACCACTTCAACCCATTAAACACAACTCTCAAAACCTACAATAGACATCAGAAATATGCACAATATACCCTGCAATGATGAGAGGCAAGAAGAGACAATAAAATAAGCAAAGGATGGACAAAATGCATCACAAAATAGATTTTATTGCTCCATGAGTTCACACAGTACATCATCAGTGGGAAAGAGGCAAGAAAATGCCATTACAAAGCAATGAGAGGAGGCTTAAACTCCACATTCGACCCTAGGGAAGAAAGAGAGAGGGGGAAGGAGAGAAAAGATGACCAACCTTTAGAAAAATGCCCCTCCTTACAATATATAGAAGAAGAATGAGAGGGAAAGGAGAGAAGAATTTGAATCCTACTTCAACCACCCCAAAAGAGCATTGAATTCACCTGCCTCAACCACACCAAAAGAACATTGAATTCGCCTACCTTAACCATGATGAGTTCCACTGTAAAACCCATGCCTCCATGTGTTGTTCCTTGTTGGGAAAGAAAGGAAGTCTGTACTTCATTATGGGTAGGTGAGAAGCCTGACAGCCTCAAAAATGGTAGATATATTTATCATTTTTCATTATGGTGGTAGGTGAGTAGCAGACGTCGAGAGCTTTCCAAAAATTCCTCTCTTGCTCAAATCTGAGTTCCCAGTTGAAAGATATGGCTGTCTGAAGGTCAGGGTTGGGTGTTTAATGTGGGCTCACAATATTTAAAAGAGTCTATCCATGCAAGATCCATGTGGCAGCCCCATGCATCTTAAGATTTCACCCCCCTCCTTTCACTCTTGAAGTTGTGCCAATTGGACACTTGGCATCGTTTGCGGGCCTACTTTACTTTCTTCATTTTTTGGCTAAGTCCCTCCTGTTTGGTGGAGCAACTATGTCAGATCCTAGACATGTGGAGAGCTTATGCTTGTTTGGGACCTACCTTTTGGGTCTTACCTTTTAAGTTACACTGAAATGACACGTGGTGCCTTCCGCTGGCTCTGTTGCTTTGCTTTGACTTTTCAATGGCTAATGGAACTTTCTTCCGGCTCTTAGACATGTGGAGGGCCTACACTTGTTTAGGGAATGCCTTTGGATTCTACCCTTTGGAGTTATGATGATGAGGCATGTGGAGGCTTCCGCTAGCTCTTATGACTTTTCAACGGATGGTGCTAAAATTTCTTACGCTCTGACCACATGGAAGAACCTATGCTCTGTTTAGGGACTTGCCTTTGGGTGCTTACCTTTGAAGTTGTACCAATGAGGCATGTGGATGCTTATCATAGCCAGTTAGACTTTTCAATAATCAGTGAAACTTTCATGCACCCTAGAAAATGTGGAGATCCTGTGCTTCATTTTGGGTCTTCACTTTTATCACACCTTTGAAGCTACGTTGCCAAAGCTGACACGTGGAGGTACCTTCCACTAGCCCTTTTTATACTTAACTAATTCAAGCCTCGATTGAACACTGCCTGCTAGATGGAAGATGGAAAATGGGAGGAGAGTATAGAATGTGAAGGAAGAAAATTGAATCTTGGCACTTGCATGTATGCATTGAAAGAAGGTGACATGAGGAGGATGATGAGGGTGCATCCAAGTTGCTTCTTAACAC
Source organism: Taxus chinensis (assembly GCA_019776745.2). NCBI lineage: Eukaryota > Viridiplantae > Streptophyta > Pinopsida > Cupressales > Taxaceae > Taxus > Taxus chinensis. The sequence continues at coordinate 170,472,775 of CM034153.1, forward strand.
ATGCAGGAGCACAAGTGAGGAAAGCAATGAGGATGCGCATGCATAGGGTATGCAGGGGACAGAATCAAAGAAACGGCATGCACGTAAGAGGAAGGAGAAAAAAGGAGTGATATGGGAAGGAGATAAGAATGAAAAATAATAGTATGGAAGTAAGCCATGAATATCCAACTTAGGAAGGGCACATGATGACAAAAAGGAAAGATGTTGCATGACAAAAAGAACCAGAACTTAGCTGAGTTTGGGAGGCATCTACAGAAGGGGCGCATGTAAAAGAAATACATGGCATGATGTAGTGCAGTGGAAGGACTACAATGTATAAAAATGGTGCCAAATGAGCAATCCTGTGGGTGCACAACCTAAAATGTAAAGCATCAAAGCCAGAGTGAAAGAAAAAGTCATCCAAATAGCCGAGAGGGTTATTTGGATAACATATAAATTGTACCCTATATTTAGGATGGGTGGGATAAATAAAATTGATATATATTGTGTGTAATTGCAAGGCACAAAGGGAGGACTTTTGGACACAGGAGTGCTGAAGTAATTTTTCAAGTTTTTCCCTTTGAATGAGAATTGATTTCTACCTTTCTAATTATTTGCAGTGTTGTGTATACCTTATTGTTCCTTATGAATGTCAAATTCCCTGATTAATCATCTTACCTTGTTGCAAATTTAGTAATTTCTACATAATATAAGTGTGCATGTTTATCTTAACAGTATTGTTGTGAAATATTCCCTCAATACATCAAGTGTTTTGCCTTAATATTCTGCTGAAAACTATTGGTTTGTGCATCCACAATCCATTCTCAAATTATTTGTGCATGTACTCAGTCAAAGCCCTCAACAAGTTTGGTGTATCACCCCAGTTTCAATTCATTTACAGTCATCTTTTTACCCTCAAAACCTCTTAAAATTAGTTTAGGATACATCAAGAAGGAACCGACCTTGATACCAAAGACTCACCTCAATAATTGGTATACCCACAGACCTGAGGTGTTTCCATTATATCTACAAAAGAGAGAGATTTAGAGAAAGTGTAGAACACCTACAGGCATCTCTCTACAGGGCTCACTTTCGACATATAACAGTTTTTGGCATGTCTGGTGGGACCACAAATCAGATCTGTGAGAAATTTATAGCAGATTCACAGCAAAAAAATTTACGTTTGGAGCAATAAGCTGCAACAACTTATTCTAAAGATTAAAAGATTTATTTGGTGACTCTGTAAGGCTGATTTCAGACCATTTTTGTAGCATGTTCCATGCCTAAAGTGACTAAAAGATCATCACTAAGATGAATTCCTTCTAAGTTTATTTCTTTACATTTGAGTTCTACAAGAAGAAGAAGAAGAGTTGGCAATACTTTACCTTATAATAGGCCTGGTTTTGGTAACCCTCCTCTTAATCTTCCTTCACCACGTATTAATCTCTTTGTTCAGATTCTAGTTATTCGATTGGTTATTCAACCACCTAGGAATTTCGTAACCTTTACTAATGACAGCCCATTAGTAATCCCAGTTTATCATGATATTTCCAATGCTGCCATAAAACGTTTACCTTCTTTCATTGGTGAAAATCAAATTACTCCTACAGAACACATCAAAAAATTTTCAGCCCTGTGTGTAGTCCATAATATAACACATGAAGATAGATGACAACATAACACAAATTTGGTCTGGTATATGTCAAATAGATGAGCCCTCCAATAAATTGCATGTAGAGAGTAGCATCTACTTAAGGTGAGTCCTGGAATCTTGAATGTTGCAAGCCTTTTTCCATGGCAGTGGATATAGGTTTACAGTTGGACATATTGTATTTTTCTAGGAGTGTCTTAGGCATACTTTATCTGGAAAACAAAATTTTGATGCTTCTGTTTCCATATCTCTAAGCCAAAATAGTAATGTAGTAGCCCCAAATTTTTCATTTTGAAGTTTCTTTTGAGATCAATATTTACAATATAAAATTGATCTTCTGAACAACCAATGATCACAAGATCATCTACATACACAACAAGAATAACAATTTATTTACCTACCTTATTTATATAACAAATTTTAATCTGAGGGGCTACGAGTGAACCCATGGTGCAAAATATGATCATAAATATTGATTATATCATGCCCCATGAAGTTTGTTTTAGTCCATACAGTGATTTGATGAGATTGTATACCTTCTTAGGATGATCTTCATCTATAAATCCTTCAGGTTGGGTCAAGCACACTTCTTCTTTCAGATCACCATGTAGAAAATCACTTTTGACGTCCCTCTGCTAAATGTATCCATCCTTTCTGTACTGGACTAGTGCACAAACTACTCTGCGATGGTCTTGATCATCACAGTGGGTGCAAAGGTTTCTTCATAGTCAGATGCCCTCTTTCTAAGCATATCTTTTTGCTAAAATTCATGTTTCATGTTTGTCGATGAATCCATTTGACTTATATTTTATCTTGAAAACCTATTTGCATCCTATGGGTTTATTTTATGTACTGATAGATCGACAAGTTTTGATGTTCAATTTTTTCTTGAGTGAATTAATTTTTATATCCATATCCTTCCTTCCACTGAGGTTGACAGAGTGCTACACGAACATTATCAAGACTCAGAGCTATTAATTAGTGAGCTCATGAGTGCAAAGTTTACCTCACTTATTTTTTGACTCCTTGTTTTCGAATCCGGATGATGTATTTAGGAATTGTTACAAATGTGACATCCTTGATGGTGCTTTGTACCCACTTCAGACGAGAACTTGACTGATTTTGAGAAGAAACATGTGTCATTGACGTGTGGATTGATGTGGATTCACATTCTCTAGTTATCCGAGGCCAACAAAAATCTCTCCTAGCAGCACATACTTTCTCTAATTAGTCTCCTTTGGTTGATCATATGATTCGGAGACTAGTCGGTGAGAGGTGGTTTGTAATGGTTCTTCTAGTTATCACTACTAAGTCAAAGGATGACTCATCATAAACCACATCACGAATCTCATATATTTTCTTTGTCTTAGGATCCATGAGATGGTATGCCTTTAAGGTAGTGTTATAGCTAAGTAGGATGCATGGGAGTGACTTTGGCTTAACCATCTTTCTCTTCTGAGTTGGGACATACATGTATGTTTTGCAACCAAATACTCGTAAATGAGAAATTGATGGCTTTCTATCAATCCATACCTCTTATGGTCATTTTATTTTTTATAATATTTTTTGGTGCCCTATTGAGAAGACATACAGATGTCGATACTGCTTTATCCCAATAGCGTTCCTCTAGATTTGTTGTTGTTATCATGCAGCGAGACATCTCCATCATTGTACAATTTCGATACTCAACAATGCTGTTTTGTTAGGTGCATTTAGGGAGCTCTAATGTTTTTATTAACGTCTTGTTTGTTTAAGGAAGGCCAAGAAATTATTTCATGTGAATTCCACCCCTCGATCTAAGGGAATTAGAAGAAGTGGTTGTCCCGTCTCTTTCATCAACACGATGATATGAAATTATAGAAATTTTGAAGATCCTCACTTTTCTTCTTCAAGAAAAACAACCACATCATGCCAGAGTTGTCATCCACAAATAGTTGGAAGTAATTTTATCCTAAAAACAAAGTAGGAAATGGGTCATATGAAAGGTATGAACTACCTCTAGATGCTTCTTGGCATGGAAGGTGCTCACCTAAAACAAATCCCTATGTTGTTTTCTTGCAAGACAGGAAGAGAAAGTGGGAAAGGAACTAGATAATTTGGGTAGTCCATGGACCATTGATTTTTAACTCATGTGATGCAATTAACTAACTGACAATTTGACCATATCTAAAATGACAGAGTGGTTGTAGATTGATACTGTTTAGGAAGATAAATCTACTGTAGAAGATGAAAGAATATTTAAAGAAAATAACTTATCTTTTAGAAATGCTCTAGCAACAACCATACCTTGTTTGTGAGATCAATCACATGAGTTAATGCCATTCTGGACAAGAAATTCTACCTTCAAGGTGATGATTCAAGAGCCGAGTCACTGACAAGAGGTTGTTAGTCAAGCCAGGAAGATATAGTACCTTTGTAATTGTACATTTTCATGGTCCCATAGGAATGGTGACCTTTCCTATTCCTTCTAAAACTTGCTCTTTTTCATCTACTATATGAACCCTATCTCCAATGGGTTGTTCATTTAATGCATCAAACAATTTTCTTGTCACATGACATATTCTTACTTGCACCGAGATTCGATCAAACCATACTTTCTTTGTAGGCTAATAAGTTTTAGATACTAGTACAAGGTTTTTACCACAATGGGCTTCTTCTGATGTCTCCTCATCAGATTCATCATATCTTGTTGGGTTACGAGATGTCCATTCTTCCTTCATCAGCAAGGACTATCATTTGGATTTTTGAAAATATTCACGCCTGGATATTCTTGTTTGACTCAAAGACCCCTGTTTCAAGTCATTGTACCAACAATGATTAGTGGCGTGATTGTTGGTTCTGCAAATGTGGCTCCACGTCTTTGACTTTTGATATTTTTATCATTGATTTGGTTACACTTGAGTTGGCTTCTCTGGGGGACCATTCTAATTTTTTTTTTCCAAGGTATGGCTTTGAGAACAAGGCTTTATCCCGAGTCTCCTGTTGGACTAAATTGATGGCCTCTTCTTACTGCAGACAAATTCAAGAGTTCTTCAGAATGCCATTGTTTGTTTAGATACATTCAGTGTCATAAATGAACACTCGGAATTGAGAAGGGAGGTGCTCTCAAGGTGATCAAAATGAGAATTTTTTCATCCGTAATTTCATTGAGTGCTAATAACTCTGATTGCATAGCTCAACCACATGACGTAAGAACTCCTCAAATTTCTCATCTGACCCCATAGAGAGGGTGTGTAGATTTGAATAAAGATGGAGGATCTTAATCTAATTTTTGGCTTCATAAATTGTTGTCCAACTTTTCCTATGCATTCTTTGGTTTCTCTGCATTCCAAACATCGATGGTTGTACATCATCACTTATACTGAGAATTATCAGCATTAAGGCTTTAGCACTAGCCATATCATACTTCATAAACTCATTAGGGATTTTGGGAATGGTCACATGCCCTAGTGACAATGCCCCATAATCCTTCAAAGTTGAAGGATCATTCACATCTTTTTTTTCTAGGCCGAAAAACTTGGCCCTTTAAGCAACTGAGCATCCGAGAGTAGAAGTTTTGGTGTAGACATTGGAATAAAATAAATATAAAACAATTTTATTTATTTATTGATTCCAAGAGATATTAGAATGTTACTCACTGATGAAAAGTGCCAGTTCTAGTAGATTCTCACAATACTCATGTGCTAAGAGATGGAGACACTTTGTGGGGTATTCTTCTTCATCTGTTGTCTTCACAATCAGCGTGTCATACCCAGCTTCTAATTCCTCTCGACACTTACTTTCCCTTGGTAGACGACATGTTGAATAAGGAAATAATCCTATAAGTCCTCTTGCGAACCAGTTAATCAAAGACAAGGTTGTCAGGCATTACGTACCTCATTCAAGAAAGTGGAAAGTATAACGTAGAGATCTTAGTGAGCATTTTAGATGGTGTTCTTAGGCATGCAAGTCTAACAGTTGTGGATCCTGAGAAGTCTTGAACATGCTTATTCACAGCTTGACATTCAGGAGTGGCTTTGAGATACCCATCATTGCCTGTGGTAGAGGCTGTCTTCTCCAGGACAATATATGGCACTCCATGAAAAAATCTCCTTCATTTCCTGGTGTCTTTCATGCAGGGATAACGATCATTTGCATCACTGTATCTACCAGAGGCTTGTATTTACATCTACATGCTGGATATCTACCATTCATCATGCAGCAGTTGTAGATCTCACTTCTAGCACGTTGTTTGCATAGAGGCACATGCAATTTTGTATAAGAGACAAATGACAAGAAGAAGAAATATAACAGGTTGCTGCACGTTCAGGCGATTAGAAGGAGGAATGGTCCAAATTCCACGTTGGAACTCTGTTTTTGGCTAAGTGCTGGTTGCAAACTTCCATGTACAGCAGGAAGAAAAATCTCCACGCACAGCTATGAGGTCTCCACATGGAGTTGCTGAGGAGATATTCCTCCAATTTATCTCTTCAAATGTAGGACTGCAAAAAATAACTTTTGTTTTTAATGTTTTATCACATCCAGCTAGTTTAGAAAGATACCTTCATGTAGGAAGTTTGCTTGGTCTAAAAAATGCATGCAGACCGCTCCTCCACGCAGCACAGAAAATGTCCAAGCCTCTCCACGCAAGTTTTGAGGAGCTTTTAAACATCCATGTACGCAATTTCATAGAATATTCTTTCAGATTTCCACGTTAAGAGTGAATTAAATAATGTGAATCTATTTTCTCACATAGCTGTAAAAACATAATGAAAATTTGAACATTAAATCCTGGGACGTGAGACTTCACCCAAGTCAGCCAAGAAGAAAGACAAGGTCTTAATCTCAGGTTGCTGATAAATATCCACATTCAGCTCTCCACGTGGTGTTGGCAGATAAACAACAGACTAGTCTCCTTCACATAGCAAGAGAATAATTTGTCTTTTGTCAAGAAATAAAAATTCCTTTCCACGTAATGCTTTTTCCTCTACGCTTCTTCCACCACTGATTTGTCTCTCCTTCAAATGCACAGGTCAGATATCAGGTTTTCTCTGATACCAGATTATGAGGAGATAATTGAGGAGAAGAAATAGAGATAGAATATCTCACTCAATATGTTATTAATTTAGAAAGCACATACATTATTTATAGCATACGTGAATAAGCAAAAATACTCTTCACAATGAATGGAGTAGATATTAAACAATTAGGAGAGAATTGTGGAATAGATAATAAAAACTAGTCTAATAGTAAAAAACATATGTAGACTATGCTAACAAGATCTATGTGTATATTTGTATTTAAAGGGTTGAAATGATGTTTTATGGTTGATTTCTCTTTCTAAATGGTTCTTAATACTATAAATGGTGTGTTAGTTTGAATTTTTCTATAAATGACATTGTAACTAGATGTTATGTTGTGATAGGGTAAATGTTAAATGTTATTTCATTAGTTAACAATTTCACAAGTTTTTTGGCACACATGATAGAGTTTTTCATGTTTTTATGAACCCTCAATTTAGTACGAGGTTATAAGAAGAGGGAAATATATTGGATTTAGGATAAAACATGTATTTGTTTTGATGTATTTGTTGACCATTATTTGTCAATCATCGGAGTGAGGTACTAGAGACTTTAAGTTGCTCAGTTTTAGAGAAGTTAAGGGGTAGCATGCAGCAAATTAGAAGCTTAAAACATTGTATCAAGATGTAATGCCTTGTATTTAGAGCCTCTCCAAGATGCAATCTCTAGAAAAACAATGCAACATCCTAAATGACCACCACAAGGATTTGACGAAGACTGGAAAGATTGCATGTGCAAGTGATTACATTCTAAAACAATGGTTTCATATGTTTACTTGTGGTAAGGGGAGGTTCTGTTACATTCAGTTGTGTTTTCTTATGCTCGAGTAATTAATTATAGGTATAATTATTTCATTATGTTTAAGTGAAACAATTCTATGTGTTTATTTGTTTAAGTTAATTCCACATTATGATGTGAGGAATAAAAACACGAAAGGAAATTACACAACTCATGACATAAGATAGTTTAATTTATTCATAACGAAATGCGAAATGAGTACATTCATCCCACACAATCCGTGAGATATGGCTGAGTAAAGGAAAACAAGAAGAATAATCCATAACTAAAATTGTAAGGGAAAATAAGCTCGTCATTTCTTGGGTTGAAGGTTATTTTTAAGCACGTCCATATTGCTCCATGTTGTTGCTTCACTGTCATACCTAAAAAACAAAAAATAAACTGAGTTATAGCTCTAGGATTCTAAACTCATATGCTACCTAATTTATATATGTATACATCATCGATGTTCATATTTCAAGAAAAAAATGCATATTTATTTTCATAAATCATGGAGAGAGAGATGGCAAGTCATCTAGTCATAATATTGCAGAGAATACAGAGTTACATCATAACCTCATGACTAAATATTAAACCAGTTATGCATTCAATCAAAGATTTTAGAGTTGAATTATCCTACGACAGTTACAAGTTACATCATGCACACTAATAAATGGTCACAAATTTTAAAAGAGAAAGAAATATTGTAATCTATATCAGTAAGCTTCAAGGAAAGTAACTTGCATTTCTAAAGTGTTCATAAATGAATTAAAAACAATGATCCAACTTCATAAGCTTCAAGGAAAGTAACGGTCCCCTGGTCTCGCCCCTCTGGGGTGCAACAATGGTGCACATGGTGGGCCAGGGCCTGTCAGATTCTCTGCTCAAACGTCTGGGTCCCCGTGGGCTTGACGCTGATTCGCTCCCTGCGCTCCCCCCGGATAGTGACTCTTTTCCTCCGCAGGACGACATTCCCTTTGTGTCTCTAATCGAGGATGCTGCTTTCGCTGCGCATACGAAATGTCTATCTTCGAGGGATATTTTAGCTAAGTTTATTGGGAGACGGCTCTCATTTTCGGGCATAAGAAACTGGTACGAAACACAGTGGGGCAGCGGCCTGAGTATTCGTTCCCTGGAAAAGGTTTTTTTCCTTGTGCTCTTTCGTAGCGCTGCTTAGAAAAACGACACTATGGAAAGAAAAAATTCTCTCCTTTCCGACTCTGGTCTTACGATACGCGAGTGGGAGCCTCACTTTGATTGTCACAAAGTGGCAGAGGATGGGTTTCAAGTGTGGATTAGACTTTACTCCCTGCCCAGTGAATTTTGGTCGGCACCCATCCTCTCTAAAATTTGCTCCAGTCTCAGGTGGGTCATTCGCATTGATCCTATTACTCTGAATGGTACTCTCTCTTCCTTTGCCAGAGTTTGCATTTCTACTTTTCTAGCTCTTAAACCAAAGGAAGTTATTCTTATCAACACCCCCTCGGGTATCTGGAAACAGAAGGTTGTTTATGAAGGTATTTCCAATATCTATTTCAAATGTTTGAAGCCAGGTCATTCCCGTAAGTCTTGTCTTAATCTCTCCCCAGGTGTCTCATATTGGTAGAAAGTTTCCCACACCTCCCCTGTCCCCTCCCATCCCTCTTCCCCCCATGTTCCTCCTTCGTCACCTCCACCCCTCGTCCCTCGTGCTCCCCCTCCTGTCCTTGAACCTCTTGCTTTGGCTCCTGAAACACTCTCCCTCGTCAAAGAAACGGTGGCTGTTGTAAAGGATTCCTCCCGGATCCTATCTCTGTTCCACGAGGGTATTTCCATTGGTATGGGAGGTAGCTCAACTTCCCTTGAGAAGTAGATCACGGATAAAGAGGATTTGCTTCTGTCTAATGGTGCTGACCCCCCTGAGGATCCCAATGCTTCTGCCGAGTCCCCTTTCCCTCCCTCGCAGTCGCTGGGACCGCTTCTACCCACTCCCCCCCTTCTCAATGTGGATTTTGGTCCTAGAAGCATTCTTGGCCGCCCTAATAAATGTAAACTTTCTCTCAATGAAGTTGCCCATGGGAAGCAACTTCAGCTTCGGTCTTTCTTCCCGTCTTCAAGTAGGAGAGGCAAGTCCTCTCTGAAGCAATTATGATCATTTTTTCCTGGAATGCTAGGGGCCTTAATGCCCCTAACAAATAGCGTCTGTTAAGACGTTATGCTTTGGACGAAGGTGTGAATATTTGTTTGATTCAGGAAACAAAAATGTTGGCTGAGGGTTGTAATAGAAGTTGGATTAGAAAATGGAAAGGGTGGGAAGGCTGCTTCTCAGATTCAGTTGGTGCTTCGGGCAGTTTAGGCATTCTTTGGAAAGCTGCCAGTTGCTTGGTTGTTCCACTTGTAATTGACCTAAATTTCATCTGGTGCAAGGTCTCGATTAAGCACTCAGAGGATTTATTTTTCCTCGGCAATATTTATGGTCCCTCTACTCCCATCAGTAAAATGATTCTTTGGGGTAATCTTAGCCACCTTCTGACCTCAGTGTCTGCCGAAAAATTCATAGTTGCAGGTGACTTCAATGCTACCCTTTCTGATCGTGATAAGCAGGGTGGTCTTCAATGGCATCCTCGCTCGCAGGTTGATTTCTCTTCCTTTGTTTCCTCTGCTCACGTGATTGATTTAGAGATGTGCAAGGGTTGGTTCACGTGGAACAACAGGAGATCTGGGTTCAGTTCCCTCGCAGTGCATCCTGATCGCTTCCTGGTCTCCGAGCATTGGTTGCAGCAAAATTTCCTTCTTAAAAGTCCAGTTCTCCCTCTTTCCGGCTCCGACCATTTTCCTATTTCAGTGGATCTCAACTTCGACCTCCCTCTACGTCGTACCCCCTTTAAATTCGAGAACATGTGGCTTCAGGACCCCTCTCTCAGGTCGCTGATAAAGGGTTGGTGGGACTCATTTGCTGTCAAAGGGACCATGATGTTTCAACTCTCAAAAAAGTTATCTTTACTCAAGACTATCTTACAAAGCTGGAACCATTCGAAGTTTAAAAATATTTTTCATGAAAAGCTTCAAGTTGAGAAGACTCTTCGTTCTCTTAACGAGAGTATCCTGTTGCATGGGATGTCACAGGAGGATTACCTAAAGGAAAAAATTCTCCTCAAGGATTTAGGGGATATCCTTCTTAAAGAGGAAACTTTCTGGCGTCAAAAATCCAGGGAAACTTGGCTACTGGATGGAGATAAAAATACCAAATTCTTCTTTTCTTCGGTTCGAGCTAGAAGAAACTTCAATTAAATTTCTTCTCTCAAACTCGAAGATTCCACCATTGCTACTTCGCAAGCTCAGATTAAATCGGAAATGGTGGCTTTCTTCCGCAAGCTCCTGAATGATACGGCTTCCCCTCTTGGCCCTCAGTCTCTCCTTCATTCTCAGATTCCCCGCTGTATTTCGGATGTCGAAAATGATCAGCTTCTTTCACCCTTTTCCTTAGAAGAGGTCCAGAAAATTGTGTTCTCTATGAAGCGCGATAAAGCCCCTGGCCCGGATGGTTTCCCTGCCTCTTTCTTCCAGGATTTTTGGGATATCATTGTTCCCTCTGTTTGGTGGGTGGTTGAGGAATCCAGAGTTTCGGGGAAGATTCTTGGGAACCTTAATCACACTTTCATTTGTCTGTTCCCCAAAAAATCCCCTGCTAAGAAGTTAGATGATTTTAGGCCAATTTCCCTGTGTAATACAACATATAAAATTATCTCTAAAGCTATTTCCAATAGGCTCTCCCCATTGATGCATAAATTGGTTGCCCCAGAACAGAGTGGGTTCATTCCTGGAAGGTCTATTACGGAAGGTATCATTATTTCTCATGAACTTATTCACTCCATAATTCTTCTAGAGCAGGAATGTTGCTAAAATTGGATTTCAGCAAAGCTTATGATCGGGTTAACTGGAGGTTCCTTCTTATCTCTTTGTAAGCTTTGGGTTTTGGAGCTCACTTTTGTAAGTGGATTTTCGACTGTATTGCCTCCCCGTGCTTCTCGGTTCTTGTCAACAGATCTGCGGAAGGCTTCTTTCAGAGTAGTATGGGTATTCGTCAAGGAGACCCACTTTCTTCCTTCCTCTTCACTATTGTGGCAGAAGCTCTTAGTCGTAGCATCAAAGCTACAATTCTTGAAGGTTCGTTGAAAGGTATTCACATCTCCTCCAATCTCCCTCCTCTTTCTCATCAGTAATTTGCAAACGATACTTTTCTCTTCAGTCAAGGGACTGTTTCGGAGGCTAGGTGTATTTCCTCTATTCTGGATTCCTACTCTGTTGCTGCGGCTCAGGTCTTAAACTTTCATAAATCTGTGATCTTTTTCTTTAACGTGGCCCCCAGGCTTCAGGGGAGAATCAAAGAGATTCTTGGCTTCTCTTTGGGTAAACTTCCACACACCTACCTGGGAATTCCTTTGTTTCATGGGAAGGGTAAGGCTCTCCTCTGGAACGGGCTTTTAAATTCCATCTCTGCCAAACTCCTCTCCTGGAAAGGTAAATGGCTATCCCTTGCCGTCTGTGCACTTCTCATCAACTCGATGCTTATATCCATTCCTATATACATGCTCTCCATTCTAAAGATCCCTAATTCTGTTCTACTCAAAATTGAGAAGGTGGCTCGTACTTTTCTGTGGCAAGGTCTCAGTTTCGATCTTAAATTCCATCTTGCTAATTGGGATCTGGTCAAGCTTCCCAACAATCTGGGTGGTTTGGGCATCTTGGATTTGGCCATTCAGAACATGGCCCTCGGCAGAAAATTGGTATGGAATTTCATATCTGATAATAGCAGACTCGCCTTCAAGGTCCTCACTCACAAATACATGGTTGGGCACTGAAATGAGCTTCTTCTTTCCAGTTCTGAGTTACCTAAGGGCTCCCACCTTTGTAATTTTCTGTGTAACTCCAAAAATCTTATTGCTGATAGGGTCTCGTGGAAGCTAAACAATGGTCGGTTAGTGTCTTTCTGGGACAAAAGCTGGAATGGATTCCCTCCCCTCAACTTGCTTCCCTCTCTCAATGGCATTATGAAATCTTCCAAACTGTTATGGGGCTCTCTTGTTTCTGATCACGGTTACCAGCATCCCAACGGCTTGCCTACCTGGTGTTGGAAAGATATATTGTCTCTCGGCGCCTCTACTCCTGAAGATGTCCTCCTATCCAATTCCTTAGAGGAACGTCATGTTACGTACCTCAACAGTAATGATTGTTTATTTTGGGTTGGAAATAGCTCTGGCCTTTACACTGTTAAAAAAGGGTACAACATTCTCCTCTCGCAATTCAGCAAGGGTTCTTCGAGTTCATCTGGATGCTGGTACCCTCACATTACACCGAAGATTGCTTACTTCGGTTGGCTTGTATTGAAGAGAAAGGTTCTCACCCAGGCTAGAAGGCATGTGTGGGGCTTCTCAGGCCCCTCTAAATGTCTTCTTTGCAGTGTGGCTGAGGAAGATCTGGATCATCTCTTCCTCTTCTATCCCTTCACCTCCAAGTGTTGGGATTGGCTCTTCGATAAGCTTAATCTCTCCTAGGTTCCTTGTAACAAAATTGATGCTAATATTTCTTCCTGGCCATCCATAACTGTTTGCATAGCTCTATATGGAACGTCAGCCCTTATTTCCTGCTATGGAATTTATGGTGAGAACGCAACATTCGTCTTTTCAGAGAGCAAGCAGTCGATCTCCCCTCCTTCCTTTCCCAGCTGGAGGTGGCCATTTCTGAATGTATTAGTGCTAAGTGTTCTTCCTTTCCCTCCTTTTCCTCCAAGGACTTTGTTACTCTTAATCTATGGTCACTCATCAAAATTCCCAACCCTGGGTCTATTATCTGTAAGGGGCTCTCACAAATTGAAAAGATGCTGCTCAGGAAGAACACTAGATGGGGTCCCCCTCCCAAGGGGCTGTGGAAACTAAACTTAGATGGGGCCTCTAGAGGTAATCCGGGTTTATATGGGGCTGGTTGCATCCTCAGGGACGATCATGGCCTCCTCATCCATGCGGGTTCCTTCCCGTTACAAGACGGCACATGTAACTCCGCTGAAGCTCAGGCTCTTCTGGAAGGGGTCAAGTTGGCGGTCCATCTTGGCTGTACAGAACTATGTATCGAAGGGGATTCTCAAATCCTCATTTCTATTGTTTCCAGTGCTGCTTCCCAATCGTGGAAATTGAACCTCTTTCTTCCTTCTATTCATTTTTGGCTCGGTAATCTCCAATCCTGGAACATTTCGCATAAGTACCGGGAAGCAAATCGGGCAGCAAACTTCCTGGCCAACTTTGCTAGTGATAATCCCTCTGCAATTGTTTCCTCCAACAACGCTCACATGTGGCCAGGAATTTCTACTTTCCTCTCCCTCGATCGGTGAAACTCCCGTGACTTGACTTCTGTGCCTCCACTGCGTCTGGCAGTTCCCCCGAGCATTGGTCTCTTCCTCCCCTCCTTTCGGTGGCGTCCTTCCCTTCCCTTGCCGCTCCCCTGCACGCTTCTCTGGCCCCCCGTCTTTTCCAACCGTTTCTTGCCAGGATCCCCTCGGGACAGTTTCTTCTTCACTTATTATATTCTTATTTCGCTAACCTTCTGGTATGTCTCTCTTAGCTTTTGCTTTTCTTTTCCTGGTGCCATGTCTTTTGTTGGTTTCCCGTTTATGGCCCTCCGAGGGAAGTTCCACGAACTGGCAGATGTCTCTGCCATTGATAGGTGGCGTCTGGCCATGATTTTCAAATACTCTTAATCTGCCAAGGCCGACGCCATTGAAGCCATTCTGGGCGACTCCTACCGCTTCAATGCTCGACGCCCTTGAACCGATTCTGACGTCACCTCCGCCTTCGTGTCTTTCTGTACGCTTCTTCATCCAAACATTGCAGAAGTGGAACTGGTCACCTCAAACCTTATTTACACTGTGCATTGCGTAGGCCTTCACGATCAGCTCATGGATTTCTCACTCCCAGACCCTCTGCTGTGGGTGGAATATGTGGACGAGTTTGCCATCGGTTCAGGGAGGGATATTCGATGGCTCAGCGGGAAGTACAGGGACCTTGTCACATTTGCACAGAACTTCCATCCTTCTTTGGACCAGCGTTTTCTCCCGATCGTGGATATTGTTGTGGCTTTGTTTCCTCTCCATTCAGTTGTCGATCATTTGAATGCCCTCAAGGTTCGAGCTCTCCATGCCTTCAACTTCCTGCTGGATGCGACCTCCTCGCAGGCTAGTCACTCTTTGGGTTAATCGTAGCAGCCTTTTGTCCTTCGTTTCACGTTCGCTTCCCTTGTCTCTGCGTTCTCTTCCTCTCTCAGTTTTTAGCTCTTCTTTTCCTCTTCCTCCTTCGAATTTCTCCTTCTCCTTCTTCTTCTTCCACTTTGTGTTTGTAGGGTTGGGGTCCCTTTCCCCACCGGTTCATAGCTCCGGTCAAAAGCGTTTTCCAATAAAAAAAAAAAAAAAAATCATATGAAGACATGGTTTTGATTAACAACAACATTTAAATTCATTCATATGAATGCAACAACAAGAATCTCATCAAGGAATGGACATCAAATTAATATGGAGATCTCATGAAGCATCAACAAACAAGGTCATAGTTATAACTTGCAAAGGTGTAGATTTGATCACAAATTCAAAAAAAAAATTACAAATTTGAATAAGAGGGGAAACTATTGTGATATCATGATTCAACCACATGGTTATAGATCCATTGGTTCCATCAACATCCAGGAATAGGTTCAAGCATATACTTAATTACAATAGCTAAGTGCTTTAAGATTTAATCGCAAATATACATGATTAATTGACAAAGTATAGATTGCACTGCAATAAATCAAGATACAATAATTTAAAGGATACAAATTCCAAAAGTACAATATTAGTTTTTATAACAGATCATAAACAAAGCATTTTCCTCGTTATTCAAGTACAAGAAAAGTAATTCAGATCTCATATGGTTTCCCACAAGTAAATTACAGGTAGATAAAATTGCAATATGTAGATTTTTTAGAGTTCACTGTCAAGAAAAAGTTACAGTTTTACAAGTAAATCTAGGTGTATCCTTCATTCACAAGACTAGAGTGATGAAGATGGAAGATCATAGGAATTTTTTGGTGTGTAACTTTTGTTATCTAGCATAAATGCACCTCTTTTGAGGGGTGAAAATTTTTTATGTCTTTTCTTTTCCCTCACTTTTAAAGATACAATTAAAGCACCTCATTGGCTATGGGTCTCCCAGATGTGAGGTGAATATCCATATTAGAAATGGATGGTTCCCTTTTTGGAGTATCCCTAAACTCGATTTGTGGGGTTAAGGGTGAGAAAGTGAACTGTAAATTGTAAAAAGGTGATACACCAAAGGGATTTGAGGGCTTTCTGACAAGAGAACATACACAATATGATGAGAAAAGTATGAAACAAAAATGATCCAGGGGGTTGCAGTTAATTTCAAGGAAAATATTGATAATGTAAAGGGATTTCTCACAATAACCAAACACAAAGACTGTACACTAGAATAAATTACAACACCTAATCTACAACAAGGTAGATAGGTGAAGAAAAAATTAATAATTTAGGGAATAAATTCATAAGAAACTTCTATCTTAGTACATACCATTGCAAAATTCTGGAAAGGCCAAACATTTTTTTATCATAAAGGGTAAAACTGGAAAAATCTCCTACACTCCATTACATCAAAAGTCCCACTTCTGCTTGTAAAAGAATACAATATATAGAGAAACATTCACCCAAATCCATCCAAAAATAGACTCTCCTGGACTTAGTTCAAACTCCCACTTACATGATAAATTTAGCCTTTCTAATGAATAAAATAATCAAAAAGCTAAGAAATACAACATGCTACTCCATAAAGGTAAAAGTAGCCTTCTGTTATTCGAACACCTCTATAGTCATAGCTCCAGTTTACTATTTTTAGCTTATCCCTTCATAGGTGTACACATCATTTACATTAATAAAGGTGAAATATAAATAATTAAGGTAAAAAGACCCTCTTGTCTTATATGAACATGCCACTTTTATCTCAACCTAAAGTTTTGATCATGAATTTGCTTTTACTTTTGGAATATATATAATAATGGCTCAAAATCGCATGCATGATGATTTATTCATTATTTCCTTGGCTTATCATGTTAATGATAATGTCCTTGACCCTACACAAATTATACCCCCACATGTATTTTTATTGGACTATGTTAGCAATAGTAAATAATTGGTTGCTTGACCTAGGTGAGTATAAACATTTGAACACTATGAAGAACATGATCATAAAGTAATCTAAAAAGCCTTGCCCCACTTTTTTAATCATAAGTTTAATATGAAATAAAATCACCATGAGTATAGTTAACCCATATTGGGTCAGAGAAAAGCAAAATGTTGGTCAAACCCTAACATGATTTCATTTTCACTTTTTCAATTTGGGAGCTTATAGAAATTGAGGCGAAAGACATGGAGACAATTGTTGACATTTTTCACACCATGTGTGAAAAAGGTCAACTCAAAACTTTTAAGTTTCTCAGATTGGTCGGGTTATAGGTTTAAGATATGTTTTGATCAGCCATCCTAGAAAGGGATACAATTTTAATTACTTGGTTTTAGAAAAGATTAGAATGTCATGCATCAAATTAGCAACTAAAAGTGTTTCCCCAGAAGGAAACACTATGCGTATACCACCTCTCCAATTTATCATCTTCATCAAGAAAATGCAGTATCCTGGGAATAATGTTGCAAGTCCTTAGTGAAGGCGGGAAATATGGCATATGCAGGGTTTTACATTCTAAAGTAGCAGTCTCAATTACAGGTTTGGAACATGGAAAGGTGTAGTGTTATAAGAAGTTTTCATTCTCAATGAGCATCAAAAAGTTATCATCTCCAAATAATAACACCCTATGTTTTACACAAGTGTTTGTGCTTGAGCTCATAGTATGATTGGATAACATGGGTGCTATCTCCAAGTTGTGGGACTTGATACTTGAGATAGACCTCCAGAGAAACTTGGTTCTTACTTCTAAACTATCTGCCATAATCTATTCTAATGTAGGCAAAACTATCTATCCTAATCTAACCCTCCAAAGGACTGGGGAGAGAGAGTGCATGAAAAAAAATCCTACACTAAATCAGTGATACACCAGAACAGGAGGGTTTGAGAATAGTATCCAATGTGTGAAAAACATAAGCAAAGTGCATACTAGAAAGGGTGATAACATTCCTCCCCAATCTAGCAAATGCATTCACAACAAAATTCCATACATGCACAATAAAATGAATCCTTGCAAGAGTATAATATCGAGACATTATATTTGCAATGATTTTGAAAGGGAAAGAAGAATGTAAATAAACACAACAGGGAAAGATATATCCACAAACTTGCATCTATTGCCTCAAGATATGCACAGTTCAAATATTACAAAATAAGGGCCTAGGTAACCATGCAAAGAGTCCAATACAAGGGGTTGTAGCACATTGGCTTCACAAAACAATTTTGACAGAGTTTTCTACTAAAAACTACCTCTCTTTACAATGAGACCAACACTCTAATTTATAGAAATTTTGAGAAGAGAGAGAGGGGGGAAAATGAAAATCCAAAAATCTTTCCTTCAACAACTTGTAAGAGGTATTAAATGGAGTGAAATGATGTTATGTTGCTTGCAAAAGGCCCCTAATACTATCCCATAACTTGCAGTAGTGAAATATGTCAGCCCATGATTCATGGAATGCATTCCAACTACGAATTAAAACCACTATCTTGAGTTGGAAACATTTTTTGAAAAATCACCATCAGTTCCTCATCAAATTCTATATTTCTTGATTTATGTGCATTGGGATCAGAACCACGATTCCAATGGTAACAATTTTGTGCATTTTCATCGAGAAATGCAAAATTTAACGCCTTCTAAATGTGGGCATCTATTTTTGGTTTGTCGGGCATTTCTGTCATTTAATGGGACTTGGCATTTAATTTATCAGAGCTGGAAATTTTTCCTCCATTTTAACATGTCTACCCTCATTAAAATTTCATGAAAATTGGAGGTTAGGGTCAAAAGTTATGGATAATTGAAGTTTGGGGGGTCATGCATTGAATTTTCCTTTGTATGCGGGCATTTCAGCTATTTCAGGTCTTGGTGTTCTGGATGTCCCTTACACGACTTGGGTTGAAAACCTATACTTTTTCTGATTCCCTCTTTTCGTGGAATTTTTGGAAAAATTGGGTTTTTAGCGAACTCATGTCCCATGCCTACCGTCATTGACCGGGCCTTGAGGGTCATTGAATTCTGCTCCAACCGCATCCCTCTCGACCCGCTTTGTAAATTGGACAAGTTAGATTTTCAAATCCCGCACGTCCCAACATCCCAACTGTCTCACGGACCATGTGGGATAAAAACTTCTGATTTTTCTAATTTCCCTTTGACTGCGGTGATTTCAACCATGTGGGTCCCAGATGTCCCTCATGAACATGTGCAGCTTGGAACAGAAAGACCCGATTTAACCAATTCCTTTGCAAATTGTCCATTTAGGCTTGTTGGTTCTGGCTATCCCGATGTCCCACGGAATGTCTGGGACAAAAATATTTGATTTTCCTACAATACACTAGCTGAAGCCATTTTTTCATATTTTCTCAAATTTTTCTAACTCCTTGAAATTTTTCCTTGGACGAGGGGGTTAGAAAAGAGCCAAAGGGACCTCCAAAACTTGATTTTTTCACCTTTTACCATTTCTTCCTGCCCAAGCCTAAAGAAATGATGCAGGTTATCAAAATTACCTTGAGGGGTGGATTTTGGATAACAAAAGGTACACTTGATTTTAATTTATTTCTATGATTAGGTGAATTACTTAAGTGTTCTGAGTTGTATAAGTTCACTTATTATCCATAAAAATTAAGAGAGTACATAAAAGAAAAGACATACATCTCATTACACAAAAACAATTCATTTATTCATGAGGAATAATAGTGCAGTAAACCCACATAAGTTGTGGGAGTAACTTTGGTAGAAAGTGCAAGAAATGATAGTACATATGCATAAAGTTGTAAATAAATAAGGGATGGAATCCATCATTTCCTATATTTTCATGATTCTTGTGTGGGTTTTTTTCCTCGCTATTCCCTCTTCACCACTTTTCCAACTATAAAAGATTCTTGTGTGGGTTTTTGTCCTCACTAATCCCTATTCACATCTTTATACAGGTGCAATTTTTAAAAATGAGCTTGAAATCAATCCAGGATGAATGAAGAAGCATTTACAAGACATATAACTCAAAATCATTGACAAAGAAGGATTCAAAAACATTACTCATCTGTTTTCCTCACTCCAAGAAAGTAAAGTTGTAGTTATGATGATGACAATGAAGTTTTAGAAGGTCCAAGTATAGAAAGTACAAGAATACTAAAAGGGATCAGGAGGTGGTTGTTCAAATAAGAAATGGAAATAAATCATCATGTTTTCAAACTACAGTGATCACATTATATTGAAACGATGAGTACAAACATTGATACATGATCACTTTAAGTAAAAATCTATAGATCATATTTTAGGTAGTTACACACATATTCTGTCAACACTGATATCATGAAATAAATCTTCAGCAAGAGATACCTTCTCTAATGATGATATCAAATGAAGCTAACAGTGGAAGTTTGGAATTTTTTATGAAAGCAATGGAAAAAGTACAGCCTGATGAAAAAATAATGGTAAAATTCTACAATATAGGTACAGATTCAGATCGAAGTATAATCTATTTGAAAAAGAAAAGATCAAAGTAAAATACATCCACATGTGTACGATAAAAAAAAACTTCATTGATAGGTTGATGTCATGAAACTACACTAGTAAATAGTTTGATAACTATGGTAAATACCCATAAGTTAAGAATAAGCCATCAACAAGTATAGAATTTATCAAAATTAGGCTAACTAACTCCAAGAAGTACAAACAGAATCATAGATTATAGTGAATATAACTTGCAGGAAGAACATGATGTTATTATCAAAAAAACAGATATTACAATGCAGATTCAGATCTATCTTCATATGCAGGGTCTACTACCATACTGAAAACACTTTACAAATGTGTCAGTGCATCATCAGAAAGAGGGTCAAGTAAATCCATTTAAAAGGACCTAGTGAACTATTTCCAATCATCACCAAAGTAGATAATTATAGGATGCATGTGCTTGAGAGTCCTTTCAAATGTGCATTCAAGTCCCATGAAGCAAATCCAAGATTGATCACATTGATTCTGGATAGGCAAGATTTAGGTCATAAATTTAAGCAAGAAAATTATTCTTTATACTAAGAAGTGGACAGAAATCATTTTTTCCATACATGCAAGTCAACATCTACAGCTATACAAAGGCTATAATGGCATCAGAAATAAGAAATCACACCTCTTCTATATGAATATATTCACAATAGTAAAGAGAACCTTTAACTCACTTAAAACATTCAAATCTCATCAAATTCAAATATTATGTTTTCAGAATGATACTACAATGACTCAAAGATAGCAAAATATGTAAGAGAAGTGAATATAGTATCAAAATTCAATACACAGAGTATGTAAATCTGCATATATGAATACACATCCATACCCTTGGTGGTGTTTTCAAACAATAGAGCAAGTGGTTTTAAGAATATGTTTAAAACATTGTTAACGAACTAATCCTAGAAAATATGAGAAAATAAGAATAACCCAACAAAATAATGACAGCTCATTTTGAGACAACAAGGCCCCTGATTTGAGAAACAGTTCAAACTCTGTTTTAAGTCAGACCACCAAAGGTAAAAGTACAATAGTTATAAAAATCCAGAGGACCTCAATTCGAAATGGGAGCATAGAAGCAACAGTACAAAACATAACAAATAATTAAACAATGTGGGATATAAAGGAGTCATATGAGCTGAACGACAGAAAATAACAATTGTTTAAGAATATGTTTTAAGAATATGTTTAAAACATTGTTAAGGAACTAATCCTAGAAAATATGAGAAAATAAGAATAACCCAAAAAAATAATGACAGCTCATTTCAATGAGACAACAAGAGCCCCTGATTTGAGAAACAGTTAACTCTGTTTTATGTCAGACCACCAAAGGTAAAGTACAATAGTTAGAAAAATCTAGCCAGAAAATAGAGAATAGAGCAAGTGGTTTTCAAGAATATGTGATAAAACATTGTTAAGGAACTAATCCTAGAAAATATGAGAAAATAAGAATGAACCCAACAAAATAATGACAGCTACATTTTGAGACAACAAGGCCCCTGATTTGAGAAACAGTTAACTCTGTTTTAAGTCAGACCACCAAAGGTAAAGTACAATAGCATTAGAAAAATCCAGAGACCTCAATTCTAAATGGGAGCATAGAAGCAACAACAAAACATAACAAATAATTAAACAATGTGGGATATAAAGGGATATGAGCTGAACGACAGAAAATAACAATTGTACCATGGTGTTGCATGAAACAGATTCATTATTAGAGCTACGAATCCCTCAATAATAGCAAGTGAGACATGTTCTGAAACAACGCAGAATGAAAAGAAAGGAAAACCTAAGAATCATACAAACATAGGTGGTGTCGTGGGTTTAAAAGGATCAAAGAACTTTTCCACGGGAAGAGTATTTCTAAACATAGTCGCAATAGGACAGATCTAAGGTAAGGTGAGTCACAGAAATCATGATACAGAACTTCCCACTCTCACACAAATGAAATCATGGAAAACCCATTTTCTCAAACCATCATTACAAAGAGGTGTCTCATCTCGAATTAAAAAAAATTGAGACACTCAGCATTGAAACCAAAATAATGAGTAGATTTGGGTATCGAAAGATATATGTAGCCAAATCAGAGTAAAAAATAGTTCCATTATTATGATATACAATGCATCACTAGCAATAAAAGATGAACGGAGAAATCATGAAACCTATATTACCTAACAGCGTACAACAGTGAATGGAAGAATGGCCAGATTAGCAGTTACCCATCAACCAAGAACTTTGAAAAACCAGTTTTTGAAAACTAAAAAATTCCAAACCCACGAAAGGCTAAGAGAAATTTTTAGGGGGCACTAGCAACCATAAACAAGGGAAAGTTCAGATGTTTTCTTACATGAAGAATACATAGATAATATCCCAGAAAAACTTAGATTTGAACGAGATAGGTTAAAAAAATATTTAAAAAATAGAGATTAATGGTACAAGAATGGCATCCCTCATTAGATTTGTAGATATATTATGAATAAATTTAAGCTCCAAGAGCTCATACATGGTGGCCATAATGATAAAGGAGCTTTAAAACTATCAGAACAAGGATGAAGCTTAAACTTGAATTCACATGTCACTTATACAACAAATCAGTATGATTTTTTGAACAAAATATAGAATACCCATTTCGCATAAGGAAATTGCAAGTTATTACCATCATTACTGTACTTAACAGTAGGGGTCGAGCATACTCAACAGCCTCTAGGTCGATCACCAACAAAATGTAAAACTTTATGCTCAAAACTTTAGGGTGCTCAAATTTGTAAAGAATGACCTTCAAATCTTCAATGATGGTGCCCATTTCACTACCGATAACCTCTCAGAGCTTAGAAGGGATTAAAAATGGAAGAAAATTTAGATACATGCTCATAAATCTCATTGTAGAGACCATAATTAAGGCACTGAATTGAGCTCCAGCTTCATCAATGGTGGTAAATTCAAATTTTCACATAGTTTTTTTAGCTCGAATGGAGCTCGAAAAGGAAAATACAAAATGATTAGGGTTGTAATACTTTTGCACCTTAACTAGAGTTCTGAGTTCATCGAATTAAATTGTGGTTCAAAAGTATGATACATGGCACTATTTCATATGTAGATTCAGAAACCCTAACTATGCTTGGGTTAGCTTTGACCACCGACAATTTGGAAGGGTCAGATCATCGTTGGATGGGGACATTGTACTAATTTATAATCATTCGAATTGACTATAAAAAGGTCCAAAACTATAGTCCAAACTTGTAATCAAATGTCGACAACAATAATTACTAAAAGGTGGGCATTTCTAGACCTTATAATATGTTATGGTCCATGCCAATGATCATAGATTATATGCTTTTTGAAATCAAGTATATTTGCCAAGGGTATAATTACACTGATTGATTATTATTCAAATTATCATATGCCATTTCACATGGTCAAAGAAGGGGCCATGATGCGGTAGCTAAGACTAATAAACAATGAGTAAGTAGATTATTTTACCTTAATCTTTCCAAAAAGTCTCATACCAAAGGAGTTGAAATAAAAATGATGCATTACTTTTCATGTGCACATGTGTGCAAAAAGCATGTTTCGCTAAGTATTTGGGATTAAAGGCATTATTTTCATTTACACAGAATTTTATGTGTTACCACAACAAGACAAAACAAATGTCACATCATCAGCTACAAGACAAAGAAGAAGTTACATGCACATTGGAGGAGACTTACACTACAAGAAAAGGCTATTATTTGCCAAATTATTCATCTTACTTTGTTAAAAATAGATCAGTCAACTACAGTTTGACTGGGATGTGTTTTTCTAATCAAGGCTATTAATTCCTCATTGTATTGGCATGTTTATTTTATTCCTTTATTTATTCATGATAAAGGATAAAAATAGGATGCATGGGTGAGTACAAATCTTATCCTATTTTTATGGATAGGATAGGATGAAGAAACTTCCTATATATTGTGTGCAATTACAAGGCATAGAGGAGAGAATTTTTGGACATGGGAGAGCTAAAGAAATTTTGCCAGTTTTTCCCTTTGAATGAGAATTGATTTCTACCTTTCCAATTATTTTCAATGTTGGGTACACCTTATTATTTCTTTTGAATGTAAAATTCCCTGATTAATCATCTTACCTTGCTACAAATTTAGTAATTTCTGCATAAAATTAGTGTGTATGTTTATCTTAATTTATTGTTGTGACTCAATCCCTCAATACACCAAGTGTTTTGACTTAATATTATACTTAAAAACTATTGGTTTGTGCATCCATGTTTCATTCTCAAATTGATTTGTGTATATACTCAGTCAAAGCCCTCAACAATTTTGGTGTATCACCCCAGTTTCAATTCATTTACAGTCAGATTTTTACCCTCAAAACCCCTTAAATTAGTTTAGGATACATCAATAAGGAACTGTCCTTGGTACTAGAGACTCACCTCAACAATAGGTCTACCCACAGAACTGAGGTGTTTCCATTGTATCTATTAAAGAGAGAGATTTAGAGAAATCCTAGAACACCTGCAGTCATCTCTCTACATGGTGAACTTTTGAGAGATAACAAAACCCTTGGTAATTTTGAGCATGGTTGTTTAAGAATTCTAGATCTAAATTTGTCACTTTAGGCCATTGCTTCTTGTATTTTCTAGTTTGAGGATATTTTCCACGTTCTGGGTTTTTTTTTGTAACTCAACTTTGTATTTCAAGTTGTTGCAAGGTGGGGTTCCATTTTTTTAACCTTTGAGCTCTGACATTTGGTTTGTCACCATTATTTATTTACCTAGAGCTTTGGTTTCATATTCAATTTCCAGTCATCAATTAATGTATGATCTTTGTACATGATATTTTAACCTTGTCCACTTGTAAATGATTTCTGGTAAATCATTATGCACAAACCAATCACTATTTCTCTGTAAATTGTTTTCACCATATTTTGTTTCTATATGTTGGTTTGTCTCAAGGCTATTTGGGGTTTTAAGTTGCTCTGGGTCAAACAACCTGCTTTGGATTTCCATAGGAAGCTTGTTATTATATCATCTGTTTTTGGGGTCGAACCTACTCCACGAATATTGGTTCACTCTACATTTGTTGTGTTGGGTATTTATGGTCATCACTGGAGATTTGAGATCTAGGTCACTTTTTTTAATAAGTCTTGGCCATGTATTTGTGGCATTTTTCATATTCTTGTATTGGCCTGATGTGTCTAAGATTTTTCTCACTTGTTCAAAGCTTTATTTTATTTTATTACAGTTTGATCTCTTCTCTTCCAAACTGGGTAACTTATCTTTGAAGATGAAAGGAATTTTTTTTCTCACCTTCCACTCAACCTTGTGCCATGAATCTTTTCATGTTGTTATAGTTTCTTTTACAACGTGACGCCATTTCTAAGCCTTAGAGCTTTGTGTTGATCTCCTTGAATGGTTGGCATTTTAGTATTCTTCAAGATCTTGCTTTACTTGCACCTCCATTTACTGTGGGTAAGGGTTTCATTATCCAATTTTTCCCCTCTGGAAAATTTTGATCAAACACAACCTTCTACACTAGAGAAATGAAGAGGTCATTTCATTCATGCGAGCCCACATTTCAAATCCAACAATTAGGTTATAGGCAGGCTCGACAATGGCAATGGAAGGTGGGAAAATGAATGACCAATAGAAATGTTGAAGAAAGGCTAACTCGGTAAGTCAAAATTGAGCCCAGAGGGATTCGACTCGAAGTAAAGTAATAGATTCATGGAAGGATCCATGTGTCATATCAATGCACTTTCAAAATATGCAAGAAAAGTGTAGATGTGCTTGACCCCCACATGGATCTCAACATATAGCAGGCTCGCAGATGATTCCAAGTGTCCAACCAGCGTAACTTTAAAGGTTAAATCTGAAGGTAGGTCCCCAAACAAGCGGAGGATCTCCACATGGCCAAAGCCTGAGAAAGGTAGAACCGGACTTTGAAAATTATAAGTAGAGGAAGAGCCAGTGGAAGCCTCCACGTGTCTCATTGGTGCAACTACAAAAGGCACGATAGAAGCGAGGTCCTCAAATGAGTGTAGTCTCTCCACATGGTCAGAGCCTGAGAAAGGAAGAACCAGCCGTTGAAAATTCTAAGTAGGGGAAGAGCCAGTGGAAGCCTCCATATGTATCATCAACTGTTGAAAAGTATAAGTAGGGGAAGAGCCAGTGGAAGCCTCTACATGTCTCATGAGCACAACTTCAAAAGGTGCAACAAAAGCAGGGTCCCTAAACAAGTGCAGGACCTCCACGTGGTTAGAGCCCGAAAAGGCATAACTGAATGCTAAAAATTCTAAGCATGGGAAGAGCCAGTGGAAGTCTCCATGTGTCAGCTCAGCACATCTTCAAAGGTAAAATCCAAGGTAGGTCCCCAAACATGCACTGGCCCTCCTTGTGTATAGGGTCTAATATAGTTGCTCCTAAATAGGTGGAAAAGGTAGAACACAGAGAGAGTAGATCAGGTTCACAAATGATGCCAAGTTTCTAACCGTCGCAACTTCAAGAGTGAAAGGAGGGGATAAGTCTTGGAATCTCACAGGGTCTCTATGTGTGGCTAACTACAAAGGTCCCACCCGAAAAGGGGTTTTGAAACTATATATAGTGGGGCCCTTTACTCACCCAAGGGAACAAAGAAGCATGTTCACAGATGATGCCAAGTGTCGGCACGTCAGATTCCCAGGACCCTAAAAGGAAGAAAAAATATTAATAATGTGCGGGGCTTCCACGTGGATCTTGCATGGATAGACTCCAAACCCAAAGTAGTTTGGAGATGATCGTAACTTTCGACTGAAAGCTCAGATTTGAGCAAGAGAGGAATTTTTGGAAAGCTCTCATCATCTGCTACTCAACTACGACTGGATATTTTAAGGTTGTTAGGCTTCTCATCTACCACCATAATGAATTATGGGCTTCCTTTCTTGCCTAACAATGAATAATGCATGAAGGCATGGGTTTTTGTAGTAGAACCCATTATTGTTGTAGGCAAATTTAATGCTCTTTTGGGGTGGTTGAGGGAGGATTTCAAAATTCTCTTCCCCCCTTCTCTTTCATTCTTCCTGTATATTGTAAGGAGGGGAATTTTTCTAAGGGTTGGTCATTTTTTCTCTCCTGCCCCCTCCCTCTTTCTTCTCTAGGGTCAAATGTAGAGTTTAAGCCTCCTCTATTTGCTTTGTAATGGCATTTTCTTGCCTCTTGCCCACTGATGATGTAAAGTGTGAATTCATGGAGCAATAAAATATGTTTTGTGATGCATTTTTTCCATCCTTTATTTTATTTTATTATCTCTTCTTACCTCTCACCATTGAAGGGTATACTATGCATATTTCTGATGTCTATTGCAGCTTTTGAGAGTTGTGTTTAATGGGTTTGAAGTGGTGTTCTGTGTGAAATTTATCTCTGGTCTGTGGTGCATCTTGTCCACCCTCTCCATTTCTCACCCCTCTCCACTTCAGGCAGCTGAGATGATGATCAATAACCCCCTTTTCTTTGTGCTATCACCTATGTAGTGTAGGATTTATTTATTTTTATCCTCTCTCTCTCTCTCTCTCCCTATCTCCTTGGCATTGTTAGATTAGGAGTAGATTGTTTCACCTGATTCTTAGAGTGTTTCTTGGAATGTGAGGAAATAGATAAGGGTAAAAGGGCTAGGAAGAATACCTATTAAATATGGTTGAGGCTTGTTACATGTGTATGACTTCTTGATCCACAACTGATCGTGAGAGCTTCCTTTTAGGTGGGAGGAACTACCTAAAATAAATAATAAGACCACCAAAAGAGATTAAATAGCATATGACAGTGGATTGTCTAGCGTATGCTAGTTTCGGGAAGTGTGATACTCCCTAGAAGGTTGTCAATCCACTATTTAAAACAATTCAATATTAACAATAAATGAAATCCAAGTATAGTTAAAATGATTTAGGTATCTCATTCGACTACGATAAACAAATTCCTTCATAACAGGATAAGCTATGCTCAAATCTGAAGGGCAAGGTCTTTGTCTGAGTACTGGTACTGGTCAGGGTCTTATTTTGGGCTATTTTGGGTATTTAGTGGGGAATTTAGGCTTTGTTCTTAGTCTAAGGGTAAAACACAGAGACTGACATCAGTCTAGTGTAATCGATGATGGGTCAAGATGGGCCGACGATGGTCATGGGTTACCGACGTCGGTACAGTTGGGTGAAAGAAAATTATTAAAATCTTGGTGTAAAGATAGATATGAGGCTAAATGGAAATGAAAAGAGTAATGGAAAGGTCACTGGAGATCTTAGGTATACTCAGAGGTGTTTAACAGTTGGGTATGGGAAATTTAATGGTATGGGTGAAGCAATGATCAAACTTGTATGAAGTTAAATTGTGGCAGAATGGGAGTGTAAGTAAAAATAGATAATAGAGGTAATAGAGCCTAGTAAAATGAAAGTAGATGAATATTGATTAACAAAATACTTACTGTTGTATGATCTTGATGGCTAGATGGAAATGGTAGTTGATCAGATGGAAAGAGTTTGGTGTGGTGATGGCGCTTCCCAAGATGCTCTTGTGAATGCAAAATGGCTCTGTGGTCACTTTTGATGTTGGCTGTGGATTTTCAGATGCATGTGCGAATGTTGGTTTTGCTTACATGCCGCTCTTGTCTTATCCTTTTGCTCTCTGAATGTGCCAACCTCGAAATAAGGTTATGAAAGGGAATAAAAGGTAACTGATGATGGTTCCGATTTAACCGGCATCGGTTTAGGGTGACCGGCATCGGTTAGGATGGGATTTCCTACGTTTACTAAAATGGGCAGATCTAATTGATTTCTTGGATCTTGTTTGTTTCCCTTCACGGATTGGAATGGAAGATTTTTTCCTAACGGGCGGGAATGTGATTAGAGGGAATATAGGATTTGATTTTTAGGGCTTTAGTTGGGTCTTAGTTAGTTATGAAAACATACTAAGAATAGTCTTAGGGTGAGGTGGCTAGGTGAGGTGTATAGATTAGGTGGTGGTGTGGGAATTATCTTAACTAGGATATTTAAATAATAAATATCATGAGATCATTTGTTAATTTAATTTAATTAATTAAATTAATATTAGTTTGGGGTGAAAGGGGCCATTGTTAGGTGTGTGTGTTTGAGTTGGTTATTTGATGAGGGACTAAGGAGAGTGTGACCCAATTTTGGTGTCTACATTTTCCACTTTTTGTTGCGTAGCTTGTATTGGTAAGTGATGTTGAAAAAAATAAGATGTGATTGCCCCATGTGTGGGTGATGGTGATCCCCCTCAAACCAGGAACTGATGAGGCAGAAGGTAGAATCTGTGAGTGGTTTGATAAAAGGTGAATGTGATGATGAGGAAGGTGGGCAACGAGGGTAAAGGGGTAAAAGATCGAATTAGGTAATCTAGGTAACATGTCAGGGGAAAAGGTTGTAACAGTCAAATGCACGCACACGTATAAACTATAGCACAGTACCAGATTGAAGACAAGAAAACTCTACATTAGCTAAGGTCGATAGGTTTATCCAGACAAGGTTGAGGTGATTCTAGTATCCAAGGTATAGGATATGGTCATAAAACACATCATAGGTCAAGTGAAGGAACGTATAGGTATGTTCCGATACACCAAAGCTTGGGTTAGGATAAATGGTCATGAAAAGAGGCAAGGGAAGGTCATTAGGTCAAACAACACGGGTAACAGTGCCGCAAGGTATAGCAAGTACATGAGGTCATAGGTCACTAGCAGTGTTCTAGGTCCAAGTAACTAGGTCATGGCATGGGTAGGGTTGAGGTATGGGTAAAATAATGAGTCCCCAAATGAGGATGAGGTTAAGTGTTAAATGATGAGGTCAGGAGGGTAAAATGAAGTGTCCAAGTCAGGTGTGGGTAAGGTAGAGAGGATTCAAGCCAGCAAATTGGGGGTAATAGGTAGTAATAAGACTGAGCAGGATAACTAACAATGGTCATAATTAACCGATGCGGGTCATGATGAACTGACCAGGTAAGCTAGGGCACAGGACTGATGCCGATCAAGGTGAAACCATCGCCAGTCAAGTCGGGGTGGTTATAAAAATAATAATTTCCACATTTTGAAAATCATTTTTCATTTTCCACATATGAGAAAACAACAAGAAAGAAAGAAAGAGGTGGAAAGCGATTAAATGACACGGAGAGTTGAGTTAGCGAGCCACAGAGTGAGGTATCATTGATCGATAGGTGGGTCTACAAGTGTGGTGATTTGACTAGTTGATTAATTTTATTTGGTTGAGCCACCGGGTAATCGAGGATGGTAGAGGCAGGAGAGGGATCAGGTATACCGGCGTAGCGGCTGGAGGTGCCACCACGTATGTGACAGTGTGATGAGGTAAGAGCCCATTCCTATTGTTGTGTGTTTTGAGTAGGTGGAGGAGAGAAATTAAGTAGGAGGAAAGTGGTTTTTGGGGGGGGAAATATTAAAATTTGAATGTGGGGTGATTGAATGAGAAAAGGGGAACAAGGGAGGGTAAATTTAGGTCAATGAGTGGTGGGAATAGGTATTGGATAGGCATTGGTGGGGGAAATGGGTAGAAAGGATAAGTGTAAGGAGAAAGGGTAGGGCGTCACCAGTTTGTTACTGCGACAGTGACCAACATCAGTTCGCTCTTAGCCAACATCGGTGGGTGAGGACCAGTATCAGTCACAGATTCATGACCGATGTCGGTTATCATTAGACCATGGTTAATAGGCTAGAGAGGTAGACCCACAAGGATCTAAAATATACGAGTTATGGATAGATAGGTAGGGGTGGGGAGAGGTAGATAGGGGGAAGAGTTATGGGCATGGTTAGGTGGGTGAATAAGGAAGATCAATGAAAGGGGAAAAATGAAAATAGGTGAGAGTTCAAGGTGCGGGTAGATAGGAAAATGAAAATAGGTGAGGGTTCAAGGCATGGGTAGATAGGTAGTGTTGAGTTTGGGCATAGATATAGATGAAAGGTTTATTTAGTTAGGGGAAGTGGTATAGTGGGGGTGGAAAGGTTGTGTGCAGGTATGGTCAAGTATTATTAATATGATTATTTTTTGGCTGTAAGCGAGAGACCGGCTATGGATTAGGGATAGGGTACCTCCCTTTCTCGTGGAGATACAGGGTGAGATGACATGTGAGGAGTGGATCCATGTTGTAGATATGGGCCTGAATGGGGTCAGACGCTACTAGCACATAGTCTGAGAGGTGAGTTTGATGGTTTCCCTCATCGATAGATGGGACTCGGTGACTAATACATTCCATTTTCCAATGGGTGAGATCATGATCACCCTAGAGGATGTTTACAAGATCCTGTGACTACCTATAGTAGGTACACAGGTTTATTCAATCTCCTCAGAGGCATCCAAGGAGTTACTATTACCATTTTTTGGAAAGGGGCTGGCATTATTAGGATTCCACTGTGCCAGTATGATCTATGGGGCCATGTACTGAGCCTACCCTAAGGATATGAGGTTGGTAGTTATTTTGATGGAGGTAATCTGCTATTTTACACTACTTGATGTAGAGGGTGGGAGGTTTCCATGGTCACTGATGGGGGTTCTACATGACATGGTGGAGAGCAGGACTTGGTTTGCATGGGCACCTATGTTCTTAGTACAATTATACAGGGAGTTGTGGGCTTATGGGTGACTACGATGATTCAGCTTGTTCTGCACATTGCTATTACATTTTTGGGCCTATGAGCACATTGTGTGTGTGTGCCTAGTTGGTATGCGTCGGGCTGATGCATTCAAGCTAGGTTTTGTTCGAGTGGACTATAGGCTATGGGTGCCAGTAATGGGAGAGCTACACATGATGTAGCATATTACAGGTGATTACTTGAGGGGTTGTCTGATGTGGACATCATTTGGAGGCCATATGTGGGCTTCCCTTCATACAGCAAAATGGTGGTAGAGCTAGATGGGTTACAAATTTACAGGTGGATAGAGATGCGGCGGGCCGGGGAGCATGAGATGATACCCATAGACCGGGTTAGATGGCATTTTAGTTTTCCACAGGATATACCTCCACCCTTCCCTCAGTATGGGAGAGATGATGTGGAGATGCCTATGTCTCCGCCATGACCTACAGTGCCGATTGGGCATGAGGAGCAGCAAGTCGACTGAGAGATAGATGACACCAGGGTGACAGACAGGTATAGGAAATGGTGGGCTGCACAGCTACGAGAAGTACCACCGAGGCTAGGGAAGCCGGATTTGGTTATCATCATGGTTCAGAGAGACACCCTAAAAAGGTAGGTGGCTACCCTGGTGACCCAGTTGGGAATAGTACAGGGACATCTGACAGGAGATGAGGCACAGGTGGCCACTTTTTAGGCACAGAGAGTACAGGGACCAGGACTCGCACCAGGGGGGAGAGGGGGAGGTGGAGATGGAGATGGGGTGCAGGTAGCCACCCTACAGGCATAGGTGACAATTTTTGTAGGGCCAGTTGGCCATGCTGCAGGGACATGTTACAGGTTTGTAGGGCCAGATGGCTACTGTACAGGCACAAAAAGTGACCCTTCAGGCTCCAGGGCCAATGGCACCACCACAAGGGCAGGGACAGGGTCCCATTATTCAAGAAGGAATAAGGTAGGGTCAGAGGTCGATGTCACCACCACAGACAGTAGTCGTTGCTAGATTAAGAGATGCCATGGGAGAGGTGAGATACTACCAGGATCACTTGATGGTAGCGGGGATATATGTCTTATCATATGCCAAGCATAGATCACAACAGGCCTCAAGTGAGAGGAGAAAATCCTGAACACATAGTGTGGAGAGTACAGGGGGCCAGCAAGCCCAGGGGCCAGTTCATGGTGAGGCCACTAGTGCA
Source organism: Taxus chinensis (assembly GCA_019776745.2). Taxonomy (NCBI): domain Eukaryota; kingdom Viridiplantae; phylum Streptophyta; class Pinopsida; order Cupressales; family Taxaceae; genus Taxus; species Taxus chinensis. The sequence continues at coordinate 170,505,797 of CM034153.1, forward strand.
CGGAGGCTAGTTCCAGAGGTAGGACCATCAGGAGCCAGACCAGGGCGAGGTGGGGGGAGGTCATCTAGATGCCGGGCTAGAGGAGTGGAGGAGGAGTTAGATGATACATGCTTGGATATCAGACGGGGAGATGATTGAGCTCCATGTATGATTAGCTTATTTTTGACATATATAATGGCCTGCGTGCCAAAGATAGTGAGGATGTACATGATAGATTTTGATTTTTTTTATATACACTAGCCTACGTGCCAAATATATTTGAGAGTCATGTATATGGATACATATGTTTCTATGATTGATTTATAGAGATGATGGTGATTATGGCATGATGTATACATGGTTGTGTTTAACTAGCTATTTTGATTTATATATGTGATGGAAAATAAGTAGTGTAGGCATGATAGAGCCAGGTCATAGGCATGGATTGAGTCAGGTTGTTGTTTTAGGCATGGATTGAGTCAGGTCATAGGCATGGATTGAGTCAGGTTGACTTAGGTATGATGAAGTTTAGGTTGGTTTAGGTATGGTTGAGTTGAGATTGGTTGAGTTTATAATTCATTAATTTGTTCAATAAATGATGATATGGGTCACGTTAAGATGTTTTGTAGTAAAATGCATGATAATGGTAAAGAAATGGTAGAGATAATGAATGTATGAGTGATGATGGTAAAGATGTGAAGCAATTGTTGTTTGTTTGGTTTAATTTCCAATTATTGATATAAAAAGGAAACTAACTAGGGTAGAATGTGACTAGGAAAGGTGAAAAGGGAATTGGTTAGGGTATAGAGTGGCCGAGCTAACCTCCAAGGGCCTTATGCCCTTGGAATGCTCCCTACATAGTCCCTGTGAACAGGGACCTCAAGCCAATGTAGTTCTCCCATAAACTAGGGAAATATGTGAGGAGGTATGATAATGGGTCAGTAGGTTATAGGCATGATTGAGTCTAGGTTATGGTTAGGTGTGGTTTAATTGTGGGAACATTGGTATGGGTGATTTTAAGTTTATTATGGTGAAAGAGGAAAATTTCCCAGAGATAAGCGTCAAGGGTCTAGCCCTGTATAGGATGATCAATATGTAATGAAGAAGTTGAAAGATAAGAGGAGGTAAGAGAGTCACCTGATTGGTGAGGATCATAACTGGTGGACTATAGCTTAGGTAGGCTAGTGAACATAAGACCCTAAAGACATTACATGATTCATTTTTCTAAAGGCTAAGAATAGTCACATGATCACCAAATGTCACGGTTTTAGCAGGTCCCTTCAGGTAGTAGGAAATGAAGGTACAAAGGGTGAGGAGGTGAAAAATGGTTAGGTTATATGATATGAGGTAGCATGCCTTTTGGAAAGAGATCCAAGATCATAATGAGCAAGTCCATGATGAATTTTTTTTCTCTTTTATTCGTATTTGAGATAGACTAATCAATGTTGGAAGTCTATATGGGATGAGGAAATTAAGTCCTCGAGGTCTTCGCGAAGTTTATCAATGTGGGAAGCTTCAGATTCTTTTTTTTTTTAAGCAGGCTTTACATAGTTGTCCTTCAAGGGAGAAGCCTATTTATAGCAACGATGTAGAGAGAAAGATTTCCTTTTTGAGGGATTCATCTTTTTATTGGAATTTTGACTCAAGGAGTTGGATCCCATGTGATGGATTTTAAGTCATGGACAAGACTAAGGTGAAGAATCAACTTCTTGTTTTCAAATCAAGGTGAAATGACCATGGGATCTCATCTGAAAGTAGATGAAAAGTATCCATGAGAATCATGCCATGTGTAGAGTCGTGGTACACATATTTAATAGAGGGTAAAAGAGTGATGGGTACACACATGATTTTTGTTTAATTGTTGGGGATGGTATAGGGAAAGGAGGTAAGTGAATGGCACTCAAGGGATGAGCATGAAAAGAGGCAAATGATGAGGTAGGACTAAAAGTCAACAATAGAATGGTCGAAGATACAAGGCATTAAGGGCTCAGGTTTAGGTTTACCATCGAGTGAAAATAAATGATAAGCACCTAATCCATAGGCATGAATCATGATGTATGGTCCAAGATAATTAGGATAAATTTTTCCCCATTTAATTTTTTCTACTTTGGTTACATGTTTATTTTCCTTCAAGATGAGATCACCAACTTGGAAGGTTCATTCATGGACATGTTTGTCATAGGAAGGTCTGATACATTTTTGGTAAACTTGGAGATGGTCAAGAGCATGAAGATGATGTTCATCTAATAACTCTAGTTGTGCTAAACAGTCTTGGTGAAAGTCATCATCATTGAGCATGTCATGGAGAGAAATACGAAGAGATGGAATCTATACTTTGAGAGGTAGAAAAAACTCTATACCATAGACAAGAGAAAAAGGTGTGGCAGTAGTGGAAGTGCAAATACTAGTATAGTACGCCCACAAGGCAAAAGGAATGTGCGTTTGCCAGTCCTTCCCAGTATCATTAACCATTTTCATGAGAATTTTGTTTAGGGTTTTATTAGTGGATTTGGCTTGGCCATTGGTTTTTTGGTAATATGGTGATGAGAAACTTAATTGAATACCGAAGGCGTCGCAAATTTTTCACAAGGTTTTATTTTTGAATTTTTTTCTGTTATCAGTGATGAGGAGATGTGGGACACCAAAGCGATAGATAATGTGATGATTGATGAACTCACATTTTTTCTGGACTTTGGTGCAAATGAGAGGTATGGCCTCAACCCATTTGGTGTAATATTTGGTAGTGGTGATTATCCATTGATGTTGCTGGGAAGAATGGGAATTGATCTCTCTGAAAAGATCCAAACCCCATTGGGAGAAGGGCCAAAGGGAACAGGTGACTTGTAAGGAATGACTAGGTGTATGATGAAGATTAGCATGTTGTTGGAATTTTACACAATGCTTGACATAGTCACAACAATCATGGTTAAGGGTCGGCTAGTAATAACCTAGGCAAAGAATACATTTAGCAACCGTGAGACCACTGAAATGGCCTCCACATATACCATCATGAACTTCCTTAATGGTATAGGGAATTTAAGAACTCGTAACGCACTGTAAGATAATACCATCAGAGCCGTGCTTATAGAGGAGGCTACCCATGATGATGTAATGAGAGACCCTTTTAAGAAAGGCACATTTTCCATTACAAGTGAGGTCCAGAGGTAAGATGGAGAGGGAAAGATAGTTTGAGTATTGTTTATACCAAAGGTCACTCGGGTCAGGAGCAGCAGTTCTGATAGAGTAAACTTCATGAGGTAAATAAGAGGGTGATTGGAGTTTTTGTATGATGACAAAGATTTTAGAATCAGCAGGTGAAGTGGGTATCTAAGAAGCTAAGTAGGCCATGGTAGCTGTAAATTTGTTGGTAGAACATGGGATGGTTTGAAAGGCGTAATGGTCGAAGGTGATCAAAAGGATGTCCACATGATGCTTATACTTTTGAAGTATCTCATTACAACACTGGTATATACCATTGAATTGGTTTATGACAAATTGAGAATCACCAAAGATTTTGATTGACTTGACATCTAAGGCATAAGCAGCCTGGAGACCCAATACGAGTGCTTCATATTCAACAATATTATTTTTACAATCAAAATCGAGATTGAAAGACAAATACATGGGTTCACCATTAACCAGAATGAGGATAACACCAGTCCCACCCCAACAGTGACACTTGGAACCATCGAAGAAGACTGTCATTTGGTAAGCAAGTTTGTCCAAGGAAAGAGTAGCAATAGACTCATCTGGAAAGTGAAAATTATAGCGTTGATCCCTAGAAATAGGTGCATCAGCCAATTGGTTGGTGATAGCTTGGCCCTTGATGGACTTCTGATGGATGAATTCAAGGTTGAGGTTGTCCAGAAGCATAAGCCAACATGCGACACGTTGATTTTGGTAAGGTTTGGCATACATGAAGTGTAAGGGGTCAGTGTTGGTCACAACATAGGTTTTATGGTTGAGTAGGTAATGGCGAAGTTTGGTGGAAAAAAACCTAAGCCTAAGAAAAAAAATTTGGCATAGGTGTATCGGGTTTTATAGTCCATAAGAGTATGGCTTACGTAATAAACCGCATACTCCCTATGTTGTTCATCGTGATAAGTGAGCATGGCCCATAAGGAGTGATCGGTAGCAGAGATGTATAGGTGGAAGGGTTGATCGTCTTTAGGTGGAATGAGTATGGGTGGTTTGAGAAGGTATTGTTTCAAGGCCTCAAAAGCTTTGTGGAAGTCATCATCCCATTTAAAGGAGATGTCCTTTTTGAGAAGATGATGATATGGCTGACATCAATTGGAAAGTTACAAAAGGAAACAACGAATATAATGCAACTTACCATGCAGGCTATGGAGTTTCTGTAGATTAGTGGGCAGAGGCATTTCAAGAATAGCCTTGACTTTAGTAGGGTCAACCTCTATACCACGTAAAGAAACGATAAATCCCAGGACCTTTTCTGAGAGAACCGTGAAGACACACTTCTTGGGATGAAGGTGAACACAATACTTAATGAGGTGGTTAAAGATGGTTTTCAGGACGGTGAGGTGCTCAAAGAAGCATTTAGATTTGGAAATGAGATCGTCTACGTAATCTTCCAATATATTGTGCATGATGTCATGGAATATGTAAGTCATAGCCCGCTGATATGTGGCACCAGCATTTTTAAGGCCAAAACACATGACTCGATAGTAGAAGGTCCCCAAAGGGGTGATGAATGTGGTCTTTTGTTGATCCTCTAGGGCAAGCAAGATTTTGTTATAACCTAAGAAACCATCCATGAGTGATAGCATCTCATGACCAGCAATAAGGTCAACCAGCTGGTCAATACCGAGCAGAGGAAAGTCATCTTTTGGGAAAGCTAGGTTGAGGTCATGGAAATATGTCCAAATGCGGAGTCCCCCTGTCACCTTAGTGATAGGGACAATGTTAGAGATGATTGGTGAGTGACTAGAGCTCGATAGAAAAGGGGAGGGTTTATGATGGTGGTTCAGGTATATGAGTGGAAGTATCAAGTCCCCCATAGGTGAAACTGGTGTGAATATGAGATGGACCATAAAGGAGATGTTCTCCTATGCGGTGCTCATAGTTAGGGTGTTGGTGAAGGTTTCCATACTCTTGTGGAGTGAGGAATGTGTTGACATTATATAGGCGATACTCCCCTAGAGTGAGGCATTGAAAACCACCTTCCAAGGGATCAGTGGTCAATATGTGGGTAGTTGCGATAAACGATGTGTTGGAGGTTGGATCGGAGGTAGAGCCAGCTGATTAGGAGGTTGACCGGTTGGCCGTGGAGGTTGTGACAGTGGTAGGAATGAAAGATATAGGTGTGGTTGAGGTAGCGGCGATACTGGTGAGTGGAGGTGTAGGTGAAGAGGAAGTGGTCGTAGAGGTAGACGCCTTAATGGGTATAAGCACGTCATTGGGTCAGTAAAGCATGTTGTAAGTTTTGAAAGGTGATGGGTTAGTTGGAATGGTATAGGTGTGTCCTTCATGCTCAAACTTTACACAATGGTGCAAAGTGGAAGGAACACAACCCATGACATGAATCCAGGGTCTACCAAGCAACATGTTATATTGAAATTCCCCCTCCAAGACATAAAATAACTCTAGAATAGTATGGGGGCCCACACGAACATGGAGGATGACGGTGTCAAGTGTAGAAGTGATAGCGTCATTAAATGAACACAACATGATGGAATTTTTATGCATGAAACTATCAGGTATGTGCATTTGGTCGAATGCATGGGAGGATATGATGTTAATTCTAGTGTCCCCATCAATCATAACACATCATACACATATATTATCGATATGGATGGATATGAAAAGGTCTGGATCAGGGTCATCGGTTTGGTGTAGTGCAATCTCTTTATCTAAGATGATGAGGGAAGCTACTCGGTGAGTAGGTGGAGGTGTAGAAGAAGGTGGTAATTTGGTGAGAGAGGCTACATGATGCGGTGTAATTATGGAGGCTACGGGTGTAGGGTCATTACGTAAAACCTCAATAGACTGAAGGACCTCCATGAGCACTTGACGATGGGATTCAGAGGTTTGGATGAGGTCATAGCAGGGACATTTTGAGGGAGGATTGGTGTAATTGTTTGAGCATCGTGTGATGTGTAACCCCATTAGAAATAGGATATGTGGGGCCACGGATAGTGACTTTAGGTGTGGGTGTAGATGGTATGTTGGGTATAGGGTTGGTTGGTGGGTCGGTTGCCTTTTCCTTGCCTTTTGTCCTTCTCAGTCACGGGGTAGCAACGTGGATCATGTTGATTTGAGGTGAAGAGGTAGGTGAAGTAGGTGAGCCATGAAAGGTGTAATGACAGGAAGGGAAAAATCCAAGAGGTGGGAAGGAACCTTGTGAAATGAGTTGGGCACACTGAAATTTGGGTGGAGGTTTGGCAAGTTCTCTTATATGAACCATGTGAATTTTGAATCTCGGGGATGGCTCTACGAGTTGTGGGGGTGGAGGTTTTGGTTGTTGAGTAGGAAATGAGGGAAGAACTGTGGAAATGGGTGCTGGTGAAATGGGGTCCTCATCAAGAAGGTCATCATCGTCAAAGTTTTCTTCAGGAGGAAATAACTAGATAAGAATGGTTTTCAAAGCCTTGCAGTTCTCTACATTATGTCCTGACACATGATGGTAGGAAAAAATTTTTGTTTCGTCAAACCCTTTTGGTTTGGGTTTTGAGTGGGTCGTAAGGTCTAAGAGGTGGTAATGTGATGATAGAAGTTTCAAGGAGGTTGGTTAGCATTTTGGCATAAGATCCCTCTAGTGGATCAAAATGGGATGTGAATGTGGGTTTGGGTGCAGGTGTGGCTGACTATATGGGAAGATTCTTTGCAAGAGGGGGAGTGGGTTGGGCTATGGTTTTAGGTGTTGGTGTTGTCTTAGGTGTTGGTCATATTTGCTTGGGTAGGGGCATGGTAGATGAACTGGAAACAGAGTGTGTGGTTGGTTTAACTACCTTATTGGAGGGTAGTAGATTTTTGCCTTTAGGTTGCACCTTCTTGGGTAAAGGTGATATGGGTGCATACAAGATCTAGAGGGAAAAGCGGATGGTGGAAGAGGCGTGGGTTACCCATGGGGGTAACCAAGGTGCTGTGGAGGTAGATGGCGTATGTTGTGCAGGAGGTGTGAGGGAAAGGGAAGGAAGTGTCGTGGGTAGTGAAGAAGTTATATGATGGTATTGGAGGTATGGGTGGTAAAATTGTTACAGGTGTGGGTGGAGGTTGTGTCGGGGGCACTTGGGTATATTAGAGGTTTGCACTGGAGAAATGGGTTATTACATTTTTAGTTTACGGTGGGTAGAAGGTTTCTTAGCCAGGTTCTGGAGGGGTGAGGTCCTAGGATGGACGGAAGGGGTGAAGGTGATGAAGGGTGTGGTTGGCAAGTTTGGGGTATGAAGTCTAGGAGATTGGTTCTTCTGTTTAGGGTGTTGGGTTAGGTTTGGTGTTAGTTTTAGAGGACGTAGCTAAATCTAATTTGATGGGTGGATGAGTAAGGCTAGCCATTGGGATGACCCCTAAAGTAGTAATAGGTTTAGGCAAGGAAGATGATGTAGGTGTAGATTTGGATGTAGATATGCATGTTGGGTTATGGGTAGAGGTGTGAGTTGAGCCATGAGTGGTATCATGGGAGAATTTGTGATAGTTGTGGTTGTGTTTGGTTTGATTCAGCCGAAACACTTTTGGATAGATAAGTGGAGGTGTTAGTAAGTGACATTTGCATTTGTGTTGAGACAGGAAGTAGAAGACGCCCCCAAAGTAAGGCTCTATCAACATAATCTAGGTGATCGAGCTAAGCATGAGAAAGACACTGTCTGTAGGTGAGGTTGATGTGGATCCAATGGAAATTCCCATAAAATGTGTTTTAGAAATAGGGAAATTACTAGCTTCAGCCTCTGTGGGTAAGAGAGCCAAAAGCTAAGTCAGCATGGGATCTTGGGTGGTTGATGGAGAATGGTCACCTAGAGGTAAAAACATTTCTACTGGATCTTTGATAGGTGGAGGAGATGATGGGTGCTCCTCTTTAGGTGGAGGAGATGAACAAGGGTCTCCCATGGGTTGGAGAAGTATAATGGTGATGGTCCTCTCTAGGTGGAGAAGCCAAAGGTGAAGTGGTCCTCAATGTTAATAGAAGGATTCTTCACACATGAGGGAGAAGATGTACCAAGGGTGTTCTCTATGTGGGTAGAGGAATAGGTGAAGTGGGTTCATGTGTAGGTGGAGGACTTCATGGGCTAGGAGGGTTTCCTCTAAGGAAGGAATATGAGGAAATCAGGAAGAAACTGGTGCATCACTGAAAATAGCATGGACGTCATGGGCTAATATGTTATCATTAGTTGAGGTCTCCCCAGTTTGGTTAGAAGAAGGTGGAGTGATTAGGAAATGGTTTCTTAAAGATGTGTAGGTTTTAGTTGGCAAGGTGCATTGGGAATTATCCAAGAATAACTCGCTCATTCTCACCCAACACTTCCTAGACAATGTTCTTGAAAGTGATGATATTTCCATCATTATGACCTTTTACCTGGGATGATAGTTACAAGCTAATTCAGGCTCTTTGTCTACAATGCACAAAGGTGTGGGGAGAGTAAGCAATCAGAACCTAACTGTGTGGTTTGATCGGAGGAAGGGTGATGGTCCCAACTTTAATCAAGATTTTCTAAAATAGAAGAATATAGGCTCCCTAATTGGGGTGTATTGGGATGTTGTTCTCGTCTGAATTGAAAAGTCTAGACAGGGGAAAGATTAGATGATGGGTACTTAGTTGGATTCTATGGATGATTCTCTGGGCCTAGTGGCCTTGAGTACCATCTTCGTTAGCTGGTTCCCTTGGCTTTTGAATAATTATTACAATGGTTGGTGAAGAAGAAGAGGTATCATTTTAATTAAATTTCGTGCATTCTTATTATCATAGTTAGATTTTATTTTCTTTGATGGCCCAAATCTCTAGCTTTTCGTGCCATGGTGAATGCCTCATCCAAGGTTCAGAAAGTTTGCACCTGCTAGGGTCAGTGAAATATGTCTAGAAAAAGCCCGCGTGAAGAGATCTATGAGTTCAGTTTATGGTAATTTCGAATGTGATATTTATTGAACAGGACCTAAGCCAAGGAGCAACAAAATCAATGCGATAGACTCATCTTCATATTGATGGCACCTGTATTAGTAGAGGTCTAGTCATGGTAACCTTCTTAAGAATAGCTTGATGGAGAAGTGATCACAAGAAGGATTTGGGCTACTTTGCCCTTTAAATGAGAAGATATAATGTCTAGGTAATCACACTATACTAGTTTAATGTGGGCCTGAGTCAAAGACATGGGAAAGGTACTTCAAAAGCAAATCGTCATCATGGGTGATTAGATAACACTCATGTTTGAAAGACCACAAATGTTGTTGTGGGTCCTCTATTGTTCATTGAAGCAGTTAAATTTAGGCATTTCCCAATCTATACAGATATGGAAAAATAGGAATGGATGGCATGTATGGGCTCATTGTAAATCTCATCCGTAGGTGAGATGATTGCATGAGCTAGAAATCGATGCCTCAACATGTTGTGCATATTATCCATCATTAACTTGATTAGGTCATTGATAGGTTGTGATGGATGACTACCTTTTTTAGTGTAAGAGGGTTGGTGTTGAAAGCAAATGAACTATTTAAGCATATCTATTAAATGGTGATGCCAAATAAAATAGATAATGAGAATTAAAACAAACAAAGATAGCCGTGTATAGCTACTTCCAAAATGTAGTTGTAAATCTATTCTAAATAACCAGACTAACTGATAGTAATCTATATGGAGGTGAAAGGATCTTGATCCTGACTCTCATAAGTGATGGAGTGAATCATAGGTTTCTCGGAAACTATCAATCCCCACATCTTCCCCAAAAATATCGAAAGTGAGATTAACTGAAATCGAAATGATTTTCTACTCTATTTGATATGTTTTATACTATGAGACTTTGAATAGGCTTGAACCTTGATTTTACATGTTATAGGTGGTTTATGAATCCGGTATAGTGTGTTGCTTTGTTCCTCAGTGTGATCTCTTCATTCCTTTGTGCTCATACAGCAATCATAGAAAAGCATAGTGATGCCTAGCATGCAACACGACCAGTAGGCAAGGTGGGTGACAGTGGCAGTTTAGGATGCTAGAAGGGGCTGAATACAATGCAAGTAGGAGATGAGGATAACGCAAGAGAATATGAGCATGTGGCTATATGCAACTGACCTAGCGGGATCTCGAGTGGATGAGTCATACAATATAAAACTGTAATCCAGAACCTGGTAAACTATCCTGTTTGATGAACTCCACGTCACCTATGGCCATACTGATAGGTTGGATTGGCTACATGGGTGATCAGAATGGATCCTATTCCAATGAATGGGTATGAAATAGTTGAACAACTAGCATAGCACATATGAGGGTGATTCATGTGGCGATGAGTCCTAGCAGCATGTAAACAAGTGTTAACCATGGCAGGGCAACTTTTTGTAAATAAAACTATGAATCCTATAGCAGAAATTAGGAAAGACTAAGCTAGTGGTAAATGAGAAATTGAGAGGTAAAATGTTGAGGGGCCATTTGAAAATTGAGCACAAGCTAACCGATGTTGGTTAGGGAGAATTCCCATTTACGGTCAAAGGTGAAAACCACAATTGAACTCTTTAACCATGGAAACAATGCAAAAATACTCTTCCAAACAAGGGAACCAGAATCATAAATACCTGGTAGAAAAGTTGTAGATGAATAAAAGCTGGATAGAGAACTTGCTGAAATTTATATGAGTCGTGTTAAACAATGAACATTCTGGAAATAGGTGTCCTTTTGAAGGTACCGCTAACCCTAAGAGCAGTAAATCAATGCTGGTCACGTGATCGCCACCCAGGTGATGATTAAAGGCGTGAATGATCGATCATTGCTGAAGACCGAACACTAGTTAAAGTGAAATTGAGGGGGAAGGAAAGAAGAAGAAGCACACATGTGGCTAAGTGATTTAAAATGCAAGATGTGGAATGCATACTTGGAAAGATTTTTCAGATCCTGATAAACCTGGGGTACTAGGGAGACTCTGTATCGATCATTGGAATACACGTAACTATGCTGAGGTTCGTAGTAAGTGCAGTACCCTATAATTTTGGGTACATACATGTCTCCTCTCACCTTTGATCAGAAGCCAAGCAGAAACACTGATTAGGAAATACGTTTCTTTAAGAGTATTTAGGTTTTCTATTGGAAGGTGTGTTAGGACTTATCCAAGCTTAACTCACCTTTCTCGATGCATTTCTTGGACATAGAGTTTTTTGAAAGTGATGGGAATTGCCGTCACTATGACATTTACTCGATGATAGTCTATAGAGAGTCGTGTTCTTTGTACCATGTTAGGGTGTGGGGCAAGTAGGGTCAAAACTAGTGATAATGGTTTTATGGGAGGAATGGGCGATGGCCCCAGTACCTGTTAATCAGACTGCGTTTTCACTGACAGATGTTCCCAGGTAATAAGTTGTTCCCCAATTGGGGTGTATTTTTCCATTGTTCTGATGTCTAAATTGAAAAGTCTAGACAGAGAGAAAGATTCGAATGAAGGGGCTTTTACTACGATTGATTTGTCATGGATGAGCTGGGCATGGCTTCCAGCATATAGGTTGTCACTACATTTAGCATGTTCCCTAATGCAGTAATTTTGAATGAATTGTAGTTGATGGTTTCAAAGCCCAAGATCGAGGTATCATTTTATTTGAATGACACAAAAAGATTATTATTGCGAGACTATGGATTTTTTTTTATTCGATGGCCCAAATGAAAGAGCTTTCGTGTTCATGGTGAATGATTCATCAAAACACGATTTCTTTGAGACAATAGAAAGAAGACCTATAGGGTCTAGGTGAGATATTTCTATGTGACAAGCCCATTTCAGAAGAGGAAAAAATGAGTTCAAGTTTATGGTAGTTAGAAATCAAGATTTGCAAGAATCCTTGAATGGGTCCCAACGGGTGTGCAACAAAATCTATGACCTAGATTCTTAGAACATCATATTGGACATGTGATGAAACAAGTAGAGGGTCAATCATGGCTAGGAGGAATACATCTTAACGTTGGTTGATGGATGTTGTGCATCTAAGAAGGCTTGGGCTACCTACAGTTGAACATGGGAAGCTTCCTAATGTCTAGGTAGGACCCACTATACCAATATAATGTAGACCCAATCAAAGACCATGGGAAAGAGATCCTCAGATAGCAAAGCGTCATCAGTGGGCGATCAAATAAAACCCGTAGTTTTGGGAATTGTGATAAATCCCTAGTTACAGGTCGTCTTTGCTATTGAAGTGGTTAAATTTAGGCATTTCCCAATATTAACGGGATAAATGAAATCCTAGTATAGTTAAAATGATTCGGGTGGATGGGCTCATTTGACTACAATATTCAAATTGTAGGTGAGAGAGTTGCATGTGCTCAGAAACTGAATGCCTTGAATGTCTTTGCATCTTAGTCCATCATTAACTTGATTAGGATCGTTGATAGGTTGGAATATGTTGGTTACCTCCTGGGGAACATAAGGAGATTGGTGTTGGTGTTTCACACAGAATGTTTCCAGTTCTTGGAATAGAGTTACTTCTATCCTTTCATTCCTTTGAGAAACAAATAAGGGTTAGGGCTAGGAAGAATACCTGTTGAATGTTGAGAGGGTTTGCGCGTACCGTAGAGAGAGATCAGATCGACTGCGAAGAAATCCTTTTTTTCTTGGAAGGACTACCTGAAAATAAGAATACAAGACCACAAGATTTTAATTAGACAATAACTGAGGGAACTGCCTTGGGCCCAGGAAATATAAAACTTCCTTTTGAAGGTGGTCAGTTCCCCTACTAATATGAATTAACACAAATGATTGTAAAATCACAATTTAATTTCCTCGTTAAAACAATAGAAGAAAGGCTAGTTTTTTATTTTGAATCACAGTGACCGATGTCAGTCACTGTCACCGGTACCGGTTGCTGATAACCGATATCAGTAGGGGCAATGTTTTAGGGGCTTTTGGTGAAGGTTGGTTGTAGGGTGGTTGTGTTGTTTATAAGGCTGGTAAATGAGTGGGATTAGGTAACGGGGTGATGAAAAAGGACTCAGAGAGTACGGGGAGGGTGTTCTTGGGGTAACGTAAAGGTAGAGGAACGACAGTTAGATGTAGTGTGTTACCGGGTAGTAGATCTAGGAATAGACTTATAATGGCTGTGATTCAGAAGTTCAAAAAATGTTATTAAAAGGACATACAAGATATTACTTACGGGTTATTGATGAGGATGTAGGTCCAAGGACTGTGATGACAAAGGTAGAACTCAGGTAGGATGATCTGACAATTAGAAGATGAGTTATATTCCCTCCCAATGTTCGGATGAGTGTCACAGGGCTCTGGTTACTCAGTTGCAGTCTTGGGCTTAATGTCCTCCTCTGCCAACTCTTATTGTTTCTTCACTTGTCTCTGCCCATCCAAATGAATTCCCGATCTTCCCCAAATGAATTTTTGGATCCTTTTTTTTTGGTCGGGGGAGGTCATTTACAGGGAACCGATGGCGGTTACATAACCAATGGTGGTCACGTAGAAACCGGTATCGGTTCAGTCAAAGTGGGCTATTTTTAGTAAAATATCCAATTTTCCCTCCTTTTCTCCTGAGGGATTAGTTGTGGGCTTGGTCAAGTCATTATGAGGTTTGTTTTGGGTGCGAGTGAGGAGTCATTAGTCATGAGTGTGGATGTAGACCAAGTTATAGGTATTAATTAGGTTAGTTTAGGGTTAGGACTAGGTAATGATGAGGTGGCAAAATGAGGTGGCAGGTTTGGAGATGTGGATTTATTAATTGTAAGGTAATTAATAAATAATTTTGTACGGTTTAGGTGATGAGGTTAGGTTGCGAAATGAGATGCATGGTACAGGAGGTCGTAAGACACAAATTTGGTGTCTAAATTAGCCCCTTGTTATCGGGTAGCTTGTCTTATAAAGATGCACTAACAATAATAAGAAGTGGTTATTCCTGTTAAGGGTATAGGTAATCCCCCTCAAATCTAGCACGGATTGAGGTAGTGTGAAATCAGGGATAGGGTTGATAAAGGGTAAACGGTGTTGAGATAATGGTAAGATGGTGGGGTAGGTTCAAGGAAGCATACGCACGTTGAAATGCAGTAGTGCGACCAGGGTACATGATTTGAAGAGCAAACAAGCAATTCATAGGCAAAGGTCGATAGTTTATCCAAACAAGGATGATATAATCCTGGTATCCAAGGCATAGGAAGTAGCTCTAGAGGATATAATGGGTAAGGTACAGGAACGTTTAGGCATGTTCGGCAGTACCAAATGGTTGGTTTGGTTGAGATAAACGTCACGGTCTTGGTCTAGGAAAAGTTGGTAGACTGATCAAGTCAAGTACCCTAATCATGCTAAAACACGAACAGGTGAGCTCGATTGAACAAAAAGCTACATGATGGGTGGATAAAATTGTAATTTGTTGGTTTTGGGTGAAGTATTTAATTGGTGTGGCCTTGGGTCAGAACTGATTTGTTGGTGGTGGCCTTGGGTCGGGCCAAATGGTTGGTTACGGCCTTGGGTCGGGCCAAATGGTTGGTTGCGGCCTTGGGTCGGGCCAAAGGGTTGGTTGCGGCCTTGGGTTGGGCCAAATGGTTGTTTGTGGCCTTGGGTCGGGCCAAATGGTTGGTTGTGGCCTTGGGTTGGGCCAAATGGTTGGTTACGGCCTTGCGACGGGCCAAACAGTTGGTTGTGGCCTTGGGTCGGGCCAAAGGGTTCGTTGCGGCCTTGGGTCGGGCCAAATGGTTGGTTGTGGCCTTGGGTCAGGCCAAATGGTTGGTTGTGTTTTGAATATTTGTTTTGAAAAATGATAAAGATGAATGTTGGAAAAAAAGAAATACACAAAAATATGTACATTTACAACACATGATAGGTTATGGTAGGGGATGGTCGAGCTAACCTTGGGAGACCCCATGTCTCCTAAGTGCTGCCTACATAGCCCATTGCACAAAGCAAGGAGGGGCCTCAAATCGATGTAGTTCTCCGTTAGGACCAAGGAGAGGTGAATTCAGGAAATTTAGTTATGGTTAGGCAATTTTTTGGTTAGAAAAAAAATATTGATATTGGTAGGGTAATGTTGTTGGTGTTGGTAAGGAATTGGCGATGTTGGTATAGGTGAAGTGAAAGTTAGCCTACCCAAGTGGTAGGGAACCGTGTCCTGATTAAGGTCAACACATAATCCTAGATTCGGGTAAAAGAGGGAAAAGTGTTCTGTAGTTGAAAAGAGCCAAACAAACCACATAATAACGTAGAATGAGCTTGAACCCCTAGGTACCTTGCATAGACGAGAAGTCGATAGGTGAAAAAAGTTGTATAATCAAAATATATCGGGTATATGTCACATCCCTTGAGTTTTGTTGTTTAAAAAAATGGTGAGGTGAGGTGGATGGTGTAGCTGAGGCGCAAAGAACTTGTTATAAAGTGAGTATCCTGACGAAAGAGAACCAAACCTAAATAGACAAGTCCATGACTCAAAAGTTCTTTTGAATGCGGCTTTAATTTTGCTGAATATAGACTGATCGATGCAGGAAGTCTACAAGGGATATGTATTTTGTTACTCTTGAAGTCTTCACGAAGTTGATCAATGCGAGAGGCTTCTGATAAAGGCTGACTGTGTATAGCTGTCCTTCAAGGGAGTAGTTTATTTATAGTAGCAGATGCGGCATTTGTGTGTAGTTGTCCTTCGGGGGAGCAGTCTATATATAATAGCAAAAATAGTTTGGCATATAGTTTTCCTTCGAGGGAGCAGTCTATGTATAATTTAGAGGTCTAGATGTCCGTTGGGCATAAAGCATCTAGTTTTGTAGGAAGTTTGACTCAAGAAAATCCCATAAGTGTTTAATTAAGAATGTGTCATTTTGATACTTTAAAGTCATGGACTAGACTAAAAAGGGGAAGGAATCTTTAAGGGGAGGTGATAATCAAACCATGTGAGCTTGATTTGATTTTGAGATGTAGGAAACAAAGTGTATGCAGTGGTAAATGAGCTCAAGGGATGAGCGCAAGGTAGATAAGAAATGACATAACACTAAATTCAACAGTAGAATGGTCGAAGATGCAAGGAATTAAGGGGCTCAGGCTCAGGTTTACCATTAAGCAAAGCTAAATGATAAGTGCCTGATCCATAAGTGTGAGTGATAATGTAAGGCCCAATCCAATTTGGAGCAAATTTTCCATGTTTTCTCTTTTCTAGTTTGGTTACATGTTGATTTTCTTTGAGGAAAAGATCACCAACCTTAAAGGTATGCTCATGAAGTCACTTATCATAAGCGCGCTTGATGTGCTTTTGATAGATTTGAAGGTGGTCAAGAGTTGTACGACGACGCTCGTCAAGAAGCTCCAATTGGCCTAACCGCTCTTGGCGGAAATCATCATTGGTGAGAATATCCTGAAGATATATTCTTATGGAGGGTATTTGTATTTCGAGGGGCAAGACAGCCTCGGTACCATATACCAAAGAAAATGGGGTGGCATTAGTGGAGGTATGAATGCTAGTCTGATAAGCCCAAAGGGCAAAAGGGATGTGATCAGGCCATTTTTTCCCAGAATTATTAACAACTTTCATGAGAATTTTTGTCAGGGTTTTGTTAGAAGATTCAGCTTGGCCATTTGCTTGTGGATAGTACGGTGACGAGAAGCTAAGTTTGATACCGAAGTTGTTACAAAGGTCTTGTAACAACTTATTTTTGAAAGATTTTCCATTATCTGTTATCAGGCGATGAGGAACACCAAAATGACAGATAATGTGATGGTTAATGAACTCTATGATTTTTTCTTTTTTGGTTGAAATGAGTGGAATGGCCTCCACCCATTTTGTGTAATATTTGGTTGCTGTGATTATCCATCGGTGACATTGCAAAGAGGGTGGATGAATCTCACCAATAAGGTCTAAACCCCATTGTGAGAAAGGCCAAAGATCTCGTGCGACCTGTAGCAGATGGCTAGGACTATGTTGAAGGTTGGCATGTTGCTGACACACAACGCTTAACATATTCATAGCAGTTGTTATTAAGAGTAGGCCAATAATAACCTAGGCAAAGGATTCATTTGGCCATGGCAAGGCCACCAAAATGTCCACCACAAATACCATCATGGACTTGTTGGATGGTATAGGTGACCTCCACGCCGGTTAGACATCGAAGGAAGATGCCATCAAAGCCACGTTTATAAAGGAGTCCCCCCATGACAACATAACGAGAAACACTTTTAAGAAAAGCACGTTTGCTGGTACTCGTTAGGTCAGGTGGGAGAACAGAGGTTGTGAGGTAGTCATGAAATTGGTGATACCAGATATCCTGTGAATTAGTAGACACAGTATTTATCATACAAACATCTGGGGTAGAGTAATATGGGGCAAAGAGTTGTTGGACCAAGACGAATATGTCAGAGTCAGTTCGTGAGGCAGGAATTAGCGAGGCTAAGCAAGCCATAGTATCCGTAAATTTTTTAGTGGAGCGGGGAATGGTTTGGATAGAATAATGAGTAAATAAGGTCAAAAGTGAATCTACGTAGTGTTTGTACTTTTGAAGTTCCTCATTTTTACATTGGTAGATGCCCATAACTTGATTGAATACCAATTGAGAGTCACCGAAAATGTTAATAGATTTAACACCTAAGTGTAACGCGACCTAGAGACCCAAAACAAAGGCCTCGAATTTTGCTGTATTATTAGTGTAGGGGAAATCGAGCTGAAATGAAAGAGGCATAGGCTCAGCGTCAAGAGGAATGATAAAAATTCCGGCTCCTCCGCCACACTAGCATTTGGATCTATCGAAGAAGAGGGTCATTGGATACAACTCCTCAATGATTAAAAGAGTGGCGATGAGTTCGTCGGGGAAATTAAAATTGGTAAATTGCTCCCCAGGTAAAGGGGCTTCCGCGAGTTGGTCGGCAATGGTTTGTCCTTTGATTGACTTCTGGTGTATAAATTCAAGGTCAAGGTCAGTGAGGAACATAAGCCATTAGGAGACGTGTTGGTTTAGATGAGGCTTGGCATACATATAATAGATGGGGTCCGTGTTGGTGATGACGAAAGTTTTGTGATTCAGGAGGTAGTGTCGGAGTTTGGTGGCCACAAATGATAGGGCTAGGCACAACTTTTCTACATGTGTATACCTATTCTCATAATCCACCAGAGTACAACTTATATAATAAACGGCTTATTCTCGATACTCGGAGTCACGATGTGCGAGCATGGCCCCTACAGCGTGGTCGGTGGCGGAAAGGTAAAGGTAGAAAGGGTGATCGTCCTAAGGTGGGATAAGCACGGGTGGCTGCAAGAGATAGGCTTTAAGAGCCTCAAAGGCTTGGTGACATTCCTCGCTCCATTGAAAGAAAATATCCTTTTTAAGGAGATGATGGAAAGGTTGACATCAATCCGAGAGTTGTGAGATGAAATGCCGGATAGATTGGAGTTTACCCTACAAACTACACAATTGTTTGAGGTTAGTGGGTGGGGGCATTTCTAGGATAGCTTTGACTTTAGCTGGATCAACCTCGATGCCACGCAAAGAGACAATAAAACCAAGGAGTTTTCCCGAAAGAACACCAAAGACACATTTCTTTGGTTGAAGACGAACACAATATTGTAACAGGTGATCAAAAACAATGGCTAAAACATCGAGATGTTCACTGCAATGTTTTGATTTGCCAAGAAGATCATAGACATAATCTTCAAGGATAGTGTGCATAATGTCATGAAAAATGTAAGTCATAGCCTGCTGATAGGTCGCACCAGCATTCTTAAGGCCAAATGGTATGACACGATAACAGAAGGTTCCCCAAGGAGTTATGAAGGTAGTTTTATGTTGATTGGCCGGGGCTACCAAAATTTGATTGTATCCCGAGAAGCCATCCATGAGAGAAAGCATCTCATGACCGGCAGTGAGATCAATAAGTTGATCAATACTTGGTAGGGGGAAGTCATCCTTTGGGCAAGTGAGATTAAGGTCCTGGAAATCCATACATATCCGAAGTCCCCCCGTTGCTTTAGTGACAGGTATGATGTTAGAAATCCATTAAGGATAGTCAATAGGTAAAATGAAGGAAACAGAAAGGAGTCGTTGAAGTTATTCTTTGACCAAGAGGGCAATGTGTGGATGTATTTTTCTCAGTTTCTGTTTAACTGGTTTGGAATCAGGTTTCAGGGTAATGTTATGGACTGCAATGTCAGGATCAATTCCTGGCATGTCAGCGTAGGACCAAGCAAAATCTTGGTTGCGGGTTCGGAGAAAGGTTGTAAAGACGGCTTGTTCTGATGCGTTAAGGGATTGTCCGATATTCACAATGTGAGGATCATCCTCTGTGTGAATGTTAATTTCTATAGTCGACTCATTCAACATTGTTTGAGTTTCAGACGGTAAGGCGCGTTGAATATAAGTGTCGTCTGCACCAAGGTAAGTGAGGATGGAGTCGTCATCTTGGCACTCAACAACATTAATTGAAGGTGAATCCTCTTCGATCATGTTTGGATACAGAAGGGGAAGAGAAGATGGGTTCTCATTATCGCGTTGATAAGTGAGAGGACCCAGGAAGATAGCATTTATGAAAAAAAAAAAAGTTAGGAGGGATAGATTCAGGGTCTATCGACTCTTTGGGTGACGATGGAAAAATGGGTGATGATGGTTCGGTAGGGGTGACGTCCTCATCTTCCAGAATACAACTGACACGAGGTTCCTTCGGTGTAAGTGTTTCAGGAAATCCAAGACCACTACGATCATTGTGCTTGCGTGTAGTCACGGGAATGATTGTATGTCGGCCTTGTTCATAAAGACAAAAACCAAAGCCTTTCCAAGCACAACGAGTCAAGAAGGTGAAGTCGAAATGACGATTTGTCAGGTATTGAAAATTAGATTCTAAGGGAACCACACAAAGGGGAGGTTCAGGGGTAATGGAGGATGCGTCGACACCCCCATATGTTAGGTTGGTGCGGTAATTAGGTGGTCCGTAAGAGATTACCTCCCCCATGCGATGGTCGTAGGTAGGATGCGCATGTAACTGTCCATACTCCTGCGGGGTATGGAAAGAGCTAACGTTATATAGGCGATACTCCCCCAACGTAAGGCGTTGAAAAACATCTACTAAGGGGTCTGAGGTTGTAATTTTGTCTGCAGGAAAGGAAGTGGTATTTGCAACGGTGGTTTCATTGGTTGAAGGCGTAGGTTCAGTTGAGGTGGATGGTTGAGGTACGGTTGAAGTGGATGGCTGGGTTGGATGAAGGGGTGTGTAGACACCAAATTTGTGTCTTACGACCCCTTGTGACCCGCATCTCATCTCGTAACCTAACCTCATCACCTAAACCTTACACAATTATTTATTAATTACCTTGTAATTGATAAATCCACATCATCTCACCTGCCACCTCATTTTGCCACTTCATCATGACCTAGCCCTAACCCTAAACTAACCTAATTAAGACCTATAACTTGGTCTACACCTACACCCATGACTAATGACCCCTTTCTCGCACCCAAAACCGACCTTCTAGTCACTTGACCAAGCCCGCAACTAATTTCTCGGGAGAAAAGCAGGGAAGGTGGGCTATTTTACTAAAAATAGCCTACTTTTTCCTTACCGATGCCAGTTCCTACTCGACCGCCGTCGGTTACGTAACCGCCATCGGTTCCCTGTAAATGGGCTCCCTGAACCAAAATCAAAGGTCGAAGGATTTTTGAATCAACAGAGATCATTTGGGAGCGATCAGGAGAGTCCAGATCTTCACTTGATCGAGCAGAAGACGAGTGAAGAAACCAAAAGAGTTGCAGCAAAAGGAAATCAAGCCCAAAACTGCAACAGAACAGCCAGAGTTCTCAGATACTCAGCTGATCATTGGGAGGGAGATATTTCATCTTCTGTTTGTCCAGACATCCTACCTAGATTTCTGCCTTTGTCCATCCGAGTTCTTGGACCTGCATCTTCGTCAATAACCAATAAGTTACATCTTGCATGTCCTCTTTAATAACATTTCTTAGACTTTTTGAAGCACAATCCTCATAAATCCATTCCTAGATCCACTACCCAGCATGCTATTGCATCTAACTATCATTCATCTACCTCTCATCACCTTATTTCCTAATATCACCTATATACAGCCTTATAAATAACACAACTACCAAACAACACAACCACCCCCACAAAACAACCAACCTTCAGATCCTAGACCATACCGATATCGGTTATCAGCAACCGGTATCGGTTATCCTGACTATAACCAAAAACCAGCCTTTCCCCTACCCAGTTCAACGAAGCAATTTAATTGATATCTTACAGTCTTTTGTGTTAATTCATAGTAGCAGGGGAATTGACCACCTTCGAAAGGAAGTTTTATATTTCCTAGGCCCAAGGTAGTTCCCTCATTTATTGTCTAATCAAAATCTTGTGGTCTTGTGTTTCTTATTTGCAGGTAGTCCTTCCAAGACAAAAAGGAGTTCTTCTCAGTCAACTTGATCTTTCTCTATGGTACGCGCACACCATCTCGACATTCAACAGGTATTCCTCCTAGCCCTAACCTTATCTGTTTCGAAAAGGAATGAAAGGATAGAAGCAACTCTATTCCCAGAAGCCGAAACATTCCGAGCGAAAACATTTTGGCAACGCCCGGTGGGACTCATTTTGGGTTTTCTTTCTTTCTTGCTTGCTTTCATATAGGGAGTATACTTGTCTGTTTTCTTCTTCTAAAAAGATATTCACAAGGATTTGTATTATTTTGATAAAAGAACTTGCTTTGCTTTTACATCCTCGCATTAGTGAAAGTCATCTCTTTTGCTTCATCGAATAATCATTTTCGATTTGGGTTTAAAACACGTGCATTGCATTACTTCTTGTTGTTTTCAATTCTAGCGAACATAGATTAAGTAACAGGTCATACACGTGGGGGTGATATCCATGGTATTGACAAGAAATTAATCTTACTTTCACTACACAACACATACCAAATCACTTCACAAATAACACAACAGCTCAAAACATCCCCCCTTTTCTGTGGTATTCCTCCGCCCGATTGAGGTAACCTTATAAGCCAAAACAAACTTGACATTTCCCCTAAGTCTTTTGTTTAGGATTCTGACATCATTCTACGTCTAAAGGCATAAGCCCACGATAATTAAAATTAACCCCTAGGGTTAGTCTCTGGATTTGCGTGTGCATCTTGCTTGTTTTTAGTTATGTTTTCTTTCTCATACTCTGTCTTCTGTGATCAATAATTGGACAAGTATACTAAACGTTGTTAAAAATCAAATTAGCAGCCTTTTATATCTTGTTAGCCCAGACTTCTTACACCGACATCAGTTACCTGACCGACGTCGGCTATAGTATAACTGACATCGGTTACTAGACCGATATCGGTTACTGTCTTTTCCAATTCCTGACAAACCAACAACCTACCAATTTTACCAGTCTGAGTTTGTTTCTGTTCCTGACAGATTGAAACCCCTACTGTGAACTCCTGTCCATGGTTGTTATCACTCGAAAGCAAGCCGCCGCCATGGTTTCACATGCTTGCTCTGTTTCTTTTCCTGAATCACCCCCTTCACATTCTGTAGGGAATCCTACGGATACCAGCGAGGTTCCTAAAATTTCTGTGGGAGATAAAGAATTTGCCAAGTTTCTGGATGCTAATCCTAGTGCTGTACAATACTATTTGTCTCATACCCCTGACCGTACGCCTGATGGTCTGCTCCTTGTTGGTATGCCTATTAGTATAGCTGCTCATTTAGCTTCCACTCCACTTGATAACACTGCCTTGCTTCCTGCATCTTTAGCCTCGTCTCCCAATCCGACGGCTTCAGAGGTTCATACGACTCAGATTGGATTTCCGTTGGTTAATCTTGGACCCCACATATCATTATCTGCTGACTACCCCTACCTCATCTCTCTTGCAGACTGCTCTGTTCATGATTTGCTCTCTACCACCTATCCACACTAGCTTTCCTTCTCAAGCTCCGCCTACCTTTTCATTCCCATACACGTATCCAGTGACCTCAACATCTTATATGGGACATCCCTATTCGGTCGCCTCAACATATTCATCCCCCATACCTTATCAACACTTAACCCCACCATTGTCCAGCGGAGGCCCTTGGCCCAATTTTCCTCCGTTTACCACAACCGCACCATCATCTCATCCAACCACGGATTTCATCAAACAAATGATGGACAAAATGCATAATCTGGAGGCTTCTGTTTCAGGAGGTCATAGCGCCTTGACATACGAGCAAGTTTGTCGGGAGCCTATTCACCCTTCTGTCCCCCTTCATTCATATCCTCCTCAATGGGAATTACCAAAATTTACCCGTTTTAACAGTAAAGAGGACCCTCAACAACACTTGCGATCATTTAGACATGCTTGTTATTTGATTACTCATGATGATGCCTTGTTACTCCGCACCTTTCCCATGTCCTTATCAGGACCCCGCCTTGGAGTGGTACAGTGCTTTAACCCAGCACTCAATCTTCTCTTTTAACCAACTAGCCCAATCTTTCTTGGATCATTTCTCCATTAACATTGCCAAGAAAGTATCTATCACTGACCTTTATGCCATCCGACAATTCGAAGATGAATCTATCGCAGATTTCGTTGGACGATGGCGGGGCCTTATCAACCAACTTACATATGCCTTGCCTCAGGCTGAACTTATCGAACTTTTTACGCCAGGGCATGTGCTAAGCACATTTCTTCTACTCTTCAAATTCAAAATTTCCGCACATTTGATGAGGCCTTTACCATGGCTCAGAAACTAGAAATTCGAGCCTTAGAAGAAGAGAAATTGCGGTTGCGCAACAAAAACCCCAATTTCCGAACTCCAGATTCTACTCAATAAACCAAACACCACCACTCCTCACACGTCCACTTCTTCAAAATCAAAAGGATCTGTCCACGCTGTGATGGTCAAATCTCAAACACCGTCTAATACCCCACCAAAAACCACCTATAAGTACAAAGCTGAGCCCATCAATTACACTCCCTTGGGAGAAACTTATGGTGTCATCTTGGAAAAATTGCTCAAAGCCGGAGCTATCACCTTGCCTCCTGTTAAACCCCACTCCGGGTTTGATTCTACCCGCGCTATACCTTCCTGGTACAAAGAAAATGACTTCTGTAACTTTCACCGCGTAAAAGGACATAGTCATGAAAACTGCAAAATGTTGAAAAACATAGTGCAGGAAATGGTTGACGCAGGTGATATAACCCTCGATAATCCTAATGCCCCTGCCAACCGAAATTTGAAAATCTTCAACAAACCATTCCCAAATCACTCGTCCAACAGTAACATAAACCAGGATATCTTAGCCGAGGAGAGTGTTCATGAGATCCATGAAGTCTTCGACTCCCAGCCAAAAGCCTCTATCGAGAAAATTTTGAATCAAGCCTCTCCACTAACACAGGAGTCCGAACCTCCTTCACCACCATCAAGCCAAAGCAAAATCATTCCTTTACCCATAAAAGAGTTAACTGCCCAGACTTCTCTTCTCATCAATGAGTCTGCTTACACCACATCCCTACAAGACTGCGAACGGATGTTATCTAATTTATCTATTTCCCAAACGTCCCCTTCTACCACTCTTACTACACAAGAGGAAGGCTCGCCACTCCTTTTGACATCCTTAGACGAGAAATCTCTTGCACCAACATCACCAAATTCTTTAACCATAACAGACCCTCTCAAACATGCCCTCCTGCCTATTAGTCCTTCATCGCCTAAATCTTTTCAACAACCGGTTGACCTCTTAATATCTATTGATACAGTACCTCATCTACCCCCTGTATCACACCCACAGTGGACTGGAATCACAACCCGTCTTTCTTCCGTACCAAATTTACAATTCATGCCTGAAGATTGTCATTCTCCAGAAGATAGATGAGTCCTATGGGAACGTTTGAGTACCCCCTATTCTACTCAAATGCAGGTGACCGATCCGGACACCTCTACCATATACCCTAAGTGTTTACAGAAACTCAAAATGCCTATGTCCTCATTCTCACCCCCCGTATCTATACCAAGTAGCCCATCCACCTCTATTAACCTAACCAAATCTTCCCCTACACTTGGGACCTCACCAATGCCCAGTCTAACGCACCCGCCTAAGCGACTCGATTTATCCAAAAATAAAGCCGCCCCGCCACCTAGGAGACAAACTCAATCCGTGCCTCTATCACAATCAAAACCATCATCGTCACACCTACCTTCCATATTGGGACCTCATCCCTCCACCTTGCATCAATATATCATACCTCCTGCGTTTTCTTCAAAACGACCTACGCCTTCTGCACCTATACAGAGATCAAAGGGTATATCAACATTGTCACCCCACGTATCCTGTCCACCCATCAACCCTAAACAAACTCCATCATCAAAGGATTTATTTTCTGTCACTCCCCTTTCTCCGTGGTTGTTTCCCGCTACCACGTCATCTGTAGCCTCATCATCTAACCAGCTGAATATAGCTTCTGCGCCAAAGAAACCACGTTTAGTGAAAACCACGTGTCAACACCCCTCGGCTAAACCACCACCCGTACGAACCAACCATGCCCAAACATTACCAAAACCCACACAACCAATACCCTCATCCTCCTCCAATTTTGACCCACTCAAAGGATCTTACGCCAAAATCCTTGCTATGTTGGTGGAGAATGCGACCATTTCCCTACCCCCACTTAGACCTTATGACCCGTCTAAACCTCGACCTATAGGTTATGATGAGTCTAAAATCTACGCCTATCACTGCACACCAGGACATGATGTGGAGGGATGCAAAGCTTTAAAAACCATCCTTCGTCAATCACCTCTCCCAGATACAAAGGTTAAGAAAGACAACTTACGAAGGGAGAGACCTTTAGCTTCAATTCCCTCTACTATACCATCTGTCCCCGCCTCACCAAGATCTATCATTATTACAACCCCACCTCTTGAAGACCATGATTTATCCCAACCATCTTCCTCATCTCAGGTCTATGAGATTAATATGATTAGTGTTGCTACTCGAGCGCAGAAAAACAACGAGAAAGCGAAAGAAAGCACACATGCGTCCTCTCTTTCTCCATCCAGCATCCCGATTGCACCACCACCCAAAGTGGTTATTCGTGGACCCACTTACCCCGTCTCTAATGGAGTTGCCCATCGAGCCATGATCAAACAGCTTCACCAATCACCCGTAAAAATGACACTATATGATCTCATTCAGACTTCGGAATCTCATCGACAAGCTCTCGTTGAAATTCTTCAAGGGATCGAGGTCTTACCTAATGAAACCCTGCCTGTTGCCTCCATTCTAACACCCAATCACGTTGCTTCTCTCACCAAACAACCCACTGTCCCAACCACTTCTGTCTCTGTACAACAAGCTGCGGCAGTCAGTTTCTCTGAAGATGAAATTGTTGACTTTGGTACAGAAGATCCTGACCCTGCCCTTTTCATCTCAGCTTACGTCCGGGACATTCGGGTACATCGTGTTATGATTGACGGGGGCGCTAGCCTAAACATCATCTCTTCAAAAGCCTTCCAACAAATGAATATCCCTTCTAGCTACATGTGTGCCAATCCCATCATGTTGCGGTCATTCAATGACGCTATTACCTCTACCTTAGGCACCGTGATCCTCAACATTCGGGTAGGACCACATACTTTACCCGAACTCTTCTATGTCCTTGAAGGAGAGTTCCAATATAACATATTGCTAGGTCACCCTTGGATCCGGGCTATGGGATGTGTTCCCTCAACATTACATAGATGCATAAAATTTGAGTACGAGGGGAAGTCCTACACCGTAAAAGCTGATCCTCCCCCCTTTAAAACCTGCAATATGTTATACCGCCCTAACGATGTGCTTGTACCAATCAAGACACCCATTCATTCAACCCAACCATCCTCTTCAAATGTACCTCAACCATCCACCTCAACCACACCTACGCCTTCAACTGATGAAACCACCGTCGCAAAAACCACTTCCCTTCCCGCAGCTAACATCCCAACCGCAGACCCCTTAGTAGATGTTTTTCAATGCCTTACGCTGGGGGAGTATCGCCTATATAACGTTAGTTCTTTCCATACCCCACAGGAGTACGGACAAGTACATGCACATCCTACCTATGACCGTCGTGTGGGGGAAGTAATCTCTTACGGACCACCCCATTGCCGCACCAACCTAACGTATGGGGGTGTTGACGCATCCTCCATTACCCCTGAACCCCCTCTTGGTGTGGTTCCCTTCCAATCCGATTTTCAATACTTGACAAATCATCGTTTCGCCCTCACCTTCTTGACTCGCTGTGCTTGGAAAGGCTTTGGTTTTGGTCTTTATGAACAAGGCCGACATACACTCATTCCCGTGACTACACGCAAACACAATGATCGCAGTGGTCTCGGTTTTCCTGAAACACCTACACAGGAGGAACCTCGTGTCAGTTGTCTTCTAGAAGACAACGACGTCACCCCTACCGAACCATCATCACCCATTTTTCCTTCGTCACCCACAGAGTCGATAGATCCCGAATCTATCCCTCCTAACTTTTTTTTTTCATAAATGCTATCTTCCTAGGTCCTCTCAATTATCAACGCGATAATGAGGACCCCTCTTCTATCCCCCTTCTATATCCAGACATGATTGAAGAGGACTCACCTTCAATTAATGTTGTTGAGTGTCAGGATGATGACTCCATCCTCACTTACCTTGGCGCGGATGACTCTTATATTCAACGCGCCTTACCATCTGAAACTCAAACCATGCTGAATGAATCTACTATAGAAATCAACATCCACACGGAGGAGGATCCTCACATTGTGAAGATCGGACAATCCCTTAACACATCAGAACAAGTCGCCTTTACTACCTTTCTCCGTGCTCGCAACCAAGCTTTCGCTTGGTCCTACGCTGACATGCCAGGAATTGATCCTGACATTGCCGTCCATAACATTACACTAAAACCTGATTCCAAGCCAATTAAATAGAAATTGAGAAAAATGCATCCACGCATTGCTCTCTTGGTCAAAGAGGAGCTTCAACGACTCCTTTCTGTTTCCTTCATTCTGCCTATTGACTATCCTCAATGGATTTCTAACATCGTACCTGTCACTAAAGCGACGGGGGGACTTCGGATATGCACGGATTTCTGGGATCTTAACCTCGCTTGCCCTAAGGATGACTTCCCCTTACCTAGTATTGACCAACTTGTTGATCTCACCGCAGGCCATGAGATGCTCTCTCTCATGGATGGCTTCTCGGGATATAACCAAATTTTGGTTGCCCCCGCCGATCAACATAAAACTGCCTTCATAACTCCTTGGGGAACCTTCTGTTACCGTGTAATGCCATTTGGCCTTAAGAATGCTGGTGCAACCTATCAGCGGGCTATGACCTACATTTTTCATGACATTATGCACACTATCCTTGAAGATTACGTCGACGATCTTCTTGGCAAATCTAAACATCGTAGTGAACATCTCGATGTTTTAACCATTATTTTTGATCGCCTGTTACAATATTCTGTCCGCCTTCAACCAAAGAAATGTGTCTTTGGTGTCCTTTCGGGGAAACTTCTTGGCTTTATCGTCTCTTTGCGTGGCATCGAGGTCGACCCATCTAAAGTCAAAGCTATCCTAGAAATGCCCCCACCTACCAATCTCAAACAATTACGTAGTTTACAAGGTAAGCTCCAATCTATCCGACGTTTCATCTCCCAACTCTCGGATCGATGTCAACCTTTCCATCACCTTCTTAAAAAGGACATTGATTTTCAATGGAGCGAAGAGTGCCACCAAGCCTTTGAAGCTCTCAAAACTTATCTCTTGCATCCACCCGTGCTTATCCCACCTCAGGACGACCGCCCTTTCTACCTTTACCTTTCCGCCACTGACCACGCTGTAGGGGCCATGCTTGCACATCGTGACTCTGAGAATCGAGAACAAGCTGTTTATTATATAAGTCATACTTTGGTGGACTATGAGACTAGGTATACACATGTAGAAAAGTTATGCCTAGCCCTATCATTCGTGGCTACCAAACTCCGACACTACCTTCTGAATCACAAAACTTTCGTCATCACCAACACGGACCCCATCCATTACATGTATGCCAAACCTCATCTAAACCAACGCATCGCCAGATGGCTCATGCTCCTCGCCGACCTCGACCTTGAGTTTGTCCACCAGAAATCAATCAAAGGACAAACCATCGCAGATCAACTTGCGGAAGCCCCTTTACCAGGGGAACAATTTACCAATTTTACATTCCCCGACGAACTCATCGCCACTCTTTCACTCAGGGAGGAGTCGTATCCAATGACCCTCTTCTTCGATGGATCCAAATGCCACCGTGGTGGAGGAGCCGGCGTTGTTCTCATTCCTCTCGACGCTGAGCCTATGCCTCTCTCATTCCGACTCGATTTCCCTTGCACTAATAATACAGCGGAATACGAGGCCCTTGTTCTGGGTCTCCAAGTTGCGTTACACTTAGGTATCAAATCTATCAATATTTTTGGTGATTCTCAATTGGTAGTCAATCAAGTTATGGGCATCTACCAATGCAAAAATGAGGAACTTCAAAAGTACAAACACTACGTGGATTCACTTCTAGCCTTATTTACTCACTATTCTATCCAAACCATTCCCCGCTCCACTAACAAATTTGCGGATACTATGGCTTGCTTAGCCTCGCAAATTCCAGCTTCATCAACTGACTCTGACATTTTCGTCTTGGTCCAACAACTCTTTGCCCCATCTTATTCAGCCCCGGTTGTTTGTACGATAAATAATGTGTCTGTTAATTCACAGGATACTTGGTATCACCAATTTCACGACTACCTTACAACCTCTGTTCTCCCATCTGACCTTACTAGTACCGGCAAACGCGCTTTTCTTAAACGTGTTTCTCGTTATCTTGTTATGGGAGGACTCCTTTATAAACGTGGCTTTGATGGCATCCTCCTTCGATGTCTCACCGGTGCGGAGGTCACCCATACCATCCAACAAGTACATGACGGTATTTGTGGCGGGCATTTTAGCGGCCTTGCCGTGGCCAAACGAATCCTTCGCCTTGGTTATTATTGGCCTACTCTCAATAACGATTGCTACGAATATGTTAAGCGTTGTGTTATGTGTCAACAACACGCCAACCTTCAACATACTCCTAGCCACCCCCTACAGGTCGCCCGAGATCTTTGGCCTTTCTCACAATGGGGTTTAGACCTTATTGGTGAGATTCACCCATCCTCTTCGCAACGTCACCGATGGATTATCACAGCAACCGAATATTACACAAAATGGGTGGAGGCTATTCCACTCATTTCAACCAAAAAAGAAAAAATTGTAGAGTTCATTAACCACCACATTATCTGTCGTTTTGGTGTTCCTCATCGCCTGATAACAGATAATGGAAAATCTTTCAAAAATAAGTTATTGCAAGACCTTTGTGACAACTTTGGTATCAAACTTAGCTTCTCATCACCCTACTATCCACAAGAAAATGGACAAGCTGAATCCTCTAATAAAACCCTAACCAAAATCCTCATGAAAGTTGTCAATGAGTCTGGAAGAAATTGGCACGATCACATCCCCTTTGCCCTTTGGGCTTATCGTACTAGCATTCGTACCTCTACTAATGCTACACCTTTTTCTTTGGTATATGGTACCGAGGCTGTCTTGCCTCTCGAAATACAAATACCCTCCCTCAGGATATCTCTTCAGGATATTCTCACCAACGATGATTTCCGCCAAGAGCGGTTAGCCCAATTGGAGCTTCTTGACGAACGTCGTCTTACAGCTCTCAATCACCTTCAAATCTATCAAAAACGCATCAAGCGTGCTTATGATAAGCGACTTCATGAGCGTACCTTTAAAGTTGGTGATCTTGTCCTCAAAGAGAATCAACATGTAACCAAACTGGAAAAGAGCAAACATGGAAAATTTGCTCCTAATTGGATTGGGCCTTATATAATCACTCACACTTATGGATCAGGTACTTATCGTTTAGCTTCGCTTAATGGTAAGCCTGAGCCTGAACCCCTTAATGCCTTGCATCTTCGACCATTCTACTGTTGAATTTAGTGTTACATCACTTCCTATCTACCTACTGCTCGTCCCTTGAGCTCATTTACCGCTACATACACTTTGTTTCCTACATCTCCAAATAAAATCAAGCTCACTTCTCACCTCCCCTTAACGATGCCTTCCCCTTTTTAGTCTAGTCCATGACTTCAAAGTATTAAAATAACACCTTCTTATGGGATTTTCTTGAGTCAAACTTCCTACCAAACTAGATGCTTCACGTCAAAAGACATCTAGCTATCTAAATTATATATAGACTGCTCCCTCGAAGGACAGCTATATGCCAAACTATTGCTACTATTATATATAGACTGCTCCCCCGAAGGACAGCTATGCACTAAAATCATATCTGCTACTATAAATAGACTGCTCCCTCGAAGGACAGCTATGCACAGTCAGCCTTTTATCAGAAGCTTCTTGCATTGATCAGCTTCGTGAAGACCTCAAGAATAATACAATCAATATCCCTTGTAGACTTCCCGCATCGATCAGTCTATATTCAATAAAATAAAAGCCTCATTCAAAATAACTTTTGAGTCATGGACTTGTCTATTTAGGGTAGGTTCTCTTTCGTCAGAACACTCGCTTTGTAATAAGTTCTCTGTACCTCAGCTATACCATCCACCTCACCTCACTATTTGTTTCAACTCAAGGGACGTGACGTACACCCGATATATTGTGATTATACAACTCTTTTCACCTATCGACTTCTCGTCTATGCAAGGTACCTAGGGGTTCAAGCTCATTCTACGTTATTATGTGGTTTGTTTAGTTCTTTTCACCTACAGAGCATTCTTTCCTCTTTGCCTCGCATCTAGGATTGTGTGTTGATCTTAATCAGGACATGGTTCCCTACTACTTGGGTAGGCTAACTTTCACTTCCCTTATACCTTTTACAACATCACCAATTCATTACCAACACCCTCAACCTCACCTTACCAATATTAATATCAACATTTTTACCAACCAACAAATTGCCTAACCATACCTAAATTCACCTCTCCCTGGTCCTAAGGGAGAACTACATCGGTCTGAGGCCCCTCCTTGCTTTGTGCAATGGGCTATGTAGGCAGCACTTCGGAGACATGGGGTCTCCCAAGGTTAGCTCGACCATCCCCTACCATAACCTATCATGTGTGGTAAATATAAATATTTTTGTGTATTTCTATTTAATCACATTCCTCTTTTATCCTTTTTCAAAACACCAACAGTCAAAACGAAAACATTCTTATTATTATCATAACTCAAATCAACATACATATTCAGTTTTATTGAGATGTTAAACAAATACATCTTCTCTATCATCGACACGTAGGTCAGTATCCTTATTTATTCTTATACCTTGCTAACATTTATTCAGACCCTCACGCCTCATCCCGACACCAGGTGATGACCGTGATCGTCGACGCCTCTCACCAGGCCTCTCTGTCCTCAACGGTACCACGGCTATTGGTACCCGCCCACTGATCTGCCAATCTCTCCTGTAACATATGAATACGCTCCCTCGCATGGAGGAATTCAGCCTCTAGTCTCTCCGCCCGTGACTCCGCAACCGCTAACAATCCTCTTGTCTCATTCACCTGCGTTTGGAGCTGCTGAACTAAACTCTGCAGATGATCTCTCTCTGCTGTAATCATAGCTATGTCAGGACGATCACGTACACCTCGCAGTTCTGCTACCCACCATAATCTATAGGCCTCTGTCGTTCCTGCATCTATTATACTGCGATCGGCTGCTACCTCTTCAGGACCTTCTGGAGGTGTTGGTCGGGGAGGTGAGAATGCTGCCTCGGCATCGATCCTCATATATGGTCTATAAGCCTGCGGTATGTCCTGCACAAATCCAAATTGTCGCCGCACGCGATCTATAGGAATCCTCTCATACTCACCTGGCCTGTGCCCCGCGATCCACCTCAATCACTCTACACCCCTCAACTCCTCAGCTATGTTCTCTGTTACCATATAGTTCCCGTAAGGCCTCCAACAGATATCCGCAATCGTCACCCTCTCCCATACCTGCCTGTAATACTCAATGTCACCCGTCACAGCCTGGGATCTTGCCTCTTGTTCTGTCTGGACCCATCGTCTGAACCCCAACCTCTGTACTCCGATCTCTCCTGACTGGATGGGTCGGCCTATTGGTTATACACAAACAATGTGCTCATAGGCCCAACAGTGTAATAAGTATGAATAATCCAGTGTCGTCCTGTGATTTCACCTACAAGCCCATAAACCCCTGTATAGTTCCGCCAAATATGCAGGTGCCCATGCAAAATTCACATTCCTTTCTATCATCTCCCAAATAACACACATCAATTCCTTTGGAAATCTTCCCCCTTCCACCCTTGGTAATGCATAATACCCTACCGCTATCATTAATATCACCGCTAACCTTGTCTCCTCAGGGTGTGCTGTATACATTATCCCATATGTGAATGTCAAACCTCGCTGTGTCAAATCACGTGCGTATGGACCAAATACTGCTGTTATCGCTCCCGCCCTACGCTAGGCATTGCCTGATATACTGGTGTTCCTATAATTGGGAGTCTCAAAATCCGGAACACATCTTCCAATGTTACTGTCATCTCCCCTGTTGGCAGATAGAAGGTATTTTTCTCGGTATTCCATCTCTCAATCAATGCCTGCAACATAGCATGGTTACGTGCGATTCGTCCATCTTTCAATGAATAATAGCAGATTCCACTTAACCCCAAACGATTTATCAATGTCCATTCAGCTGGTGTTACATCCGCTCGGATTCGTGACAACAGCACTGGCACACTATCATTCATCCTCAACCCTTCCTCTTCCTGCATACATCAAAACAACAAACAACCATTCAATCCATCAAATCCCCACGGGTTTTTCTCACATTCTGGAAATGCCTACAGGTACCGGTATCGGTTATAGCTAACCGCTACTGGTTTTGTGACCGATACCGGTTCTCTCTAACCGCTATCGGTCACTGTTACCTTCATACAGCCTTGCCAAAACACACCACCTACGACAATAAATTGATCGTTTATTCCTCTCTGTATACACAGACATACCCAAAACCCTTGATTACCTACCACGTAACACTCACCTCATTTATAACCCTTGTTATCATGTTTTCTTTCTCATATCTACCCACCTACTCTCCCCCATCTTATTCACAAAACATGCAGTAATCAAATCACAACCAAAACGTTTACCTCTTGAGTTGCAGCAGCTTGAGGTGGCACTTGTCTTCCCTCTCGTCCCTGCCTGCTGGATGCTTCTCCTCGTTCTGCCATGATCACCACCCTTTTCAAATTCACCTTTCTGCCTTCTGAATCTCAGATCACATTCACTTTCCCTGTCTCTTTTCTCCTTATCACTCAAATCTCTCATGCAATTACCTGTCTCAGTCGTCAAAAAGCGTCGCGTTCACGTATTTAACTTCTTGCATGGCTCTCAAAATTAGAACTTAAGTTGCCACCCTAGCTTTTCTATTTTTAGAAAAGCTCATACCTAAATAACCGGTATCGGTTACATAACCGATATCGGTCTACTAACTACCGCTGTCGGTTACCTAACCGATATCGGTTACACACCTACCTTTTTGAAACATAGTTCTTTTCTTCATTTTCTACCTAATTTTTTATCGCGCCCGCCTCTTTTCCTGCATAACAACACCATTATCCATATTTGTCCATCCAATCCACTTCTCATTACGATTTCATCCATATCATCTATCTACATTACCAAAACAAACATGCCATCATCTAAGGATATAAAAAATAAAAAAAAAACTATCAATCTATACACCATTTGGATCCAACTCATCAGATACATATATAACAATGTCACCAAACCAGCAACAAAACATGCAACATTTCATCATATAACATGTCATCCATATATACGTGCAAAAGACATCAACATCATCAATATATCAACATGTCAATTAAACTCATCATACAACCTATATCACAAACCATTGACGAAATACTTAAAAACATTTTGAACACAGCATGTGGGTCAAATCATCATATCTATATATATATACAAGGTTTCAAATATACAACGTGCCCTGCATCGGGGCCTCTGTGATCTCATAATACAACAACAAAGCCGGCACGCAGGCCGCAATAAATGTCAATAACCTCGACTCAGCTCGCAGGCCGGTCCCTCATATCAAAAATATACTCGGCTCGCAGGCCGGTATCAACTGTACAACCCGTACTCGGCTCGCAGGCCGGTATACAATAAATGAATGAATAAATGAATAAATGTAGGCACGCAGGCCTCTATCAACACAACCGGTTCGCAGACTGGTGCCCATGTCCATATACAAAAACAATGCAGGGATCCCTCAGCTCTCCCCACCGCCCTCAGCACCTCTCCCTGCTGGTCCCTGTGGTGCCTCTCGCCTCCTGCCTGTAACAGACACGCCGGCTGTGGCTGCACCTCCCTGCGATCTCTGACTATGGGAGGTCTCTGCTCTATAAGCTGCATATGGTTGATACTCAGCTCCGGTACCATCAAGAACATCTTGATAGTACCGGGCCTCCGCTCTCACCTCCATATATCTGTCCCGTGCCACCGTAGGTGCTGGGGCTGGTCCCCTGACTCCTACTACTAGTGCCCCCTGCGACTGTGCCGGTGCCAGCTAGTGGTGCCTGTGGCCGTGGTGGTATCTGTACCTGTGCCTGGGGCTGTGGCTGTGCTTGCTGCTGGTGGTGGGCCTGTGCCTGTGCCTGTACCTGCGCCTGGGCTAGCTGCCCCTGTAAGACACCTATCTGTGCCTGTGCAGCAGCCAGCTGCCCCTGTAATAGCTGCACCTGACCCCTGAGCTGATCTCACTCTGCCATCACCGCTGCCAAGTCTGGCTGTGCAGGCGGTGCTATCCTAGCTGCTCTCTGACCAGCCCACCACACCATGTATGCTCCCGTACAACCAGCATCATCTACACCATCACCTGC
This sequence comes from Taxus chinensis, assembly GCA_019776745.2. NCBI lineage: Eukaryota > Viridiplantae > Streptophyta > Pinopsida > Cupressales > Taxaceae > Taxus > Taxus chinensis. The sequence continues at coordinate 170,541,832 of CM034153.1, forward strand.
TGGCCTCTCAGCAACCCAATCTGGGTCCAAGGGCTGTGGTGCAGGTAGTGGGGCCTCTACATCATCCCTCCTGTACTGAGGGAAGGGAGGTGGCTCGTCCTGTCGTAGCCCCATCTGCCTGCGTACCCTCTCTAGGGGTATCCTCTCGTACTCTCCCGGCCTCCGTCCTGCTATCCAGAATGTGTACTGGATCAGGCGCAACTGTAAGCGGGCTCCTCTGTGAGGGTGATGACCTCTGTAAGGTCTCCATATGATATCTACCGCTGTCAGGCCCTCTAACAAATGTCTATAATAAGCAACGTCCCGACCTGCAAGCACTGCTCGTGGCTACCCCACGACCCCCAACCACCTCTGAAAGCCGTATCTGTATATGACCTGTGGCCCTGGCTGCTGGGGTAACCCTACTGGTCTGATGCATATGATGTGCTCATATGCCCAACAGTGAAGTAAAAATGTCGAACAAATCCCGAATCGCCTCATCCGGCGATAGCCCCACAGCTCCCTGTATAACTGCACCAAGTATACTGGTGCCCAAGCGTAACAGGTGTGCTCCTCCACCATCTCATGCAGCACCCCCATCAATGCCCATGGAAAGCGGCCTCCCTCTGAGTCCGGGAGGGCGAAGCAGGTGATCCCGATCATCATCAACATGGCAAGCCGTGTCTCATGTCGGTGCGCACGGTACATATCACCATACCCGATGCTCGCGCTGTGATATGTCACTAGCGCAGCTGCATCCCCAAAAACCTGTAGGATGCTGTCCATGGCTGTCTCTGCATCCACCTGAAAAATGGCCTCTCCATCAATAGGTAATCGAAGGATGCGATATACATCCTCCAATGTGATGGTCATCTCTCCAGTCGGGAGATGGAACACATTGGTCGCCGGATCCCATCTCTCGATGAGGGAAACCATCAAACTATGATCTCTGTCGATCGCTCTATATCGCTGGACTCCGCCGAGTCCCACCTCGCGCATGATAGCCCAGTGCGCTGCGGACACATGTGGTCGCATCCGCACCAACAGCGGAGGCATCCTATCCCGCATCGTCAGCTGCTGACGTGCCTGCAAAACCCACCCACTACATTAGCCCTACTCTTTATCACGATATCTACCTATACCCCCTTTTATCCCCCCGACCACATCCCGACTCTCTAACCCACCCCTCTACCCACCTATCTTCACCACACCCCAACTCTCTAACCCACCCCTCTACCCACCTATCTTCTCCACTATCCCCCTCCCTCTTCACATTACACCGAAACCCCGCAACCAACACCCCAAAAACAAACAACACAAACAAAATAAAAACAACACAAACAAAACAAACAACACAAACAAAATAAAAACCACACAAACAAAATACAAACCACACAAACAACATCAAAACAACACAACAAAAATAAAAACACAAACAAAAACAAAACAAAATAAAAAAACAAAACAAACAACACAAACCAAAAACACAAACAAAACAAAACAACACACAACACCCACCGACGCCGGCCGATATACGACCGACGCCGGTCAAGCACAAAGCGCCCTGCCCGCAAATTTTGTGACCGATGCCGGTCGCTTAGCAACCGACATCGGTCGCTGTAATTTCCCCGAGCCGAACCCCCGCGCGGCCCCCCCACCTCCATTTTTTCATCTTTCTACCTACATACCCACCCAAACACCCTAAAAATCTACCCACCCAGCCGCCTTGGCTTATTTCACCTATCTACCCTCTCCCTTTTTCGAATTATTTCCATTTTCTAATTATTTCCTAAAACATGTAAATTCCTACCCAAACCCCCAATCTAGCTTAATAACATCAAATAAACACAATGAGGGGTTTCGAACCTACCCGTACGATGACACGTCGTCCTGGTGGGATGGGTGGTGGTGGTCCAGCTGGTCCAGCTCCTCTTGCTCCTCCTGGCTGTGCCATGGCTCCAACTGTCCTCTTCTGGGTCCTCTGCCAATCACCTACTGCCTCCTCCTCACTCGGGCCCGCCAATTGACTCACTTCTCCACTCAACTAGTGCCACCTCAGCCAATAAATGCACCAATGTCAATATTCCACCTCATATAACTTAATTTGATTTCCAAATTGACAAAGTGACAATGACCGGCCGTATTTTTCTTTTTATAGGTTTTTCACATAGAACCGATACCGGTCAAATCGTGCCCTAAGGAACCGCCATCGGTTACCTAACCGGTACCGGTCATAGATAACCGATATCGGTTTTTTCCTTTCCTCACCCAACTTTTTGCCCTTATTTACTATTGCCCCTTTTCCACCAACATCGCCTATATCAACCTTTGATGCAAACATTATTAACCATTTGGCCCGACCCAAGGCCTCACCCTACCCATTTGGCCCGACCCAAGGCCGCAACCTTAACCATTTGGCCCGACCCAAGGCCTCACCCTACCCATTTGGCCCGACCCAAGGCCGCAACCCTAACCATTTGGCCCGACCCAAGGCCTCACCCTACCCATTTGGCCCGACCCAAGGCCGCAACCCTAACCATTTGGCCCGACCCAAGGCCTCACCCTACCCATTTGGCCCGACCCAAGGCCGCAACCCTAACCATTTGGCCCGACCCAAGGCCTCACCCATTTGGCCCGACCCAAGGCCTCAGCCCTACCCATTTGGCCCGACCCAAGCCCCACCCTACCCGGCCCGACCCAAGGCCTCACTCTACCCTTCCGGCCCGACCCAAGGCCGCAACCCAACAACTTGGCCCGACCCACGGCCGTACCACTTCAATACCCTACCCAACATCACCAACATACACTCTTATCCACCCATCATGTCATTTTTTTTGTTTAATCGAGCTCACCTGTTCGTGTTTTAGCATGATTAGGGTCCTTGACTTGATCCGTCAACCAACTTTTCCCAGACTTAGACCGTGACGTTTATCTCAACCAAACTAACCATTTGGTACTGCCGAACATGCCTAAACGTTCCTGTACCTTACCTGTTATATACCCTGGAGCTACTTCCTATGCCTTGGATACCAGGATTATATCACCCTTGTTTGGATAAACTATCGACCTTTGCCTATGCATTGCTGGTTTGCTCGTCAAATCATGTACCCTAGTCGTACTATTACATTTCAACATGCGTCTGCTTCCTTGGACCTACCCCACCACCTTACCATCCTCTCTACAACATTTACCCTTTATCAACCCTATCCCTGATTTCCCGTTCACTCAATCTGTGATAGATTTGAGGGGGATTACCTATATCCTTAACAGGAGAAACCACTTCATATTATTGTCCGCACAGCTTTACAAAACAAGCTACACGACAATAAGGGGCTAATGTAGACACCAAATTTGTGTCTTACGACCCCTTGTGACCCGCATCTCATCTCACAACCTAACCTCATCACCTAAACCTTACACAATTATTTATTAATTACCTTGTAATTGATAAATCCACATCATCTCACCTGCCACCTCATTTTGCCACTTCATCATGACCTAGCCCTAACCCTAAACTAACCTAATTAAGACCTATAACTTGGTCTACACCTACACCCATGACTAATGACCCCTTTCTCGCACCCAAAACCGACCTTCTAGTCACTTGACCAAGCCCGCAACTAATCTCTCAGGAGAAAAGCAGGGAAGGTGGGCTATTTTACTAAAAATAGCCTACTTTTTCCTTACTGATGCCGGTTCCTACTCGACCGCCGTCGGTTACGTAACCGCCATCGGTTCCCTGTAAATGGGCTCCCCGAACCAAAATCAAAGGTGGAAGGATTTTTGAATCAACAGAGATCATTTGGGAGCGATCAAGAGAGTCCAGATCTTCACTTGACCGAGCAGAGATGAGTGAAGAAACCAGAAGAGTTGCAGCAAAAGGAGATCAAGCCCAAAACTGCAACAGAACAGCCAGAGTTCTCAGATACTCAGCTGATCATCGGGAGGGAGATATTTCATCTTCTGTTTGTCCAGCCATCCTACCTAGAGTTCTGCCTTTGTCATCAGAGTTCTTGGACCTGCATCTTCGTCAATAACCAGTAAGTTACATCTTGCATGTCCTCTTTAATAACATTTCTTAGACTTTTTGAAGCACAATCCTCACAAATCCATTCCTAGATCCACTACCCAGCGTGCTATTGCATCTAACTATCATTCATCTACCTCTCATCACCTTATTTCCTAATATCACCTATATACAGCCTTACAAATAACACAACTACCAAACAACACAACCACCCCACAAAACAACCAACCTTCAGATCCTAGACCATACCGATATCGGTTATCAGCAACCGGTATCGGTTATCCTGACTATAACCAAAAACCAGCCTTTCCCCTACCCAGTTCAACGAAGCAATTTAATTGATATCTTACAGTCTTTTGTGTTAATTCATATTAGCAGGGGAACTGACCACCTTCGAAAGGAAGTTTTATATTTCCTGGGCCCAAGGCAGTTCCCTCATTTATTGTCTAATCAAAATCTTGTGGTCTTGTGTTCTTATTTGCAGGTAGTCCTTCCAAGACAAAAAGGAGTTCTTCGCAGTCAACCTGATCTTTCTCTACGGTACGCGCACACCATCTCGACATTCAACAGGTATTCCTCCTAGCCCTAACCTTATCTGTTTCTAAAAGGAATGAAAGGATAGAAGCAACTCTATTCCCAGAAGCTGAAACATTCCGAGCGAAACGAGATGATGTTTAGGCTAGCGCCCCCATCAATCATAACACGATGTACTCAGATGTCCCGGACGTAAGCTGAGATGAAAAGAGCAAGGTCAAGCTCTTCTGCACCAAATTCAACAATTTCATCTTTGGAGAAACTGACAGCAACAACTTGTTGTACATAGACATAAGTGGTTGGGGTGATAGGTTGTTTGGTGAGGGAAGCAATGTGATTGGGTGTTAAAATGGAGGCAACGGGCAAGGTTTCATTGGGTAGGACCTCTATCCCTTGAAGGATCTCAATGAGAGCTTGTCGATGAGATTCAGAAGTTTGAATGAGATCGTATAGTGTCATTTTTATAGGTGATTGGTGAAGTTGTTTGATCATGGTACAGTGGGCAACTCCATCAGAGACGGGGTAGGCAAGTCCATGAATAACCACTTTAGGTGGTGGTGTGATCGGGATGGCAGACAGAGAAAGAGAGGCCACAGTTGTACTTCCTTTAGCTTTCTCGTTGTTTTTTCTGCCCTCGAGTGGCAACACTAATCATGTTGATCTCATGAACACGAGAGGAGGAATATGGTAGGGATAAGTCATGGTCTTCGAGGGGTGGGGTTGTAATAATGATAGATCTTGGTGAAGCGGGGACAGGTGGTATAGGAGAGGAAATTGAAGTTAAAGGTCTCTCCCTTCGTAATTTGTCTTTCTTAACTTTTCTATCTGAGAGAGGTGGTTGACAAAGTATGGCTTTCAACACTTTACATCCTTCTACATCATGTCCTGGTGTGCAGTGGTAAGTGCAGATTTTAGACTCATCATAACCTATAGGTCGAGGTTTAGATGGATCATAAGGTCTAAGTGGGGGTAGGGAAATGGTCGCATTCTCCACCAACATAGCAAGGATTTTAGCGTAAGACCCTTTGAGTGGGTCAAAGTCAGAGGAAGATGAGGCTACTGACTGGGTAGTTTTTGGTAATGATGGGGTATGGTTGATTTGTATGGGTGGCGGTTTATCCAAGGGGTTTTGATAAGTGGTTTTAACTAAACGTGGCTTCTTCGACGCAGAAGTCAAGTTTAGCTGGTTAGATGGTGAGGCTCCAAATAACGTGGTGGCGGGGAACAACCATGGAGAAAGTGGGGCAACCAAAAAACAAATCCTTTCATGATGGAGTTTGTTTAGGGTTGATAGGTGGACAGGATCTCTGTATGGGTGTAGAAAGTGCAGGTTTTTTTAGAGAAAACGCAGGAGGTATGATATATTGATGCAAGGTGGAGGGATGAGGTCCCAATATGGAAGGTAGGTGTGACGACGATGGTTTTAGTTGTGATAGAGGAATATGTTGAGGAGATTGAGTCTATCTCCTAAGTGGATGGACAACTTTATTTTTGGATAAATCTAGCTGTTTAGGTGGGTGTATTAGACTGGGTATTGGTGAGGTCCCAAGCGTAGGGTGAGATTTGGTTAGTCTAATAGAGGTGGATGAGGTATTTGGTAGAGATGAGGGGGGTGAAGATGAGGACATAGGCATTTTAAGCTTCTGTAAACACTTCGGGTATATAGTAGAGGCATCTGGATCGGTCATATGCATTTGAGTAGAATATGGGGTACTCAAACATTCCCATAAAACCTGTCTATCTTCTGGGGAATGACAATCTTCAGGTGTGAATTGGAACTTTGATATGGAAGAGAGGTTTGTTGTGATCCCGGTCCACTGTGGGTGTGATACAGGGGGTAAATGAGGCACTGCATCGATGGGTGTTAAGAGGTCAACCGGTCGCTGAAAAGATTTAGGCGATGAAGAACTAATAGGTAGAAGGGCATGTTTGAGGGGATCTGTCATGATTAAATAATGTGGTGATATTTATTCGAGAGGTTTCTCTCCTAAGGATGATAGAAACAGGGGTGAGTCTTCTTCTTTTATAGCAAGAGCGACGGAACGAGATGTTTGGGAAATAGATAAGTTAGATAACATCCGCTCACAGTCTTGCAGGGATGTGGTGTAAGAAGGCTAGTCTGTGAGAAAATAACTATGGACGGTTGATTCCTTTATGGGTAAAGGAATAGTAAGGCTATTGTCTTGTCTTGATGGTGGTGAAGGGGATTCAGGTCCCTGCGTTAGTGAAGAGGTTTGATTCATTATTTCCTCAATAGAGGCTTTTGGTTGAGAGTCGAAAACTGCATGGATTTCATGAACACTTTCTTCGGCTAAGATATCTTGGTTTACATTACTGTTAGATGAGTAGTTCGGGAATGGTTTGTTTAAGATTTTCAAATTTCGATTAGCAGGGGCATTAGGATTATCGAGGGTTATATCCCCTGCATCAACCATTTCCTACACTATGTTTTTCAACATCTTGCAGTTTTCGTGACTGTGTCCCTTTACCGCGGTGAAAGTTACAGAAGTCATTTTCTTTGTACCAAGAAGGTATAGTGTGGGTGGAGTCAAACCTGGAGTGATGTTTAACAGGAGGCAAGGTGATAGCTCCGGATTTGAGCAATTTTTCCAAGATGACACCATAAGTTTCTCCCAAGGGAGTGTAATTGATGGGCTCCGATTTATACTTATAGGTGGTTTTTGGTGGGGTATTAGATGGTGCTTGAGATTTGACCATCACCGCATGCATAGCTCCTTTTGATTTCAAAGCAGTCGATGTGTAAGGATTAGTGGCGTTGGGTTTGTTGGTGGGGTCTTGGGTCTGGAAATTAGGGTTTTTGTTGCGCAACCGTAATTTCTCTTCCTCTAAGGCTCGAATCTCTAGTTTTTGATCCATAGTAAAGGCCTCATCAAAGGTGCGGAAAGTTTGAATTTGGAGGGTAGGAGAAATGTGCTTAGCGCAGGCCCGTGTAAAGAGTTCGATAAGTTCGGCCTGAGGCAAGGCATAAGTAAGTTGGTTGATGAGGCCCCGCCATCGTCTGACGAAATCTGCGATAGATTCGTCTTCAAATTGTCAGATGGCATAGAGATCGGTGATAGATACTTTCTTATCAATATTAATGGAGAAATGATCCAAGAAAGATTGGGCTAGTTGGTTAAAAGAGAAGATCGAGTGCTAGGTTAAAGCACTGTACCATTCCAAGGCAGGTCCTGATAAGGACATGGGAAAGGTGTGGAGTAGCAAGGCATCGTCTTGAGCAATCAAATAGCAAGCATGTCTAAATGATCGCAAGTGTTGTTGAGGATCCTATTTACTATTAAAATAAGTGAATTTTGGTAATTCCCATTGAGGAGGATATGAGTGAAGAGGGACAGAAGGGTGAATAGGCTCCTGACAAACTTTCTCATATGTCAGGGTGCTACGACTTCCTAAAACAGAAGCCTCCAGATTTTGCATTTTGTCCATCATTTGTTTGATGAAATCCGTGGTTGGATGAGATGCTGGTGCGGTTGTTAAAAAAGGTGGAGGATTGGGCCAAGGGCCTCCACTAGACAATGGTGGGGTTAAATGTTGATAAGGTATTGAGGACGAATATGTTGAGGAGACTGAATAGGGATGTCCTATATAAGGTGTCGAAGCCACCGGATAAGTGTGCGGAAATGAAAAGGTGGGCAGAGCTTGAGAAGGAAAGCTCGTGTGGATAGGTGGCAGAGAGCAAGTTATGAAAGGGGCATTCGGCGAGAGAGATGAGGTAGGAGCAGTTGGCGGTAATGATATGTGAGGCCCCAGATTAACCAAAGGAAAACCAATCTGTGTCGTATGAACCTCTGAAGCCATTGAGTTGGGAGACAGGGCCAAGGATGAAGAAGGTAAGGTGGAGTTATTAGGTGGAGAAGGAGCTAAATGAGCAGCTATAATGATAGGCATACCTACGAGAAGATGACCTTCGGGTGTACGGTCAGGGGTATGAGACAAATAGTACTGTACAGTGCTAGGATTAGCATATAAAAATTTGGTAAATTCCTTATCTCCTACAGGGATTTTGGGAACCTCACTGGTGTCCGTAGGGTTCCCCATAGAATGTGAAGGGGGCGATTCAGGAAAAGGCATAGAGCAAGCATGTGAAACCATGGTGGCGGCTTGCTTCCAAGTGATAACAACCATGGACAAGAGTACACAGTAGGGTTTCAATCTATCATGAACAGAAACAACCCCAGAATGTTGAAATTGGTAAGTTGCTGGTTTGTCAGGGACTGTAACCGATATCGGTCTGCTAACCGATGTTGGTTATACTGTAGCCAACATCGGTCAATTAACCAATGTCGGTATAATAGGACTGGTATAAGAAACTGTAAGAAGCTACTGATTTGAGTTTTTAACAATGCTTAGTACATCTATCAAACTGTTCTGAACTAATCACTGACAGTATAGGACAGATAAACAAAACTAAAAACAAGAAAGATGCACACGTAAATCTAGAGACTAACCCTAGGATTATTTTTAATTATTGTGGGCTTATGCCTTAGACGCAAGGTGATGTCAATCCTAAACAAAATACTTATGGGAAATGTCAAGTTTGTTTTGACTTATAAGGTTACATCAATCGGGCGGAGGAATACCGCGGAAAAGGGGGGATTTTTGAGCTGTTGTGTTGATTATGTCGTGATTCGGTATGTGTTGTGCAGTGAAAGTAAGATTAATTTCTTGTCAATACCATGGATATCACCCCCACGTGTATGACATGTTACTTAATCTATGTTTACTAGAATTGAAAGCAGCAAGCAAGAATGTGATGCACGTGTTTTAAACCCAAATCGAAAATGATATTCGATGAAGCAAAAGAGATGACTTTCACGAATGCAAAGATGTGAAAGCAAAGCAAATTATTTTACCAAAATAACAAAATACCTTGTGAATATCTAGGAGAATAAAATAGCAAGTATGCTCCCTATATGAAAGCAAGCAAGGATCAAAGAAACCCGAAATGGGTCCCACCGGGTGTGCCAAAATGTTTCGCACATAATGTTTCCAGTTCTTGGAATAGAGTTGCTTCTATCCTTTCATTCCTTTGAGAAACAAATAAGGGTTAGGGCTAGGAGGAATACCTATTGAATGTTGAGAGGGTGTGTGCCTACCATAGAGAGAGATCAGATTGACTGCGAAGAACTCCTTTTTGTTTTGGAAGGACTACCTACAAATAAGAATACAAGACCACCAGATTTTAATTAGACAAGAACTGAGGGAACTGCCTTGGGCCCAGGAAATATAAAACTTCCTTTCGAAGGTGGTCAGTTCCCCTACTAATATGAATTAACACAAATGATTGTAAAATCACAATTTAATTTCCTCGTTAAAACAATAGAAGAAAGGATGGTTTTCTATTTTGAATCATAGTGACCGATGCTGGTCACTGTCACTGGTACTGGTTGCTGATAACCGATATCAGTAGGGGCAATGTTTTAGGGTCTTTTGGTGAAGGTTGGTTGTAAGGTGGTTGTGTTGTTTATAAGGCTGGTAAATGAGTGGGATTAGGTAACGGGGTGATGAAAAGGACTCAGAGAGTACGGGGAGGGTGTTCTTGGTGTAACGTAAAGGTAGAGGAACGACAGTTAGATGTAGTGTGTTACCGGGGTAGTAGATCTAGGAATAGACTTATAATGGCTGTGATTCAGAAGTTCAAGAAATGTTATTAAAAGGACATACAAGATATTACTTACGGGTTATTGATGAGGATGCAGGTCCAAGGACTGTGATGACAAAGTCAGAACTCAGGTAGGATGATCTGACAATCAGAAGATGAGTTATCTTCCCTCCCAATGTTCGGATGAGTGTTACAAGGCTCTGGTTACTCAGTTGCAGTCTTGGGCTTAATGTCCTCCTCTGCCAACTCTTATTGTTTCTTCACTTGTCTCTGCCCGTCCAAATGAATTCCCGATCTTCCCCAAATGAATTTTTAGATCCTTTATTTTTGGTCGGGGGAGGTCATTTACAGGGAACCGATGGCGGTTACGTAACCGACGGCGGTCGCGTAGAAACCGGTATCAGTTCAGTCAAAGTGGGCTATTTTTAGTAAAATAGCCAATTTTCCCTCCTTTTCTCCCGCGGGATTAGTTGTGGGCTTGGTCAAGTCATTATGAGGTCGGTTTTGGGTGCGAGTGAGGAGTCATTAGTCATGAGTGTGGATGTAGACCAAGTTATAGGTCTTAATTAGGTTATTTTAGGGTTAGGAATAGGTCATGATGAGGTGGCAAAATGAGGTGGCAGGTTTGGAGATGTGGATTTATTAATTGTAAGGTAATTAATAAATAATTGTGTACGGTTTAGGTGATGAGGTTAGGTTGTGAAATGAGATGCATGGTACGGGAGGTCGTAAGACACAAATTTGGTGTCTACACTTGGTTTGAGGGTAAAACATAGAGACCGACGTCGGTCTAGTGTAACAGATGATGGTTTAGGATGGACCGATGACAGTCACAGGTAACCGGCATCGGTACATTCGGGTGACAGAAACTTATTAAATATTGGTCTAAGGATAGATATGAGGCTAAATGGAAATGAAGAGAGAAATGGAAATGTCTCTGGAGATCTTAGGTATACTCAGAGGTGTTTAATAGTTGGGTATGGGAAATTTAATGGTATGGGTGAAGGAATGATCAAACTTGCATGAAGGTAAATGATGGGATAATAGGAGTGTAAGTAGAAACAGATAATAGAGGTAACACAGAGCCTACTAAAATGAAAGTAGATGAATACTAATTAACAAAATACTTACTATTGTATGAGCTTGATGGATGGATGGAAATGGAAGTTTATCATATGGATAGAATTTGGTTTGGTGATGGATCTTCCCAAGATGCTCATGTGAATGCAAAATGGCTCTCTAGTCACTCCTAATGTTGGCTGTGGATGTTCGGATGTGTGTGCAAATGTTGGTTCTACTTGCATGCCGCTCTGGTCTTGTCCTTTTTCTCTCTAAATGTGCCAACCTCGAAATAAGGTTACCAAAGGGAATAAAAGGTAACTGATAATGGTTCCGGGTTGACCAGCGTCAGTTTAGGGTGACCAGCGTCGATTAGGGAGGGATATCCTAGGTTTACTAAAATGGGTAGATCTACTTGATTTCTTGGATCTTGTTCATTTCCATTCGCAGATTGGAATGGAAGATTATTTACTAACAGGAGGGAATGTGGTTAGAGGGAATATATGAGTTTATTTTTAGGGTTTTATTTTGGTTTTAGTTAGTTATGGAAACATACTAAGAATAGTCTTAGGGTGAGGTAGCTAGGTGACGTGTATAGGTGAGGTGGTGGTGTGGGAATTATCTTAATTAGGATATTTAAATAATAAATATCATGAGATCATGGGTTAATTTAATTTAATTAATTAAATTAATATTAGTGTGGAGTGAAATGGGCCATGGTTAGGTGAGTGTGTTCGAGTTGGTTATTTAACAAGGGACCAAGGGGAGTGTGACTTAATTTTGGTGTCTACAGTAGATAGTCACATTTCTTTCCTTAGAAGTAGTTTAGTAGTAGGATTAGGTAGAGGAATCCGGCCTTCTCTGGAGGACCATCTCAAGTTTGCAAGTCCCATAGCTTGAGAGATTGTCCCATGTTATGTAGATTATATCGGATGCCCCATTCAAAATCAGGCCATTCAGAGGGTGTTTTAATTTCACATCAAAAATTTTGGAACGCCTAGTGGGACCACTGGAGTTAGATTTTTATTAACTTTCCTAGGTGTCTCATTATCAAAAAGCAAATCTTAAGCCACCGTGTGATCACACTCAAAAAATTTGGTACGCCCGGTGGGACCACGGGAGTTAGATTTTTCTCATCTTTCTAAGGTGTCTCATTTTCAAACAAAAAATATTAAGCCATCATTTGACCACACTCAACAGTTTTGGCATGCCATGTGGGACAAAGAATTCTTAATTTTTACTGCATCAAGATTTACGTGCACTTTTTGTAATTTCCCAGCTTGTAAGAAGATTTGATATTGCACATCTGACGACTCCAAAAAGGGAACAATCCACTAGTTTCAGTAGTTCAAGCTTGGCAGATAAATGAGAATAATTCAGAAAAGGTGAAGAATAAGAGATGAAGGATTGTTTTTCTATCTAAATTTATCCCAAGAAAGAGCAAGGAGAGGAAGAAGAGCTCAAAGGTCTCCATCTCCTCCAAACAGAACCTTATCAACACCTCCACCTGGTAGGCCTTTCGTTCAACCTGTTATCCCGTAAAATTGACAAGGCCAATTTTACCGATAACCATACCGAAATTTTGTTCCGATCCCTCGTTAGGGATCCCTTGCATTCGAAACGTTGTAAAATCCCTTCCCTGGAAATCTGGTTTTTCGAACTTAGTCTTTTGAGCCTTTTTTGGCTGGGCGCATGAAATTGCTATGTAACACCAACTTTTGGTGCGCCCCCTTTAAAACCTTTGGCGCATGATTTTCAGTGTCAACACACCTTTTGGTGCACCAAAGTATGTTGAGCCTTCCCTGCGTGCGCCAAGGTGCATGCGCCTTTGTGTTGGCACAACTTTTTTTGCGCCATGTTTTGGTGCGCCAAAGGGCACACATAACTTCATGTCGACATAGATTTTGGTGTGCCAAAGGCATGCTTAATTTCCTGCTCAACAAACTTTCATGCGCCAAAGGGCGCACGCTTTTCCCTGTCGACAGCAACTCTCATGCGCCCTTTAAAAAGTGGGTGGCGCATTGATGACCAGCTCACCTATATATATATCTGTGTGTGTGTGTGTGTTTGCATGCCCAAATGTCATTTTCACTATTCGCAGAGCACGTGATTTTTTTTCTCTGAGCCTGTCAGCCCCTGCCTCGTCGTTTTCAACGCGTTGTGGACCCGTTTTCCAGATTTTTTCTATTTACTCGGGTAAGTTCTCTTGTCTCTTTCGTGAGTTTTGCTAGATAGTGCTTCTTGCTTGCTGGTTTGGTTTTTGATATGCATGTGTTGAGATTTTTCCCCCCCGCATGTTGTCTTTCCTTATCTTCCTCTTTCCAGATCTGCTGGAGGAGGATGTCATCCTAGAAACAATGGTTTGTAACCCTCCTGGTTTTAACCATTTCATTTACCCAAATGACCTGTCAAAAAGGAAAAGAGGAGAAGAAGAAATCTAAACCATGTAAAGACCCCTTTGAGAGTGATTTAGTTCACTGTTTCTCTCTTGCCTTCGGCGCATCTGTCACCCCTGTTACATGAACAAAACCCGCGCCAATGGCACACCTTTCATACTTGTTGCATCATGAACTCCTGCGCCCTCAAGGCGCGCCTCTTTCACATGCTGCAAGTGCTAAACTTGCGCCCCTTTGGTGCACAATCCTTCCTTGCTGCATCACATTTCCATGCACCAATGGTGCACCCAGCATCCATGCAACACAAGCTTTATCTGCGCTAAGTACAAATCTTTGAAGGCGCAGGCGCATCCCTGATTACAATAACATCATGTTGTGTAAACCTTTCGTGCGCCGCGCCATGCTCCCTTTGGCGCACGAAAAGTTCTTGTTACACGAAACATCCACGCGCCAAAGGGTGCACCAAAACCCAATGTAACATGAAAAGTCCATGCGCCTTTGGCACATCCTGTCTCTATGCAACACATTGTTTTCATGCGCCCTTTGAAAAATGCACCCTGCAGTTTTCATGCGCCATGCGCCTTTGGCGCCAGTTTTATCCTTGCAACACCCTCTTCCTATGCACCTTACCTATTTAGCCCTGTAAGCTACAATTTTCATGCGCCCTGCGCCCTGAGCCTGAAAATCTCTAACTCTTTCTTCTGCTAACATTCCAATGGAAGATCAAATGGCTAATTCAACCTTTTCGGATTGGGTCTCGCTTCTTCTTCATGCAGATCAGCAACTGAGTTCGAAAGAACATATGTCTACATCCAGCAAGAGACCCACCAAATTGAAAGGAAAGGCTAAGCTTACAGAGGAAGAGATGAAGTATAAATATCAAAGGGTCAGAATGCCCGAGTCACAGGCCGAATGCAGCATGGATGTCAGAGACTCAGAATTGGGGCATATCGACATGGAGGAATTCTGGGCCAGAACTCAGAAAGTTACAAGGAGTCCATGGATGGAAAAACTAATAGGCAGTGCCCTGCACTTCGCAGGAGGAATCCCCGTCAGCGCCGTCAACAATGAATTTATGATGGTGGTTGCCCAGTCTTATAATAAAGACACAAGGTGTGTCAAAAATAGCAAGGGTGAGGTAGTCATTAACCTCACTGCCCGTCATTTTGAGATCATACTCGACATCCCTCACCACCAGCACTTTGTGGCCGTTAGCCAAGCAGAGTGCATCAAGGCCTGGGAAGACAATGAAGACCAATGTATGCAGCTAATGAACGAAGTATATCTAAAAAATAAGAAGGTGGTAACCCGGTGGCCCCAAATCATCCACCGCAGTGACTTCTTAGAAGAGCTCAGCGATACCATTACCTTCCTGAGCAGGGTCTTCAGGCTTTCTGACGCCCATTACTTCCATAAATGGATGCTGCGCTACTTGGAAACAATGAACAAGAATTTTCCTGATCAGCGCTTTTGCTGGGGGGAAATTATAAGCAGCACCATCTCCGAGCAGCTACAACAATTCAGCACAACGGGAGTATTCCATATGAACTCCTACGTGGTCTACGTTGCAGCGTCAGAGAGGGATTATCCAGGCCTAACACGAAGTGGAGTTTGGCCTCAGGTCAAAATATATGAATATTATCCAGAACTGAGGCTGGAGAATAGCATCGCCCAATTCACCAAAATCAACGATGCATTCTTTTACCACGTCATCTGCCTGCTGAGGCCGAATATGACTCATGGTCGTACGACCAAAAACATAGTGGCAGCCACGGAGAAATGGGGGGCCCTATTCACCCAATTTCCCACATTCACCTATCTGAGGGCTGTCAACTTTTTGGGAGAGCCAACCAGGCTACCAAGGTATGCTGGGCCTAAACTGATTCTACTAGAGCTATCAAGGCAGCTGGTCACATACCACGAAAAATGCCTTAAAAGAAAGAAGGGTGGAACTCCTTTCCCCCTCACAGTGGGCCGATACACATGCTCTACCCACCACAAGGCGAAGGAAATGTTTATAGAGCTGGAGTTACTTAATTTGAAACACGACTTCCCAGCCAGGCCTACCTTCGACCCAAGGGGCTGCTTGCCAAGAGAAAAGCTTGATCCAATCCATGTTCCTCAGATTGAGGATATTTATATTGACATCCTCCATGAGGTGGAGCTCAGAAGAAAGGATCATTCTCGCCTAGCCTTGGCAGAAATCATCCAATATGGGGTAGCCATTGTCCCCAAAGGCTACCAGACTACAGAAGATGAAGTAGACAAGGTATATACTGATACAGATGGGGACGATTGGCCCTTTCCGGCCATTGATAGAACTAAGGCTCCTCAGACAATAGAGGAGAGGGTCAAGGAGACTTTGCGGAGGACAGAACACTGGTGCCGGATGAACGGGCTAATCTACCTCGGGGTAGATTTCACAACCTCCCCATTGGGCAACGCACCTCCATGATCCAAAAAGCAGCTTAAAGGAAAAGGTGTAGAAGGTGAATCCAGCACCATTCAGGAAGAAGCCCCTGAAATTCCTCCTTCCACAGTGCCAGAACAAGTCATAACTCTGGAGGAAGAAATAACAGAGGATAGTCCCATAGGCCCATCCACTCAGGATGTCAGCATTGCTACCACAACAGAGGTCCCTTCTATCCCTTCTTCTTCTCTTCCTTCCCCTCCTCGAGTGACTCAAGCGACCATCCCTTTGGTCGTGTCCTCTTCCCTTTCTTCTACTCTTTCCCCTCGCTTCTTCGTCTATCTTCTCCTCCCTCACTGATCTGTCCTCCTCCATTTCTTCCCTCATCTCTGGGCTCCCTTCCCTTCCTATGTCTTCCGCAGCTGCAGTTTCCCTTCCTCCCGTGGACACTTCTTTGGCTATTCTCTCAATGCCACCGCCGCGTGTCTCCACATTTTTCCCCTCTTCTACTGTAGCTGCCTCCTCCTCTATCTCTGGTCCTTCTTCCATAGGACCAGCCTGGATCTCTCAGCAGCTAAGCCAGCAAAAGAGGAAAGTTCCCATCGCTCCGATGGACTTTTCAGTGATCCCAGCCAAAGGGGCGAAGAAGCAGAAGCTTGTTGCACGCTTCTCTAAAAGTGCTGCAGGTGAGAGAATCATGGAAATTGCATACCCCGATCCCCTAAAAGAGAAAAAGGATCTGTCTCTGACAGATTTTACTGTGACCCAAGTCACAATGGGGACATCTTCTGAAAGTCTCCAGGGGGAAGCTCTTTCCACGGTTGACGCCCTTTGTCAAAAGCTTCAAGAGACAAAAGAAGAGAAAAGGCTACTAAAAAAAGCAAAAAAAATATCTGCTCCAAGCCTTACAGAAGATGGGTAGTGCGCCTCCCACAACTGCCACTGAGACTTCTGAGCTTCTCAGCCAAGAGAAAATCAACGAATATGCAAAGATCGGTGAGCAGGGTATGGCCGTTTTTGCTTGGAGGAGCCAGATCCTCAAGGAAAGTGAAAGAGTGATCACCGAGTTTGTCAATTTGTATTTGAACATCGGAAAGGCAAACAAGGTGCTCCAAGCATTAGCGGGGCCCATATCAGAAGAGTTGGAACATGCCAGACTGTAGCACGAGGCCTTCCAACAAATGTTCGACTGTTCAGTCGAAGATCTGGTCAAGTTCGGCGTCTTCGGCCATCCAAGGGCCCTCAACAAAATCATGTCCACTCTGGACTACCGGGTGGATCAGCTAGAATTTATTCTAGAAAAGATTGACAAAGTCAAGGAAGAAGCCCTGGATGCGATGCACCAAATGGAACAAATTGTTCTCAACATGTCTCCAGGGTTGCTCACTCCTTCCTTTACCTTAAGGTTAGCTGATGAAACCATCCAGATCTTCAAGGAGATCGCTTCTCAAGGAACGGGGCCAGAGGTCACATTTGACACTGAATCTATCAACAACCTGCTAGCCTGTAGGGACTTCATCGAGTTCCTCATTGAGGTGGAGAAGGACTATTCCAAACTTCTCGAGAAGCTCATAGATGAGCGGGAGACTTGTGAGGTGATCAGCGAGCGGCACAAGGATCCTTCCCAGGATCAATTTGGGCCAATGATTAACAAGTTTTTGGAATACCGCGCTCAGTTCCATATCTCATCACCTGAGCAGCATCAAAAGCAGGCTACCCCCTTTCGGCCGCAGGATGATGACGACGAGTAGCTGCTCCTTCTTCTTCTTCTTCTTATTCTTATTCTTCTCTCTCTTCTCCAACTTTCTTGTTGGAATCTCTAAAGTATGTTGGCACAAATGATGACATCATCCATGTTGCGTCATGGGATGATGTCATCCATCAAGTTGTCAAAAGTCAACATGACTTTTAGATATTTTGTAAATATCTTTGTAAATAGGTGGTTGGCTCCTTTTTGCCTTCTTTCCTTCTCCTCTTCTATATATATTGGAATACTTGTTGTATTCAAAGGTGGACATTTTTTAGATGAAAATAGAAATGAGGAGAGAAAGACTTTGAGCTTTCTTGTAACAGAAGAAAAACAACAATACAAATATTGAGGCTTTGTACTGAATACTTGTGTTATACATCAGAGCTTTCTTATGTTAGATCTGTATGTGTTTATTCCGTTAGATTCGTATCTACCTTTTTGTCATTTGCTCATCAGTATTGCTTTGTTTGTTTATGTAAGTAGGTTTGGCTCTGTTTACTACCAATCCCAAAACATAAACTTCCCGACCTTTCTACTTTGGAATTCATTTCTTTTCTTCCTTCGGACCTACTCTTTCTCTATCCCCTCTTTCATTCCTTTCTTTCCACAGTCTGAAACAATCTACTGGGATGAGATCCCAACCCCCGAAGGCAGAATACTGTGAGATTTGCACAAGATTCCTGCTGGTAGAATAGCAATAAACCAGTTTCGCTTTGCTGACTCAAAGAGGGGCTATGCCCTACACAGTGTTGGCTCGTCTATCCATAAGATCTGCCCAAGCGACAGATTTTCAGACCAATAGTTTTTGGCGACTCTACTGGGGATTTGAACAGATCTTTCAGATCTATGATGGTGGTAAGTTAAAAAATCAGAAAAAATCTGAAAATTGCTGCCTGTTTGCAAACCTGCACTTTTTGTTAAAAATCTAAAATTTTGCAAAAAGTGATCCGAATCAAAAAAATTCTTCTGAGATCCATAGATCTGGCCTAGTTACAAATATTTAGTTCGCTGAGTTTTTATAAAAATTAGTATTTTGCAGTAGATCTGAGTATTTGGCTCTTTGCTAAAAGTTTGAAATCCTCTGAAAAAAGTCAAAATCAGATCCGAAAATCAGCTTGCTAATCTTCCCTGCCATCTTATCCTCGTTGTTATTTGTCATTAACCGCAATCAGTTTTCTGAAGAGGATAGTTTTAAATATTTAGAAAAGTATTTGCTGCTGGTTTTTATCAGAAAAACCAAAAAATCAGCAAGTACAACCAAAAAGAAAGTTTGAATCTGTGCCATAAAGTTACAGATCTGGAAGGTACACTGACGAGTGAACCTTTTACGTGCAGCAGGAGAGCCCGTGGAGAAGCTGATCCTACTTTCGATCTACTTCAAAGGCACAATTTCAGCATGACACCGACACGTTTTTCAGCGCTAAGCTCGGCCGACCGGTCGTCCAGGAGTGTCTCGCCTCCGCGAAGGAAGAATTTTTCACAGGGGGCATCCACGTCCCTTTGTAGTGCCTTACTGCTCAGTGGGACCACCCTTCCAGCCCATGTTCTCTTTCCAGCCCTTCAAATGGCAGTACCATGGGGAAATGTTATGGGTCCTCTTGCACTGCCACATCCAGTTCACGCGCTCCCTCACAGAAACTGAAAGAATTTTCCCAAATTCGACGGGAGCGGAAATCAAAGCACGGATTCCCACATATCTGCATTCATCATGTCATGTAGTATTTTGGATGTGACTCATGAAGATGTGTCAGTTCGCCTTTTTCTGGAAACCCTACAAGGGCCTGCAGCTGAATGGTTTCAGCATTTGCCGGCCGGATCTATCACCAGTTGGGCCACCTTACGGGATGCTTTCGAAGACAGATACAAGCCTTCAGAGGATGCGTTTGCATTGCTATCAAGGATCACTCACCTAAAGAAGGAGGCCAATGAGACCATGCGTGATTTTATCACCCAGTTCAATGCACTAATCAATCATGTCCCTGTTGCCATGCTTCCAACGCCGGAAAATCAAAAGCGTTTCTTTGTAAACGCCATGAGCTCAAAACTTAGTTTCTTGCTCCTTCAAGAGCGAGTGGCTACCTTGATTCTCACCCAAGCCGCTACCATTCGAATAGAGGATAATTTGATAATATCTGGCGAATTGAAAAAGGAATCAGCTAAGCCTAAGTTTTTGGGCCCTTCGCCCACTACTTCGTCTGATCCAGCCTTTCAAAAGATGGCAAACTATTTGCTTGCATTAAAGAAGCAGTTGGCCCAGGCCTCCCCCAGTTCCTCATACCGGGATATTCCACGGAGGAATTTCGTTCCTAACAATGTTTCACAAAAGCCGCGCTTACCTACAGCTGCTCCGTGGTTGGCACTTGAGGCTCTTCCGGTCAATGCTCTGGCCGAGATTGAAGAAGAAGAGCAGTATTATGAAGAACCTTCGTCTCAAGGCGAGGATGATCAAGATGTCGGTGAACCGGCTGGTAACTCTACTATCGGGTATATGGAATTTGATGAGGAAGAATCTGATGAAGAAGAGGGTACCCAGGGATATGCAAGCGGACAGTCATACGTTGTTTTTACTCGCTCACAAGGAAAAGAAGCGGAAGTTGCTGCCCATGTCCAGCAGGAGAAGGCCATGTCAAATGCACCTCCAATCATTATTAAAAGAGGTAATCCTCTTCCTACTCAACTCCCTAGCAAATCTTTTACAAGGAAATCTTTTCCTCATATCTCTCCTCCAAATCAATCCTCTCACATTCCTACCAAGACCACCAATCCTATTCCATCATCGTGAGGTGAGGGACTCATTCCTTCACCAACGCAACCCTTGGCCGCGTTTGATATTATAGATCATGCAAAAAAGACCAAGATCCAAATGTCTGAAGCTGAGTACCTTCAGTCAAACCCCGAACAGCTTGTAAGATTGACCAAATATATTCAGAGTCAAGCTGTTGCATCTAAACAGGTTTCCCCAAAAGGAATCCTTTCCACTCCCCCTGAATCCCATATAAATGTTGCTTCAACATCTGCGTCAGGCAAGATAGAGCCTTTCTATCTCTCCCTCCTAATCAATGGACATAAGCTGAGTAACTGCATAATTGATTCCGGGGCTTCTGATAACGTCATGCCGGCAAAAGTCACCCATGCTCTGGGCCTCACTCTTACCAAGCCTTTCGGCAGATGTTATTCATTGGAAACCAAGAAGGTTCCGTTGGTTGGCCAAATCAAAGACGCACAATTTACATTTGCGACTTTCCTAGATAAAAGAGTAAAAATGACAGTCCTCGTTGCTGATATTCCGGCAGCCTATGGAATTTTGCTGGGAAGAAGTTTTTGTAGCGAAGTTGGTGGGGAAATTCATATGGACTGGTCTAAAGCTAGAATTCCATTCAAAGGCATAAAGCAGACATTAGAGCCAGAATCACAAAAGAAATACTTGGTTACCAGCTCTGAAGACCCCAAGGCCCAAATACTTTTTGAATCATCAGGGATGGGGAACTACTTCTTATCTACCGAGACAGATAAAATGGGTGTTCTCGTTCAGGAAAAGGATCTTAATGAGATCTGGACCTTGCAGTTTGATGGAAGTTGCGCGACTAGTGGATGTGGCACTGGGGCTGTGCTGATATCTCCCAAAGAGGAGGTGATTCCTCTCTCTTTCAAATTGCAGTTTTTCAACACAAACAATATTGCTGAGTATGAATCTCTCTTACTCGGTATGCAAGCCGCAAGGGAAAGAGGGATTAAAAATCTAAAAGTTCAAGGTGATGCAGAGTTGGTTGTAAATCAAGTCAAAAGGATTTACCAAGTGAAGAATGAAAGGCTCAGGCATTACCGTAATGCGGTATGGGACAACATTGAAGAATTCGATGCTTTTTCAATAGAATCCATTCCAAGGGCTCAAAATGACATGGCCGATTCATTGGCCATTTCAGCGTCCCTCATGCTCCCACACCCAGGTTTGAAAACAAGTAAATACACCATTGAGGTGGTTTTCCGCCCGAGCGTGCCAGACAATTCTCAGCATTGGCAGGTGTTCAATGATGATAATCAACTCATTGCATTTCTTGAGAAGGCAGAAAATTTTAAAGAATTGCACTTTGAAGGATCTACTTCCACTTGCTGTGAATCAATCACCGATCAAGGCGACGAATCCGAAGGGAACGACAGCATATGTCAGCTCAAAGGAAATAAAATTCCAAAAGGCCTAGTTTCTCTGGAGCACCTATTCGACAGGCATGACCGTTTTGTAAAAAATAAGAAGCGGGACGACCCTAACTCATCCCCAGAAACCAAACCGGTCAATATAGGTTTGGTAGAACACCCACAATTTGTGAACATTGGCAAATGTTGCACGCCTGAGGAGAAGCGAAAATTTTTCAAGTTGCTGAAAAAATATATGGACGTGTTGGCATGGTCCTATGCCGATTTAAAGTCCTTTAAGCCAAAGGACGTTCAACATGATATCCCATTGAAAGAAGATGTCAAAGCCTTCCGCCAGAAGCAGAGGCACTATAATCCTAAGATCTCGGGTACTATCCAGGCCGAATTTCAGAAGATGCTGGATGCGAGAATCATCTTTCCTATCCATCACAGTACTTGGGTAGCAAATATTGTGCCAGTGCGCAATAAAAACGGTGAGATACGCATATGCGTAGACTTTCGAAATTTGAATCAAGCTTCCTTGAAAGACAACTACCCTCTTGCGATAATGGATCAAGTTCTGCAAGCAGTAACTAGATTAGAGATGCTGTCCATGCTTGACAGTTTTTCAGGTTACAATCAGATTGAAGTTTCACCTGAAGATCAGTTTAAAACAACATTCACTACTCCCTGGGGTACATTTGCCTACAGCAGGATGCCTTTTGGCCTAACTAATGCTGGCGCCACTTTTCAGTGGGCCATGGACTTTGCATTCAAAGGTATGATGGGGAAAGTCATTGTGGTTTATCTAGATGACTTAACCGTGTTCTCTAAACAACGAAATGATCATTGTGATCATTTGGAGCAAGTATTGGCCAGGTGTCGAGAACATGGGATTTCCCTAAACCCAAAAAAGTCTGTTTTTGGAGTCACGGAAGGGAAGTTGCTAGGGCATGTGGTTAGCAAAGAAGGAGCAAAGATAGATGCCGAAAGAGTTAAGGCTATTCAAAGCCTTACCCTGCCTACAAGCAAGACTGGTGTTCATTCTTTCTTTGGAAAGGTGAACTTTCTCAGGCGTTTTGTTCCTAACTTTGCTGAGAAGACCCATCACATATTGAACATGATGAAGGGGTCACCAACTTTCAAATGGAGTGAAGAGGGAAAAAGGTCATTTGAAGAAATAAAAGCTTCTGTTGTTCATGCACCAGTCCTGGTATGTCCCGATTTCTCCAAGGACTTCATCATGTATAGTTACGCATCTGAGCATACTGTGTCCGCAATCTTAATGCAAAAGAACTCGGAGGATGTTGAATCCCCGATCGTGTTCATGAGTTCTCCCCTCAAGCCTCACGAACTAAAAATGACTCAACTAGAAAAGCATGCCTTCGCCGTTGTCAAAGCAGTGAAGAATTTCAGGTATTACATTCTAAACTCGTCATACGGTGGTGTTGGTCCCTGACACGGCGGTAAAATCAATTCTAACTCAGCAGGAGTTAGGAAGCTTGCGAGGAAATTGGATCGCAAAGGTCTAGGAGTATGACCTGGATATTAAACCAACCAAGATGGTGAGGGGCAAGGGCTTGTGTCAGCTAATGGCTGAAAACAAAGATTCAGAAAACCCTGATGATAGGGGTGACTACACTGACAAAACATAGGACCGGCAGGAAGAGCCTGATTCTCTGCCTCTTGTTCTATTTGTTGCAACTAGTGATGAGTGGTATTCCAATATCGCTTTCTTCCTCACCTATGACGAATGCCCAATGCACCTAAACTAAATAAATTCAGAAGCACACTATAAATCTCAGAGTGGCTAAATATGTCATCTGGGATGACGATTTATATAAACGTGGGATAGATGGCATCCTTTTGCGATGTGTTGACAAACCCCAGCAAGTAAAACTACTGGAAAGTTTTCATAATTCAGCCTGTGGAGAGCATTTCTCTTCCTCCGTAACTGCACACAAGATCATTCGAGCCAGGTACTATTGGCTGACACTCTTTCAAGATACAGCCATTTGGGTGGCGAAGTGTGAACCCTACCAGCAATTCGTCGGCAAGCCCAAGTTGGCTGCCTTTCCCCAAAGGCCGGTCATTATCAATGAACCATTCAGGAAATGGGGAATTGATTTTATTGGCACACTCAATCCTCAATCGAGTTCCGGACATAGCTATGTCCTTACAGCAATGGATTACTTCACCAAGTGGGTGGAAGCTATACCTGTCAAGCATGCCACTTCTGAGGTGGTTTGCAATTTCATTAAAGAAAATATCATTGTCAGGTTTGGCGTTCCAAACAAAATCGTTGTTGATAATGCTTCTAACTTCTCCTCACTAGAAGTTATTAGTTTTTGCTATGAATATGGGATAACTTTGGCTCACACCTCAAACTATTACCCTCAGGGAAATGGTCAAGCGGAATCCAGTAACAAGAACTTGGTGACCATCATACGGAAGTTAGTAGACAAGAATCAGCGAATGTGGCACAAGTATTTGTACGACGCTTTGTGGGCCGATCGTATTACTCCCAAGAGATCTCTCGGCATGTCACCTTTTCAAGTATTATATGGCACTGATGCTGAGCTTCCCATTTCTACGGAACTTCCTGCTCTACGCTTGGCGTGAGCTATCGAAGATGAAACTTTCCAAAATTCTCTTGAAAAGAGAATCATGTATCTGGTAGAACTTGAAGAAAAGAGAGTAAGGGTGGTTGACAGGATCACTGAACATCAGAATCAAGTTAAGAGGCTTTTTGATAAGAAGACCAAGCAAAGATATTTTCAAGTGGGAGATCTTATCCTTTTGTGGGACAAGCGAAGAGAGCCAAAGGGCATGCATGGAAAGTTTGATTCCCTGTAGAGAGGGCCCTTCAAGATCAAGCAGCTCAACGGAGAGAATAGCTTCTATCTCTCATATCTGGATGGAATCAAACTCCCGCTTCCTTATAGCGGGCAGCATCTGAAGATCTTCAGGAAGTAGAGCTTGCTCTCTTCTTTATACAGTTTGCTTTATGTTGTGTGTTTGCTTTCATCGTGTGTTTGCTTTCGGTTTGTTGTGTGTTTCTTTTGCTCCCCCTCCGGTCACCCTTGTTTTTGACTCTGTTACCCAATGGATAGGCACATGTGATCTGGGATTCTCTACCCCCGAGTTAACGAGGGATAGTCCCCAAAAATAGCCAGCTGTTATCCCGTAAAATTGACAAGGGCAATTTTACCGATAACCATACCGAAATTTTGTTCCAATCCCTCGTTAGGGATCCCTTGCATTCGAAACGTTGTAAAATCCCTTCCCTGGAAATCTGGTTTTTCGAACTTATTCTTTTGAGCCTTTTTTTGGCTGGGCGCATGAAATTGCTATGTAACACCAACTTTTTGTGCGCCCCCTTTAAAACCTTTGGCACATGATTTTCAGTGTCAACACACCTTTTGGTGCACCAAAGTATGTTGAGCCTTCCCTGCGTGCGGCAAGGCGCATGCGCCTTTGCGTTGGCACAACTTTTGTTGTGCCTCAGAATTTTGGTGCGCCAAAGGGCACATGGGCATTCATGGGACTTAGCTTATGAAGAAGGGCATGTGGGGGTGACATATATTACGCATGATAGGGGTTTTAGAAAGGCATTATCTCATGTAAGCAACTTTTCATGATGCTCACTCCCAGAAAAGAAAAGGCGCATTCATGACTTAGCCTCCTATATATATCGGTGTTCCAGGGAGCACACAAGAAAAGTCATTGACCTAACTCAAGTATGCATAGTCGATGAGGTGTCTGAGCCTGGAAACTTGGTGGTCATCGAAAATAATATTCCATGTGATGGACCCGGATCTAGAAAGATATCAATGCATAGAGTGGAGAGCCCATATGAGAATAAGAATTCTCCATTAGAGGACCACCTTGACACTTGGAAACTTATTTGGTTACTTTAGATAAGGTTATGGCTTTGCTTCCCTCCCCGCAATATAACTATATATAAAGATGCTCATGTAAAATAAGAGATACACTCGCAAGGAAGAGAGTGCTCGATCCTAGAGGGAATGGAAAGGTGAAGCTTTGTAGGAATGATAAGAAGGTTACCCCAAATGACTTGTTAAGGTTCTCATTTAGATGACTATAGAGGTAATCTAACCTTGTCTAAAGGGATGGGTTTGTGAAAATATTTTTGTAATGGCACTGGGAAGCATAGTTAGGGATTTTGATGCATAAGTATGATCTGCATTACATTACACCCGCGTCTATCATGGCTTGCATGAATGTAATATGGTTACATCATGAACTTTGCACCCTAATATGAATCCCTAAGATTCTATTCTGCAAGTGCTATATATTATTCATGGGTATGAATCCTAGTGTATTTCATAAATTTATGGTATGGCGCACCCAGCATCTATTATTCTTATAATGTTTTTTCTAGCACCAAATCTAAAGCTATACAAGGCGCAGGTGCATTGATATAATAACTCATCCTAAACTCTCATAATGAATGCATGGTTCTTTTCCTTCTTGCCATCTAAGTTTCTGTCAATAAGAAATGCATTCTACATAAAACTCCACATAAAGGAGGGGCTCGGAACCCGCGCATTCCTCAGGTGAAAGTGCCCAGCACCCGCTGGGTGCATCCTGTCAGTGCACATGGGATTATGCACTATTGTTTTAAGGTATTATAAATTACTACATCTTGGTTCTATTATTGGGACCTATTTTCAATTTTTTTGTGAGAAATGGATACATGCTACATCTTGGTTCCATTGATGTGCCTGATGACCTGAGTGCTTGAGCCTTGGAGATTGTTGAAGCATGGTTTCAGGAGAATGGAGGATGATTTTTCTCGAAGATTCAGTACTGTAACTGAGTTCTTCTGCACATTTCAGATGGGTAGAAGAGCACCTGTACCATGAGTTATATGAAACGGCTTCTTCTACTGATTTCCAATAGAATTCTTATTAATGCAGATTTTAGCATATTTATCAGAAAGATCGAGTATGGTACTATAGGTCACAGCATGTGGAACCAAGATGATTACTAAATACTATGAGATGCAAATCTGAATTGGACATGTGTATAAATGATCACTGGTTGAAAGGAATGTTGACCGAGTTATTCTCTAGAATATGTCATTTCTACGTATTCTTGTCTAGAGGTTTATGAGTTTGAGTTCCTAAGGGAACATAGAGTATTGTTTTTACATGTTATCCGTTTAGCTATGAACTATATTGATCAGTTAACCTAAGTTTAGAGGCATTTCCTATGGTTGGCTATAGGCAGTTCTCTGAGCACTTAGGAGAGGAATCCTAGTAGCACCGTGGAGGAATGATGGCATGACATTGCGGCTGAAAAGGAGAGGGAAGAGAGACAACTCAAGTATAGTGAAGCTCTTGAAAGGGATATGGCTAGACAACGTGACTTCCCGTAGATTTTATAGATCATACTCGGCAGTTATACATTACAGGAAGGAGTTGTGGGTTCACGCAAAGACATGGACTGCATCAAGGCCTGGGAACCCCATATTGGAGAGCACAATGAGAGAAGCCCCTTCATGATTCTAATGATATATTTGTCACATGGAGAAAGGTGGAACCATCAGTGGCCGCATCTGAACCACCATTTGGTGATTTTTCAGAACAGCTGGAACTTGGTTTTCCATATCAAGGGATAAGTATTACTAACATAGTCTGACACCCATCAGTGGGAATAAACCGATCTGTGCTACTAGGAGATATAATGAACTTGTTTGGTACATCTATGGCTGCATAAACCATTCCTTTGTTTGGAGGAATTTTTGGGAAAAGTACAAGCATGTAGAGTTTGGGCATCGCGTACTGGGAGTGGAAACCGATACACATCGGGTAGCAGAGTAATATGAACAAACCGTTGTGACACACAGTTCATTGGAATATTAGGGATACTAGGCCACGAGGAGGTGGATCCGTTTGGCCTCAGGTCAAGATAGATGGATCTATCCAGGATATGGAGGCTGGAGAATAGCAGGCACATGATTGGGTGGATCAACTATGGATGTAGTGGTACTTCAGGAAACACCAGAGGGAACATAGACCTTTTGGATCACCACCAAGGGCATAGTGGCCTCAACCACATCCACAATGGGGTATTCTGTTGACCCATGTCTTTACACATTCACCCAACTATAGAGGTAGCTAATTGAGGATGTTGCAAAGTATGTGCACAAGTGTGAATTTCTATGGTGCACGAAGGGGATTCACTGGACCTTCAAGGAGTGTCAAAGGTGTAGACACCAAATTCGTGTCTTACGACCCCTTGTGACCCGCATCCCATTTCGCAACCTAACCTCATTACCTAAACCTTACACAATTATTTATTAATTACCTTGTAATTGATAAATCCCCATCACCTCACCTGCCACCTCATTTTGCCACCTCATCATGACCTAGCCCTAATCCTAAACTAACCTAATTAAAACCTAAAACTTGGTCTACAACTACACCCATAACTAATGACCCCTTTCTTGTACCCAAAATTGACCTTCTAGTCACTTGACCAAGCCCGCAACTGATCTCTCGGGAGAAAAGCAGGGAAGGTGGGCTATTTTACTAAAAATAGCCTACTTTTTCCTTACCGATGCCAGTTCCTACTCGACCGCCGTCGGTTATGCAACTGCCATCAGTTCCCTGTAAATGCGCTCCCCAAACCAAAACAACGGACTGAAATTTCATTTTGGGATCAGAGGAAAGTATTTTTGAATCAACAGAGATCATTGGGAGCGAGGAACAGAGTCCAGATCTTCACTTGACCGAGTAGAGATGAGTGAAGAAACCAGAAGTGTTTACAGCAAAGGAGATCACCTTGCATCTTTGTCAAAATTAGTAAGTCACATCTTGCATGTCCTCTGTTATAACATTTCTTATGCTCTTTGAATCACAGTCCTCCCAAAATCCGTCTCTGAATCCACTACCCAACGTGCCATTGCATCTAACCGTCATTCTTTTACCTCTAAATCATCTCATTTCCTAATATCATCCATAAACCAGCCTTACAAATACCATAGCTACCAAGAAAATCCTAGAACCCATTGGTATCGGTTATCAGTAACCGGCATCGGTTATCAGTAACCACCATCGGTTCCTCTGATCAAAACCAGAAAACCAGCCTTTCCCCTACCCAGTTCAATGAAACAACTTAATTGATATTTTACAGTCTTTGACCCGTTAATTCATATTAGCAGGGAAACTGACCACCTTCGAAAGGAAGTTTTATATTTCCTGGGCCCAAGGCAGTTTTCTAATTTATTGTCTAATCAAAATCTTGTGGTCTTGTGTTCTTATTTGCAGGTAGTCCTTCCAAGACAAAAAGGAGTTCTTTGCAGTCAGCCTGATCTTTCTCTACGGTACGTGCACACCATCTCGAAATTCTACAGGTATTCCTCCTAGTCCCCTAACCTTATCTGTTTCTAAAAGGAACGAAACATTTCTGAGTGAAACATTTTGGCACGCCCGGTGGGACCCATCTTGGGTTTCTGTATCTCTTGCTTATTTTCATTTTAGGAAGCATATTTGTTGTTGCTGCTTTTGTTATATATTTCGTAAAGAATTTGTCTTTCTTTCTTAGTTTCACATTAGTGAAAGTCATCTCTCTTGCTTCATCAAACATAATTTTCGATTTGGGTTTAAAACACGTGCATTGCATTCCTGCTTGTTGTTTTTCAATTCTAGTGAACGTAGATTAAGTAACAGGTCGTACACGTGGGGGTGATATCCACGGTATTGACAGGAAATTAATCTTACTTTCACTGCACAACACATACCAAATCACTTCACAATTAACACAACAGCTCAAACATCCCCCCTTTTTCCGCGGTATTCCTCCGCCCGATTGAGGTAACCTTATAAGCCAAAACAACTTGACATTTCCCCTAAGTATTTTGTTTGGGATTCTGACATCATTCTACATCTAAAGGCATAAGCCCACAATAATTAAAATTAACCCTAGGGTTAATCTCTGGATTTGCGTGTGCATCTTGTTGGTTCTATTTTTTTTCTCATTCTCTGTCTTCTGTGATCAATAACTGGACAAGTATACTAAACGTTGTTAAAAATCAAATTAGCAGCCTTTTTTTTATATCTTGTTAGCCCAGACTTATTACACTGACATCGGTTACCTGACAGACGTCGGCTATAGTATAACCGACATCGGTTACTAGACTGATATCGGTTACTGTCTTTTCCAATTCCTGACAAACCAGCAACCTACCAATTTTACCAGTCTGAGTTTGTTTCTGTTCCTGACAGATTGAAACCCTACGGTGAACTCCAGTCCATGGTTGTTATCACTCGAAAGCAAGCCACCGCCATGGTTTCACATGCTTGCTCTGTTTCTTTGCCTGAATCACCCCCTTCACATTCTGTGGGGAATCCTACGGATACCAGCGAGGTTCCTAAAATTCTTGTGGGAGATAAGGACTTTGCCAAGTTTCTGGATGCTAATCCTAGCACTGTACAATACTATTTATCTCATATCCCTGACCGTACGCCTAATGGTCAGCTCCTTGTGGGTATGCCTATTAGTATAGCTGCTCATTTAGCTCCCACTCCTGCCTGATAATACCGCCTTGCTTCCTGCATCTCTAGCCCCATCTCCCAATCCGACGGCTTCAGAGGTTCATACGACCTCGATTAGCTTTCCTTTGGTTAATCTTGGACCCCACATATCACTACCACCGACTGCCTCTACCTCATCTCTCTTGCAGACTGCTACGTTCATGACTTGCTCTCTGCCACCTATCCACACGAGCTTTCCTTCTCAAGCTCCGCCTACCTTTTCATTCCCATACACATATCCAGTAACCTCAACATCCTATATGGGACATCCCTATTCGGTCGCCTTAACATATTCATCCTCCACACCTTATCAATACTTAACCCCACCGGTGTCTAACGGTGGTCCCTTGGTCCAATTTGCTTCCATTTACCAAAACCACACCATCATCTCATCCAACTACTGATCTAATTAAACAAATGATGGACAAAATGCAAAACCTGGAGGCTTCTGTTTCAGGAAGTCGTAGTCCCTTGACATACGAGCAAGTTTTTCGGGAGCCCATTCACCCGTCTGTCCCCCTTCATTCATATCATCCTCAATGGGAGTTACCAAAATTTACCCATTTTAACAGTAAAGAGGATCCTCAACAACACTTGCGATCATTTAGACATGCTTGTTATTTGATTGCTCATGATGATGCCTTGTTACTCCGCACCTTTCCCATGTCCTTATCAGGACCTGCCTTGGAGTGGTACAGTGCTTTAACCCAGCACTTAATCTTCTCTTTTAACCAACTAGCCCAATCTTTCTTGGATCATTTCTCCATTAACATTGCTAAGAAAGTATCCATCACCGAGCTTTATGCCATTCGACAATTCGAAGACGAATCTATCGCAGATTTCGTCAGACGATGGCGCGGCCTTATCAACCAACTTACATATGCCTTGCCTCAGACTGAACTTATCGAACTGTTTACGCGGGCCTGCGCTAAGCACATCTCCCCTACCCTTCAAATTCAAACTTTCCGTACATTCGACGAGGCCTTTACCATGGCTCAGAAATTAGAAATTCGAGCCTTAGAAGAAGAGAAATTGCGGTTGCGTAACAAAAACCCCAATTTCCGAACTCCAGATTCTACCAACAAACCTAAACACCACCACTCCTCACACATCCACTTCTTCTAAATCAAAAGGAGCTGTCCACGCGGTGATGGTAAAATCCCAACCACCGTCTAATACCCCGCCAAAAACCACTTATAAGTATAAAGCAGAACCCATCAACTACACTCCCTTGGGAGAAACATATGGTGTGATATTGGAAAAATTGCTCAAAGCAGGAGCCATTACCTTACCTCCTGTTAAACCTCATTCCGGGTTTGATTCCACTCGCGCCATACCTTCCTGGTACAAAGAAAATGACTTTTGTAACTTCCACCGCGTGAAGGGACACAGTCATGAGAACTGCAAGATGTTGAAAAACATAGTGCAGGAAATGGTTGATGCAGGGGGATATAGCCCTCGATAATCCTAACGCCCCTGCTAACCGAAATCTGAAAATTTTCAACAAGCCATTCCCGAATCACTCTGTCCAACAGTAACGTAAACCAAGATATCTTAGCCGAGGAGAGTGTTCATGAGATCCATGCAGTCTTCGATTCTCAGCCAAAATCCTCTATTGAAATTTTTTTGAATCAAGCCTCTCCACCAACACAGGAGTCTGAACCTCCTTCACCACCATCAAGCCAAAGTGAAATCATTCCTTTACCCATAAAAGAGTTAACTGCCCGGACTTCTCTTCTCATCGATGAGTCTTCTTACACCACATCCCTACAAGACTGTGAGCAGATGTTATCTAATTTATCTATTTCCCAAACGTCCCCTTCTACCGCTCTTGCTGCACAAGAGGAAGGCTCGCCACTCCTTTTGACATCCTTAGACGAGAAATCTCTTACACTGACATCACCACATTCTTTAAACATGACAGATCCCCTCAAACACGCCCTCCTACCTATTAGTCCCTCATCGCCTAAATCTTTTCAACGACCAGTTGACCTCTTAACATCTATTGATACAGTGCCTCATCTACCTCCTGTGTCACACCCACAGTGGACTGGAATCACAACCCGTCGTTCTTCCGTACAAAATTTCATATTCACACGTGAAGACTGTCATTCCACAGAAGATAGACAGGCCCTATGGGAACGTTTGAGTACCCCTTTTTCTACTCAAATGCAAATGACTGATCCTGATGTCTCCACCATATACCCGAAGTGTTTACAGAAGCTTAAAATGCCCCTGTTCTCACCTTCACCCCCCTCA
Source organism: Taxus chinensis (assembly GCA_019776745.2). Classification (NCBI taxonomy): domain Eukaryota; kingdom Viridiplantae; phylum Streptophyta; class Pinopsida; order Cupressales; family Taxaceae; genus Taxus; species Taxus chinensis. The sequence continues at coordinate 170,574,564 of CM034153.1, forward strand.
CCTCTACCAAATGCCCCGTCCACTTCTATCAACTTAACCGGATCTTCCCCTACGCTTGGGACCTCACCAATGCCCAGTCTAACGCACCCGCCTAAGCGACTCGATCTATCCAAAAATAAATCCATCCCGCCACCTAGGAGACAAACTCAATCTGTGCCCCTATCACAATCAAAACCATCATCGTCATACCTACCTTCCATATTGGGACCCCATCCCTCTACCTTACATCAATATATCATACCTCCCGCGTTTTCTTCAAAACAACCTACGCCTTCCACACCCATACAGAAATTCCAGGGTATAGCAACACCGTCACTCCGCGTATCCTGTCCACCTATCAACCCTAAACAAATTCCATCATCAAAAGATTTGTTTTTGGTCACTCCTATTTCCCCATGGTTGTTTTCTGATACCACATCATCTGCGGCCTCATCATCCAACATAGCTTCTGCGCCAAAGAAATCACGTTTAGTGAAAACCACGTATCAACACCCCTCAGCTAAACGACCACCCGTGCGAACCAACCACACCCAAACATTACCAAAACCCGCACAACCAATAACCTCATCCTCTTCCAATTTTGACCCACTCAAAGGATCTTACGCCAAAATCCTTGCTATGTTGGTGGAGAATGCGACCATTTCCCTACCTCCACTTAGACCTTATGACCCGTCTAAACCCGACCTATGGGTTACGATGAGTCTAAAATCTGTGATTATCACCGCACACCAGGACATGATGTGGAGGGATGCAAAGCTCTAAAAACCATCCTTCGTTAGTCACCTCTCCCAGATAGAAAGATTAAGAAAGACAACTTACGAAGGGAGAGACCTTTAGTTTCCATTCCCTCTCCTATACCATCTGTCCCCACCTCACCAAGATCTATCATTATTACAACCCCACCTCTTGAAGACCATGAGTTATCCCAACCATCTTCCTCATCTCAGGTCTACGAGATTAATATGATTAGTGTCGCTACTCAGGGGCAGAAAAATAATGGGAAAGCAAAAGAAAGCACACGTGCGGCATCTCTTTCTCCGTCAAACATCCCGATTGCACCACCACCTAAAGTGGTCATTCGCGGACCCGCCTATCCCGTCTCTAATGGCATTGCCCACCGAAATATGATTAAACAGCTTCACCAATCACCCGTAAAAATGACACTGTATGACCTCATTCAGACTTCTGAATCTCATCGACAAGCTCTCATTGAAATCCTTCAAGGGATAGAGGTTTTACCTAATGAAACCCTGCTTGTCACCTCCATTCTAACACCCAATCACGTTGCTTCTCTCACCAAACAACCCACTGCCCCAACCACTTCTGTCTCTGTACAACAAGCTGCTACAGTCAGTTTCTCCGAAGACAAAATTGTTGACTTTGGTACAGAAGATCCTGACCCCACTCTTTTCATCTCAGCTTACATCCGGGACATTCAGGTACGTCGTGTTATGATTGACAGGGGTGCTAGCCTAAACATCATCTCTTCAAAAGCCTTCCAACAAATGAATATCCCTTCTAGTTGCATGTGTGCCAACCCCATCATGTTGCGGTCATTCAATGACGCTATTACTTCTACCTTAGGCACCGTGATCCTCAACATTCAGGTAGGACCACGTACTTTACCCGAACTCTTCTATGTCTTGGAGGGAGAGTTCCAATATAATATATTACTGGGTCGTCCTTGGATCCGAGCCATGGGATGCGTTCCCTCAACATTACATAGATGCATAAAATTTGAGTACGAGGGGAAGTCCTACACCGTAAAAGCTAACCCTCCCCCCTTTAAAACCTGCAATATGTTATACCGCCCTAACTATGTTCTTATACCAATCAAGACACCCATACATTCAAGCCAACCATCCTCTTCAAATGTACCTCAACCATCCACCTCAACCGTGTCTACACCTTCAACTGATGAAACCACCATCGCAAAAACCACTTCCCTTCTCGCAGCTAACATTCCAAGCTCCGACCCCTTAGTAGATGTTTTTCAGCGCCTTACGCTGGGGGAATACCGCCTATATAACGTTAGTTCTTTCCCTACTCCGCAGGAGTACAGACAATTACATGCACATCCTACCTACGACCGTCGCGTGGGGGAGGTAATCTCTTACGGACCACCCCATTGCCACACTAACCTAATGTATGGGGGTGTTGACGCATCCTCCATTACCCCTGAACCTCCTCTTGGTGTGGTTCCCTTCCAATCCGATTTTCAATACTTGACAAATTGCCATTTCGCCCTCACCTTCTTGACTCGCTGTGCGTGGAAAGGCTTTGGTTTTGGCCTTTACGAACAAGGCCGACATACACTCATTCCCGTGACTACCCGTAAACATAATGATCGCAGTGGTCTCGGTTTTCCCGAAACACCTACACAGGAGACACCTCCTGTCAGCTGTATCCTGGAAGAAGAAGACGTCACCCCTACCAAACCATCATCACCCACAGAATCTATAGACCCTGAATCCATCCCTCCTACTTTTTTTTTTCATAAATGCTATCTTCATAGGTCCTCTCACTTATCAACGCGATAATGAGGACCCATCTTCTCTTCCCCTTCTGTATCCAGACATGATCGAAGAGGATTCACCTTTGATTAATGTTGTTGAATGCCAGGATGACGACTCCATCCTCACTTACCTTGGCACGGATGATTCTTATATTCAACGAGCCTTACCATCTGAAACCCAAACCATGCTGAACGAATCTACTATAGAAATCAACATCCACACGGAGGAGGATCCTCACATTGTGAAGATTGGATAATCCCTTAACACATCAGAACAAGCCGCCTTTACTACTTTTCTCCGTGCTCGCAACCAAGCTTTCGCATGGTCTTACGCTGACATGCCAGGAATTGATCTTACCATTGCCGTCCATAACATCACCCTAAACCCCGATTCCAAACAGTCAAGCAGAAATTGAGAAAAATGCATCCACGCATTGCCCTCTTGGTCAAAGAGGAGCTCCAACGACTCCTTTCAGTTTCCTTCATCTTGCCTATTGACTATCCTCATGGATTTCTAACATCGTACCTGTCACTAAAAGCGACAGGGGGACTTCGGATATGCAACAGATTTCCGGGATCTTAACCTCGCTTTCCCTAAGGATGACTTCCCCTTACCTAGCATTTACAACTTGTTGATCTAACTGCAGGTCATGAAATGCTCTCTCTCATGGATGGCTTTTCATGGATACAACCAAATTTTGGTTGCCCCTGCCGATCAACACAAAACTACCTTCATAACTCCTTGGGGAACCTTCTGTTATCGTGTCATGCCATTTGGCCTTAAGAATGCTGGTGCTACCTATCAGCGGGCTATGACCTACATTTTTCATGACATTATGCACACTATCCTTGAAGATTATGTCGACGATCTCTCGGCAAGTCTAAACATCGTAGTGAACATCTCGATATTTTAAACCATTATTTTGATCGCCTGTTACAATATTTTGTCCGCCTTCAACCAAAGAAATGTGTCTTTGGTGTTCTTTCGGGAAAACTTCTTGGCTTGGAACTTATCATCTCTTTGCGTGGCATTGAGGTCGATCCATCTAAAGTCAAAGCTATCCTAGAAATGCCCCCACCCAAAAATCTCAACAAAATTGCGTAGTTTACAAGGTAAGCTCCAATCTATCCGACGTTTCATCTCCCAACTCTCAGATCGTGGTCAACCGTTCAATCAACCTTCTTAAAAAGGACATTATGCCTTTCAATGGAGTTGAGGATGTCACCAAGCCTTCGCAAGCTGCTCAAATCCTATCTCTTTCTCTTGCAGCCACCCGTGTTATCCCACCCCAGGACGCCCGCCTTCTAACCTTTTTATCTTTCCGCCACTAGGGACCATAAGTCTATAGGTGCTATGCTCGTACATCGGGATTCGGCACGATGAGAACCAGGCCGTTTTTTATAAGTCCATATCAACCCTCGTGGTATGAACTAGGTAATACACATGTATAAAAAATTTTGCCCTTGCTCAATCATTTCGTACCACACAACTCCGACATTACGCCACCTCCTGATCCCAAACTTTTTGGTCATCACACCAACACAGACCCCATTCATTATATGTACGCCAAACGCAATCTAAACTCAACGTACACACTCGATGGCTTATGCTCCTTCGCCGACCTTGACTTGAATTTGTACAACAGAATTCAATCAAAGGACAACTCTTGCAGACGCAACTTGTGGAGGCCCCTTTACCTGGGGAACATTTAACCAATTAGATTACTTCCCCGACGGTAACTCATCGTCACTCTTCTCTTTCACCCAGGAAGATTTTTGTATCAAATACCCTCTTCTTCGATGGATCTAAATGCCCATCGTGGCGGGGAGCCCGGCGTTTTTCTCATTCCTCCCGACGATGAAACCTCTGCCGCTTTCATTCCGGACTCTTGTTTCCCGTGCACACTATAATAAGCGGAAAACGAGGCCCTTGTTCTGGGTCTCCAAGTGGCGTTACACTTCGGCAATCAAACTAACCAACATTTTTGGAGGACTTCAATGGTAGGCAATCAAGTTATGGGCGTCTACCATGCCAAAAAAATGAGGAAACTTCAAAAATACAACACTACGTGGATTCACTTCAGCCTTATTTACTCACTATTCTATACAAAACCATTCCACTCTCCACTAAACAAATTTGCGGACACTATGGCTTGCTTTAGCCTCGCAAATTCCTGCCCCACCAAACTAACTCTGAATATTCGTCGTGGTCAAAAAATTTGGTCCCATTATTCAACCCCGGTAGTTTGCACGATAATACTTGTGTCTACTAGTTCGCAGGATACCTGGTGACCACCAATTCACGACTACCTACATCTCTGTCCTCCCACCTGACTACTAGTCACGGCAAACGTTCTTTTCTTAAAAGTGTTTCTGCGCGTTATGTTGTCATGGGGGGACTCCTCTATAAACGTGGTTTGAGTGGCATTCCTCCTTCGCTGTTTTAACTGAGCGCGGAGGCCACTCATACCATCCAACAGGTCCATTGGACGGTATTTGTGGTGGGACATTTACGGCCTGCCGTCGATCCAAACGAATCCTTCGCCTTGGTTATTATTGGCCACTCTCAATAACGACTGCTACGAATATGTTAAGGTTGTGTTATTTGTCAAAAAATGCCAACCTTCAACATTACTCCTAGCCACCAGACTCCAGGTCACTCGAGATCTTGGCCCTTTCACAATGGGGTTTAGACCTATTAGTGAGATTCACCCGGACCTCTTCACAATGTCACCGTGGATTAATCACAGCGACGAATATTACACAAAATGGGTGGAGGGCTATTCCATCATTTCATCAAAAAGAAAAAAATTGTCGCATTCATTAACCAGCTCCAATCTATCCGACGTTTCATCTCCCCACTCTCAGATCGGTTCAACCTTTTTCATCACCTTCTTAAAAAGGACATTTTGCCTTTCAATGGAGTGAGGAGTGTCACCAAGCCGTCGAAGCTCCTCAAATCCTATCCTCTTTGCACCACCCGTGCTTATCCCACCCCAGACTACCAGCCTTTCTACCTTTATCTTCCGCCACTGACCATAGCTAATAGGTGCTAGGCTCGTTACAATCGGATTCGGCACGATGAGAAAGGCCGTTTATGATATAAGTTCATACCCCGTGGAGTATGAGAGACCTAGGTAATACAATCGTAGAAAAAATTTTTGCCTTGCTCTATTCATGTCGTAGCCACAAAACTCCGCATTACCATACCTTCCTGAATCACAAACTTTTGTCCATCACCGAACACAGACCCCCATTCATTATATGTACGCCCAAACCGCATCTAAACAACGTATCACTCGATGGCTTATGCCTCTCGCCGACCTTGACCTTAGAATTTTACAACACAGGCCAATCCAAGGACAAACTCTTGGCAGACCAACTTGTGAGCCCCTTTACCTGGGGAACAATTTTACCATTTTACCTTCCCCGCCACGACTCATCGTCACTCTTGTTCATCCAGGAGAGTTTGTATCAAAGAACCCTCTGCTTCGATGGATCTAAATGCCAAGCGTGGCGGAGGAGCCGGCGTTTTTCTCAGTCCTCTCCGACGCTGACACCTATGCCTCTTCATTCGGTTGATTTTCCTCTTGCACTAATAATACAGCGGAAAACGAGGCCCTTGTTCTGGGTCTCCAAGTTGCGTTACACTTCGGCAATCAAATTATCAACATTTTTTGGCGACTTTCAATTGGTGTCAATCAAGTTATAGGGCGTCTACCATGTCAAAAATGAGGACCTTCAAAAATACCAACCTACGTGGATCACTTCTAGCATTATTTAACTCACTATTTCTATACAAACCATTCCACGCTCCACTAACAATTTGCGCAACAAAAACGGACACTATGGCTTGCTTAGCCTCGCACATCCTGCCACAAAAGCCAACCAACAACTCTGAATTTTCGAGTGTCCCAAAAAATTTTTGTCCCTCCTATTCAAACCCGGAGTTTGTACGATAGAAATACTGTGGTCCTACTAGTTCGCAGGATACCTGGTACCACAATTTCACGACTACCTTACAATCTCGTCTCCCACCACCTGACCCTTTTTGACTAGTAACGGCAACGTTCTTTTCTTAAAAGTGTTTGCGTGTGATGTTGTCATGGGGGGTGCTCCTCTATAAACGTGGCGTTGATGACATCCTCCTTTCGCTGTTTTACTGGCACGGAGGCCACTCATCCCATCCAACCGGTTCCATTACCGGTATTGTGTGGACATTTAGCGGCCTTGCCGTGACCAACACGAATCCTTCGCCTTGGTTATTATTGGCCTACTCTCAATAACGACTGCTACTAATTGTTCAGCCGTTGGTGTTATGTGTCAACAACATGCCAACCTTCAACATACTCCTAGCCACCCGCTCCATGCACTCGAGATCTTTGGCCCTTCTCCAAGGGTGTTAGACCTATTAGTGAGATTCAACCCGACCTCTTCACAATGTCAAAACGTTGGAAATAATCAACTAATCAACACCAAAACCCAACACCAGCTACTGAATAAATTCACAACAAATGGGTGGGCTATCCACTCATTTCCAATCAAAAAAGAAAAAATAAATTGTCGAATTCCATTAACCATCACAATTATCTGTCGTTTGGGTATTTCCTCAATTCGCCTAATAACAGAGAATGGTAAAATCGTTTAAAAACAAGTTTGTTACAAGCCCTTTGTGACAAACTTTGGTATCAAATTAGTTTCTCATCACCTTACTAGCCACATGCCAATGGTCAGGCCTGATCTTCATTCATAAAACCCTAACCAAAATCCTCATGAAAGGTTGTCCATGACTCCGGCAAAAATTGTCACGGCCAATCAACTGCTGCCTCCTCCTTAATCGGGTCACTATCAACTCTCTCCGCCAATACAATAGCTCCACCTCACTCAATCAAGCCCTCTAATCTCAACTCTCCACGTCAGACAAGTCGATTTTGGTTTGCAAATAACAAAAGTGACAATGACAAGCCGTATTTTTCTTTTTACAGGTTTTTCGCCTTTCACCGATATCGGTCATGCAGAATCGACATCGGTTCTCTCTCCTTGCCTCTTTTTCACCAATATCGCCTCTATCCACCTTTGCTGCACACCATTTGTTCACTTGTCTGGCCTGACCTAAGGCCTCAACCTACCTATTCGGCCCGACCCACGGCCTCCTCAACCCTACCTATTCGGCCCTGACTAAGGCCTCAAACTACCTATTCGGCCCGACCCCAAGGCCTACCCTACCCATTTGCCTACCTAAGGCCTCAACCTACCTATCACGCCGACCCAAGGCCTCAACCTACCCATCCGGCCCGACCCAAGGCCTCGCCCTAACCATTTGGCCCGACCCATTCGGCCCGACCCAAGGCCTCGCCCTAACCATTAGGCCCGACCCAAGGCCTCACCCTAACCATTCGGCCCGACCCAAGGCCTCGCCCTAACCATTTGGCCCGACCCAAGGCCTCAACCTACCCATTCGACCCGACCCAAGGCCTCAACCTACCTATCCGGCATGACCCAAGGCCTCAACCTACCTATCCGACCCGACCCAAGGCCTCAACCTACCCATCCGACCCGACCCAAGGCCTCGCCCTAATCATTTGGCCCGACCCAAGGCCTCAACCTACCTATCCAGCCCCACCCAAGGCCTCGCCCTAACCATTTGGCCTGACCCAAGGCCTCAACCTACCTATCCAGCCCCACCCAAGGCCTCGCCCTAACAATTTGGCCTGACCCAAGGCCTCACTCTACCCTTATGGCCTGACCCAGGGCCACAACCCAACCCCTTGGCCTGACCCAAGGCCGTATCACTTCAATACCATACCCACAATCAACGTTTTATTTTATCCATCCATCATGTACCTTTTATTCAATCGAGCTCACCTGTTCGTGTTTTAGCATGATTAGGGTCCTTGACTTGATCTATCGACCAACTTTGCCTAGACCTAGACCGTGACGTTTATCTCAACCAAACCAACCATTTGGCACTGCCGAACATGCCTAAATGTTCCTGTACCTCACCTGTTATATACCCTGGAGCTACTTCCTATGCCTTGGATACCAGGATTATATCACCCTTGTTTGGATAAACTATCGACCTTTGCCTACACATTGCTGGTTTGCTTGTCAAATCATGTATCCTAGTCGTACTATTGCATTTCAACATGCGTCTGCTTCCTTGGACCTACCCCACCACCTTACCATCCTCTCTACAACATGTACCCTTTATCAACCCTATCCCTGATTTCCCGTTCACTCAATCTGCGACAGATTTGAGGGGGATTACCTATATCCTTAACATGAGAAACCACTTCATATTATTGTCTGCGCAGCTTTACACAACAAGCTACATGACAATAAGGGGCTAATGTAGACACCAAATTCGTGTCTTATGACCCCTTGCGACCCGCATCCCATTTCGCAACCTAACCTCATTACCTAAACCTTACACAATTATTTATTAATTACCTTGTAATTGATAAATCCCCATCACCTCACCTGCCACCTTATTTTGCCACCTCATCATGACCTAGCCCTAATCCTAAACTAACCTAATTAAAACCTAAAACTTGGTCTACACCTACACCCATAACTAATGACCCCTTTCTCGCACCCAAAACCGACCTTCTAGTCACTTGACCAAGCCCGCAACTGATCTTTCAGGAGAAAAGCAGGGAAGGTGGGCTATTTTACTAAAAATAGCCTACTTTTTCCTTACCGATGCCGGTTCCTACTCGACCGCCGTCAGTTACGCAACCGCCATCGGTTCCCTGTAAATGGGCTCCCCAAACCAAAACAACGGATCAGAATTTCATTTTGGAGATCAGTTAAAGGATTTCTGGATCAACAGAGAGCATTGCGAGCGAGAAACAAAGTCCAGATCTTCACTTGACCGAGCAGAAACGAGTGAAGAAACCAGAAGCGTTTGCAGCCAAGGAGATCAACTTGCATCTTTGTCAAAACCAGTAAGTCACATCTTGCATGTCCTCTGTTATAACATTTCTTATGCTTTGTGAATCTCAGTCCTCCTAAATCCGTCTCTGAAGCTACTACCCAACGTGCCATTGCATCTAACTGTTATTCTTTTACTTCTAAATCATCTCATTTCCTAATATCATCCATAAACCAGCCTTACAAAACACCATAGCTACCAAGAAGATCCTAGAACCCACCGGTATCGGTTATCAATAACTGGCATCAGCTATCAATAACCGCCATCGGTTCCTCTGAACAAAACCAGAAAACCAGCCTTTCCCCTACCCAGTTCAACGAAACAATTTAATTGATACTTTACAGTCTTTTGCGTTAATTCATATTAGCAGGGAAACTGACCACCTTCGAAAGGAAGTTTTATATTTCCTGGGCCTAAGGTAGTTTCCTCATTTATTGTTTAATCAAATCTTGTGGTCTTGTGTTCTTATTTGCAGGTAGTCCTTCCAAGACAAAAAGGAGTTCTTCATAATCAGCCTGATCTTTCTCTACGGTACGCGCACACCATCTCGAAATTATACAGGTATTCCTCCTAGCCCCTAACTCTTATATGTTTCTATAGGAACGAGACATTCCAAGTGAAACACACATACCACGAAAAATGCCTTAAAAGAAAGAAGGGTGGAACTCCTTTCCCCCTCACAGTGGGCCGATACACATGCTCTACCCACCACAAGGCGAAGGAAATGTTTACAGAGCTGGAGTTACTTAATTTGAAACACGACTTCCTAGCCAGGTCTACCTTTGACCCAAGGGGCTGCCTGCCAAGAGCAAAGCTTGATCCAATCCATGTTCCTCAGATCGAGGATATTTATATTGACGTCCTCCATGAGGTGGAGCTCAGAAGAAAGGATCATTCTCGCCTAGCCTTGGCAGAAATCATCCAATATGGGGTAGCCATTGTCCCCAAAGGCTACCAAACTACAGAAGATGAAGTAGACGAGGTATATACTGATACAGATGGGGACGATTGGCCCTTTCCAGCCATTGATAGAACTAAGGCTCCTCAAACAATAGAGGAGAGGGTCAAGGAGACTTTGCATAGGAGAGAGCACTGGTGCCAAATGAACGGGATAATCTACCTCGGGGTAGATTTCACAACCTCCCCATTGGGAAACGCACCTTCACGATCCAAGAAGCAGCTTAAAGGCAAAGGTGTAGAAGGTGAATCCAGCACCATTCAGGAAGAAGCCCTTGAAAGTCCTCCTTCCACAGCGCCAGAACAAGTCATAACTCTGGAGGAAGAAATAATAGAGGATAGTCCCATAGGCCCATCCACTAAGGATGTCGGCATTGCTACCACAACAAAGGTCCCTTCTATCCCTTCTTCTTCTCTTCCTTCCCCTCCTCGAGTGACTCAAGAGACCATCCCTTTGGTCATGTCCTCTTCCCTTTCTTCTACTGTTCCCCTCGCCTCTTCGTCTATCTTCTCTTCCCTCGCTGATCTATCCTCCTCCATTTCTTCACTCATCTCCGGGCTCCCTTCCTTTCCTATGTCTTCCGCAGCTACAGTTTCCCTTCCTCCCGTGGACACTTCTTTGGCTATTCTCTCAATGCCGCCGCCGCGTGTCTCCACGTTTTCCCCCTCTTCTACTGTAGCTGCCTCCTCCTCTGTCTCTGGTCCTTCTTCCATAGGACCAGCCTGGATCTCTCAGCAGCTAAGCCAGTAAAAGAGGAAAGTTCCCATTGCTCCGATGGACTTTTCAGTGATCCCAGCCAAAGGGGCAAAGAAGCAGAAGCATGTTGCATGCTTCTCTAAAAGTGCTGCAGGTGAGAGAATCATGGAAATTGCATACCCTGATCCCCTCAAAGAGAAAAAGGATCTGTCTCTGACAAATTTTACTGTGACCCAAGTCACAATGGGGACATCTTCTGAAAGTCTCCAGGGGGAAGCTCTTTCCGCGGTTGACGCCCTCTGTCAAAAGCTTCAAGAGACAAAAGAAGAGAAAAGGCTACTAAAAGAGAAAAACAAATATCTGCTCCAAGCCTTACAGAAGATGGGTAGTGCGCCTCCCACAACTGCCACTGAGACTTCTGAGCTTCTCAGCCAGGAGAAAATCAATGAATATGCAAATATCAGTGAGCAGGGTATGGCCTTTTTTGCTTGGAGGAGCCAGATCCTCAAGGACAGTGAAAGAGTGATCACCGAGTTTGTCAATTTGTATTTGAACATCGGAAAGGCAAACAAGGAGCTCCAAGCATTAGCAGGGCCCATATCAGAAGAGTTGGAACATGCCAGACTGCAGAACGAGGCCTTCCAACCTTTTGCTGAAGTGTGTCAGCCTCCCCTCACTATCACGTGACATCACTTCTTATCATGTGATAAATAATTTCTTTGTTAGTGGCAACTCTTCCTATTATTTTTAGGCATTAGCTGGTAATTCCTATCGAGCAACAAAAAGTATTTTCTTATATGTCCAAACATTAATGGCACCATACATGGTAGCTAAATAACTGAATTAATAAGGTATGACACCTATGTTTGTCATGTAAGAAAATTACCATTAGAAATCAAACCGGTATGGTTACCCCATACCTTCACTAATGAAATTAATGAGGGTTATTGGTAGGTCATATTTTTTTTATATAATCTATTCAACCCCCCTCATTTTTGGAGACTTCATCGGAGATCCTCATTGAAATTTTAGAAGGAACTCTGCCAAAATTGTTCCAGAAGCTTGTAGATGAGTTACAGACCTCAGAGGCTATCAGCGATTTTGCACAAGTAGTCCTTCCCAGGATCAATTTGTTCCTATGATTAATAATGTTTTTAGAATACCACACTCAGTTCCATATCTCATCAAATGAGCAACATCAAGTGTTTTGTGGCTACCCTCTTTCGGCCGCAGGATGATGACGACAAGTAGCTCCTCCTTCTTTCCTTATATCTAAATTTTGCTACGTATATCTATGAATAATTTACTTTCTTGTATAGGAATGTTTAAATTCATTTTGATCCACAAAATTGATGAGGTCATTAATGTTGCGTCTTGGAACTGATGGCATCCATCAAGTTGTCAAAAGTCAACCTGACTTATTCCTCATATTTTCTCCACTCTCACTCACTATGTAAATAGGTGGTCTAGCTCCTTGTTTTAGTATCTATCACTTCTCCTCTTCTATATATATTGGATTTACATTTTATGTATTTCTCTCTGTGTGGTCCCTTGGAATTGATAGTTTAGGAGTAGATTAACATCAGAAATGAGGTAAGAGAACTAGCCTTCTTAAGAGGTTTCTTCTCAATCCCAAGAAAAACAGCAATACAAACCTTGAGGCTTTGTACTGAATCCATGTTAGTCATAGAGTCAGAGCTTTCTGGTAATAGTCAAATCCTAGTATGTGTTTACTTTCGTTAGATTCATAACTACCTTTTGGCATGCCCAGTGGGACATAAGTCAATACTTTGTTAGTTTATATCAAGATTGGGTGTGTGTCTCTGGTGAATTTTTAGCCAATCCCATATGCATAAACTTCATCAACTTTCTGCTATGGAATTCATTTCTTTTCATTCCTTCAAATCTAGCTGGTTTCAGCTAACCCAAGTTTCATTCGATTTCTATGAGAAGAGTGTGAACCCAGTGTACTGAGATGAGATCCCAACCCCCGAAGGTATCTTTGAATACTGTGCATATTATCTCTAGATTCCAGCTGGAAGGAGATAGCAATAAGAGTACAAATGTATTCGCTCTGCTGACTCAAATAGGAACATTATGCCCTACACACTGTCCACATGTCTATACCCTAAGATCTGCCCAATCGACTACAGATTCTCAGGCCAACTCAACCGACTAGAGCTCATCAACTAACCACCAAATCAGCACACCTCCAAACCCCTATGTGAATTTCACAGGTAGATCAGTCCACTAGATCCCTTAATGTAAAAAATATGGTCCCAATAGAAGCATTGAATGAATATCCCATACTTTACTGGAGAAAATCTACACAACTCACAATTGACCACATTCAAGACATTAGCAAATGGGCTATGTCATATCATGAGATTGTCTGAAGATGGATGATTGATATCGATTTATTGGCTTCCTCCTTTCAAATGGAAATATGTTGTATTGGTTTAGAAGGCTTAGGACATAAGATCAATTTAGCATTGGGATCAATTATGCATGGATCTCTATGGCCATAATTAATTTGGAGAAAAGGGATGACAACTCTATCCCTTATTGGAGTAGATTGACTATGATAAAGAGGGGATACCAAATGAGAAAATTGACAAACTTCAACTTCATAGATCCAAAGAACATGGGAGAGGATCCCAATTTTGGCTCTAAGACCCAATAGTTGTAGGTGCATTTCTCTATACTTTATTAAAGCTCTAAATTATGATATATCTATTGATGATACAATCTAATGGGAGGATATAACCCTTTCATACCCGCAACCTATAATCATAGCCATTAGAGGTGATAAATTGCCTAATTCAAGCCAGTAAACTTGCACCTAGGCCACCTATGCCTCTCTATCCTAGATATTAGGAGTTCCTAATCACTAATCAAATACCTATAGTAGCCCCCATTCCTGCTCCAAGAAATTAGAGTTCAAATGAAGCTATCCACCTTATTCTTCTAGCACCTTCAAATGAACTCCAGGAGGTAATGAAAAAATTCCAAAACTTAGTGAAATGAGTTGACTAACTCTTAAGAAGGCAACAAGCTCAAAACTTCTAGACCTGTATCAGCCTCATTTCTCAACAAAATAAACCTCCAAATCAGCCAAACAAGCCACCTGTTCAAGATGCTAACTCAGAACTAAGGAAAACCTCCAAGTTGTTAAGACCATTCCATCCTATATAACCCTGATGCTACAGTTTTGACATCTAGGGCCTCTGGTTCCAACTGCAAAACGACATGGCTCAAAGAATATGAATAGTGTTTCCCATGCAATCCAACCACACAATCAGGTCAATATGCTTCAATGGGGCTTTAAATCAAGCCATTGATGGTGACTACAGTGGGTGTTGGAAAAAGAAACCAAACCAAGAAGGAAAGTTAGTTGTAAAGGTAAACTCAATCAGGAAGCACCTCCAAATGAGATCAACACTTGTGAATTTCCAAGTTGAAGGATTTTTGTGGAATAAATCAGTCCCCTTCACAAAGTGTGGCAGACAATACATGAGGCTTAAGAAGAGGAACAATAGAGGAGGGACATTCATCTAAGTCCAAGTGACTTCTACATCCTTCTATCACACTTTAGGGTATTAGCAATCCAAGTGCAGCCCCAAATGTTCAAAATCAACCCAAATTACCTTCTACACCAGCTTAGGTACCGGTTGTAGTAGCCCATGTGTAGGAGAAATTCATGTTAGGTAAGGGGCAGAAAAATGTAAAATCCATCTCCTTTTAACATTATTGAGAAAATGAATAAGACCAATGTAAGCATTTCGTGATATGGGAATCATTGAAAATTATAGGCCAATGGGATTAAGTATAAACAAGTTGTTATGGCAAATTGGTTAGTATCAAATCGAGTTATCCAATCAACATAGAAGAGATGGGTCTCACTAATACAGCCCCATCAAGAATGATTTCATGGAGGTTAGCAAGGTAAAAACATGAAGCCACCATGCATTCTATATATCTATTGATTAGTGGGAACATACCTTGGCAAAAAATTACATGATTGACTCAGGGAGCTAGTAGTTCGGTAATACCAAAGAAGATTGTAAATTAGTTGGGACTGAAAGTATGAACCTAGTTTCTGAAAGGAGTGGTATAATTAAATAGGACAATCAGTGGGAACTGGTTGGGATCATAAAAGGTGTAAACCTCACATGCTACATGCATGTCCTAATGTCACAGTCTTGCAAGATGGGATATATCAGTGATTGACTTGCCACCACTCTTTATATTGTTTCTTGTCAAAAGAGACTTCACCACCTAAATTAGAGGCTATCTATTATCATTTGATTGGTCACACATGTTATTTAGAACAAGGTATGGAGCCAAGGTAACCATCAGGTTAGAACTAATTGCAAACTTTCACATTGAGCCTCATGCGCCAAGTCCTATCAACACAAATTTCTCATCCTTCGATCAGGAGGAGTGTTCAACTGATCTATAAATGGGTACTAAGGTTAAGGGTATTCTAGATTAAAATTTGGATGATTGGGAAAATAAAAGGCATGCATTCGACCCATTTAAGGAAATGGAAGAATCTAAATTGGGTGTATATTGTGTACATGAAGAAAATTCACCCATTCCTAACATCACCAAGCCAGAAAATGAAGATGAAAATGAAGTATGGCAACTATATTTTGATGGTTCAAGAAGCAAGCAAGGTGCTAGAGGAGGTGTAAAGTTAGTTTCACCACATAACATCAAGTATTATTTAGCATTTTGTTTCCATTTTTCCTGTTAAAATAACACAGCTGAATATGAGGCCTTGATTCATGGACTTCATTGGGCCAGGAAAAGAGGCATAAAGAATTTGCAAGTATTTGGTGATAGTGAGCTAATCGTCAATCAAGTCAGAAGGCAACATGTTGTAAAGAATGACATACTCAAGAGCTAGAAAAATAGGGTATGGGACCTAATTGAAGACTTTGAAGCTTTCAACATTGTGTCCATAGCCAGGAAGAAGAATAAAGCTGTAGATAGGCTTGCAGTAGTTGGAGCAACATTTAATGTGGTTAATAGTATCAAAAGAGACAAAACACAAGCATATATCCATGTGATTGTAAGGCCAAAAATTCGAGACAATAACACAAGCTGGTAGGTGTTTGAGAATGATCAACAGATCGTCAATTTCTTGCAAGAAGATGTTGAATTCTCAGCTAGGAACCAAGACAAATTAGAGTAGAAGTATGGGGACAAAGTAGTGTAAATGTGGATGAACAAGCTTCCAAAGGGTTTGGTAACATTGGAATCTATCTTCAACCCAAATGACTAGTTCCATAAAGAAAAATCCAACCTACAGGTTAAGGGAGAAGATTCAGAGCCAATTTTAGTTGGGGAAGGAAAAACACTCCAAATTGGTAAGGTGGCCACTGAATAAGAGAGATATGAGTTCATACAACTTTGCCAAGAATTTCTAGACGTCTTCACTTAAAGTTATGAGGACGTGCAAGGGTTCAGTCTGAAGCTGGTACAACATATCATAGAACTGGATCCAGATGTTAAGTCCATTAGGAATAAGCAAAGACCAATCAACCCACACATTAGGCCTCTTATGAAGAAAGAGCTAAACAAGCTAATATAGGAAAGCATTATATTTCCAATCAAGCACTTGAGCTGGGTTTCCTATTTGGTACCAATCAGGAAGAAGAATGGAGGAATCAAGTTGTGCGTGGACTTTCGAGACCTGAACAGAGCATCTCTCTAAGACCACTACCCACTCCCTTTAATGGGACAAATCTTTCAAGTGGTATCCAGCTTGAAAATATTTTCCCTCCTTGATGGCTACTATGGGTATAATAAGATAATGGTAAAAGAAGATAACCAGTTCAAAATGGATTTCACCACTAAGTGGGGAACCTATGTCTACAGTAAGATGCCATTCGGATTGTCTAATGTTAGAGAAACTTTTCAAAGGGCAGTGGACATGGCATTCAAGGGCTTGATCAACAAAATAGTGCTAATATATTGTTGACACTTTTTTCACTTGTGCAAAAATGGGCAACTCGAAACTTTGTTGTTACGATGAAAGTCATGGGTGAAGTATACCTAAGCTATGGAAGTTTTTATGTTATTAGTTACTACTGAATTAATTAATGATTAAGTGAAATTTGTAGATATCTGTGCTATTACAAAACATAACAAATCACATATTCTGCAATATCATGATACCTTAAGAAAAATAACACAAAGGCCCCGAAGGACAACTATGCTATCTTGATGAAGACACCAAATTACAGAGTAGGTGAAGTGTTGAGTTATGGGACAACAAACATAAGTGCAGATTATAGAAATCAGAGTTCATTGCTAAATGTTACATGTTCTAATTAATGTTCTTTCCTTCATGTTTAAGACATTCAATTATATGACCGAGTTGTTTAGTTTATAATACAATCCATACAAAAGTTTGAAATGCAAAAAGAAATATACAACTCATTTAAAAAATTCAATGTTTTATTCATAAGGAAATTCAAATGTTTCCCACACAAGTCATGGGATGTGACTGAAAAGTAAGGTACATCTACTGAAGTAAGAGGTCCACATGCATGAAAAAGAAAGTAAAGGAATATGAGTGAACCCATGATTTCCTTTGTATATTCTTCATTGTGCATATTATCCCCCTTCCAGCTTGTTCCATATTTGTCTTCACAATTCAAATGATGGTACTTGAAAAGTAAAAGTTAAGGAATCATCAATAAAGAGCTCAGTGTCAATCCATATTCCTACACTGTCCTAATTCGTGCATATGGATCTATAACCAATAGAAGATATATAGTACCTAAAAATCAAATTGTATAGCTTACTCAGGAAGCAGAAATAGAAAAGAGAACAAGAAACATGGACACAAGAGAGGCCAAAAGCCTACTTATTTCTAACTATTTTCTTAAAATGTGCAAATAAAGGTTGCAACCAAGAAGAAAGAATCATATACGTGCTGAAAAAGGAGGACCAATGTAACTGAAACTCAGATATTGTCTACAAATGGAAGAGGGTTACATTACAAAACAAAGAAGATGCTTACATACAAAATTTATTTTCCAGAAAATACAACTACTACAGCTGAAAAGGAAACAAATAAGAGTTATGAGAAAAATTTGATAGGGCTTCACCATGTAAAATGGATATTTACAACTTTTCCAATATCTATATCAAGATGAAATAAAATAAATGGAGTAAAAGTAACAGATTATAGTATCTGAATCAAGGCTTATGCCTTATAATGGTATCAAAAACAGGTAAAGAATTGCTTGAAAACTATTGCAGGGATCAAAGAGTATAAGTGTAACTACAGGTTACAAATAAGCATTTCAAAAGTGAACTAAAGAAAGAGATGTATAAGAAACCACTTCATTTACAGATTTTATCAACGTCATTTAACCTTGCAAAATTCACATCATGTTAATAAGCAGATCTGAGCAGGATAAGGTAGATTATTGAAAATTCAGCCATGAATCAAGCTTGAGATGTCAACCCCATATTTGATAGCTTCACCAAATATTAGTAGGATATAAAATGGAATTATTCGAAGATGATTGGATTAAAAGCATTTACGAAAACATATAACTCATAATCAATGATAAAGAAGGATTATTCATATTTTTTCCTCTTTCCAAAAATGAGTGAGTTACAGTCAAAATCAGGGTAAAATATGAGATCCCAAAACCCACAAATAAGTTTCAAACTTGAAATGGTTGAGGTCGAGCTAAGGGATTACAAGTAATGCAAGGAGGAGATGAATAAAAAATACCCCAAAACATAGGTGAGAACGGAAGTCGATTACCATGCTTAAAGATTAAAAACTTACCAGACTTCAACCCCATTTACATAGCCAATGTGAAAACAAAATGTCTTCAATCAGAAAGATGGCACATAAAATTTGTTGAAAGTTCAGAGAGATTCAAACAATAGCGGCTGAGGATAGGGTAAAATCCCGTGAAAAATCCAGAAGCTCACATAGTTTTTAAGAAGGCAAGGAGATGTAGACTCGAGCTCAAAACTTGCTCAAAACAAAATTAGATCCTCTCAAAGTACAAACCACATGAGCACGTGCATGATATTTTGTAGATCCGAAGTAACATAGCTCGAAAAAAAAAACTTCTAACAATGGTGGAATATCTCAAAAAAATTCTCAGAAAAACTCCAACAAATCAAAGATGACAGATACAAATGCTCGAATGCCAGCAAAATGGATTAAATCGAGTTTTCAAAGCTTCAACGAAGGCATAGAGGAAATTTTTTTCCAGGGCTTCACCTGTGAGTTGAAAACCCAAATGAAATGATTATTAGGGTCAGATTGACCTTTACCAAGAAAAACTAAGGGGTGAGTTAACATAACTCAATCATGGTTAGTGCATCGATGATCAAGATTAAACAAGTACAAGGATCAAAGGTCGAGGATTAATATCTAAAAACAATGTAAACCATGGTTCGAGCCTTAAAAATGTAATTAACACATGTCATAAACCCTAAAATCATGCCTTGGAGATCAACGATTGAAAATTAAGAAGTACAGAGATCAACGTTCAGAAATGGTTCATCAAAATCGATGAAAAATAGTCCAAGTGGAATGGCAATCGTTGACCGACTTAATCAAATTTCAAATTTTCAAATTGTCAAAAATTCATCCATAGGCCCACAGACCCAAAAGAGGACATGTGTCATCATTACAATAGAAGTGGAGAAAGCGGAGGCTGGAGGTAATTTAAGTTCAAAACCTTTTGTAAAAAGGTCTAAAATTTCCAAAAAATCTCCCGCTAAGCCCGACACCCCACAGCCAGAAAAAAGTCAAACAACGAACTTCCAGTCAAAGCAAATGACGGAGCAAGCGGGTCTTCTTGAAGTTTTGAGACTTTTCACAAAATGAAGAAAACTTTCAAGTTACCCCGTAAGCCTCACAATCCCTCTAAGCGGAGGGTCGGAAGAAATTTTGTTTTTTAAGCTCTTTCATAAAAGATTTAAAATGTGATACTTGCCCAAAGGACCCAAAAACCTGTAGAATAATTAAAAGCTTCACGTAGGCCCGATAGTCCGCCAAGGGAGTTTAAAAATCAAATTTTGACAGAAGACCTGTAAAGGTTGAAAATTAGAAGAAAAATTGTTAAGTCATCCGTAGATCCGTAGAGGAAAAATAGAGTAAAGTTATAAAGTTTCTTGTGGCCTCGCCACATCTCCAAATGACAAATCGGAGAAGCGGATTGCTGGGAATTTTTTTAGTTTTGAGCCCTTTATAGAAAAGGGGCAAAATGCATATTTGCGGGCCATGTTTCCGCTGAAGTAAAATTTGGACACGTGTAGAGCTAGGACCAAAAACAAATGGCAAACAAAATACTTCAAATATGCAAGTTTTATCATAAAATGTTAGGGGTGTTTTTACAAGGTCATTTTGGATCAATTTTTCGAGCATGGTTATCTTTCAAGGTAGTAAAATGGAGAGATCTACAAGAGGACTTCAACTAGTTTCAGATATTGCATCAATGACCAATTTTTCATTAAAATACAGAGCTTCTTGAGTGGCAACCAGGGGAAATTAATTACTAGAAATAGCTCATTTATTTTTTATGAAATATTACAAGTATTACATCACGAACAAGGAGTTATTTTTGCATGCTTCACAAGAGGACAAAACACATAAGATGAAAAATTTACATGCACAGGAAAGAAACTTACTGAGAAAGAA
This sequence comes from Taxus chinensis, assembly GCA_019776745.2. Lineage (NCBI taxonomy): Eukaryota > Viridiplantae > Streptophyta > Pinopsida > Cupressales > Taxaceae > Taxus > Taxus chinensis. Next base: position 170,595,358 of record CM034153.1, read on the forward strand.
AATATTATTTTTAGCAAATCATCCACTCTTGCTTTCTTAAAAATAGATATGCTCTTCTTTCAAATAGATCAGTCAACTTTAGTTGACCAATTGTAATTGATGCCTATAATGCCTATTTGTAGTTGCATGCTCTATTTTTATACCTTTATCCATTTATAAATAAAGGATAAAAATAGGATGCATGGGTGAGTAGAAGCCTTAGGCAATTTTTAGGAAGAGAGTGAACTTTTTTTTTTCTATATATTGTGTGCCTTTGCAAAGCATAAGAAGAGAACTTCGGGAGGACTTTTTGGATATAGGAGTACTGAAGTCAATTTTTTTCTAGTTTTTCCTTCTAAGTGTGAAGTATTTTCTTCCTTCCCAATTATTTGTAGTCTTGTTTATGTTCTATTAGTCTTATGAATGTAAATTCCTTGATTAATCATCTTACCCTGTTCCAAAATTAAATATTTTCTACATGATATTAATGTGCATGTTTAGCTTAGCAGTATTGTTGTGATTAATCTCCCTCAATACCTCTAAGTGTTTTTCCCTTAATTTTCTACAGAAGGAACTATTTGATTCGTGCACCAAAAATCCCTTCACATATCAATTGTGCATATACTCAGATCAAATCCCTTATACAAATTTTGGTGTATTACCTTAGTTATAATTATTTTATAGTCATCTTTTATCCCTTAAACCCCAGAATCAATTTAGGATACATCAACAAGGAACCGGCCTTGATATCGAAGAATCACCTCAAAATAGGTATACCCACATACCTAAGGTGTTTCCATTGTATCTACGAAAGAGAGAGATCAAAATTTTCAAGCTTAGAAAACCTACAACCATCTCTCTACAGGGTGCACTTTCGAGAGATAACAGATTTTGGCACACTCTGATGGGAGAACGAATTAGATCTGCATGCAAGTTACGAAATTTCTACAGTAGATCTACAATATATTTACAGAAGTTACAAATTCATTTTTGGGAGCAAGCTCCAACAATTTATTCATAAATATTTTAAAGATCTTTTGGTGACCCCGTTAAGCTGATATCAGACCAGTATTGCAGCATGTTCCATGCCTAAAGTGACTACAAGATCATCGGTAAGAGGAATTCCTCCTGAGTTTGTTTCTTTACCATTGAATTCTGCTAGAAGGAGAAGAGTTGGTAATCCTTTACCTTATAATAGACCTGGTTTTGATAACCCTCCTCCTAATATTCCTTCACCGTGTATCAATTTCTCTATTAATATCCTAGTTTTTTGAATGGCTATTCAACCACCAAGGAATTTTGTAACCTTTACTAATGGCAGTCCATTAGTAATCCCAGTCTACCATGACATTCCTAGTGCTGCCATGAAAATTTTTTCATCATTCACGGGTGAAAATCAGGTTACACTTACTGAACACATCAAAGATGTTGTAGCCCTATGTGTAGTCCATAATATTAATGATGAAGACGTAGCTTTAAGACTTTTAGCTGCATCTTTTAAAGGGCAGGCCTTGCAATGGTATAAAAACCTAGAAATTGGAAGCGTAAGAACTTGCGATAACTTAGCTGAAAAATTACTGTAAAACAGTTCCAGGATAATTCAGATCATTTGCCTCTCATTTAACAATTGTCTACTATTAAAAGAGCTCCCAATGAGTTTATGTCCAGTTTCAATATCCATTTTTCCAAAACTTGGGAGAGAATTCCAACAAGTGTCAAGCCTCAAGCTGATCATGCTTTCCTTTATTATCTTAGGGCATTAAACAGTGATATATCAACTATGATTCAGTCAATGGAGGGAAGGGACACCTCCTATCAGCCTACGATATAGTTATTTGAGCTGAAAATAGTCTTATTAAAACTAGAAAATTGGCACCAAGGCCTTCAACGTAATTTTTGGAAGATCTAGTACCCATTCCTTGACCTATTACAATCATAGAATCTACTGTTGTAGCTCCATCAAATGATGTATTTAAAGCTTTACAGACTATGGGAAATAAATTGAATTTGATTGGAATCAGAATTGCATTACCTAACAGACCCTATCAGGCTCCTTATCAGCAAAATCATCAGAATCAACAAAACATGCATCCTTATCAAGAAAATCAAGAATTATAGACAACCTTACCAACAAAGGCAATTTGACCTGAAGGGCTTCTAGTTCATCTAACATTTTAGTCCTAGTTAATATGGTCTACAAAAGAGTGGTGTCAACCTTACAATCAACCTCATACAGATGCAAGTTGCCCAAATGCTTTTCTGAATCTGAATCTTATTGCATAACCTCAATCTGAAACATTGTTCATGCCTCAAATGGAGGGTGGGTAGTAAGAAACTCATGTTCAAAAAACACCTGAACAAAATTTAGTCAATTTTAATGAGGAGGATTTCATCGCAGTCACTACTAGGGCTCAAGGGAAAGCTGTTGAAAGTCAAAAAGCAACAGAATAGGCCTATCTTGCCTATTGTGACTGATAAGACAACATCTAGAGTTCCAAAGTCAACTAACAATCCTTGTTGTTCCTCAAATAACAACAAGTGTTCCAATTAATAAAGGCCATCAAAGACAACTACATCCTAATCCAAGAAGACTGTTTATACCTCAGATATCCAAGGTAGCTGAAGAAGAATTAGTTTTCACTAAGGCCTACTCTAAGATGGTTGAATCCGTCTCTAAAACAATTTCTTCTTTCAACATTGTTGATGTAATGAAAAATCATAACGTTAACATCTCAATTTGGGACGCTCTAAGTATTCCTAGACAGTAAGATTTACTTTCCCATGAACTAGCTAAGCTGAAAATTTCTTCAAATACAATAGAAAAGGAAGTTCAGAAGGTAGACATGGTCCTTAGAATGTTTGAACAAGACCAGTGTTAAAGAAGTTAATTCGATGGTCCATAAAGTTCTGAATGCTCGTGATATCAAGGAGCCACCACTATTTTATTTGTCATTTGATTATTGGAGAACATCTAGTTCATAATTTCATGGTGGACAATGGCACAAGTAACACAATTATGCTAAAAGCAATTGCAAAAAAATTGGGTTTGCAGTATGAGCCTACAGAAAGTGAGTGTCTTACAGCTTGATGGAACTGCAACTAATATAGTTGGTATAATAAAAAATTTAGAAGGGATGTTACATGCTTACCCAAATGTTTCTATTCTGCAAGATGTTATTATTGTAGATTTACCTCCATACTTTGCCTTATGCTTATCTAGAGATTTTATGGAAAAAATAGGAGGTAATCTCTCTTTAGATTGGTCCTTCTTGTTTTTCACTACTCGTTATCGTACCAAAGTTACTATTGATTCAGAACCATTGTCCAAATTTCACATTGAGTCTCACTCTCTAAATGCAGTGGCTAATTATTCAACCCAAGATCAGTCTTATTTTAATGAGGTAGCTCATGTTTTAGTATTAGATGGTGTTTCTTACATGTTTATGGATGAAAATACAGTGAAAGAACATGCTCATGATCCTTTTAAGGAAGTTGAAGAACACATGTTTGGTGTGTATTATATGCATGAAGAAAATACACCACTTCCCTTGTTTTACAAAACAGAAGATTCAACAGAAGGGATTTGTAAGCTTCATTTTGATGTAGTTAAGAACAAGAAAGGACAAGGAGCAGGTCTAATGCTCACATCCCCCAATGACAAGTGAAAGGGATTTTTTAGATTTGATTCTCTTATTTTTCATGTACTTGCATTGTAGCTAAATACAAAACTTTAATTCATGGTTTGCTTTGGGCAAAAAAGAGAGATATTAGAATGCCACGGATTTTTGGTGACTCTAGAGTTGGTTATCAATCAAGTAAGAAATTTCAATATTTATAAGAATCCCTTAAGGAATTCTTACAGACATATAGTTTCCGACTTAATGGAATATTTTTCGATGTTATTAACATCCAATCTATTCTTAGAGTTGAAAACAAGCATGCAGATAGACTTGTAGCAATTGGGGCTAGTTTTCAAGTGTTGGAAAAGATTGAAAATAGTAAAATCCAACCTCATATCAAAGTTAATTCTCAAGCCCTTAATACCTTATAATGATTCAAATCGGTAAGTTTTTGAAAGTGATGATCAAATCTGTAGGTTTATGCAGCAATAAGCTGAGTTTTCCACATTTAATCAAGATAAATTACGACACTTATATGGCAACCAGATTGTTCAGTTGAAGAAAAATAAACTACCCCAAGGTGTGGTCAGATTAGGAAGACATCTTCAGCACTGATGATCAGTTAAGAAAGGTCAAGACTAAAATGTCAACTCACGCTGATAATTACGAAGAGATCTTCAGTTGATGAAGGGAAAAAGCTACTTTCTTAGAAAGGTATGTTCCTTAACTGAAAAGCAAGTCATTTATTAATCTTTGCAAGGAGTTTAAGGATGTTTTTTTCTTGAAAAATACCAAGACATGATAGTATTTGATCCCTAGTTTAGCACAACATACAATTGAGTTGCAGCCAAATTCTAAACATGTTAGACAAAAACAAAGGCCTGTAAATCCCAAAATAGAGCCTTTGATAAGGAAATAATTATCTAAGTTGATTGAGTCAGGTATTATCTTTCCAGTTAAGCATTCAAGTTGGGTAGCCAATCTTGTTCCTATTAGGAAGAAGAATGGTGAAATCAGACTATGTGTAGATTTTAGAGATCTTAATAAGGCTTCATTAAAGGATCATTACCCACTCCCGAATATGGATCAGATTTTGAGAACACTCTTAGGTTTAGATAGACTATTTCTTCTAGAGAGTTACAGTGGATATAATTATATTTTATTTTAGGAAGAGGATAGATATAAAACAACCTTTACCGCGAAGTTGGGTACTTATGCTTACAAAAGGATGCCTTTTGTCTTTCAAATGTCAGTACAACATTTCAACATGCAATGGACATGGCTTTTCACAGCTTGTTAAACAAATGCATCCTTATTTATTTAGATGATGTTACTATTTTTTCCAAGAATTCTAATGAACATCTAATACATTTGAGGCATACCTTTTAGTTATGCAGGCGATTTGGAATATTTTTGAATCCCAAAAATTCTATTTTTTTAGTGCATCAAGGTAAACTACTTTGCCATATTGTTTCTAAGCATGGTTTAGCAATTGACCCTTTCAGGATCGAAGTCATATCACAACTATCACTGCCCCATCATAAGAAGGAATTACAGATTTTTTGGGAAAAATCAACTTTGTTAGAAGATTTGTTCCATATTTTATAACATTGGTTAAACCACTCACATCTATGCTAAAGAAAAAAGAAAACTTTCTCTTGGACCAGTGAAGGGAGAGAAGGATTTGAATCAATCAAAGCAGCTATCTCTTAGGTTCCCACTGTTGCAAATCCCAATTTTGATAAATATTTTACAATGTATGCACTTACAGGAGCTGAGAAAATTTTAGCCATATTAACTCAGGTTAATGACAAAAATATTGAGCAGCCTATTGCCTTCTTCAGGCAGAGCTTACATGATTATGAAACAAGGTACACATTCCTCAAAAAATAGGTACTTGCAAGATTCAGAGGGCTAAATAATTTCAACTACATGCTTTCAAATAATATAATTTATGTTCTTGTTTCACAATCCAAGTGTCAAGTCTTTCCTATTGAATAAAGAATTGAATGAAAAAAGAGTAGACTAGATAACTAAAGTTATGGAATATGAAGTTGATATCCGAGTTGCAAAGACAATTCGAGGGAAAGGCTTATGTGAACATATTATTACTGATATGGAAAAATAGCAAGCTACAGAACAAGATAATTCAAAAAACATGCTGAAATTGCGTATCAGCAATCAGAAATCATGGTTCAACAAGGAAATCAATAACCTGAGCTCACTCACAAGATTCAAGAATCAAGATGGATGACTTATTTGGTTAATTATCTACAACATGACACCTATCTAGAAGGTATCGACAATAATAAATGAAGGTATTTCAGATTACAAGTTATACCTTATATCTTCATTGATAATGTGTTGTTCAAAAGAGATATAAATGGAATCTTGCTGCAGTGTGTTGACTACGATAAAATTTAGAAAATATTATCTGAATTCCACGAAGGACCTGCAGGAGGTCACTTCTCAGCATGTACCACAACCTTAAAAATTATGAAAGCTGGTTACTATTGGCCTAACATATTCAAAGACTATTTTGAATGGATTAGAAAGTGTAAAAAATGTGCTTTCTTTTTCAGTAAAGAACGTCTAGTTTAACTTTACCAGTATGATAAACCCACCTTATTCACAAGGACATAAGTGGATCTTAACTGCTATAGATTATTTTAAATGATGGACTGAAGCAATAGACTTGAAGGATGCTAATGAAACTTTGATATTATCCTTTTATGAAGGTATAATCTACAGATTTGGTGTTCCAGCAACTATCATATTAGATAATGCTTTAGTATTCCTTGGTGCAAAGATAAAATATTGGGCTGTCAACCATGGAATCTATCTAAGTTCTTCATCTAATTATTACCCACAAGGTAATGGCTTAGTTGAGAGTACTAACAAGAATTTGTTAAGGATCATCAAAAGAACAATTAAAGATAATCAAAGAGCTTGGCATCTGATGATGAATTTAGCACTTTGGGCTGATAGAGTAACTCCTAAAAGATCAGTTGGTAATTCACCATACAAACTTATGTATGGAAAGGAAGCAAGAATGCCTATTTTAGTTGAGTTACCTGCATTGGATTCGCTGCATCAAATGGAGCTTCTTGAGAATGAACCATTACATTTTCATTATGTAGAGTTAATGGAATTACAAGAGCTAAGAGATCTAGTTCATTTGAATATGGAAAAGAATCAGAAACAAATGAAGAAGACTTTTGACAAGAAAGTAAAATTTAGAGTCTTCAATGAAGGAGATATTGTGTTAAAGTGGGATGCTGATCGTGCAAATCCAAGAAGACACACAGAGTTTGATACAATGTGGAGTGGCCCTTACATGATTTCAGCTTGTAAAGAAAACAATGTTTTTCAACTTTCGAAGCTGAATGGAGAGAAACTTCCCATTCCTGTGAATGGTATGTTTCTCAAACACTGTTATTGAATATCTTACAATGATTGTTAGAGTAGGATTTCCCTTCAATAAGTGCATTCCCTACACATTGCATTGTTTTTCACTTCAATAAGTGCATCAGTGCATGTGATCTGGTTTACGAGATCCTTTCCCAGTTTTAGTTTCATTTTGGAAGGGTTGGACCTTTTGGAAAAGGTGAATTTTTGTTACATGTTTGGATTCCATGCCCAGTGGACAAGAGCAAGGCACTAATCTATAAGCTAGCAGGCAGCTTTCCCCGCAGGATCACCAAAAATGTTGACAATTTTTACACTTGTGCAAAAATGGGAAACTCGAAACTTCATTGTTACAATGAAATTCATGGGTGAAGTATACCTAAGCTATGGAAGTTCTAATGTTATTCGTTACTATTGAATAAATCAATGATTAAGTGAAATCTACAGCTATGTGTGTTGTTACAAAATGTAACAGCTCACATAGTCTATAATTTCATGATACCTTCAACAAAAGAACACAAATCCCACAAAGGAAATTTCTGTTGTCTTGATGAAGACACCAAATTACAAAGTAGGTGAAGTGTTAAGTTTTGGGACAACAAACATAAGTGCAGATTACAGAAATCAGAGTTCATTACTGAATGTTACAGGTTCTCATTAATGTTCTTTCCTTCATGTTTAAGACATTCAATTATATGACTGAGTTGTTTAGTTCATAATACAATCCATATAAAAGGTTGAAATGCAGAAAGAAATATACAACTCATTTACAAAATTCAATGTTTTATTCATTAAGAAAGTCAAATGTTTCCCACACAAGCAGTGGGATGTGACTGAAAAGTAAGGTACATCTACTGAAGTACGAGGTACACATGCATGAAAAATAAAGTAAAGGAATATGAGTGAACCCATCATTTCCTTTTTATATTCTTTGTTGTTCATATTGTCCCCCTTCCAGCTTGTTCCATATTTGTCTTCACAATTCAAATCATGGTACCTGAAAAGTAAAAGTTAAGGAATCATCAATAAAGAGCTTAGGGTTAATCCATATTCCTACACTATCCTAATTTGTGCATATGGATCTCTAACAAAAAAAAGATATATAGTACCTGAAAATCAAACTGCATAGCTTACTCAGGAAGCAGAAATAGAAAAGAGAAAAAGAAACATGGACACAAGAGATGCCAAAAGCCTAATTATTTCTAACTATTTTCTTAAAATGTGTAGATAAAGGTTGCAGCCAAGAAGAAAGAATCATATACATGCTGAAAAAGGAGGACCAATGTAACTAAAACTCAGATATTATCTACAAATGGAAGAGGGATATAGTACTGAACAAATAAGATGCTTACATACAAAATTTATGTTTTAGAAAATACAACTACTACAGCTGAAAAGGAAACAAATAAGAGTTCTGGGAAAATTTTGACAGGGCTTTGCCATGTAAAATGGACATTTAAAACTTTTCCAATATCTATATCAAGATGAAATAAAATAAATGTAGTAAAAGTAATAGATTACAGTATCGGAATCAAGGCTTATGCCAGATAATGGTATCAAAAACAAGTAAAGAATTGCTTGAAAACTATTACAAATAAGAGTATAAGTGTAACTATAGGTTACAAATAGGAATTTCAAAAGTGAACTAAAGAAAGAGATGTATAAGAAACCACTTCATTTACATATTTTATCAGCATCATTCAAACTTGCAAAACTCACATGAGGTCAATAAGCGGATCTGAGCAGGACAAGGTAGATTATTGAAAATTCAGCCATGAATCAAGCTTGAGATGTCAACCCCAAATTTGAAAGCTTCACCAAATATTAGCAGGATGCAATATGGAATTCTTTGAAGATGATTGGATTAAAATAATTTACAAAAATATATAACTCATAATCAATGATTAAGAAGGATTATTCATATGTTTTCCTCTTTCCAAAAATGAGCGAGTTACAGTCAAAATCGGGGTAAAATCAGAGATCCCAAATCCCAAAAATAAGTTTCAAACTTGAAATGGCCAAGGTCGAGCTAAGGGATTACAAGCAATGTAAGGAGGAGATGAATAAAAAATACCCCAAAACAGAGGTGAGAACAGAAGTCAATTACCATGCTTAAATTTAAAAAAATTACTAGAATTCAACCCCATTTGCATAACCAACATGAAAATAAAATGTCTTCAATCAAAAATATGGCAAATAAAAGTTGTTGAAAGTTCAGAGAGATTTAAACAATGGTGGCCGAGGATAGGGTAAAATCTCGAGAAAAACCTAGAATCTCAAATAGTTTTGAAGAAGGCGGGGAGCTATAGACTCGAGCTCAAAACTTGCTCAAAACAAAATCAGATCCTCTCAAAGTACAAACCACAAGAGCACATGCATGATATTTTTTAGAGCCGAAGTAACAGAGCTCAGAAAAAAAAAACTTCGAATAATAGCAGAATATCTCAAAAAACTTCTCAGAAAAAATCCAACAAATCGAAGAAAACAGATACAAATGCTCGAATGCCAGCAAAATGGACTGAATCGAGTTTTCAAAGCCTCAATGAAGGCATCGAGGAAAATATTTTCCAGGGCTTCACCTACAAGTTGAAAACCCAAATGAAATGATTATTAGGGTTGGATTGACCTTTACCAAGAAAACCTGAGGGGTGAGTTAACAGAACTCAACCATGGTTATTGCATCCACGATCAAGATTCAACAAGTACAAGGATCAAAGGTCAAGGATTAATCTCTACAAACAATGCAAACCATGGTTTGAGCCTTAAAAATGCATTTAACACATGCCAAAAACCGTAAAATCATGCCTTGGAGATCAACAATAAATAATTAACAAGTACAAAGATCAACGTTCAAAAATGGCTCTTCATAATCGATGCAAAACAATCCAAGTGGAATGGTGGTCGTTAACCGACTTAATCAAATTTCAAAATTCCATATTGTCAAAAATTCATCCACATGCCCATAGGCCCGAAGAGGACATGTGTCACCTTTACATTAGAAGTGGAGAAATGGAGGTCGGAAGTTATTTGTGTTTTAAAATCTCAAATGGACCCGCAACCCCGCTGGTAGAAATTGAAGCCAGGGAAAATTCAAACATTGGTTCTATAAAGCATTGGTGGAGTGGCGGGTCTTCTTGAAGTTTTGAGACTTTTCGCAAAATGAAGTAAATTTTCAAGTTACCTGTAAGCCCATTATCCCTGTAAGCGGAGGGTCGGAAGGATTTTTTTTTTTGAAGCTCTTTCACAAAAAGTTAAAATGTCAAACTCGCCCGAAGGCCCGAAAACCTGCAGAAGACTTAAAGCTTCACACAAGCCCGATAGTCCGCCAAGGCAGTTTAAAAATCAGATTTTCACGCAGGCCCATAAATGAAAAATTAGAAGAAAAATTGTTAAGTCATCCATATTCCCACAGAAGCAAAATAGAGTAAAGTTATAAAGTTTCTCGTGGCCACACCACATCACCAAAGGACAAATCGGAGAAGAAGATTGCCGGGAATTTTTTCAGTTTTGAGCCCTTTACGAAAAAAGGGAAAAATGCATATTTTTAGGACACGTCTCCACTGAAGTAAAATTTGAACACATGCAGAGCTTAGACTAAAAACAAATGACAAACTAAATACTTCAAATATGCAAGTTTTATCTAGAAAACATTAGGGGTGTTTTTATAAGGTCATTTTGGATCAATTTTTCAAGCATGGTTATCTTTCAAGGTAGTAAAATGCATAGATCTAAAAGAGGACTTCAACCAGTTTCAGATATTACATCGATGACCAGTTTTTCAGTAAAATATAGAGCTTCCTGAGTGGCAACCAAGGGAAATTAATTACCAGAAATAGCTCATTTATTTTGTGTGAAATATTGCAAGTATTACATCACGAACAAGGAGTTGTTTCCGCATGCTTAACAATATGACAAAACACACAAGATGATAAATTAACATGCACAAGATAGAAAATTTCTGAGCAAGAAAGGCTTATTTTTAGCAAATCATCCACTCCTGATTTTCTTAAAAATAGATATGCTCTTCTTTCAAATAGATCACTCAAATTCAGTTGACTAATTGTAATTGATGGCTATAATGCCTATTTATAATTGCATGCTCTATTTTTATTCATTTATCCATTTATAAATAAAGGATAAAAATAGGATGTATGGACGAGTACAAGCCTTGGGCTATTTTTAGGAAAAGGATAAAACTATTTTTTTGCTATATATTGTGTGCCTTTAGAAAAGTATAAAGGGGAGAAATTCTGGAGGAATTTATTAGATACAGGAGTAATGAAGCAATTTTTGGCAAGTTTTGCCTTCTGAGTGTGAAGAATTTTCTGCCTTCCCAATCATTTGCATTATTTTGTATGTTTCTATTAGTCTTGTGAATGTAAATTCCCTGATTAATCATCTTACCCTGTTGCAAAAATCAGTAATGTTTTTGCATGATGTTAATGTGCACGTTTAGCTTAGTAGTATTATTTTGATACTCTCCCTCAATACCTCAAAGTGTATTGCCCTTAAGATTCTACATAAAAACTGTTGGTTCGTGCATCAAGAATCCTTTCGCATATCAATTGTGCATATACTCAGTCAAAGCCTTCACACAAATTTGTTGTATCACCTTAGTTTTAATTATTTTACAGTCATCTTTTTCCCTTAAAACCCCAAACATCAATTTAGGATACATCAACAAGGAACCATCCTTTATACTAGAGACTTGCCTCAAAATAAGTATACCCACAGAGCTGAGCTGTTTCCATTGTATCTACGAAATAGAGAGATCAAATTTTGCAAGCTTGGAAAACCTACAGGCATCTCTCTATAGGATGCACTTTTGAGAGATAACAGAACTTACATATCTACTATACTCCTCTATTCTCCAAAAACACAGTGGATCACCTTTTTCATATGAGATGGGTATTTCAAAGATGTAGGAGATTTAAGGTGTCATTAAATCCCAAAAAATTCATATTCTTGGCTCACGAAGGAAAGTTCCTAGGACATATTGTGTCAAGGAAGGATTGATGATCGACCCAGAAAGAGTTGAAGTGATTCAAGCATTTCCCTTGCCAAGCCATAAGAAGGCTCTTCACAACTTTCTAGGAAGGATCAATTTTGTTCGCAGGTTTGTGCCAAATTTTATCGCTCGTGTAGTCAATAATGTTGATGTTTAAGAAGAGAATGGTATTCATGTGGAAAAATGAAATAAAAGTGAGTTTTGAAGCAATAAAAGAGACTATATCCCAAGCTCTAACTCTCGTCAATCCAGACTTCTCCAAGGACTTCATGCTTTATGCCTTTGGTAGTGGGGACACAATTTCTACAATCCTAGTGCAGCAAAACAAAGAGGGATATGAATAACCAGTTGCCTTCTTTAGTCAAATTTTGGAGGATTATGAAGTGAGATACTCCTTCATCGAAAATCATGTCCTTGCAGTGATCAAGAGCTTGAAGAATTTCAAACACCTATTTTCAAATAACAAAATCCAATTGCTAGTCTCTCATGCGGGAGTCAAGGAATTCCTTCTGAACAAGGATCTAAATGAGAAACGTGCAGGATGGATCACACGTGTCATGGAATATGAAATTAAAATTAAGGTCACTAAGCTGGTTTGTGGAAAGGGACTGTGTGAATAGCTAGCCTCGAGCCAACACGATGATGCAAGTAATGAAAATGGGGATGTTTTAGTACTACAAGATGGTCAAGAACAAGAAAATGATAGTGTTCCTATTCACTTTTGGACTAAAAACATGATACACTTCCTACAAACAATCATATTTCCTCTAAAAATGAGAAAATCAAAGAGGAGATACTTTATATTACAAGCCATTCCATATGTGCTTGTTGATGGTGTCTTATTCAAGAAAGACATCAGCACCACTAAAAATCCCAAAATTGTGCTCCAAAATGCTCAATACTCGGGCAGCTTAAGTGTTGTGCGTTTGCTGAAAATGATTTGATACGTCTCTAAACTATAACACTATGTCTAAATATCTGCAAGTTTCTGAAGAAAAGAGGAATAATAGAAGTTCAATGTAAGTAAACCTGTTGAAATGTTAATCCTCCCTTCCTGACCAACCGTTTCATAGCAATGGGGACTTGGAATTCACTCCCTGGCGTCATTCAATCCTACCGTGAAGCAAAGAACTAAAATTAGAATTTTGTCACAGCTATAGACTATTTCACCAAATGGATTGAGTTGTAGGTAAAAATCATGGTAAGTATAAATTGTAAGTCGATAGCATACTAAACATCTATGAAGGGATAGTCACTAATTTTACCAAAAGCACATGCAACTATCCGATTTTGCAAATGAAAAAACAACTAAAAAATAGCTTTCAAAAGTGAAAACGATCATAGAATGGCCCATCAAGAATTTAATCTACTTGGAGAATTTTTTTAAACTATTACCTTAAAATTTAGCCATGTCGCGTGAATGAGCACAAGCCCTTTACAAATAAGAATTTTCTGAGGATCATCAGAAGGAATCTAGATGAAAATCAAAGGACATGGCATACCAAGCTCAAATCAGTATTATGGGCTGACATAATCACACCAAAGAGGTCAACATGTAATTCCCCTTACAACATGGTCTATGGGAAAGAGGTAGCGTCACCTATATCATTAGAGCAATGTGCATTAGAGCTCATAAATTAGTTGGAGTTGTCTAAGCTTAAGCCTATGGAAGTTAGGTATGCATAATTGATGGAATTGGAAGAAATTAGAGAACATGCAAGTTAAATGATAGAGAAATATCAAGCCTTAGTCAAAATATGGTTTGACAAGAAAGAAAGAGCAAGGATCTTTCAGGAAAGGGACCTAGTTCTGAAATGGGATGCAAATCAGGAAAAACCTGGCAGACATTCCAAGTTTGATGCCATTTGGAGTGGCCCTTATATGGTCACGGGATGTAAAATTAGTAATGCCTTCCAATTGTCTACCTTGGAGGGAGAGGAGATTCTAATTCTGGTTAACAAAATATATCTTAAACATGGTTACTGAAAGGAAAAGGTTTCACCACTGTAAATATTAGCCTAGGATTTTAATTCCTCTAAGTGCATACGCACATCGTCTTGTTGTAGTGTAAGTTTCAATTTCCCTAAGTGCTTCGGCACAGGTCTTATTGTTCCAAGGTTATATCACTATGTAGTTCAATGTGCCTCTAGGTGAATGTTGTAACAGCCCATTTCAGGAATAGGTGAAAACTCCAGGTCAAGACAAATTTCTACTCTCAAAAACCTCATTTTAAGGATTTTCTTATGAAAATTGAGAGTACAAGTAGTGAGGTAGGTTCAAGATTCAAAATGCAAGATCAGTACTAGGCTATCATTCATGACTCTGTGCCCAATGTATAATTCTAGGAAACTGATCTTCCACCTAGCAGGCAGGTGATCCCGTGAGTTGCCAAATTTTAATCCAATTTTTCCCCTCAGGAAAAGTTTGATCAAACATGACCTTCCACACTAGATAAATGAGAGGTCGGTTCATTCATGCGAGCCCACATTTCAAATCCAACAATCAGGTTACAGGAAATCTCGACAATGGAAATGGAAGTTGGGAAAATGAATGGCCAGTAGAAATGTTGAAGAAAATCTAGCTCGGTAAGTCAAAATCGAGCCTAGAGCAAGTCGAATTGAAGCAAAGCAACAGAGCCGCAGAAGGTGCCACATGTTAGCTTAGTGCACTTTAAAAAGATGCAAAAAAAGTGGAGACCCTAGGGATGTGCTTGACCCCCACATGGATCTGAGCACATAGTAGGCTTGTGGACGATGAAAAGAGTCCAACCAGCATAACTTCAAAGGTAAAATCTGAAGGAAGGTCCCCAAACGAGCACAGGCTCTCCACGTGGTCAGAGCCCGAGAAAGGTAGAACCGATTGTTGAAAATTATAAGTAGGGGAAGAGCTAGTGGAAGCCTCCACATGTCTCATTGGTGGAACTTCAAAAGTTGTGATAGAAGCGGGGTCCCCAAATGAGCACATGCTCTCCACGTGGTCAGATCCCAAGAAAGGTAGAACTGGCCATTGAAAATTATAAGTAGGGGAAGAGCCAACGAAAGACTCCACATGTCTCATTAGCACAACTTCAAAAGGTGCAACATAATTGGGGTCCCCAAACAAGTGCAAGATCTCCACGTGGTCAGATCCTGAGAAAGGAATAACCGGCCATTGAAAAGTCTAAACAAGGGAAGAGCCATCAGATGCCTCCACATGTCTCATTGACGTAACTTCAAAAGGCGCAACAGAAGTGGGGTCCCCATATGAGCACAGGATATCCATGTGGTTAGAGCCTAAGAAAGGCATAACTAGCCATTGAAAATTCTAACAGAGGAAGATCTAGCAGAAGCCTCCATGTATCTCATCGGCACAACTTTGACAGGCGTTACAGAATAAAGGTCCCCAAATGAGTGCAGGCCCTCCACATGGTTAGAGCTTGAAAAGGAAGAACCGATCATTGAAAATTATAAGCATGGGAAGAGCTGGCAAAAGCCTCCACATGTCAGCTCAGTGCATCTTCAAAGGTAAAATTGAGGGCAGATGCCCAAACACGCGTTGGCCCTCCATGTGTCTAGGGTCCATCATAGTTGTTTTTAAACAAGCAGAAAATGCATAACACAAAGAAAGCAGATCAGGTTCGCAAATGATGCCAAGTGTCCAATCATCACAAATTCAAGAGTGAAAGGAGTGGATAAGTCTTGGAAGCCCGCATGGTCTCCATGTGGGGCTAACTACAAATGTCTCACCTGAAAAGGGGTTTTGACATTATATATAGTGGGGCCCTTTACTCACACAAGGGAATGAAGCAACATGTTCACAGATGGTGCCAAGTGTTGGCACGTCACATTCCCAGGACCCTAAAAGGCAGAAAAAATCTTAAGAATGCATGGGGCTTCCATGTGGATCTTGCATGAATAGACTCCAAACCCAAAGCAGTTTCGAGATGATCATAACTTTTGACTGGAAGCTCAGATTTGACTCAAAGAGAGGACTTTTTGGAAAGCTATCGATGTCTGCTACTCAACTACGACTTGATATTTTAAGGTTGTTAGGCTTATCACCTACCACCATAATGAAGTATGGGCTTCCTTTCTTTCCCAATAAGGAACAACACATAAAGGCATGGGTTTTTGCAGTGGAACCCATCATTTTTTGCAGGCAAATTCAATGCTCTTTTGGGGTGGTTGAGGGGGGATTTCTAAATTCTCTTCCCCCCTTCTCTTTCGTTCTTCCTATATATTGTAAGGAGGGGCATTTTTCTAAGGGTTGGTCATTGTTTCTCTCTTACCCCCTCCCTCTTTCTTCTCTAGGGTCGAATTTGGAGTTTAAACCTTCTCTCTTTGCTTTGTAATGGCATTTTCTTGCCTCTTTCCCACTAATGATGTACTGTGTGAATTCATGGAGAAATAAAATATGTTTTGTGATGCATTTTGTCCATCCTTTTCTTATTTTATTGTCTCTTCTTTCCTCTCACCTTTGTAGGGTATACTGTGCATATTTTTGATGTCTATTGTAGGTTTCGAGAGATTTGTTTAATGGGTTTGAAGTGGTGTTCTGTTTGAACTTTTTCTATGGTACGTTGAGCATCTTGTCCACCCTCTCCATTTATCACCCCTCTCCACTTTAGGAAGTTGAGATTGTGATCAACAACCCCCTTTTCTTGGTGCTATCACCTCTATAGTGTAGGATTTCTTTATTTTTATGCTCTCTTCCTTCCTGTCTCCTTGACACTGTTAGATTAGGAGTAGATAGTCACATTTCCTTCCTTAGAAGTAGTTTAGAATTAGTATTAGGTAGAGGAAGCCAACCTTCTCTGGAGGACAATCTCAAGTTTGCAAGTCCCACAGGTTGAGAGATGGTCCCATGTTATGCAGATTACACGTATGCACCATTAAAAATTAGACCATTTGGAGGGTGCTGTAGTTTCACATCAACAGGTTTGTTTATTGGGAACATGCATTCACTTATTTGAGTTTAATTCCGGGCTCCATATCTTTATTGGGTTGCTTGTTGCATATTGTTTTCTTTCCCAATCTGGTTGTTTGACCTAGGGTAGAAAATTTACCTTTAGTATTATTTGTTTATCATTTCTTTTCCTTAACTAGATCTGGGTTTCGGCTTTAAATGATTACTCTATATATACATTGAGGATTCAACATTTCTCAAATCTGAAATGACTTGTGAGTTCTCTATTAGATCAGGCTGGGCCATTGTGCAGGTCCAACTTGGTTTTCTATGTTATTATAACTCGACCATTTTCTTGATATATTGTGATCTCGATCTTAATTAAAATGACTCACTAGTTTAATCATTGCTAAGATATTGCATTTGTATTATGAGTTCATTGTAACATTGATGGAGCTTGAATGGTGAGTTCTAGCCTTGAATTTATTGAAATAAATCACTATTTTTTTTTCTGTAGCAACTCCTTCTTTAGGTCATGCATTATTAGGTTGGATCTGGTTTCATATGATGATCATTTGTTTGTGTATTTGAGAAATTTGAGTCTTCTATTACTAATTGTCCATACTTTTCTATCGTTGTCTTTAGATCATGGATCTCTAACTAGATGTGCATTTACTTTGTATTTTGTTCTATTCTATAAATCTAGATCCATTTTTTGAGAACTTTGATTCAGATGAACCTGGTAATTTAGAGGAATTATCTTGATATTTTGGAAATTATTACCTGTATCTTGAGAAAAACCATAAAAAAAATTCCTTTTGCAAATATATATAGTTGTTAAGAATATATTTATTGCTCCTTTGGTTTATAATTGAAGCTCGCCATTATTATTCACTATGACTCGATATTTTGAGACTTTGTTTTCATGCTACTTGCTTTGATTTCATGGTTTTATTAACACTTTCCAGAAAGAAACTTTGAGGCATTACCATGGCTTAAAGATGAACCACTTGCTAAAACTTCTAGCTCCCCTTTCTAATTGTAAATATCATAAATCCTTTTATTGTTTAAAGACTCCAAGCTTCTCTGAAATATATATCTTTGTTGTTCTCAATAACTACAACCTGGAAAATCAATTTATTCCTTCACTTGAGAGAGTGTTGCCTTGTTCCTTCTTCATTTCAATTTTTTTTTCTAAATGTTGTATTGTAACAATCTTTGGCTTTGATAAAACACCAGAATATTTTTGTTTAGTTTTTTATGATCCTTGTCTTCCTATGAGCATTGTATTTGTTAATGATTCAAGTTTATGTAGGTCAAGATGTTTTTTTAAGGTTACATCAATCTCACATTAAATAATATTTGTATTTTCTTGTATTTTATGAAATCATATAAGGGCTAATCCAGATTATATCAATTTGTTTTATGGCTTCCAAGATTAGCCTTGTCATCATCCCATTTTAGTACAATGTCTCCTTCTTGGAAGAATCTCGAATTTGACTTGTTATCAAAAGTTCTATTAACTTGTGTCTTGTGATTCTCCATATTGTTAGGATTATGATCCCTCAACTCTTGTAATTCCATCATCTCTACATACCTGAATTGTATTGGCCGGTTTTCAATCAAATCTAGCTGATGCAATAAGTCTAATGCTTACAGCTCAAGAGAAATGGGAATTATTTCCTCTCTTCTATAAACCAACTTGTATGGTGGATTCCGAATTGACTTTTTAGGAGTCACTTTATCAACCCAAAGTACTGAATTTAACATTGTATGTCAGGCTCTATAATTTCCTTGGAGCATTCTCTTAAATATCGTTAACAGATATTTATTTGTGCTTTCATCCAATCCATTACCCTAAGGGTAATAATTGGATGAAGTGCTCAGATGAATACCATGTTTAACATCCCAATCAGTTACTCTTACTCTAAGAAAGTATAGAGCATGATCGGAAATTATGGTGGCTAGAACACCGAATCTGAAAACAATACCTTCGTAAAATGATTGAATGGAGTTCTCATTTGCTTCTTTTAAAGATACAACTTCAGTCCAATGAGTAAAATAGTTTTTGGCTATCAAAATCCACTTGTGACCTTGAGATGAATATGGATTAATCATGGCAATGAAGTCACGGCCCCAATACATAAAAGGTTGATCAACTAAAATAGGTTGTAGGGGTAGCAATGTTAACCATTCTTTGCCAATAAAGAACACACATTGCTTGCATTTTTTAATCCATTCATAACAATCCTTTAAAATGTTGGGGCAATAGTAACCAAATCTCATGATTTTAAGGGATATTGTGTGTGATGAAAAGTGACCTCCTGCAGACCCCTCATGAAACTCTTTGAGTAATTGTTGTACTTGACCAAAATCAATACAACACAGAAGTATTCCATTTATGTCCTTTTTAAATAGGACTCCATCAATGTAAGCATAAGGTACAGTGTGCACACAAAAAATATCTTCTCTTATTCGTGTATATACCTTTAGGATAAGTGTCATGTTGTAAATAACTTATCATATCAGGAATCCAACTTGAAACTAGATCCTCTTAATCAAATTTAGCTTGCTAATTTTGAGGCTGCAAGAAAACTACAGCACTCTAAGTTTCCATATCTACAATCAAATGTTTAAAAAATCATTTTCCCTTTACCATTATGGCCACTTTAATGTCAACATCATATTTCATTACGTTAGTGATCCATCTATCCCTTTTCTCATTCAGTTATTTGTTATAAAGGAAAGATTTAACAATCGGATGAGAAACCAAAACATGAATTTTTCTATTCGAAAGCATGTACTTGAATTTTTTCAATCCTCTAAATACTGCAAGTACCTAATTTTAAAGAAAAGTGTGCCTTTTTTCATATTCATGAAGGATTTTCCAACAAAAAGAAATGTGTTGCTCTATCTCATTGTCATTAACCTGAGTTAAAATGGCTGAAATGGTTTCAACTCCTACAATAACATACATGATGAAGTCTTTGTAAAAATTTGGATTTACCAATATAGGAGCTTGAGAAATAGCGACTTTGATAACTTCAAATTCTTTCTTTCCTTTGCTACTCCATAAGAAAGTTTTACATTTCTTAAGAATATAAGTCAATGGTTTGACCAAGGCTACAAAATCTGGTAAAAATTGTCTCATAAATTTATTTTTACTAAGAATATTTGAGGATCTTTCTTGTGGTGTGGTAAAGATAGCTGCAAAATTGAATCTACCCTTAGCAGGTCAATACCCAAACCTTGTTTATAAACAATATGACCAAGCAATTTACCTTCATACACTGAAAATTTGAATTTTTAGGATTCAAAGAGTTCCAAATTTTCTACAAATTTTGAAAGTTAGCCTCAAATGCATGAGATGATCATCAAAATTTTTGGATAAAAAAAACACGCCATCTAAATACACAAGTATGCATTTGTTGAAAAGGCTGTGATAATCCATGTCAATTACAAGTTGAAATGTTGCACCAGTATTAGAAAGATTGAAATGAATTGTCTTATTTGCATAAGTCCCCCACTTTGGGGTGAATGCTATTTTTTACATGTCTTCCTCACACACTAAAATCTAATTATATCTAATATAACCATCTAAAAGAGATAGCCTATCTGAACATGAAAGTGTTCTTAAAATATAATCCATATGGGGCAGTTGATAGTGGTCTTTTAATGAGGCTCTGTTAAGGTCTCTGAAATCCACACACAACCATATTTCACCATTTTTGTTCCGTACAGGAACAAGGTTGGACACCCAACTTGAATGCTTGATGGGGAAAATAATACCTGATTCAATCATCTTAGACAACTTTTTCCTCATCAAAGGTTCAATTTTGGGATTTATGGGCCTTTTATTTTTCCTTATAGGTTTTGAATTAAGAAGAAATTATATTATATATTGAGCTAAACTAGGATCAAAAACTCTATTGTCTTGGTATTTCCAGGTAAATACATCTATGAGTTATTTTCATAAATCAACAAAAGCTTACTTTTCAAAAGTGGAACATACCTTTCCAATATGAAGTGTTTTCCCTTTATCAACTGATATTTTATCATAATTATCAACATGAGTAGAGATTTTCCCTTTGTCTTTTTTCCATTCAAGGTTGATCATCAGTGCTGAAAATGTCCTCTTAGGTGATAATTCCCTTAGGTAACTTATTTGTTTTTATCTGCACAATTAGGTCACCATATTGATGTTGTAGC
Source organism: Taxus chinensis (assembly GCA_019776745.2). Taxonomy (NCBI): domain Eukaryota; kingdom Viridiplantae; phylum Streptophyta; class Pinopsida; order Cupressales; family Taxaceae; genus Taxus; species Taxus chinensis. The sequence goes on from CM034153.1 coordinate 170,616,466, forward strand.
TTAGCTTGATTAGCTAATGAAAATTCAACTTCTCCTTCAGAAATTTACAGATTTGTTTATCATCTTAAAAAACCTTCCAATTCTCTTCGTTATTAGGTACTAAAGATCTGATAAATACTGATATGAGGCTGATTTTTTTCATTTTGGATATGTTCTAGCATGTCAAAGCTGGTCCCAACTGCTGCAATTCTATTTGCATGTTTGTTCATTTCTCTTGGGACTGAATGAATATTGAAAGCTTGAAAATCATCTATCAAGTCCCAAACTCTATGTTTATAAGACTTCATAAGTGATTTTTTAGAAACATTCAAGTCTCTAACCTGGTTAATGACTAACTCTGAGTCACCAAAAACTTACAAGCTTAAGGCTAAAAAATGCTTATGTTTTGATGGGGAAGTTAGCATTCAACTGGCACCTGCCCATTTCTTGTTCTTTACTCCATCAAAATGGAGCTGTCATATTCCTTCTTTAATAATTTTTGTTTTGGATAACGAAGGAATAAAATCATTTTCCTCATGTAGGTAGTATAAACCAAGTAGTTTCTCTTCTATTTCTTTGTAAGGATCATAAGAATAATCTTCTTGTATTCTTTTATCCATAAACAAGTTAGAAACACCATCTAAAGTAGAAATCTCAACAATACTATCAAAATCCACTTTATCAATTACAACGTAATTAACAATTGGATTTGGAATATAACCTGCTCAACATGAAACTTTTCCAATGGTCCTGAATTGATAGTGACCTTAATACCATACCTTATAGTAAAGAAAAGGTAAGATGAATCTGAAGAAAGGTACCCACAAATATTTTTTGTGAAATCCTTTCGTAAGCAAAGTGCAAAGCAGGAAGGCAGATCTACAACTATTACATCTTATAAAATTGTTACATTCGGACAAACATGCAACGTTATCTCTAGATCCTTGATCAAACTGCCTATTTTTGTTTTTGTCCCATCAAGATATAGTATACTCCTCAAATTTGGCTCATAATTAAGTCTCATCTTGTCTGCTATTGTTTTGGGCATGACTATACTATTTGCTCCACTGCCTACTAAGTAATTGTGGACTAATTGATCACCAATATTGAGTGACATATAAAAAGGAGGTGATTTTTTTACTTCAGCATTTAATAACCTCTGCACCATCATTTTTACCTCTTTCATTCTTTCTTAGTGAATGTTGTAAGAACTACATCAACTTTACTTGGCTCTTTCTTAGCTGATTGAGATGATAGATGTACATTAGAAAGCTCTCTAACAAGAATGTCCTGTTGTCTTGGAATATTCAAAGCATCCCACAAGAAATATGAAAATTACTAGTTTTCATTAATTCAACGATATTTAGTACAGCTGTAATATTCTTAGAATGAGACTTAGAAGGAGAAAAATTTGTGTCTACAGTCTTAGAAATCTTCCATACATAAGACTTCTGACATTTGGATTTTTAGGTACTTCCTTCTTTCTAAGTTGTACTAAAACTGCTAGTTTTTTTATCTGAAATAGGAGGCACACTTCAACCTTATTCCTTTGTTATTCTTCAAGATATCTCTTTTTAGATCTAGTAAAAAATACGCAATGCTCATTTTCCTCATAATTACCCACTACATGCTCTATATGCATTTGATTATGTGCTTCTTGATGTCCACCTTCCATTTAAGGTATATGTGATGTTTTAGATTGAGGTTGGGCAACAAGGATCAAGTTCAAATTGGCATTTAGGCATGAAAACTAAGGATGGGTCTGATTACAAGGAGAACACCATTCTTCTTAATCCATATTAATTGGTACAAGATCATTTTAAGGAGGTAGGAGCCTTAGGATCAAGTTTCTTTGGCTGATAAGGAGCTCCATAGATATAATTTTATTGATAAGGCTACATAGCATCTTGATAAGGAGCTTGGTAAGGCCTGTTAGGCTAAGTTGTTTGTCTCTATATTAATGGTATCTTATTTCCAAATTACTGCAAGGTTTTATTTATCTCACTTAAGTCATTTGGTTACATTGTTACACCAGGATCTATCCTTTGAATGGGCTGTGGAATAGGGGCTAGATCTGCAGTAATAGGGATTGAAGGTCTTTGAGCTTATGTGTCAGCTTGAATAAGACCATTTTCAACTTTTATGGTTGATTCATAGGCTACAGGAAGTATGGAACCACCCATTTATTTCTCACCTTTGTGTTTTGTTTTCATTGATTTTTGTGTTGTCCCATTATTTTTCCTAGTGTCTCTTTTTCATGGAAATTGTGTGTCTTGGGAGTCATAGTGTGTTGGTGTCTTATTAGTCCATGCTAAGCCAAATCGATGTACTTTAAGTGCATGGAAGTCTAGTGGGAATCTGTGGTGAAAATTGAATTAGTGAATTGCTTGGATAATGTGTATAACTAGTAAGTTAACTCATCTTAAGGCTCAAAAAGTCAAGAAATAGGTTTTAGAGCAAAATGCCTCTTCTAGCAAAAACTACTCTTTGGGAACTCAACAGTTCTTGCATGAAAATGAGATGGGATGGATAATATAGGATATATTTTTGAAAAAAAAATCATGGGAGATGATGGAGGAACTTTTCCTTGTACTTCAAGAAAAATAGAAGGTCCTGAGGAGGTCATTTGAGTAAGTTGTGTAAGTTTTTGCAAAACTTGTCTATTGAAAAGCTCATTTCGAGCTTCCTGGCTTCTTAGCAGTCATGAAAAACTATAATTTATCCTTTATATAAATCATAGAAGGAATTTTTGAATAGTATTCCAAGCATGAACTAGTGTAAAAAAATTCACGTCATTTTAAATTTTCATTGAAAAGATACGAGCATTTTTTGAAGGAGTTTGTTTGCTATCCTGGACTATTTTGAGCTAATAGGAGTAAAAAGGTTTTCTTGGTTTAAAATTCCTTCCTTTAGAAATTATAAATATTTTATTAGTGCATTAATTATGATTCCAAGCTTTTTGATCAATTGAAATGGTTGTCATTTAAAGATTTGGCTATAATTTTAAGTGCTTCATTATGTCTTTAAAGGATGTCTAGAAATAATGATGCAAGAAGCCACTTCCCTTAGGTTTATGCCTCTATCTCTTACACTAAATCAAATTTGAAAACATTATAAAAGTCTAAATCAACTCAAACCATCGTATTCATGGAAATTTTGAGAAAATACCTGATGTTGGTGGTCCTTTTACCATTGTCTAGCCACTTGAAGTCATGGTTTTGCTTCACACAGGTATGCAACTTAATTGTAATTTATCAAAAGTTCAAGTTTGACATCATAATGGAAACATATCCTCTCAAGAAAGGTGATTTTGAATCTCAATTAATGAACTCTAGTTCCAAAATGTAAATCTTGGTTGTTGAAAGCCCTCGCCTCCTTCATTGACAACACGGTCGCTTGCTCTTTGTAACTGTAATTGCTTCATCCTTCATGACTGGGAGAATTTGAAGCAATTGCATGGTATTTTGGAGGTATAAATTAATATATTTTTTCCTTCAAGTGAAAATTCAATAGGTGTATAGAGAAAATGAATCCTTTACAGAGGATTGAGGATAAAAAACTTGACAGTATTCTATAAGAGGATGCAAGCTTGAGAACACATGTGAAGGTTGTGAATAAAAAATGAATCTTGAAGATTCTAAACCATTTCACAGAGCTAAATGAATTCATAACAAACTCACAACATATTAGAGTTTTAACTTTCATTGACCAATGTTAAAGAAATCATTTTTTCATTTTTCTCAGACACTGAATAGTTGAATACCCTGAACTAGGGTTTAGGAAGAAGATTTGTGCTCGAATAAAATGTTTTAATAGATAATTCTACCTAAAATTTCAAACACATCTCTGTGGGATATGTATTCCAAGGTTTCAAAAGTAATTTTATCACTTGGTTGAGTATACACAGATAACTTCTTAGAAAAATTTATGTAACTCATTTAATGTCATTGTTTTGACAATTACATGAATTTTTTGTACATTTGTTATTATTGATTGGGTTTAGATAAAGTTTGAAACGTTTGAATAATTTTTTTGGTGATCCTTTACATCATTTGTAAACATTTCTACAAAGGTAAAGTGCTTGGAGTTCGTGTAAATTTTGGAATTATCAAACTTAGTAAACTCTATATGTTTGTTAAACTATGCAATGCAAAAACATTATGATGGAAATGACTTTAATATCTTAACAAAGTGTCTAGGATCACATTTGAATACATTTAACACAAATGGAAAACCTCTCAATTATAACACATGTGAAATGGATAAGGAAATTTGAGTCTCCTTAGTGTATGAAGGATAATTTGAAAGGGTTCCAAAACAGTCACTCACTCTTGATTTGCTCTCAACTCGAAGAAAAAGTGAAATAGTAACTTATTTTTCCTATTGAAGTTAAACATGAACTTGTGACCTTTGAACTTAAAGAGCTAATGTGAAAGGTCATAATACTATCATCAAACTAAGTTTGAAGAGGATGAAGTGGTCATGATTATGGATTGTAGTTGAAGATTCAGGATACATGTTTTTGAAAATTTCAAGCTAAAGTGCGATAGATAGATGAAGATTCAAGATAAAAATAAGAAAAAGGAGTTTTTTATTTTTCAAATTTTGAAAATTTAAAATGAGAGAATGAGATATGGAGTTTAGAGAAATTTGATACATAAGAGTTAGAAAGAGAGAAAAACATAGATGAACAAAATTAGATAGTGGAACAAGAAGCTGATAGAAGTGATCTAAGATTGTGTGGATTGTGTGGATATTGATCTAAGAAGTTGATAAAATATTGGTAATAGTAAACAAGATGATAGTTATCTCTGAAATGTTGCATAAGAAAGATGTCTAGGAAAAAGTACATGAGTAGATTGCAAACTATCAAGGTTAGGTGATGAAAGAGTGAGTGATGTGACAGAATAAAAATAAGAGTTATTGAATCAGATGCAATTATATACATTAAGGTAAATATTTCATAGATAAAATATTTAGTTAAGATCAGTTGTTGTAAGAATTCTATATCAGAAGATTTTTTTGTTGTCATAAAATTCTTGACAGTGCACAAGTTAGAAAATTCAGATGTATAACAAAGGTGCTTTGCAAATTGATGATCTCTAGAAAAGTGTCCATAATTTGTTGATCAATCAATATTGTCACCAAATGGTCATTTAAATATCAGATTTGTCTGAATAGGTTCTTAGAAAAGAAGAAGTAGGTGATTCTCATATTTTCATCTTAGTAGGTGCTCAATCACTCATCTAGTTGGTGTCTAGGTGTTAATCAGAAGTTGGTACTTCACTAGATCAAGTAGGATGCTTGATCATTGTAAATCAGTGTAGAATTAGTGTTCTAATAAAAATTCTGATTTCAAACTGATTTTTTTCCCTTCGTGGGTTTCCCACTATAAACCTATGTCTCATTCTTTTGAGTTGTGTGTTTCTATTTCTTTCATGTGCTTATAGTTTATCTACTAATCCAAATTAAGAAAGATAGATAGTTTTAAAAGACCTTAATTATTTTTAGCACTAATTCACCCCCCTCTCACTGCTTTTGATATTCAACAATTGGTATCATAGCAGGGCCTTTAGTGATAGTTTTATAACTTCAAGGTGATACCCTCTTCACAAGCATGAAAATAAATCAAGCTCAAGGTGGTTTATCAATCTCAAGGTCACCACTTTTCATAGGTACTAACTATGCTCTTTTGAAGACAAGAATGAAAATATACCTCAAGTCACTTGGTTTTGATATATGGGAAAGTGTAGATAAATGCTACAATCCTCCAACTACTCCAAACACTACTATAGTAGATAAGACTGAATATGAGATTAATTCAAGAGAAATGAATGTAATTTTATGTGGGCTAAATGAAGCTGAGTTTGTAAAGGTGATGCACTATACTACAAATCAAGATATTTTATACAAATTACAAATAATTTATGAGGGAGAAGATGAAGTGAAACTTACAAAATTGCAGACCTATCGAGCACAATTTTAAAGTTTAAGGATGAAAGAAGATGAAAGTATAGCAGCATACATGCATATGGTATATGAGATAATAAAAATGATCAAAGCCTTAGGAAAGAAGCTAGAAGAAACCATTATTATTCAGAAATTACTTAGACCCTTATCTTCTAAGTATGATGCAAAAGTTTTAGCCATTGAAGAAGTAAAAGACATTAATACCTTGACCCTAGATGAAATAAAAATCATTCTATTAGCTTATGAAATGAGGAAAATTGGAGAAAAAGAAGCCAAGAAAGAAGTTTCCTTCAAAGCCAACAAAAAAAATCATTCCAAGAAAGAAAAAGAGGAATCATATTTAGAGAATGAAGAATATGTTGAGAAGATTGAAGCTTTATTTGTTAGAAGACTAGGAATAAGGAAAGGAAAATCTAAAGGTAAGCTCTTTTTCAAATGCTTTAATTGTGGTCAAGTAGGAAACTTTGTAGCTAATTGTCCAAACAAGAATAAGGAGGTTGAATTTGAGTGTAAAGAAGAAGCTCATAAACATGGAAAGAAAAATATGGATTATAAAAAGAAGGGAAACAAGAAGAAGTATTTCAATAATAAGAAAAACTTCTATTATAAATAAAATTCAAGTGACTCAGTATAAAGTGATTCCAGTAGCTCGAAGAATGAAAGTGAAGGAACTAAAAGTGAAACCTTGTTTATGGCTCTGGAAATTTCAAAAGGAAGCAATGATAAAGGGAATAATATGGTCAGCTATGAGGACGCAGATGAAGAAGAGGCACAAATTGAGTTAGAGGCTGAATAGGTAAGTGCACTTGAAGAACTTCAAATTTTTAGGAGAAGGAACTACAAGCTAAAATGCACCCTAAAGAATTAAGAAGAACAAATCAGAATTTTTGAAAATAAGAAAAGACAAAAGGAATTAGAGAAAATGAGTGAACTCAAGGAACTTCAAAATTAGATGGAAAATATTTCCAAAGCCTATAAAGAAAAGGAAGAATAATGTCAAAGGCTGAAATCAGATTTTGAACTTCATAAAACTGAAAACTCAAGATGTATGAGAAGCTGGAAGGGAGCTCAATCGTCCTAACAAACATTCTAAGAATTCAAAGACACATAAGTGATAGAAAACATCTTGGCTTAAAGGAAGAGACCGAGGAATATGAATCAACAAAGATGAGAAAGGAGAAATTTTACATCAAGTGTCTCATATACAATGAATAGGGAGGCCACTAAATTTGAAAGGAGGAAAAACTCTCCAAGAATAATATATGATATGAGGTATTCTCATTCCTTCTATGGATATTGTTTTTTTTAAATCAATTTTGTCACAAATCTTCGAAGTGTGGAAGAAATGCTAGATGTAGTAGGATGAATTATAGCTTGTAGTATAGGAGAGTAAATAATAATCATGTATAATACAAATGTGAAAAGGAAGGTCATATTACTAGTATGTGAAGCTCACAAAAACCAAACAAAGCAAGTGGATATATGTGGTAAAAGATAAATCAAACAAGAAAGAGGAAAATGGTATGATATCTCAAACTTCCTTTCATGTGCAAGATGAAGGGATGATTTGGTATTTGGATAGTGGTTGCTCCACTCACATGACAGAGGATAAAAGTAAGTTCATATCTTTGTCTAAAAATTCTTCAGTTGTTGTTATATTTGGAAACAATAATTCTACAAATATTATGGGCAAGAAAACTCTTAGTCTTAACAATGGAAAAAATGTTACAGAAAATGTGTAGTTATGTAAAATATATTTTACTATAGTTAATTTTACATTTACTATAGTAATTGGGTAATTAATTATAATTGTAATATGGTTATGTTTATATAACCATTTAATTTTTTTTATTCAACAATGCATAAGGTTGTTTAATTGTTATATTGTTTTAACAATATTCTTGTTTGTATTGTTTCACGGATATACCTGTGAAACATATTTCTTTGTTTGTATTTGGTTTTGCAATATCTATAAATATTGCAAACCATTCTTTGTAATTTTTATTTGATTGAACATCACTAAATTAGCCAGGATATTTTCCCTGTTCATAATTTACATTTGCTACCAAAGCAGGTTGAAGCTCCTAGCTAGGTTGGAGAGAGGTTGTAGTGGTAGAAGTGTCCTCAAAATGAAATTTGTATCTCTAGAGAGCTTGTGTTTCCTCCAACAACTTCTCAAACATCCCTACATCCCCACAAGCCCTTGTTTAGTTCCAAGTGTTTGTAATGTAATTTTTTTTACACTGGTGCACCCTACACCAGGAAAAAATTGCTATAGGAATAGAAAATTTAAAAATATATACTTACCCGACAGGGGTTTTACCTCTAAATATAGAGGACTGATTAATTATAGATAATATTATCTATTTTTCCACATTTATAGGCCTAGGTGTTTATGTGGATCTAAACATCAAGTAGTTTCAGAGCTCTGCATCCGAGCTTACTACATGACAGAGTTGTTTCCATACTGAGCTGAGTTATTATTAGCGAGTTGAATTTTGCATTAGCTTTTAAGTGTATTGGTTAGGATGAGCTGGAAGGCTCTCCACCTAGCCAGGACATCAAGCTAGCTCATTGCATTGGAGTTGCATCCTTTTGCATCCAATGAACTCTACATAACTCTGGCTGAGATTTCCCCCAGCACCGTCCCTAAGCATCTGCAATCACAACAGGAGGTTATTAACAAAGAAAACTCTGCATTCAAATTTAGCACCCTACACAATAACAAATCAACAAAACAATGGCGTGAGAGGTTATTTGGCATCATTGGTGTCTCACAAAAACAACCGCAGATCAATCTAAAATGAAGGAAGAATCCTATGTGGATGATTTGGGACATTTCTATTCAAGTTGAGTTAAGGTATTATGAACCAAGATCTTTGCCAAGAAATCAGGTCGAGTTTCCATCGAGTTTGAGCCGTATCACATCTAGGTTATTCAACCTTCACATAGTTCTTACCATGTTCATCTCCCCTGTCCTGTGAAAACAACAAACAAGGCAGTTGAGCCATTCATCTATGACTGAGTCATCTCCTAACACGAACCTGTAATTAAAAACAGATACATATAAAAAAAATGATGGAGAGGAAAATAAAACAATGGTGGCAAAAATTTGTAAATAAATAAATGGCAGAGTAAAACAAAATCTACAACAAAAGGAGATAAGCTTCAGATCCAGAAAATGTGAAAAACCTAATTAATCCCCCCTGCCTCAGATGCGACATGGAATATCCATCATCTCCCACGTCTTCATTGAAAACATTATTCAAATTCTATATTGTTTAAATATAGTTTGCTCCATTTTATAGCATATGCCCACTGGGTGCCATTATGGTTAGTGGTAAAGATTTGCGGTTGTGTGGTCGGTGGTTTGAATCCCTCATTGAACAATTGTTTTTTAAACATTTATATTTAGTAGAAAAAGAACAAAACTACTATCTTTGAAGGTATAAATAGCAGATAAAACCTCCTCTAAACTCCAACACTAAACCCAAGGCTATTTTTAGCGGAGAAAACCCTAATTTTAGGGTAAGTTTTGTTTCTCCCAAATTGCTTATTTTTTGATTCTAGGTAATTTTTTCCAAAGGGGGATATTTGAAAACTACTTTACTAGTTTTTTTTAGCCGCGCTTCACAAAAAGTAGTTGTATTGCACTCCAGATGCCACCAAGGCCCTGAAACAAAAACATTTTGCCTTTCATTCAATTTTTTCATAATTTTGAATGTAATTATATAATTCAGTGTATTATACTAATATGTAGGTTGTCATAGTCAACTGTACACCATTGTAACTGTTGTAAAATTGGCAGAGCTGTGTACCCAAAAATATTAAAATTTTGGTTCTGAATCACTCACGAGATCTTCGATCTCATTCGCAGCATTTGGTATAAATAGTGCATCTGGGAAGCGCTTACAAGTAAATCCTTCGCGACTACTACTGCACTCAACACCTAATATAGATGAAACAACGTCACCTTAGAATTGACCCTTTAAATCAATGAGGAGTAATAAGGACATAGTGCACAAAATTTGAGCCCTCCCATCCATCTTTGAATGATTGCATGACTTAAATCTAGACTGAGAAATTATCCAAGTATATAGTGAAATTACGCACGTATGAGGAAATTTCTTTGAAGCCAGTGTCAATAATCACACAGACCCCTTTCATTACTATCTTAGTACCATGTATCAAATTTTTTCATGTACGTTAATACCTCTTTCATGTAATGTTAGGTATATCGAAAGGTTGAGCTTCTTCCATGTACTAATGGGTATATTGGAAGGGCATGTATATAGAAAGGTTCAATATATTGGACTGACGGTATATAGATTGGGAGACTGTATACCTAGAGTGATAAGATCCATATCGTTTGTCAATTGATTATACAAAATGGGCACCAATTCCCCCAAGTTATTTCTTCTAGATTCACAACTACTAAGAGGAAATAACTATACAACATGGAAGACAAAAATAAAGACACAACTTGATTTTGAAGAGATCTAGACTGTTTTGAATGGTAATGTAACCAGATCAACAATTGATACAACACAACATAGACAGTTTGATAGATCCAGTCAGAATTCCAAGATAATCATCTTTTTTGGAGTGTCTGATGATGTGTAACCCCACATTCAAGGTTCCAAAACAGCTAAAGAAGTGTGGGATAAGTTGAGCATGGTATACGAGGCCAAAAAAAAGAATTTCATACTAAGTTTGTAAAGTTAGTTACACAGATTGAAGTTTAAACAAAATGGGGAAATATAATCTTTCTTGAGAAGAGTTGTAGAGTTGAGGGCTTCACTTCTAGCCTGAGTAGAGGATGTCACTCATGAAACTCTCATTCCCATTTTTCTAAGAGAACTCCCTCAGAAATGTACAATACTCAACTTGTCTAATACGACAGTGAGTTTTGACAAGTTGGTAAACCTACTGCAACAAGAGGAAGAAATGTACAATAAATATGATGAAGAGGAGAAGAAAATTTCTTCTCATTATAAATGGAAAGGATTAGGAAAAGGCAAGACTAATTCATATCAAAAGTCCCAATATCAGAATCAACATCAGCAAGGGGACAAGCAACAAAAGAAAAAATGTCCAATCTGCAAAAGAGGACATGAATTGAAAGATTGTTTGTATAATACTTATAAGAAAGGTTCATCAATAAAATATGGACCTCCACACCAGCAATCTCACAAGGGACATACAAACTAAAATCAAGGGCATAAAAATGGGAACTAGAAACGAAAACCCCATCAGCAATGAAATATTGTTGAGTAAGAAGAACATTCAAATAATGAAGACTACTTGTACACTAGTCATTCAAGTGAACCCTCCATGTCATCTAGTGATGTCGTATGTTGATTCGGAAGCCACTCAACACATGACCATAAAAAAATACTAGTTTACTTTAATGAGGGACATTCCTTTGAAAAACCATGTTTCTTTAGGTGATGATTCTTCATACACAATTTAGGGGATTGGGAACATTTCTCTACCCCTTGGTTCACGCAACTAGAGATTGTTAGATGTACTATATGTCCCTGGGTTGACTAAAAATCTATTGTCAGTAAGTCAACTCCTAGATCACAACTTGAAAATTGACTTTGATAGTCATTCCAGCAAGAAAACATGTTTAATTCAAGAAAAATCACGAGGCTCGAAAATAGTTGTAAAAGCCTCTAATATCAGATGTATGTTCAAACTTGATTTTGTCCACATAGATGATCAGGAACTTGTGCCTAAGAATTATACCTCTACATAGTTTTGGCATCGGATACTTGGTCATATTAGTTTCAAGTATCTCGAGACACTTCACCAACACAATATGGTAAAAGGATTACCATATCTCCAAAAGGATATAGACAAGTGTCCTTACTACCTAGTAGGAAAACAACACATAGCTTCATTCTAGAAGAGTACTTATTGAGATCATGGTAAGCTTGAGCTGGTTCATACCGATATTTACGGTCTGATGTAATTGATTCATTTTGGATTTCAGTACTTCATACTTTGTGTTGATGACTATTCGAGAAAAATGTGGATTTTTTGTCTTCGTAAGAAAAATGAAGCTTTTTAAATCTTCAAGAAGTTTAAGGTAGTTGTTGAGAACAAAAATGGTCGTCACATCATAACTCTACTCAGATCGAGGGGGGGAATTCACCAATGATGAGTTCAAAGACTACCTACAAGTTCAAGGGATTTGTCAACAAATGCCTCCTCCACACATAATGCAGCAGAATGGTGTTGTTGAGAGAAGAAATCGTACTATCATGGAAATGGTGCTATGTAGGATTGATGATTCTAGACTAGCAAAGACATTCTGGGAAGAAGAAGAAAAGACAATAGTGTATTTGTTGAACAAAATGCCCACAATTTCTCTTGACAGAGTAACGCCACAAGAAGCATGGTCAAAGAGGAAACCATCTGTTGCACACCTAAGGGATTTGGGTGAAAAGAAAGTATGCATATACCCAAGCAAAATAGAAATAAATTGGATATGAAATAAAAAAAAACTCATCTTCATTGGCTACAGTGAAGAAATTCTTGGGTACAGATTATGGATCGAAAGACCAGGAAATTCTACAACAATAGAGATGTTGAGTTTTTTTAGAAGGAAGCAAAGACTTTTCCTCTAGACTCACATGATGTATATTTTTCACCAATTCTAAAAACAAAAGTTGATGTTACCACAGATGATGAAAGTGATTATGGGGATGATCGTGATGATAAAAAAATACCACAACCCATGGGAGTAGTTCAACATATGACAAAGTGGTATACGAGCATGCTATGAGATGTAAGATTGTATGTTCCAATGGATATATCCACCACTGGACCATGAACTGGCGGTAAAGAAAGAGAAGAAGTAAACTTTTATTTGATGAGTAGAGTTATGGAATCTAATGATCCCTCTACAGTCCAATAATCCCTACAATCAAAAGCTTGGAAAGATGCCATGGATTTTGAGTATAACTTGGTGATGAAAAAAACACTTGGTAGCTTGTCGATATTCCACCAAGGAGGAAACCCATTAGATGTAGATGGGACCATATACAAGTATAAAAAATACCGGTAGCAAAGGGGTACACACAAAAATAAGTCATTCACTACGAGGAGACATTTTCTCCCACAACTAAGATCAAAATGATCAGGATGATATTTTCTCTAGCTACATAGTTTGGTTGGAAATTCTATTAGATGGACGTAAAAAGTGCCTTTTTGAATTGATATTTACAAGAAGAAGTCTACAGGACTCAACATGAGGGATATGTTGTACCTGGTCAAGAAGTAAAGGTATGCAAACTTAGGAAATCTTTGTATGGCCTTAAACAGGCACCCTGATCTTGGCACCTCAAAACTGATGAGCACATCATACAACATGGATTTGTCAGAAATCCTTACAAACTCAATCTCTACCTCAAAAATCAATGGGGGGGAGATTATGATTTTTTTGTCTATGTCGATGATCTAGTCATCACTGGTAATTCAGTGAGGATGATTGATACAATGAAGAAACATCTTAACTGATCATTCAACATGACAGATCTCAAGCGAATGCATTATTGTCTTGGATTCAAAGTATGGTAGAAATATAATCACATCTTTGTTTCTCAATTGAAATATACCAAGACAATGCTCGAGAAATTTAGGATGATGGATTGCACACCTACTGTTACACCTATGGGGAACATATTATAGTTATCTCGTTCAGATCCATCTCTTACGTTAAATGCCACTCTCTATCGGCAGTTGATTATGAGTCTAATTTACTTGACCTACACTAGACAAGATATCAACTTTGCAGTAAGCTATCTATCTAGTTTAATGTAGGAACCCAAATTTTTTCATTGGAAGGCAGCAAGGTGCATCTTGAGATATCTCAAGGGATGAGTGGATCTTATTTTAGAATACAAGAAGAACACCAACTTCTTCTATCTGGATATTCGGATTCAGATCATGCAGGAAACATTGATGACATAAAATCCATGTTAGGGTTTGTGATATTTATGGGATCTAGACTAATATCATGGAGAAGTAAGAAACAACACTTTGTTTTTTGTTCTTCCATACAACTTGAGTATCATTTTGTAAGAGAATATGTTCGTGAAGTGATATGGCTACATCACACATGTGAAGGAATTAGAATACTATAGGAGAAACTTACCACCTTGTATGTTGACAATGAAGGTGTTATCAAACTTGTTCGCAGTCCATTTTTTCATGAAAGAACAAAACGCATTGAGGTTCAGGTACATTTCACATGTGAACATGTCGTGAAACATAATATACAGCTTCGGTTTTATCCAACGGTTGAACAACGAGTGAAAATATTCAAAAATTCACGTGCATGTGACAAGTTTGAGTTGTTCAAAGAGTTCCTCTCCTCATCCCTTGAGACAATGCAAAATTAACGAGTGGAAATGTTAGGTAAAATGTATTTTACTATAGTTAATTTTGCATTTACTATAGTAATTGGGTAATTAATTATAATTGTAATATGGTTATGTTTATATATACATCTAATAATTTTTATTTAACAATACGTAAGGCCATTTAATCATTGTTATATTGTTTTAACAATATTCTTGTCTGTATTATTTCATGGATATACCTATGAAACTTATTTATTTTTTGTATTTGGTTGTGATATATCTATAAATATTGCAGACCATTGTTTGTAATTTTTATTTGATTGAACATCAATAAATTATCCAGGCTTTTGTCCTTGTTCATAATTTATAGTTTTATGTTGAAGGTCTCAAGCATAACTTACTTAGTGTTATCCATATGTGCAAACAAGGTTATAATATGATTTTTAATGATAAAGGGTGTAAGATCATTGATGGAAAAATAGGGAAGAAAGTTGGAAAAGAAAAAAAAACAAAAAAAAATCTTTTACAAGAAAACTTGATAGCTGGTTATGTCACAGGAGATTAGGATACATTAGCTTTGATAATCTTATAAAATTGAGTGCTAAAGAGGGAGTTATAATTATTATGAAAATTGTTAAACCGACATATACTATGTGTAAATCTTATTTGCATGGGAAATAGACAAGAAGAACTTTCAAATCAAAAGAGTATTCAACTACTCAACCTTGAGATCTGATTTAAATAGATTTATGCAGGCTAACAAGAACTACAAGCATACAAGGTAATGATTATTGTTAGTGTGAATTCACAGCACCCCTGGATGTTGATCAGATTTCTATGTTGATCATACTAACATCCAGTGTGATTGCACAACATTGAATCCTTTCTCCAAGTGTGGGACTTGCAAAAATGAGAAAGGAATCTCCAGAGAAGGCTGGCTCTTATTCCTCTATTCAGATGCACATGAAAAATGCAGAGGGTTTACTCAAAATCTAATCTAAATTGCCAAGGAGACAGGGTAAGAAGATGTATAAAAATAAACCTAAACTAACAAAGGTGATGCACCGAGGAATGAAGAACACCTATCTTTCCAATAAACACAAGCCATTGAAATGTGATGCAAGATCATGCACAGATAACAAAATTTGCAGTGAAAGATCAAGAGGATGAAAATGAACACAGAGAGGGTTGAGAATCATCCACAGACATGTATTACTTGCTCTAAATATTGATACAATACACTACAAAATGTCAAGAGGCAAAAGATGCATTACAGTTTTAAATGGGAGGTTCGATCTCCACAAATTCACCTGCCAAAGAGAAGAAGGGAGGGGCAAAACAGGAATGTTCGACCTTTAGAAAGAAGCCCCTCCTTACAATTTATAGGAAGAATGAGAGAGGGAAGAGAGAGAAAATCTAAATCTACCCCAACCACTTCTAGGTTACATTTAATTAATCTCATTATGGCGGTAGGTGAGAACCCTAGCAAAAGCGGTGAACTGTATTTTGCATTAAAGCTGGTTGTTGAAACGTCAGTTCTGGCCATTACCATGCACCATAGATGTTTCTTGATTTTCTCTCTCCAAAATGAACAAAATTAAATATTGACTCCAGAATCGTGTAGATAATTTCACCAGCTTTCCATTGATATAAAGAACGTGAAAATCCGAGCTCTGGATCGAAAGTTATGGCGATCTAAAGATTTAGGGCAAAAATAGGCCAAAACGGATCGGCGGGAAAATATTTGAATTTTTTTCCTGCACCCTGCCACTTGGATGACACGTGTAAGGCTCTGATTCATCCGTGGGTTCATCCTCTGAAAATTCCTTCCGGGCCCTTTAAACTTGGACACGTGGCACTATTTTATTGGTTCGGGCCTGAGGGGCGCATTTTTACCTTGTGCCAAACACTTAGCAACTTTTCAACCTTCTGACACGTGGCATGTTCTGATTCGTCTAAGCCTCCTTGTCTCTTTTTTGGCCATTTTTCCTTTTCACATCCCATGCATCCCATGCATACTCTTTGTCCTAGCTGTCTTGGACGAAAGTCTCCTGTTTCAGCCGAATCGACAGGTTCGCGTCCTCTGCATACTTTTGGCCCAGATGTCCCAAACTGTCTCGGACGAAAGTCTCCTGTTTCGGCCAAATCAGCTGGTTTGTGTCCTCCACGTAATTTTGGCCCAGATGTCCCAAACTATCTCAGAATGAATACTTAGACATTTTTTCCTTATTTTTGGCCATTTTGGCTTTTCGCGTCTCGACGTCCCAACTGTCCCGCAGACCGCCTGGACTAGGACTTAGCCGATTTTCTTCATTTTTTCAGCCCCAAGCTTGGTACAAAAAACCTCAGTATGACCTAAACCCTTCAGACTTGAGATGCCTTAACACAGTCCTACAACCTTAGTTTTTGCATTTCTTCCATTTTCTCAACCTGTTGGGATTTCTTCTTGGGTGGGGGAGTTAGAAAAAGGCTGAGGGGGACCCCGAAAAACATGATTTTGGGCCTGGAATCAATCTTACTTGCTCTGGGCCGAATAATCTGATGCATGTTATCAAAATTACCCTGGGGGGTGAATTTTGGATAACAATTTGGTGACTCAGCAGGGTCATCTGCCTGCTAGATGAAGTTACCAGTTGCCTGAAGTATCCATTGGGCATGGAGTCACTTGATTCTCTGTTTAATACCCCAACTGACTAGAACATTGCAAGGAGGATCACAGAATATCACACGATCGAAGCAAGAGCTGTAAAACATCTCCAAGGACAGCAAGCCTGTGCCAAAGCACTTAGGGAAAGCAAAACAACCTACAGCAACACAATGTCCACAAGCACTTGGAGGAATGAAAACCTAAGCTAATATTTATAAGGTGGAGAATTTCCCTTTAGTAGCAATGCTTTAGATAGATTCTGTTGACTGGAATCTGCAGTTCTTCACCATCCAATGAAAATAATTGGAAGGAATTGTTGTCCTTACACTTTATGACCATGTATGGGCCACTCGAAATGGCATCAAATTTTGAATGCCTTCCCGGTTTTGCTCTATCTGCATCCCATTTTAATACTAGATCTCTAACTTGGAAATATCTACTCTTGGCCTTCCTATCAAAGGTCTTCTTGATCAAAGCTTGATCCTTTTCCATTGCTTGGGATGCCTGATCTCTGATCTCTAGGAGCTCCATCAACTCTATATATCTCACCTCCATGGGCCCAAACTCTAGCAACTCTAATTTCTTCATGAGTTCTAATGTTGGCAACTCAAGTGACATGGGCAAGATTGCCTCTCTTCCATAAACAAGCCTGAATGGAGAATTACCTGTGGATCTCTTGGGAGTTATCCTATCGGCCCATAAGGCTGATTTCAGTTTGGTATGCCAAGACCTCTGATTCTCATCAAGAGTCCTCCTAATGATCCTCAAAAAGTTCTTGTTTGTAGATTTAGCCTGGCCATTACCCTGAGGGTAGTAGTTTGATGAAGTACTTAGGTAGATCCCGTTCTTGACATCCCACTCAGTCACCTTAGCTCCAATGAATGCTAATGCATTATTTGAGATTATTGTAGCAGGTATGCCAAATCTGGTTACTATCCCCTCATAGAAGTCTAAGATTCTAGACTCATTTGCTTCCTTGAGTGCTATTGCTTCGGTCCATTTGGTGAAGTAGTCTGTGGCTATAAAAATCCACTTATGCCCTTGGCTTGAATTGGGATTAATGACTCCAATGAATTCTAAACCCCATTGCATGAATGGCTGGTCAACTAAAATTGGATGCAATGGGAGGGCAGCAAGCCTCTCTTTACCTGTGAAGAATGCACAATTCTTGCACCTCTCGATCCATGCATAACAATCATTGAAAATCTTGGGCCAATAATAGCCAGCCCTCATGATCTTTAAGGTTGTCACTCTTGGTGTAAAATGACCACCAGCTGGTCCACCATGGAACTCTTCCAACACCCTATGGATCTAATTTGTACCAATGCATCTCAGCAGTACTCCATTCACATCTTTCTTGAACAAGACACTGTCTACTATGGCATATGGGACAGCCTGCAATCTGAAGTGTATTCTTTGGGTCTTGTTTATCTCTGGAGGGCATAGGCCCATGCTTATGAAGTGCATTATACCTTGGGTCCAGCAAGGAGTGGGGACAACATTATCCTGTTCTTGAGTGCTACCTTGCACATGGTTTTCTTTCACTGTCAAAACAACCTCTTCTTCATTGCGTACTCCCTTTTGCTTTCCCAGAATTAGCTACTTACACAATCCTTTTCCTCTTACCAGCTTGGTGACCTTGATCTCAATGTCATACTCCATGACACGAGTGATCCAACCTGCTCTTTTCTCATTCAAATCCTTGTTGAGGAGGAAGTCTTTAACTCCCGCATGAGAAATCAACAACTAGACCTTGTTGTTTGAGACTAAATGCTTGAATTTCTTCAAGCTTCTGATTACTGCAAGAACATGCTTCTCAATAAAATAATACCTCACCTCATAGTCCTCCAAGATTTGGCTGAAGAAAGCAATTGGCTGCTCATCATTGTCCTTGTTCTGCTGTACCAAAATGGCAGAAATGGTATCATCACCCCCAAATGCATAGAGGATGAAATCCTTGGAGAAATCTGGGTTGATGAGAGTTGGTGCTTGGGAGATGGCCTCTTTGATTGCTTCAAATATCTCCTTGCCTTCTGTTGTCCACTTGAAAGCCATGTTTTTCTTTAATATTTTGGTGATAGGTTTGACAAGGGCTACAAAATCTAGGATAAACCTCCGAACAAAGTTTATTCTCCCCAAGAAACTCTGAAGGGCCTTCTTGTGGTTTGGCAATGGTAGTGCTCTTATGGCTTCAACCCTCTCTAGATCAATTACTAATCCTTCTTTGGAGACAATATGGCCAAGGAGCTTTCCTTCATGTGCTAGGAAGATACACTTCTTAGGATTCAAAGACACTCCAAATCTCCTGCACCTTTGGAAGACTTGTCTCAAATGAGAGAGGTGGTCTGTTGCATTCTTTGAAAAAATAGTGACATCATCAAGATATATCAGCACCATGTTGTTAATTAAACCTTTGAATGCCATGTCCATTTCTCTTTGGAAGGTAGCTCCAGCGTTGGACAGTCCAAATGGCATTTTCCTGTATGCATAAGTTCCCCATTTGGTTGTGAAGGCTGTCTTGAACTGATCTTATTCCTTCACCATAATCTGATTGTAGCCCGAGTAGCCATCAAGTAGTGAAAACCTCTCAGAGCCAGCCACCACTTGCAAAATTTGCTCCATAGAAGGGAGTGGGTAATGGTCCTTGAGAGACGCTCTATTCAAGTCTCTGAAGTCAACACACAATCTGATCTCTCCACTCTTCTTTCTGACTGGAACTAAGTTGGCAACCCAACTAGAATGCTTGATTGGGAATATGATTCTTGACTCAATCAACTTGTTCAATTCCTTCCTCATGAGAGGTTCCATGTGTGGATTGACTGGCCTTTGTTTCTGCCTGATGGGCTTAGTATTTGGATCCAACTCAATGGTGTGCTGAGCTAACTTGGGGTTGAAACCTTTCAAATCTTTGTATCTCCAAGAAAACACATCAGGGAACTCTTGACACAGTTGTATGAACTCATACTTTTCTTGTTCAGTTGTCATCTTTCCAATTTGCAATAGTTTGTTCTCTTCCACCAAGATGGATACTGAATCTTCTCTCTTGACCTGAATGTTTTCTTTCTCTTTCCTAAACTAATCATTGGGATTGAATATGGACTCCAAAGTGATAAGTCCCTTGGGTAGCTTGTTAGTTCTCAGCTGTACCACTTGGTCACCATATTGTTGCTCTAACTTTTCCTGATTTTTGGCTGAGAACTCAGCCTCTTCTTGCAAGAAATGGACGATTTGTTGATCATTTTCAAATACTTGCCAACTTACATTTTTGTTCGGCACTGAAGGCCTCACAATCACATGGATGTTTGGCTATACCTTGTCTTTTTGAATGCTCTCCACAACGTCAAAGGCTGCCCCAACTGCTGCAAGCCTGTCAGCATCTTGGTTCTCTTTCCTAGGAACTGATTTGATGCCAAAGCCCTCAAAATCTTCAATGAGGTCCCACACCCTGTTCTTATAGCACTTGAGTAGATCATTCTTGGCAGCATGCTGCCCTCTGACCTGATTTACAATCAATTCACTGTCACCAAAGACTTGCAAGTTCTTTATTCCTCTTTTTATTGCCCAATGCATCCCTTGCACCAAGGCTTCATATTCAGCAGTGTTATTGGAGCATGCAAACTGAAATCTAAAAGTTGAATAGTAATTTACTCCTTGAGGTGAAACCAGCATGGCTCCACCTCCGAAACCTTGTCTACTCCTTGACCCATCAAAAAACAACTACCATACCTCATTGTCATCCTTGTGGTCTGGCTTGGTGATGCTAGGAATAGGCTGATTCTCTTCATGTATGCAATAGACTCCTAGCTCAGATTCTTCTACTTCTTGATAAGGATCAAAAGCATGCACCTTGTTTTCCCATTCATCAATAGTTAGATCCAGGATGCTTCCAACCTTGGTTTCAGCTTCATCAGTGCTTGGGTGATCTTCTTGATCAAATGCTGAACAGTTAGCATTGATCTGATTTGGAGTGTAGGGCTTAATGTGGAAGTTTGCAATAGGTTCGGACCTGATTGTAGCTTTGGTTCCATACCTTGTTCTGAATAGCATGTGTGACCAATCAGTAGACAAATATCCTCCAATATTGGCTATGAAATTTCTTGACAAACATAGGGCAAAGAGTGGTGGAAGGTCTATAACTGATACATCTTGTAAAACAACAACATTTGGACATGCATGCAAGGTAAGACTCAAGTTTCTAATCACCCCAACTATTGTTACTACTGTCCCATCTAACTTCACTACCCCTTTGGATATTGTTTCATATTGAAGTCCTAGCTGATTAGCTATTTGCTTGGGCATCACTGAGCTACTTGCCCCAGAATCAATCATGCAATTGTGCACCAATTGGTTTCCAAAGATTAATGAGACATAAAAAGGAGGGGGCTTCAACATTTTACCTTTCTGTCCTCCATGATTCCCTTCAGGCTGGGCAGCATTTGTGATCACCTTCTCTTGCATTTGGACTTATTGATTTGAAGTTTTCCAGTCCTTCATGGCAGCTTGTAACAAATCTCTCTGGCCTGGGATAGATAGTGATTCCCACATTGATATATTTTCATTTTTCTTCTTCATCTGATCAATGATGTTGAATGGGGATGAAGCATCCCTCTGTTTTCCTTTAGCTTGCACATTCATTCCTTATACATGGGCAGCAGCAATTGGCATGTGAGTTGGTTTAGGAGCTGGTTTGGGTGCTCCTAGCATGTTTAGGACTAAATTTTGTTTGCCAAAAGCTTGTGGAGTGGTAGAAGGTTGCGGATTATTTGGAGCTAACGGCTGTTCTTCACCCAAATTTCTCCTTTTTGACCTTGTGTTGGCTGCAACACCTTAAGAGGGTATTTGACTCATACCACAGAAATCTTCAGCCTACCAATTGACAAGATTAGTTTTGTTTGGAGATGTTCCTTGCTGAGGTGCTTCTTGCTGCTGATCCTCTTCGTGGCTAGACTCTTGCGACCCACTAATGGTTTTCACCATAAGAGCCTGATTTAATGCACCGTTAAAGCACATTGATTGGTTATGTGGCTGACCACACGGGAAACACCAATCATATTCTTGGGCCATGTTATTTTGCACTGGTACCAAAGCTCTGGATGTGGATGCAACATTGGGGTTATAGGGTTGAAATGGTCTGTTGGCAGGAGGCCTTGCTTGATTCTGATTTGCAGCTAGATTGGGTGGTCTTTGAGGTTGATATGGTTGTCTGTTAGGCTGAGCTGGAGGTTGATAAGAAGGTCTAAAACTTTGGGCTTGCTGCCTCTTGAGTGTAACTAGCTCATTGCCTAGATTTTGTAATTGCTTCATGAATTCTTGAAGTTTGTTTGAGGCACTAGAAGATGAAGTAGAAGCTTCATTTGAAATCTGATTTATAGGAGTGGGAATAGGAGCTAAGACAGGTGCTTGACTAGTACTTGGGCTCTCTAAACTTGGAAACAATGGCATGGGAGGTCTAGGGGCTAGTTTTCTAGCTTGGATCAAACAATTTTCAGCCCTAATGGAAATGTTATAAGCCATAGGGATAGTTATGCCTCCCATGGACTGAATCAACATAGAAATATCAGAATTTAGAGCTTTGAGATAGTAAAGAAAAGCACCTTCTGCTACTAGCCTGACTGCCACAGGAATTCTCTCCCAAGTCCTTTGAAATCTGAAATTAAAATCAGTCAGCTGCTCATTGGGAGCTCTTTTGATAGTTGTCAGCTGCTCCAAAAGGGACAAGTTGTCTCCTTTCTCCCCAAACTACTCATGGAGAGCAATGCATAGCTGGTTCCAATTTTGAATATAACCTGAGGCAAGGCTTCTAAACCATTGCAAAGCTTTCCCTTTGAATGAGGATGCCAGCAATTTGACAGCAACTTGCATCTCATTGATTTCATGAATTGCACAAAGGTTGGCAATGTCTTTAACATGATCACCAGGAGTAGTCTAGTTCTCTCCAGTGAAGTATGGAATGTTCTTCAATGCTGCAACTAGGATTGGATGTTGTGCATTGAGAGCAAGTGGGATGCTGCCAGTGAAATTGACGTACGGATTCGGTGGTTGCACCATTCTGATTGGCCTGAGAACCCTTATTGATTGGATGAAAGGCCTACCAGGTGGAGGTGTTGACAACGTTCTGTTTGGTGGAGATGGAGATCTTTGAGCTCTTCTTCCCCTTCTTTCTCTTCTTTCTCTACCTGGAGATAACTGCAGATATTCAAATAGCACCTCTTCTTCTCCAGCTCTTGACCTTGTAGTGATTCTTCTCATGAGTTTTCAGGCCTGCACTGCTAAAACCAGCTGATTCTTCCCTTTGGAGTCACCAGATGTGCAATTTATAGCTCTTTTAAGCAAGAAAATTGTAGAAGATGCACATCAACTTTGTTGTGATGAAAATGAGACCTCTAAGGCTCCACCGGGCATGCTAGAACTGTTAGTGTGAATTCACAGCACCCATGGATGTTGATCAGATTTCTAGGTTGATCATACTAACATCTAGTGTGATTGCACAAAATTTAATCCTTTCTCCAAGTGTGGGACTTGCAGAAATGAGAAAGGAATCTACAGAGAAGGTTGGTTCCTATTCCTCTGTTCCGATGCACACGAAAAATGCAGAGGGTTTACTCAAAATCTAATCTAACTTGCCAAGGAGACAGGGTAAGAAGATGTATAAAAATAAACCTAAACTAACAAAGGTGATGCACTGAGGAATGAAGAACACCTATCTTTCCAATAAACACAAGCCATTAAAATGTGATGCAAGATCATGCACACATAACAAAATTTGCAGTGAAAGATCAAGAGGATGAAAATGAACACAGAGAGGGTTGAGAATCATCCACAGACATGTATTACTTGCTCCAAAGATTGATACAATACACTACAAAATGTCAAGAGGAAAAGTTACATTACAGTTTTAAATGGGAGGTTCGATCTCCACAAATTCACCTGCCAAAGAGAAGAAGGGAGGGGCAAAACAGGAATGTTTGACCTTTAGAAAGAATCCCCTCCTTACAATTTATAGGAAGAATGAGAGAGGTAAGAGAGATAAAATCCAAATCTAACCCAACCACTTCTAGGTTACATTTAATTCATCTCATTATGGTGGTAGGTGAGAACCCTAGCAAAATCGGTGAACTGTATTTTGCATTAAAGCTAGTTGTTGAAACGTCAATTCTGGCCATTACCACGTGCCAAAGATGTTTCTTGATTTTCTCTCTCCAAAATGAACCAAAATGCAATATTGACCCCAGAATCGTGTAGATAATTTCACCAGCTTTCCATTGATATAAAGAACGTGAAAATCTGAGCTCTGGATCGAAAGTTATGGCGATCTAAAGATTTAGGGCAAAAATAGGCCAAAACGGATCGGCGGGAAAATATTTGAATTTTTTTCCTGCACCCTGCCACTTGGATGACATGTGTTAGGCTCTGATTCATCCATGGGTTCATCCTCTAAAAATTCCTTCCAGGCCCTTTAAACTTGGACATGTGGCACTATTTTATTGGTTCGGGCCTGAGGGGCGCATTTTTTCCTTGTGCCAAACACTTAGCAACTTTTCAACCTTCTGCCACGTGGCACGTTCTGATTCATCCGCGTGCCTCCTTGTCTCTTTTTGGCCATTTCGCCTTTTTGCGTCCCGCGCGTACTCTTTGTCCCGGCTGTCTTGGATGAAAGTCTCCTGTTTCGGCCGAATCAGCCGGTTTGCGTCCTCTGCGTACTTTTGGCCCGGATGTCCCAAACTATCTCGGAATAAACACTTAGACATTTTTTCCTTGCTTTCGGCCATTTCGGCTTTTCACGTCCCGATGTCTCAACTATCCCGCAGACCGCCTGGACTAGGACTTAGCTGATTTTCTTCATTTTTTTAGCCCCAAGCTTGGTACAACGAACCTCAGTACGACCCGAACCCTTCAAACCCGAGATGCCTTAACACAGTCCTGCAACCTTATTTTTTGCATTTCTTCCATTTTCTCAACCTGTTGGGATTTCTTCTTGGGTGGGGGAGTTAGAAAAAGGCCAAGGGGGACCCTGAAAAACATGATTTTGGGCCTATAATCAATCTTACTTGCTCGGGGCCGAATAATCTGATGCATGTTATCAAAATTACCCTGGGGGGTGAATTTTGGATAACAATTATTTTATTCTTATCATTGATGATTTCACCAAGATGACATGGGTAACTTGCCTAAAGAGAAAATAAAAATCATTTGACAAGTTCAAGGATTTTAGAGCACTAGTAGAGAATGATAAGAACACAAACAATAAGTGCTTGAGGTCAAAAAGAGGTGGAGAATTTTTCTCTAATGAGTTTTATGACTATTATAAAGAATATGGTATACAAAGGAAATATTCAATTGCTAGGTCACCAAAACAAAATGGTTTGGTTGAAAGGAATAACATGACAGTGTAGGAGATGAGAAAAACTATGTTAAATGAATTTGTACTTCCTAATAGCTATTAGAGTGAAGCAGTAGGTATAGTTATGTATATTCTAAATAGAGCCTAACTAAGAGTAGATAACAGAAAAACACCCTATGAACTATGGTAAGGAAGACTAGCTAATGTGAAGCACATAAGAGTCATTGGGAGTAAATGATACATAAAGAGAGATAAAAAATATTTGGGTAATTTTGATTCCAGGTTTGATAAGGACATATTTCTTAGTTATTCATCAGTTAGTGCAACCTAAAACCTACCATTGAAAATCATGATGATGATAATGAGTATGATGATGATGATGATGATGATGAAATAAGAGGCACACATGAATAGGTTGAAGAAGTAGAAGAAGAAGAAGAAGAAAGGCATGATGCTAAGGCACCTTCAAGGAAAGTTATAAGAGACCATCTTGCAGATCAGATTAAAGGGATTAAAGAAGGTGGTGTGATCATAAGAAGGCGGCTAAAAAGTCAAAAAAACAATATAAAAACAACCCTCTTATCAATGATAGAACCAAATAATGTGGATGAAGCATGTAATGATACATATTGAATAGATGTAGTGAATGAAGAACTTGATCAAATTGAGAAAAATAAAATGTAGGAGTTTTTCCCTAGGCCAAAAGACAAGAATGTCATAGGAACAAAATGGGTCTTCAGGAATAAAATGGATGAAAAAGGTGAAGTGGTAAGGAATAAAGCAAGACTAGTGTGTAAAGGCTATGCACAAATGGAAGGAGTTGATTTTGATAAAACCTTTGTACCTATAGTAAAAATGGAAAGTATCATATTATTCTTAGCATATGCAACTCATAGGAATTTTTTTTTTCCAAATGGATGTCAAATCTAACTTTCCCAATGGCAACTTAAATGAGGAAGTGTGTATTGAGCAACCTAAAGGATTCTCCTTGAGTGAAGGCAAGGATTTTGTATGCAGATTAAAAAAGGCTTTGTATGGGCTCAAACAAGCTCCCAGATCATGGTATAGTAGGTTGGATTCTTATCTTATTGAGAAAGGTTTTAGAAAGGGAATAGTTGATATCACTATTTACATAAAGGAAGAAGAAGACAAACAACTAATTGTCATAGTTTATGTTTATGACATCATTTTTGGAAGGGATCATGAAAGGATGACTCATGAATTTTCTAATGTGATGATTAAAGAGTTTGAAATGTCTATGCTTGGTGATCTTTCATACTTTATAGGTCTTCACATAAACTAATCAGATCAAGGAATCTTTATATCTCAAGAAAATTACATAAAGGAAATGTTAAAAGGGTTAAAAATGGAAGATTGCAAACCTATTAGCACACCAATGGAGATAAAATGAAACTTAATAAAATAATATGACTCACCTAAAGTGGATAAAACCCTATACAAATATATGATAGGAAGCCTTCTTTATTCAACTGCATCAAGGCCTCACATAATGCAAGATGTGGGTTTATAAGGGAAATTTTAAGAATACCCAAGAGAGACACATCTTAAGGTAGTTAAGAGGATAATCAGATATCTTATGGGAAATTTAGAGTATGGTCTTTGGTATTCTGCAAGAAAATACTTCAATATAAGAGCATGCATTGATAAAAATTTAGCTAGAAATATTGATGATAAAAAGAGCTCAAGTGGTGGATATTTATTTATTGGAAAATGTATAGTGTTATGGCTAAGAAAAAATAAATCTTCATTGGCATTATCTACTTGTGAAAAAGAGAACATAGATACTGCCATGTGTTGAACTCAGGTTCTTTGGATGAGGCAAATGTTAGAAGACTAAAAGGTAAAATTTTATTAACCAATTCCCTTACTTTATGATATCACTAGTGTAATTAGTGTCTCCAAAATATAGTATTTCATTCAAAGAAAAAGAATATTCTAATCATGTTTCATTTCTTACGGGAACAAGTAAATGATAAGAATATTAATCTTGTGTATGCAAGCAAAAAAGAAGAAATTGTAGACATTATGAAAAATCCACTTCCAAAGGTAGCACTTGAGCATCTTAGGGATGAATTGGGAGTCATTCCTGCTCCTATCAGTTGTTAAATATATCTTGTACAATTTAAGGGAGCATTATTCTAGCAAAATCATCTCATGTAATGTTTCATAAAATGTTTCAAGAGAGGGGAAGCTAGTCTACGAGCTCATGGTGTTATTCAAGAAATTTGTTTTATCAATTTTGTTGCAACTGTGTCCTTGATCAATCTAGGTATGTATTCAAATCAGTCTTTTTGAAAAGTCTCGTGTCATGCATGGTGTTTTTTTTTGTCCAATTTATGCCTAAATCGTAGGGGGAGAAATATTTGAAGTATTTTTCTTATGTGTTGTTGCTTTTATTTTATTTTTGTGTCCAATATTGGTCATGGATGTCAAAGGGGGAGAATATGACCTGGGAATATGTATATGTTGGTCTATCATGTGGATGGCCATGGTCTCTCATCAATTTTTCTTTCCTTGTGTGGGTGTTGACATCAATGAATAAGGCGGGGTTTGTTTCTCACCTTTTTGTTTGGTTGTCATTCATTTTTTTATTTTCCTAGTTTCTCTTTGTCATGGAAATTGTGTTTCCAAGAATTCATAGTGTGTCGGTGTCTTGTTAGTCTATGATATGCCAAACTGATGTACTTTAAGTGCATGGGACTCTAGTGGGCATCTGTGGTGAAGAGTGAAGTGGTGAAATTCTTGGAGCATATGTATAATAGGTAAATGAACTCATTTTGAGACTCATAAAGCTAAGAAATATTTTTTGGAGAAAAATGCTTCTTCTAGCCAAAACTATTCTTTCGGAATTCAACTATTCTTGCATGTAAATGAGATCAGATAGATACATTTAGAGATATTTTTGAAAAAAAAATTATGGGAGATGATGGAGGAAGGTTTCCTTATGCTTCATCCAAAATTTTAGGTTCTCGAGAGGTCATTTGATCAAGTTGTGTAAGTTTTTGCAAAACTAGTCTATTAAAAAGCTCATTTCGAGTTGTTTTCCTTCATAGTAGTCATGAAAAAATATATTTTCTCCTTCAGATAAATCATATAAGGAATTTTTGAATATTATTCTAAGCATGAAATAGTGAAAATAAATTAATTCATTTGGACTTGTCATTGAAAAGATGTGGGCATTTTTGAGAAGAAATTTTTTTGTTATCCTAGGCTGTGTTAAGCTAATAGGAGTAAAAAGGTTTTATTGGTTTCAAATACCTTCCTTGAGAAATTTAAATATTTTATGATTACATTAATGATTATTCCAATGTTTTTTATAAATTTACTTGGTTATCATTTTAAAATCTGGCTGCAATTTTAAGTGTTTCATCCTGTCTTTAAAGGATGTCTAGAAGCACTGATGTAAGAAGCCATTTCCCTAAGGTATCTACCTATATCCCTTGCACTAAATCAAATATGAAAACATTCTCAGAGTATAAATAAAATCAAACCATCTTATTCATGGAACATTTGAGTAAATTCTTGATGTTGGTGGTCCTTTTACCATTGTATAGCCTCTTGAAGTCATGGTTTTGCTTTACACAGGTATGCAACTAAACTCTCATTTATCAAAAGTGTAATATTGAAATCATATTGGAAACATCTCCTCTAAAAAAAATGATTTATAATCTTATTTAATGATCTCTAGTTCTAAAATGCAAAGCTGCTGTTGAAATCCCTCACCTCCCTCATTGACAACACTATCACTTGTTCTTTGTAGCTGTAACTACTTCATCCATCATGAGTGGGAGCATTCGAAGCAACTGCATGGTAATTTGGAGGTATAAATGAATAGATATTGTTCTTAAAGTGTAACTTTAGTAGGTGTATAGATAAATAAAACCTTTGTAGAGGATTGGTGCTAAAAAAACATGACAATATTTTATAAGAGGATGCAAGATTTAGAACATAGGTGAAGGGTGTGAATAAAAATGAATCTTCAAGATCCTAAACAATTTTACAAAGTTATATGACTTAATAACAAACTAATTGCATCTTAAATTTTTTATTTTCATTGATCAATGTGAAAGAAATCATTTTCATTATTCTCGGGCCCTACACAATGGAATACCCTGAACTAGGGTTTAGAAAGAATATTTTTTCTTGAATAAAATATTTTAACCCATCATCCTACCTGAAATTTCAAACACATATCTGTGGGATCATTACACCAATGTTTCAAAAGGAATTTCATCATTTGGTTAAGTATATATGGATAACTTCTTAGCAGATTTTTTGTTACTCGTTTGCAGTCATTGTTTTGACAGTTGCATCAAATTTTTGTACATATCTTATTGATAATTAAGTTAGGATCAAGTTCAAAAGGTTTGAATAGAGTTTTTGGTGATCCTTTACATCATTTTAAAGCTTTTCTACAAAGGTAAATTTCTTGGATTTCTTGAAAATAGTGGAATTCTCAAACTCAGTAAATTGTATATGCTTGTTAAACTATGCAGTGTAAAATTGAAGTGACTATGCTGAAATTTTTTGATGGAAATGACTTTTCCCTCTCAACAGAGTGTCTAGGATCACATTTGAATCAATTTAACACAAATGGAAAACCTCTCAAGAAGAACACATGTGAAATGGCTAAGGAAATTTTAGTCTCCTCGGTGTATGAAGGATAATTTGAAAGGGTTCTAAAACAGTCACCCACTCTTGATTTTCTCTCAACTCAAACAAGAAGTGAAATAGTCACTTATTTGTCCTATTGAAGTCAAACATGAACTTATGACCTTTGAAATTCAAGAGCTAATGTGAAAGGTCAGAATACTATCATCAAACTAAGATTGAAGAGGATGAAGTGGTCATGATTATGGATTGTAGTTGAAGAGTCAGAATACATGCTTTTGAAACATTCGAGCTACAATGTGAGAGATAGCTGAAGAGTTAAGATAAAAATAAGAAAAAGGATTTTTTGATTTTTCAATTTTTGAAAATTAAAAATGAGATAATGAGATATGTAGTTCAAAGATCTTTGATACTTAAGAGTTAGAAATAGAGAAAAAAAGATCAACAAAATGAGAAAGTGGAACAAGAAGTTGATAGCAGTGTCTAAGATTTTTTGGATTGTGTGTATAGTGATCTACGAAGCTATTAAAAGGATGGTAATAATAAACTAGATGACAGTGATATCTAAAATGTTGCATAAGAAATAATTCTAGGGACAAGTACATGAAGGAATGTAGAGATCAAGGTTAGGTGTGAAGAGTTGATGAACACAAGAGAATGGTGAATTAAATCATGGAATTATGTGCTTAAGGCAAACAATACAAATTTAGTGATCATGAAGAATGTGATATAGCAAATGCAAGTTAATATCAAAGTACAAGGTGCAAATTCAAGATAATAGGTTCTTTGGAAATTAATGAAGTAAGGTGTCCATGAACTGTTGAACAAGAAACATTGTCACTAAATGATCATTTGTGCATCAAAATTGTTTGAGTAGGGGATTAGACCAGAAGAAGCAAGTGATGTGTTTCTTGTCAATTGAGTAGGTTCAATAGTCATTCATCTAGTTGGTGTTATGTGTTATCAGAAGTTGGTGCTTCATTGATTAAGTAGGTTCTTGATCATTGTAAATAAGTTTAGAATTGGTGTTATAACAAAAAGGTTGATTTCAAAGTGGTTTTTTCCCTTCTTGGGTTTCTGTACGATGGAAAAGTGACCAGCGAGCATGGGAATCTACAAGTAACTCTTCCTCGCACCTGACCTCTCAAGTTCATGCTGAGACATCTGGTGGGGATGGAATATACTTGGGGTGTAGATAAACTAGTTAGGTAATCTTATGTCTTCAACATGCAATAATGGGATCTATGAATCTAAGGCAAAGAAGGCCCTCCTAACCTGAATCGGTGTAATAGATCGTTCAGTGAGGATAGCTTCTTGAAGGCTCCAATCAATATTGAGCTCTTCCATGATCTGATCTATGGGTTGTGGGATATGTGGAAGATGACCTATGGATGGTTTGTATATATCTCCCGAAAAGGTCATGAAAATGGAATGGATAAATGTGTAGTGGATCCTTTTGGTGCTTTATGGATGATTCTCTGGTCTAGTCTAGAAATTTGTAGCTTGATTAGCTGCTACATTTAATAATAATAGTTGTGTGATAATGTCTAGTGGAAGTGGAGAGGACCTAAACACTAGCGTTCACAATTTGGTGTCAATACTTGATTGATTTGTAGGTCCGTTGGGTTGTGGGACCTGTGGATCACAACTGTAAGTTCATGGTTGCTATGGACCTCCTATGGTCATATGAAGAGTCAATCCCTGATTCTGAGTATCTAGTAATCTTATTCCTTTTTGGCCTCTACGTTTAGAACTAGAAGTTTCACGATTTTCTTGGAGTACCTAACGGGTGTTCTGGCAACTTGGATACGTAAGCTAGTGTCTATATCAATGAGGAGGTCTCTTACATCTGGCTGTGGGACTAGTGGATCACAATTGAATGTTTGATCTCTTTCAGGTCCTTCTACAGTCATATGGATATCTATCAAGGTAGTCTATAATTTGGCTGATTTGACCAGAACGTGTGTGCTTTGTCATCTTCTATGTTTAATCCTCTTAGCTACGTGTTGAGTTCTTGTAGGTCTTTTGTTGTTCAGAAGACTTGAATTCTGATATTTTGGTCTATGTCAATTAATGCTACAAAAAGATATGGTTGAGGCACGATTGGCTCAAAAATGTACTCCCTGGGCTCCATAGGTCCTGTGATTTTCATACAATATCAATATAAACCTAACTGAAACAAAATAAACTTATTATGCAAGATATATCTACAACATATATATATATATATACATATATGTATATATATATTCCTCTATTTTTTGTATTTTTGATAGAATTTCTAATAGAATTAAAAGAGAAATTAATCTAATATATTCATAAAATGACAACTAATCTAATAACAAAATTAAAAAAAAATAAGGTAGTGCGGTGTAGCTAATTACCTATGCAGTTGTGAGTTTATCCTAAATAATTAAATAGTTTATTAACTTAATTAAAAGACTCTCGATCCTACCTCAGAAGTGAGGAATGAATCATAGTTTCTGAGAAATTATCAATCCCCACAGCTTCCCCGGCAATATCGAAAGTGAAATTTAACTGAAATGAAATAATTCACTAATCTATTTGATATTGTTTAACTAGAAATTTGACAGATAAAACCTGGAATTTGCAGAACAGTGGCGAATCCAGTAGTGTATGACTTTGTCCCCTCAGAATGATCTCCTCATTCCTTCATGTTCACATGAATCCAGAAGAGCGTGTATACATTAGCATCAACAGAAGAAGGTATTTGAAAAATGACAGCTTTGGATATAGACCGAATATAATGTGAGTAGGAGAGGGACATCGCAAGTGACAAAGCTTGGCATATGCAATTCCTAACGGGATTTATTACGGGAATACAACACAAGTGTACCGAGAGATTCTATAATCTATCTTTTGTGAAGAACACAACCTACAACTCTAATGGATTCAATCTACAAATGACACTACTCTGCTCTAAACTAATTTGTATGAACAACAATGAACAAGCTTGAAGCAACAAGATCGAATGGTTTCTAAAAGCAAAGGAAAAAATAGCATGGATGCAAACAGGAAAACAAAATGAATTATAAGCAAGAAATTGAAAGACTAAACAATGGAAATGAGAAGTTAAGGGGCCATTTGCTTGAAAACAAGCTGGCTATTTATAGATTTCACATTCACCCAAAGGTGATTTCTATTAGAACTCTTTTACCATTAAACAATGAAGAAACACTATTCCAGGGAACATAAAACATTAATATGAGCTAAGGCGGTTGATAAAATCTGGTAAAAGTTGAAAAATTATGCAAGTCATGATCAAAAGAACGTGTTGGAGAACGCATAAAGGATAAAGTGAAGGTCAAAAAGCTAGAAAAAGAAAGGCAGAGGATAAAGTGAAGTACACAAAGCTTAGACAAGGTGCTTGGGATGTTAACATACACTTAGCAAGATTTTCTGGATTCTGAACACCTTTGGAGGTGACCTGTATCATCATTGGGGCATGTGTAACATCGTTCTGGCGGTATAGTACCCTACAATTTTGGGTACGTACATATTGCCCCCTCGAAGAAGTTTTTTAACCATGAAGAGGCATAAAACTATGGGTCTAAGTATGGCAGTCCAAAAACAAGAAGCTAGAAATTATACCTGACACACCCGTGTGTCGAAATGTCACCATCCAAGTTCCCGCTACCTGCAAAATGGAAAGAGGACTCAAGTGCAGATAGATAAAATAAATACTAAATTAGTATGAAATGAGGACTTACCATTTGCGTGGGGATAAGAACTTACCTCCGTCGGTGCTCTAAACCTACAAAAGGGGCATTCAAAATGAGTCAAAACACCATATATATATATATATATGACGGGCTTATTTTCCTATTCATTTGCACGTGTCGATTTGATAATTTTTGAGCTCTGGGACCCACGGTGATGGTTTTCAACGAGAGTATAGTCAAAATGTTCATATCGATATAGCGATCATGCCTCCGCGAGCAGAACCTCGACCCATGAGATCTGAGGTTAGTTCTTCTCTATTTAATGTTTTTTACACCCAAAATGTTAAAATGATGAAATATTTGTTGTGGGGGGGTTATTTTTAGAAATGTTAGTTTTAAATGTGTCTCTTAGGGGGGATGCTTAATGGGTAGGCTTTCGTTTTAGCTAAAATTGTCAATTTTTATGTTTTTGAGCATTTTTAAGGAATGTGACCCGTTTGTAGTCACGGGACAGGACTGCCGCCCTGAGCAGGGTGGAAGTTATGGGACTGCCACCTTTCAAGGTGGTGGTAATGGAACCACCGCCGTGCTCAGGGCAGCGGTCCTCTATATAGTGTTAAAACAACACTATTTTGAATTTATGTTTGCATTTTCTTGCATGTTCTGTACGTTGCTTTTATGATTTCTCCAATGCATTGATTAGATACTAACTTGCTTCTGTTTTGTGTGTTTTTGGGTGTTATGCAGGTGAGGGAAGAGTACATTAGATGGAGCCGGGAGAGAGAGTGTGATTGGTTTCCCGGGGTATTGGATGCCCTTTCGCCATGACTGAGGAGGACACGTCTGCAGAGGGCCAGCATATTGCGTATATCACGTGTGCCCCATGTTACGCCATCGAGTCACATCCTTTGTGACTTATTTTCTTATTGGGATGCAGATCGGAACACTTTCCGACTGCCAGGTGTCCACGGTGAGTGGACTATTACTCTAGAGGATGTCTACCGTATCTTGGGGGTCCCGATCATCGGGAGGAGACTCACACTGGAGACAGCTGGGTCCAGAGCACAGATTACACAGTGGGCAGGTTATATGGGGGATGCAGCTATTTCCACGGGGCCGAAGAAGGGAGTGAGAGTTAGATCCATTCCTTCTTTGCCCATCCCCGTATTTCGACAGGCCATCATGGGGATCCTTGCCTCGAGACTGATCGGGGACAAGGGAGGGGATACATTGTTATACTGCTGGGCCCCCATCATTGCACAGATAGAGGGGCATGGCCGGATATACGCCTGGGGGGCAGACATTTTGGGGACCACCTATCACGACTTATATAGGGTGGTCCGTTTATAGGGACAGTCATTGAGCCACCCAACTCTAGTCATGAGTTGGGTGTATGAGCATTTTATTCATTATGGCAGAGGCGTGGAGGTGGCAGATCCTAGGGCTGTGAGGGCAGCCAGGTGGTCAGATATGTCGGTGCTTAGAGCACCTCACCAGCCAGTAGCCTCCCTCACCACAGTAGATATGGAGGCCACACCGTACTAGCTCATGGCCAGTATTTGGGGAGAGGAGACTCTCACATTGATCTCTTGCTCCACCACAGGGCAGCTTATTGACCGTGTGGGATGGGTGGAGGTACATCCTTTCGGCAGGCTCCCTCAGCAGTTCGGCCTCCCATATGTGGGCATGCTTCCTCCAGTGGCACCAGTCTATCAGATCAGTCCGGGAGGCTAGAGGGAGGGCCTAGAGGCCAGTGGTTGGACTAGTGGTCACCCCTGGTATTCCTATTATAGCCAGGAGGGATTGTACATGGGCCAGAGGGAGAGACGGGTGCTGCCTCGGGCATCTTTACTTCAGATTACTGGCGGGTCCTACTCATAGCAGCGATGACCCTATAGATATTGACTTTGATTCTGAGGAGTCCACAGAGGAAGAGATCAAAGGAGGAGACTGAGGACATGGAGATCACTGAGTTGGGTGGGGGAGAGGACAGCGATCCTGAGTGGCATGACACTCAGGATATTTTGCAGGCAGAGAGGGCTGAGTAGCAAGTGCACGGAGAGAGAGACTCTAGCTCTCAGAGGAGCCACTTCTCTCAGGGCCATGGTGGAGAGGATGAGTCAGTTGCGTAGGATGCGTCATGTTGCCCCTACCATGTAGGAGGCAGCCCCTCAGTCAGCAGCGGCATCTAGCGGCAGGTGCATGGATCCCTAGTAGACCCATCTTGGAGGCCCTAGTGATCCGAGTAAGTTATCACTCTTTCCTTTTTCAGTGTTAGTTTTGACTTAGGACTTGCTTTAACTGCTATCTCTCCTTATATTTGTTCATCCTTGTATATTTTAGCCTCTTGCCTAGTTTCTAATATCGTCTTTCTTCTCTTGTTTGCAGAGACTGTCTGACGAGTGGCGGGATCTTAATCCGCAGGGTATGCACTGACATTCTCTGATGATTCCCTATCGATAAGACCTGTGCGGAGCTATCTGTAGATGCCGGGGAGCCCTCAGCAGCCGGCAGGCACACCGACGTCTTCGCTCCCTTTTTGGCATGTGGCCAAGATGGTGTCGACTTCCTTCCGTACAGAGTTGGCTAGGCTATAGGACAACCGAGCATCCTGATGATGAGGAGCCACTCTCATGGCAAGACCACGGTTTCTCCTCGAGAACCCTGAGCCCTCCGTCCATTCAGAGCACCGGCGTAGCCGGAGTCCTAGGCGATGGGCGCGCACCTTCAGCAGGGATCGCGTAGGGGTTGAGAGGCCACTTGGCTCTTTTTTTGTAGTGCACCTTGTTAGGTTTATTATACGAATATCTTTTGTGTACTTACGGGCCTCTTTGAGTGTTTTTGACCATGCCCTAGTGCATGATGGCATTGTATACGAAACCTGATTTGTATATATATATATATATATATATATATGCGTCGATATCTTTGGATCTAAAATCTTGGTCATCTAGAATTGTGTGACTCATTTTCTAAATTTCCAGCTACTTTGTAGATGTACTACGATGTATGTTCTTATCATGCTTTCTAGAATGTATGCAATGGAAAACAGATGATAGCAAATAGTTTGCTTTACTCTATTTGTGTTTGCATGATGCCGATACATGATATTGATAGATATACATATGGTAGTACTTGAACTCTTGAACTCTTTGTTAGCAATATTGGATAACTCATGCTTGTTTTGGCAAAGTGATGATGAATAATCAGTAGTGATGAATAGATTAACCTGCCCCGCTCCTAACTCCACGCAACCAGTAAGATGCGAGGGCTCATCACCAAGAGCCAAGAAGGGCGCAGGTTTGTATGAGTTTGATTGAATGGGGAAATGATAGTGATGAAAGACAAACAAAGCTTTGGCAAGAACCAAATTTGGAAGCTACACAGCTTACTCCACTCTGAACTGACTACCATAGTTTTGAAGTGCACACTTGCTTTGCGGTTTATCCAGACTTAGACCCGTAGATGGCCACATAGTAGACAAAATCTGGTTTTTAGGATTTTTAACTCTCTTGGAATTTTGAACACCTGATTCATTCATTTGCTTGACTCTAAACAGAATTTGAATAGTGTTGTTTATGCATACCAAGATTTGTAACTTTTGCATGTGTCTGGAGGACCCCCTACACTTTGCCCCATGCTACTAGTAAGAAGCGTGGGTTTATCACCATGGGCAAGGCGTACAGGCGAGTAAAGGGCACTTATCCATCCTTTCCCAACCCTCACGTCACTAGTAAGAGACGTAAGCTCATCACCGAAGGTTGGTGGGGCATTTAGAAGTGTGTAAAAATAAAAATATTTTTGTTTAATCACTGCTTTTGACTTGTCATTTGATTTTGACATTTAAAATCTCATGACTTTGGGATATGCTTGTCATTCCAAAGAGATGTGTATAGAGGGATAGATGTGACACCATGAAGCTTCTAGAACAAACCATAGGCAAGGACAGCTTCATCCTAGTAGAATAGAATCAAAGCGAGAAGCAAACTATGCAGATCTTGGTATGGTTACCGTTAGGATGTTCGTCATGTTTGATTTTATTTGATGAAAAGATTCCAAGATGACTTGATGATACAAAGTTTGGAGAGGTATGATATAAAGAACTTTAT
The DNA here is from genome assembly GCA_019776745.2 of Taxus chinensis. Taxonomy (NCBI): domain Eukaryota; kingdom Viridiplantae; phylum Streptophyta; class Pinopsida; order Cupressales; family Taxaceae; genus Taxus; species Taxus chinensis. The sequence continues at coordinate 170,654,199 of CM034153.1, forward strand.
GCCACATAACATCATGAAGTTTGTAATAAATTGCTTTGAGAATAGATTCTCTTGGATCTATCAATTTGTGTAAGAACAAGTGGACAAAATGAATCAGCTAATCTATACTGGAAATGCAATGTAGATAGCTATAATATAGGCTAGCAATGAATTTGCTGTTTTATGCATAGAAACGTACTTGAGGTGGAGGGAATTGACTAGTTTCGCCAAACTCCTCACCTTCTAGCGTGCATAAGAGGTATGCACCATTTCCATAGTCCTTCATGACTCGGTATGGGCCCAACCATTTGGGCCGGAACTTTCCTTCCTTCGCCGGTCTTCTTGTCGATCCGGCTGTCTAGTCCTTAGAACTAGATCACCTTCGTATATATCGCGTTCATAAGACCTTCTTGTTATATTGCCAGCACATTTGGTCAGCATAAGCTCTATGCCACTGCTCAGCATCTAACCTAGTTTCATCTAGGCTTTCTAATTGGGAAAGACGTGCTTCTCTGTAAGCGTCTTCATCCAGAATCCCTTGTAGTGAAATGCGAAGACTGGGTATTTCGACCTCAAGCGGGAGAACCTGCTTCTGCCCCAAATAGTAGCGAGAAAGGAGTTGCTCCCGTTGGTGTTATTATTGAGGTTCGGTGGGCCCACAAGGCTGGATATAAATTTAAGTGCCAATCCCATTTGTTTTCTTTTACAGTTTTAAGGAGAATGGCTTTCAATGTTTTGTTTGTTGCTTCAGCCCTGCCCATTGGCTTGAGGGATAATACAAGAGATTTTTGTATGGTGGCTTATTTTGAATTTACTGCACAATTCACGAACTTCGTTCACTCTTGAAAGGAAGTTCCATTATCTGAGATAATGACTTGTGCAGGATACCGTACCTGCAAATGATTTGGTTCAAAATGAATTTGGCGATTACTGAACCTAGGTACAGTGGTAAGAGGCATGGCCTCTACCCATTTGGTGAAATATTCAGTGGCCGTAATTATAAAATTGTGGCCGTCTGGTAGATGAGGGAGAGAACTTCCCTATCAAGTCCAGGCCCCATGTAGAAAAGGGCCACGGAGTCAGCTAATTGGTTACAGGGATTGTGCTGGCATGTGAATCTCCTGGGAGAATTCTTGGCATTTGTGACACTTACGTACAAATTCCACTGCATCATGTTCAAGAGTGGGCCAAAAATGGCCCATCTAATGTATTTTTCAAGTGGTGGCGTGACCACCAAAGTGGCCCCCACATATCCCACTATGGGATTCATGAATAATCCTCTTGGATTCTTCTATGTCGATGCATCTTAGAAGCATGACGTCAAAGGCTCTATGATAGAGTAATTGGTCTAAAACAACATATTTAGTGGTAATAATGCATAACCACCTTCTTTTTTGTGACGTGGCATTTTCCAGGTATGTATGGTCCATGATAAAATTGATGATATCAGTATACCAAGGACATGTAGAAATGGGGGGTTTGGAATCAAAAAAGTATACACATTCATTAGGAAAGTCTAGATCTACTAGCTCACCTCCATCTAGTGGATTGTCAGCTAACCAGTCTGTAATGATTTGTCCTTTAACGGATTTTTGTTTTACGAATGTTAACTCAAATTCTCCCATTAGGGTTATGAAACGGCTAGCCTTTTTAGATAAAGATCCTTGTGTGAGAAATGTTCGTAAATAGTCTGTCTTTACAATGACCCTTGTTTCTTGGTTTAACATGTAATGTCTTAAATGTTTTGTTGCAAAAATTATGGCAAGGCATTCTCTCTCTGCCTGTGTGTAACGTGTTTCATAATCAAGCAATGTTCAACTAATGAAATAGATCACACGTTCTCATTTGTCATCGTCTTCTTGAGCCAACATACAGGCCAGCGAGACATGAGTGGCTCGTGAGTATAGGATCAAAGGGTAGTCTAGCTTGGGAGGCATTAGCATGGGTGGTGACAACAAGAAGTGCTTAACTACTTTGAAGGCCTCATTGCAATCTTCAGTCCAATCGACGTTATAATATTTCTTAAGTAGATTGTTGATTGGATGAATGGAAAAGCTTAAATCTGGTATGAATCTTCGGATTGCACTGATTTTTCCAAGAAATGACCTGATTCTAGACTTGTCTGAAGGTGGGATCATTTTAAGAACAGCCCGTATTTTGGCTGGATCAACATCAATCCCTCGTGAAGATATAATGTATCCTAGAAGTTTACCTCCTGTTACACCGAACATGCACTTCTCTGGGTTTAATGTGACACCATACTCAATTAGTCGTGAGAGGATGATACAGAGCACTTCAGGATGATCACAGTTTCTTTGGCCTTGGCCAACAAGTCATCCACATATGATTCCATAATTTTATGGATAAGATCATGGAATATATAAGTCACTGCTCGCTGATACGTAGCGCCAGCATTCTTAAGACCAAATGGTATGACAACATAACAATAAGTTCCCCAGGGAGTTATAAATGTGGTTTTGGCTTGATCTTGTTTCAGATATTTTAATCTGATTGTACCCTGAGAACCCATCCATGAGGGACAGCAATTCAAATTCAAATGTTGCATCAACGATAACGTCAATGGATGGTAATGGGAAATCATCCTTGCGATAAGCTTTGTTAACATCCCTAAAATCTATACAAATGTGTATCTTCCCATTCTTTTTGAGGATGGGAACGATATTAGATGCCCATTGTGAATAGTCAATGGGCTTGATAAATCCTACTTGGAGAAGTTTTACTACTTCCTCTTTTACCATGAGAGCCACTTTTGGCTTCATTGGTCTTGACTTCTGTTTAATTGGCTTTGCATCTAGTTTAGTGACGAGATTATGTACCGTAACTTGTGGTGCGATACCCGTCATTTCTTTATATAATTAAATGCAAAAGCCTTTTGATGTTTTTTGAGGATTTGGGTGTGTATTTCTATTTCTTCCGGAGTTAATGAAGGATCCCAACTTCAAAATTCTTGGTTCTTCCTCCGTTCCAATGTTTATGTCAATGGTTTCTTCTATCAAAGAAGCGTTACCTTCTTCAAATTCAGGTGGGGCTGGAGGTAGTTCCAAGCTTTCTCCATTTTCTATCTCATAGATATCGAGATCCCTTATGTGGAGGAGACTCTACCATGGGATTTCCAAAGTAAGAAGAGGAGTGTGGTTTTAGGGAAAGATCTAACTATATGGTGAGCAAAGGTGTAGCTCTGCGTAGGTGTTTAGATATTCACGAGTGACTTTATCACTGTCAACATGATGTAAGATAGAAGACTCATTCTCAGCTGCATGTGTTAGAAGAGGGTTCATTGATATTTTCTTCACCAATGGTTCAGTACGAAGTGATACCTTGAAACTTGTATCTTCCAACTCATTACTTGGGGTAAAACATGAAGCTGAGGTCGCTATTGAATCTACGAGAAAGTTCTGTTCTCGTGGGATTGCCTCAATGGATATGAAGTCAAATCCTTTGCTTAGATCTAATACCACTATTTTATAGAGCTGTAAGTGCTCAGCTCTAGTCTCATATACTTCAGAGACTTGGTTTGAAATTAATTGCGAGTCTCCTAACACTCTGATGTCATTAACATTGATCATTTTGGCTATGATGAAGCCAAGGAGGAGGTCTTTGTACTCAGCATCGTTGTTTGTACATTAAAAGTTTAAATTAAAAGAAAAAGGTAGGATCTTTCCCTCAAGGGAAGTAAAGATCACACCTGCCCCAACTCCATAATGACATCTAGCTCCATCAAAGTGGAGAATCTAATATTTACTAGGAAAAATGGATGCTGTGACATTCAGTTACGCATTTGTTTCTTCTGTTTCGGTTACTTCTACCATGCAAAGTTCCTCTGCTGGAAGAGAACCAACTCCTAGGGTACATCCCATACCTGTGGAATCAAATGGTAGGAAAATTGGTAGATCTTGTTCCAGTATTTTGACAATTTTTGCAGTAGTTCCTGATGACACTATTTCTACAACGTTAGCTTCATCCTTGAGGGTTGGGATGCCCTTGACTAGGTTCATAATTTCTAGTTCTATTATAGGTACCAATTTATCTTCCGATTTTGAGTTGATTGGTTTGTTAAGATGGTTTGTTGGGAATTCAAACTCAGAGTGAACACCTAGTCTTTTCTTCAGGTCTGTTAGGTGTATGTCGAATGGTTTTGGGTCACCTTTTACTACGAATATCTTTCCTAGGTGTAAGAATATTATTTCCTAGAATAACGTAGAAGGGATTGCTTTCATGCGATGTATCCATGGTCGACTGAGGATCATATTATAGTTGGTTTCCCAATCTATGATATAAAACTCGGTGAGGATTGTGTTGGGTCCTAAGGTGACTAGTAATATTATAGTCCAAATTGAAGTAGCCTTAAGGCTATCATAACCTCTTAGCATATTTCTTGTTGTGGATTAGTTTGTTTCTCCATATCCTAGATTTTGAAGGAAAGATAAGGGGACAATGTTAACTTCTGCCCCATCGTCAACCACTACACGTTTAATGTAATTATTGTAAACCCACACCTATAAATGTAAGGTCGGATCACCTCTATGTGTAAATTCAGCATCTGTTGGCATTTTGTTTATGTCAAATATAAACTAGGTATCCCTATCTGGTTGCACTAGAGGGTGGATATCAAAGTCTATATGGTTTACTTGTGTTTCGGGAGGTGGAGTGATGTTAATTAAATGACCTATACCTAGTGCTTCTAAAAGAGCAGCCCTATGGGTAGGAGAGTTTTTCAACAAGTCCAAAAAGGAGATGTGAGAGAAGGTCTTTGTTAAGTCATTAATTAAATCATAAGCACCCATGGGTTTTACCAACGTTTTTTGAATGTTATCTGGCTGTAGTGGATAGATTGTGTTTGGTTGAGAAGAATATTCTCGTGTTCTTGTTATGGCTTCTACGTGCAGCTCAGTATCTAACTCCACTAGACCAACTATCTTGGTTCATGGCTGATTTTCTAATTGCGGTGCGACATGTGGATTTAGTGAAGTTGGGGCTTCATGATCGTTATTTCCTATCATTACACCTTTGTTCATGCCATTTGGATTTAATTTATTATTGTTATTTTGATTTGGAAGTTGATTATTGAAGATCTTAAGAGGTGTGTTTTGAGGGGAAACTGCCCCTGTGAAATTATTTGGCATAGGTGTCACAAAATCTGTTAAGAACATATCTATGAAGAGTTGTCTTTGTTCTTCTGGAAAATGTTGAATGAACTTATTGTAATCATGGAAAGTCCTAGTGTCATGGCCTCAAATTTTGTGGAAACCACAATACGAGTTGGGATTATAACTCCTAGGTTGTTGGTTTAGCACGTGTTGTGGTCCAAAACTCTGATTAAACTATTGATTATTAGGATTAAAGTTTTACATTTGTTGCCTTTGGTTTTGGTTTTGATATCTAGTTGAGTTTTGACTTGGACCCTATGTCTAGATCTGTCGTTTTTGTTGTTTTTTTTTTGTCATTGGGGACGATTAAAATCCACCGCGTTGATTGTTGGGGTAAAATCATTGTTCCGTTGATTGTTGACTGGTGGTGGAACATTTACAACATTTTCTCTTTTAGTTTGGTCAGTCACTCCATGGTTTTTGTTAAGGATTTTAGGTCCTTGATTGACATTTGTGGTAGTAGGATAGGTCGTAGTGTTTTGGTTGGGGATGATTAACCTCCCATTTGTTCCATATGTCTTGTGACCGCTATCTATTACAACTTGATCTATTCAGAGAGCGCTCTCAAGAACTTCATCATAAGTTCTTAGTGGGAAATTTTGGACTTCTTCCTTTATCTCTCTGTTGAGAGAATGAAGGAATAAATCACATAGTTCCATCTAATCCATGTTTGGAGCACTTGCTAAAGAATAGAGGATTTTACGCCATCTTTGGAAGAAATGAGAAACAGATTTATTGTGTTCTTGTTTAATATGCGAGAATTCTCTTATTCCTATTCTCAACAATTTGTTCATGTCGAATGCTTTGATGAACTCTGAAATGATTTTTTTAAATGAATGTATTAAGGATTCAGGTATTCTATAATACCAATTGAGGTCGATACCCTCTAAATTTTTGGGGAATATTTTAGCAACAACTCCATCCCAAGGGAGCATTTCTCAAATGGCTATGGCATAGGCCTTAATATGTGCATTCAGGTCTCCCTCCCCTTTGTACTTGGGTTTATTGGGGAGAGGTCTTCGAAGCATGACGCTTCATATAGTGAAGTCTAAAGTTTCTTTCAAATATTCTGAATAAGTCCCTATCGCATAGGTCTTGGACCATTGATGGTGCTTGCTGAGGGGGTGGAGGTGGAATGGGTTATTGATATGGCATAGCATATGTATTTGCAGGGGCATAAGGAAATCCCTGTGTTTGAGTGAACATGACTAGGAGAAGAGAACGTATCTCACTGTGGTGATTTGGAATACATGTTTAAGTATGGAGGAGCATTCCTTAGGAATGGGTTGTTTTGTACTAAGCTGGGAGGTATTATATTCTCAATTGGAGAGGTGTTAGAAAATGTGGTTCTAGTTGGCGTTTGTTGTAAATACTGAGCATGACATGCCCAATGTTCCTGTCCCTGTGAGGAGGTCTACTTGGCTAGGATGATGTGGAGGATTGGAAGTTCCTGCTTGCATGAAATATGAATTTTGATTTTCTTGAGGAAGTTCCAACCCTCTAACCTTCTCAACTAAGGCTGAGATGACCTTGTTTGGTGAAGACATGGTATTTTTCCTTAGTGGCGGTTGTTGTATATCTCGAGGTTGTATAGGCATATGGTACCATGCTATGAATTGATTAGTGCCTTGCCAAGTTTCACCGAGGGCATTTCCTATAGGTGGAGGAATGGGGGTATTTTCTTGGAACGAGACCTGAGGTTGTGTTTGCAAACCTCCTATAGTTGGGTACATATTTTGAGAGTGTTGTTCACTCCTAGCATAACGTGCTAAGTATTCATCATCTAAAAATAGATATGGATCTGACTGTCTACTAATTTGTGGTCTAAGCAACACCCAAGGAGAAGAACCAAATTCTCCAGTGAGCGTCATGTTGTTTGAGCCTGAAGGCTCTGGTTGTTGCATTTGAGTGAGCTGATCCAACTCCTCTATTTGGAAAGAAGAACTATATCTAGTCCTTTGAGGTGGAGTTTGTGTTAAAAATTTGTTAGTTGAATAGTTGTCACCCCATGCTGAGAGAAAGGGTGATGGTTGTCTATTTAATTCATCGTAGTATGCTTCAAGACATAGGAGAGGTTTGCCATATGCATCGTATCCTGACATATTTAAGGGGGGTATATAAATACCCACATAAAAATGGGAAGAAGGGAAGGTAGATAAACCTAAAAAGAAGAGTGTGAAAGTGAAGCAATTATTCCATTTCACGTCGAGTTCACTAATTTTCTACGATGGAAAAGTGACTAGCAAGCATGGGAATCTACAAGTAACCCTTCCTTGCACCTGACCTCTTGAGGTCATGCTGAGACATCCGATTGAGGATGGAATATACGTGGAGCGTAGATAAAATAGTTAGGTAATCTTATGTCTTCAACACACAATAATGGGATCTGTGAATCTAAGGAAAAGAAGGCCCTCCTAACCTAAATCGGGGTGATAGATCGTTTAGTGAGGATAGCTGCTCGAAGGCTCCAATCAATATCAAGCTCTGCTGTGATCCGATCTATGGGTTGTGGGATACGTGGAAGATGACCTATGGATTCTTCATATATATCTCCCGAGAAGGTCATGAAAATCGAATGGCTAAATGTGTAGTGGATATTTTGGTGCTTTACGGACGATTCTATGGTCTAGTCCAGAAATCTTTAGCTTGATTAGCTACTACATTTAATAATGACAGTTGTGTGATAATGTCTGGTGGAATTAGAGAGGACCTAAACACCAGCGTTTGGAAGCTGGTGTCAATACTTGATTAATTTGTGGGCCCGTTGGGTTGTGGAACCTGTGGATCAAAACCGTAAGTGCGTGGTTTCTGTGGACCTCCTATGGTAATATGAAGAGTCAATCCCTGATTCCGAGTATCCAGTAATCGTATGCCTTTTCAGCCTCTATGTTTAGAACTATAAGTTGCACTATTTTTTTGGAGTACCTAACGGGTGTTCTGTCAACTTGGATACATAAGCTAGTGTTTATATCAACAAGGAGGTCTCCTATGTCTAGCTGTGAGACTAGTGGATCACAACCAAATGTTTTCTCTCTTTCAGGTCCTTCTACAGTCATACAAATATATGTCAAGGCATTCTATAATTTGGCTGATTTGACTAGAACGTGTGTGCTTTGTCGTTTTCTATGTTTATTCCTCTTAGCTGTGTGCTGATTTCTTGTAGGTATGTTGTTGTTCAGAAAGACCTGAATTTTGAGATTTTTGCTCTATGTCAATTAATGCTACAACAAGATTTGGTTGAGGCACGATTGGCTCAAAAATGTATTCCCTGGGCTCCCTAGGTCCCGTGATTATCATACAAGATCAATATAAACCTAACTGAAATGAAATAAACTAATTATACAACATATATCTACAACATATATATATATATATATATTCCTCTATTTTTTTTATTTTTGATAGAATTTCTAATAGAATTAAAAGAGCAATTAATCTAATATATTCATAAAATGACAACTAATCTAATAAAAAAATTAAAACAAGCAAGGTAGCGCGGTGTAGCTACTTGCCTGTGCAGTTGTGAGTTTATCCTAAATAACTAGATAGTTGATTAACTTAATTAAAAGACTCTCGATCCTACCTCAGAAATGAGGAATGAATCATAGTTTCTAAGAAACTATCAATCCTGATAGCTTCCCCAACAATATCAAAAATAAACTTTAATTGAAATGAAAATAATTCACTACTTTATTTGATATGTTTTAACTAGAAATTTGATAGATAAAACTTGGAATTTGCATAACAGTGGTGAATCCAGTAGTGTATGACTTTGTCCCCTCAAAATGATCTCCTCATTCCTTCGTGTTCACATGAATCCAGAAGAGCGTGTATATGCTAGCATCAACAGAAGAAGGTATTTGAACAATGGCAGCTTTGGATATAGACTGAATATAATGTGAGTAGGAGAGGGACAACACAAGTGACAGAGCTTGGTGTACGCAATTCCTAGCAGGATTTATTGTGGGAATACAACATAAATGTACCGAGAGATTCTAGAATGTATCTTCTATGAAGAACACAACTTGCAACTCTAATGGACTCAATCTACAAATGACACTACTCTTCTCTAAACTAATTTGTATGAACAACAATGAACAAGCCTGAAGCAAGAAGATCGAATGGCTTCTAACAGCAAAGAAATAATTGGCATGGATGTAAACATGAAAACAAAATGAATTCTAAGTCAAGAAATTTAAAGACTAAACAATGGAAATGAGAAGTTGAGGGGCCATTTACTTGAAAACAAGCTGGCTATTTATAGATTTCACATTCACCCAAAGATGATTCCTATTAGAAATATTTTACCATTAAACAATGAAGAAACACTATTCCAAGGAACATAAAACATTAATACAAGCTAAGGTGGTTGAGAAAAGGTGGTAAAAGTTGAAAAATTATGCAATTCGCGATCAAAAGAACATGCTGGAGAATGCGTAAAGGACCGCTGCCCTGAGTAGGGTGGCGGTTATAGGTCCGCCACCCTGACAGGGTGGCAGTTTCATCACTGAAGGTCAAAAGGCTAGAAAAAGAAATGCAGAGGATAAAGTGAAGTACACAAAGCTTAGACAAGGTGCTTGGGATGCTAACATACACTTGGCGAGCTTTTCTAGATTCCGAACAACTTGTGAGGTGACCTGTATCATCATTGGGGCATGTGTAACATTATTCTAGCGGTACAGTACCCTACAATTTTGGGTATGTATAGTTTCCCATTTTAAACTTGTGTCTCATTCATTTGATTTTTGTGTTTCAATTTCTTTCATATTCTTATAGTTTATCTACTAATCCAAATTAAGAAAGATAGATAGTTGAAAATGACCTTAATTGTGATTAGCATTGATTCACCCCCTCTCAATGTTTGTGATATTCAACACCGTTGACTATATCATGGGTTCAATATCACTATTTAAGTCTTTTGGATAATAAAGAAAAGAATGATCAGCCAAAGGCTTAACAATTGAGGTATCCACTCCCATGTTTTGGCATATCTTAAGTTAAAATTCATCATGAAGACATGAGGTTCCGCTTAATTGTAGAGAGTTACCTTATAAGAGATAGGTGATCAGATTTGTCTTCAAATTTCTTGAACAATGCATCACCTAATGTATCCCAAGAGTCTATTGTTCTTATTTCCAAAATCCTATACCATTGTAGGGCTTGAACTTTGAATGGCATAACTAAAATCCTTAAGGCTACATCCTCATGAGTAATATTATGCACAAAATAGAGGGTTGAAACATATCTAATATGTTTAATAGGGGTAATTTGATTTTCACCGGTAAATGATGGAATAATTTTTAAGGAAAAAATAGTTATATCATGACAAATGGGAATTAGCTAGGGGATGCCATTAGTAAAAGGAACAAAATCTCTAGTTGGGTTAGCCATTGGAATGATAGGGATATGAATCACAAGATTCAAATTTGGAGAAAGAGGATTGGAAGTATTGGGCCTATTAGAGGGCGTAGTATTTCAAAATATTCGTCTCCTAGCTACATTAAGAAGTAACTAGATGAATTCAATGGGAATACATCTTGTAGTTGTTGATCTAGTTGTAAATTTTGGCATGGAACATGTAGTATTGGTTTGAAATCAGTTTTTCGGAGTTGCCAAATATATTTTATTTAATTTTTCAAAAGATAACTGCACTCAGTTCCTTCTAGAAGTGGATATTATCTATTGTAACAACGTTGATCTATCATATTCCTCATTTAGAAATGTCAAGGCATCAAGATGTTGATATTTTTCTAATGAGTCTAGACCTATTACTATCCGCAAATCTTTATTTATGTCATACTATGTACTGATAACTACTGCAAAAAAATCATTAAGATATTGATCTTGATTGATTAAAACATTAAGAATAACCATGTAAAGAATCCATGCTCCTCTGCATGCAGCAAAGAACTTGATAAATTTGATCTTGTGTCCCACCGAGCATGCCAAAAACTATTATCTAGCTAAGTGCACCTGTTTTGAGAGGTGACATATTTGTATGTCTTTGATTTTCCCTCACTTCTATAGGTAGTATTGAAACACCTCATGGGTTGTGGGTCTTCCGGATGTGAGGTTGATCTACAAAACCTTCAACTTTGGAACTTCTACAAACCACAATTTAAAATTGTTGTTCTTCTTTCAAATAGAAAATTTAAATACAAACCACAAAGTGATTTATTTACTTATTCTTTAGAACTTTAATTTGTAAAGAAGGATGAATTAAACACACATGCCAAGGATTTTTATCCCAGAAACCCCTAGTGAGAGGGAAAACCATTCGGGAAGGGAAAATACTCTTTCTTCTCTTTTGTTTTATTGTCCAATTGAAATACATATATAAAGATGTAGAATTTACAATAAGAGAGAAAGTAAATTGACAATGTCTCACACTTCCTCCCAACTACTTGATTCTTCTATTCTCAAGATATTTATTTTACAACTCAATTCCAACACTAGAAAACTTTTACAGTCGCTCCTGTGAAGTCTTTTGATTTTGATGATCCATTCCTTTTCTCCTACTAGGTATTTATAGTTTCTCCCATGTCCTATAGTACACTGGAGAATGAGAAAGGTCATGGAAGGGATGAGACAAATTCAAATTCTTCTATTCATGCTGCAAATTTTTATTTTCATAAGAGACAGGACCACCACCCGATGAAAACCAAAAATCACAGGACCGCCGTCCTAGCTTGGCGAGTGTTATAGAACTGACACCCTATTTAAGCGTTGGTTCTCCAGCCACTGCTCTACACAGAGCAACGGTTCTATTTAAAAACAAACAGAACCTCCTTTTCTCCTTTTCCTTTACTTTTTCCTTCTTGGTGCTAATTGATCTGATGAAGTAGAGTTATTTTATATTCCTATGGATCACACCTCCCCTACTTAGGAGGATTTTGGTCCCAAAAAATCTTAGTGGGGGAGTAGATGAGGAAATGATTCCCTCACTTATTCCTTTGAGTACCACTGGGCCTACCTTGGTATCTTTTCTTTTTTTCCAAGCTTCCAGGATTTTTATGGACCCCTCCTTATTTCTCTGACTTTATGTTGTAGTACTACATCTTCTTCTAATTCACCTCGTGATTCAAAGACACAATATTATATGGAAGGTATCAACTGTAAACCTTCATCTTCATCAAGCATGGATGGCTCATATAGGTGCAAATTATCGCAATTTACTACTGAGTACATCCGTATAGATGGTGGAAAATCAATCTAAAAGGAATTCTCTCAAATCGGATCCAATATGGTGAAGGGTCCATATCATAGGGGCTTGATATTCCATGTTTGACCTTGTATTCTCTCCTTTCTCAAGTAAATCCAACATGAAGCTTATGCTCTCTCCTTTTTTGGTCAATTTTAGGTTTGTACTTGGCTTAGGATTTCTCCAACTATTCTTTGGCTTTGAGATGGATTTTCTGGATCCTCTCATTGAATTTTCTTGCTCTAGTCACCTCTATGTCTCCTGTCTCCTCCTCATCCTTTTTCCCAACTCCCATATCCAATGGATTTGTAGATATACACCCCAAACATTATTCAAACGGTTACTTCATGGTGGATGTGTGTACTTCCTGGTTATATGAATGTTGAATATAGTCTAAGGACTCATCCCAAAACCTTTTATATTTGTTATTATATCCTCTAATTAGCTACACCCAAGTCTTGTTTACCACATCTGTATTTCCACAAGTCTATGAGTTAAAGGCCATGCTCCTTTTTAACTTGGTATCTATCTTTTCCCAAAAATTAGTCAAATAATTCCCCAAGAACCTAGAATCCCTATCAGAAACAATAGACTTTGGTAAGAAAAAATGTACCATTACGTTAGTAAAGAAAATATATTCTACCTCTTGTGATTTTACTATATTTTTACATGCCTTAAGAATACACATCTTACTGAATCTATCACCAACAACATAGAGATAGTCATGGCCATGTCTAGACATAGGTAATCCTCATACATAATCCATAGAAATGTCCTCCCATAGACAAGTAGGGACTGGTTAAGGCATATGCAAACCCTCCTTCCTAGTCTCAGGCTTGTTGGTACAACAAAATTTACATCCACATATAAATTTTTATACTTCTTCTTGCATATTGGACCAATACATGTACCTTTGCAAGTGGGTTAGGGTCTTACAAACACTTAAATGTCCTGCTAATTTTGAGATATGTGTTTCCCTCATCAACAGAAGGCATTCTTCTTTTGGTACTCAAATTTTCCACCATTAGTAGAGTAGCCTATCTTTGAGATAATCATCTTCAATACTCATCATTTCAGCCCCTTGGGAATGTAAATTTTGAAATTTCACCCCAAATTTTGTATCTTAGGTATATACCTCTCTCTAAGATTCCATTGTGAAGGGCTCGATCTAGGAGATAGCAGCCAAGCAAGAGACTTTATCCTATGTGGGTGGCCTAGACAACATGTCTGCCACCATGTTTGTGTTACCCTTATTATATTCTATCAACAAATGGAAGAGCTAAAGGAACTCCATCCATTTGTAATATCTTTCCTACTACAATTTAGACTATGCTTGCAGATACTGGAGAGGTTTGTGGTCACTATGCACAATAGTTTATTTACCCAAGAAATAATTCTTCCATTTCTTAATGGCCTAAAATAGTTCATACATTTCTTTAGCATATACTAAATATCCTATAACTAATTAAGTACAAGTACCAGAATGATAACATACGGGCTTACCTCCCTAAAGCAACACTGCACCCATGACATAATCACTGGAAGTTGTAACTACTTTGAAGGGTTTCTAAAAATTAGGAAGAGTAAGTGGTGGTGCATGACTGGTTTTATAATTTAGCAAATCAAAATCCTGATCATATTCCCTACCTCAGTCAAAACTCTTACTCTTTGCAGCCACTGTGTGTAGAGGAGTTGCAATTGTAGAGAATCCCAGAATGAACTTTAGCATGTATTGTACTACTCCTAGTAAAAAATCTTAATCTATGTGGCTCATGTTGATATTGTCTAGTTAGTGATGGCATTCACCTTCTTTGGATCAACTCGTAGCTCTCCTCTTCCAACCATGAACCCAAGATAGACAAGTGATTGTTGTGAAAATTCACATTTCTTCATATTGCATAACACTTTTTTCTCCTTGAGAACTTGCAATACTTGCTAAAATGAGTTAGATGTTCCTCCCATGTGGCACTAAATATCAAGATATCATCCAGGTAAAAAATGACACAAGAATCTATGAAATCTCTCAATACATCATTCATCAATATCATAAATGTAGCGAGTGCAGTACATAAAAAAAAGTATGTAATAACCATTCATACAAACCCTATTTTTTTTTGAAGGCAATCTTCCCCTAAATCCTCCTCCTTTATTCTGAATTGGTGATAACTTGTCTTGAGATCCAACTTCATGAAAAATTTAACATGCTAAAGCTGGTCTAAGAGCTCATCTATACAAGGGAGTGGATATCTATTTTTGATGGTGATCTTATTCAAAGAATGGTAGTCAATGCACATTATCAAAGATCCATCTTTCTTTGACACCATCACAATAGGTGAACCACATGGTGAGGTGCTGGAACAAATCACACCCTGTTCTAATAGCTCCTAAAGTAAATTTTTACCTTAGTGCTCTCCAACAAGGATTTCATATGCAACCCGATATTTGGTAGAGGGGACTCTGGTAATAGCTACATCTCTTACTCTATGCCCCATTCTGGTTGTAACCTACCAGAAGCCTGGAAAAATTCCTAAAAATACTGAATAATACTATCTAAATCCTTTATCCCCTAGTTAGAAATCTCTGAACATTCTACCCCATCTTGTTTATCCTTTAAGAAAAGTAAACAAAATTTATTATGGTTTTCCTAAATAAGTCATTTTTCTTGGTTAGCCCTCACCATGGTAACCCATGACTTATGATGGTGTGCCTAGATGTTGTAGTTTATCCCATCCTTGACCCATCCGTATCAGTTTTCCCTTATCATAAATACCGCATCCCTGATATACAAGTAAGGACTCCCCAAAAACAACATAAAATGCATCAAGTAGAATAACATCATCTTCTAATACATTAATATATTGGGAATTTATCCCAAATGCAACCTTACATATTTTTGTTTCCTAAATTTCAAGAACCTTCTTCACCCAACCCAAAGGATATGGGTGTGGATGCTCGTAAGTCTCAACACCAAGATTCTTCACAAATCCTTCAGAAATAAAGTTAGACTGAGAACTGGTATCAACCAAATCATTTACCTTAGTGCTCTTGATCTGGATTTTGATCTAGAATAGTCTACTCATCTCTTCTTCCTGGATGTCCATGTTGGTTTTTGTGCATCCAAGCCTCTCATCTACATTAGAGTCATCTTAAATTTCCACCTCTTCATTTGTCTTTACAGCTATCATGGATTTCTTTAAGCCCTTGGTTTGGTTCTTAGGATGTAACTTCCAACATGTAGTGTCAGTATGACCATTGATATCACAATTCTTCGAAAAAAATTGAGGATCTTTACAAGTATTCAAAGTGGTGGTGGTTTTTTTACCTTTCCCCTTCCATTTACCTTTGTTAGTTATTTTTCCATGTTCCTTCTTCTACTGATTTTTTGACTTATTTTCCTTTTGCTCTACTTTTCCTTGCTTCTTTTCATCATAAATGTAGTATGCTTGCACACAATTTTCATTGAGATCCTTGGGATTCGTAGAGATTACCTTCCTCTAAAGGTGAGTGTGAAGTCCTCCCATAAACTTGGTCAGAATATCTTCATCCTTTAAGTCCATATTCAGCAACATGTCTTATCTTCAAAACTCTATGGCATAATCATGCACACTTTGACCACTACCTTGTCTAAAATACTATCATTTAATCAATTGGCGAGTCTTTTGGCCAATAGGATAGAAGTTAGCTCTAAGTAATTTTGTAAATTCTTACCAAGATTTAAAAATAGGAGATTTATTCTTTTCACAAGTGGCTAGTTGGGTTTCCCACCAAACCAGAGCATGTACCTCCATCTTGAGACATACAAAGGTGACCCTCTATGCCTCAGTGACATTATGGATGCTAAAATAGACTTATAATTGTTTTAACCATTTATTAAGCAACTATGCATCTACTTGTCCCTCAAAGCTCTTAATTTCAACTTTTGTTTCAAATTTAAAGGGAACATGATCATATTTTATCTTCTCTCTTGTAATTGGAGTCTCTTCTTCACGCTCTTCCTCATCATGGCTCCTTCCTATGCCAAAATTTTTGACTAAACCTTGAACCACTGAGTCCATGGAGTCTTGCTTAATAGAAGTCGTATTATGCAAATCTAAAGTTCTTCTTGTCTTTTAAACATCCTATCCATCATGTTTTCCAGCATCTTGATTCTACATACCAAGTTATCTTCCTCCATTTTCCCCCAAATTCTATGTTTCCACATCTTCAGAGAAATTTCTAGATCACAAGGTAAATCCTTTTCACCTTTAAACCTTGTCTCTGTCATAAAAATCACAAGAACGAAAACAATAGTCCTGGATACTTCTTAGCTCTGATACCAAAAGGATTTGTAAAAACTTCAACTTTTGAACTTCTACAAACCAAAATTTAAAATATTTGTTCTACTTTCAAATAGAAAACGACAGATGAGCTAGTGATTGATATACTTATGGTTTAGAACTTGAATTTGCATAGAAAGATGAATTAGACACACATGTCAAGGATTTTTTTCTTGGAAACCCCCAGTGAGAGGGAAAACCAATCGGGAAGGGAAATTGCTCTTTCTTCTATTTTTTATTTTCCAATTCAAATATATATATATATATATATAAATATACAGACATTATAATAAGTGAGAAATGAAATTAACAATGTCTCATGCTTCCTCCCAACTACTTGATTGTTTTGTTCTAACTCTCTTTCTTTTACAAATAAATTCTAGCACTAGAATACTCGTGTACTCACTCCCATGAAGTCCCTTGCTTCCAATGATCCATTCCTTTTCTCCTCCCAAGTATTTATAGCATCTCTCATGTCTTCCCATGCACTGGAGAATGGGAAAGTTCATGGAAAGGAAGGGACAAAGTCAGACGGTTCAATTCCACATTTATCCATGCTTTAATTTTATTTTTCTATCATAAGAGACAAGGCTACGACTCGATAAAGACCAATGATCACAATACCAACACCCTAGTTTGGGGATGGTTATATGACCACTACCTTGGTTAGGTAGTGGTTATGTAACTGACATTCTGCACAAAGCGGTGGTTCTCTTAAGAAATAGTCAGGACCTCATTTTCTTCTTTTTATTTATTTTTAGCTTTTTGGTGTTGATTTCTCTGATGAAGTAGAGTTATTTTGCATACCTATGGATAAGAGGTGAATATCCATATTAAAAAAAAGTTGGTTCCCTTTTAGATGTATCCCTAAACTAGATCTGTGGGGTTAAGTGTCAGAAAGTAAACTGTAAACTATAAAAGGGTGATACACCAAGGGGATTTGAGGGATTTATGACAAGCGAACATACACAATTTGATGATAAAAGTATGAAACAAACATGATCCATGGGGTTGCAGTTAATTTCAAGGAAAATATTGGTAATGCTAAGGGAGTACTCACAATAAAAAAACATAAAGATTTCAAACTAAAATAAATTACAACACCTAATCTTCAGCAAGGTAGATAGGTTAAGAAAAACTTAATAATGCAGGGAATAAATTCACAAGAAACATCTACCTTAATATACACCACTACAAAATTCTTGAAAGGCCAAACTATTTTTTTCTCATAAAAGGGTAAAACTTGAAAAAAAAATCCAGCAATATGTTACATCAAGAAGTCACCCTTTTTATTGTAAAAGAATACAATATATAGAGAAACATTCACCCAACTCCATCCAAAAATAACCTCTCCAATACTTAGTTCAAACTCCCACTTCCAAGATAAATTTAGCCCTTTTAATGAATAAAATAATCAAAAGGCTAAACAATACATCATGGTGCTCCATAAAGGAAAAAATAGCCTTCTACTATTTGAACACCTCTCCAGTCAAAGCTCTAGTTGACTATTTTTAACTTATCCCCTAGTAGGTGTAAGCATCATTTGCATGAATAAAGGTGTAATGTAAAAAGATAAGGTAAAAAGACCCTTTTGTCTTATATGCAGAGCCAACTTTTGTCTCCACCTAATAGTGTGATCATGACTTTGCTTTTACTTTTTGAATATAACTAATAATGGCTCAAAATCCCATGCAAGAGGATTTATTAATTATTTCCTTGGCTTATCATGCTCATCATAATGTCCTTGAACCTACACAAATTATACCCCCACATGCATTTTTATTAGACTATGTTGGCAATATGAAATATTTAGTTACTTGACCTAGGTGAAAATAAACATTCAACCACTATGCAGAACATGATCATAAAGCAATCTTAAAATCCTCACCCAAATTTGTTAAACATATGATTAATATGAAATAAACTCACCACATAGAAATGTGATGTAACACCCTCGACAATGGTTATATTCCTCCTTTGCAGTTCAAGTTTCGACATGTAATTTTCTTGATAAAGGTATGTTAGTTTTACTGGTAAAGATCACGCTTGAAATGGATAAATCAATTATGCTCATTAATAGGAGGGATGGTATGTTGTTGCTTGCAATAATCTATTTCACTCTCTTCAGATGAGCTGCAATCTGGTTTTTAAGAGTTGTAACTTATCCTTCAATATTGGATTCATCCTTGGATCAATTCCATTGATCCAAGGTATGTTTTAAATCTTCTTATTATAAATGAATGAAAAAAATTGACATTCATCATGGTGTGGCTTAACTGAACTTGTGTTAGTGGAAAATTCTTTATTACCCTGGAAACAGTGCTTGCATTCATTTTTGTGTTGAGCTCAACTTTTCTTAGTCGACCCTTACAGAGCACTTGTGGCGTCAAGGGAATTAAGAACCATGCTTCTAGATGCTAGCAATAAATAGAAGGTCGTGTACCCTAATAAACACGAGATTCAGGTAAGTTACCTAACTACTGTTATTATACCCCTTTACGATGGATGACATTCTAACCTAAGTTGTTAGCTTGTAATAAAGTGACCTAGGGGGATGCTAAGTTATTTTTGAACCTATAGTTTCTGATTAAAACTACATCCTAACCTAAGAGTGGCAAACTATAATTGGGGGTTATATCCTAAGGTTATTTATTTAAACTAACCAAAGATCTAACCTAAGCTAATTCTAACTATCCTAACTATTGGGATATGAAAGGGGCCATTTGCAAAGGGAACTAAGCAGCAGTTCCAAAGATTTTTATTGGGATTTGTTTTGGATTTGGTTTTTAATACATGAAAGGACTGCCAGTGTGGCAGGGGTTAGTGAAAGTTAGGGGAATCTACATGGAGGCATCTCTAAGTTTGGAAATGCATTACGAATTGAAATTGGATCTCGCCAAATATGAATGGCGGTGGCAAGGAAATATATGCAAGAAAATTGGTTTTAATGGCATTAATGTGCCTCGGGTTTGGCGAACAAGCCATCTTAGAAGGAAAGATAGTGGATTCGTAGGGGGTTGTTTAGATTTGCATGCTTCACAATTTTCACTCCGTATGGAGCTAGCTGGTTCTTCAAACTAGCGATTTGATCTCCACTTTGTAGCTATTTTTGAACTATTTGAGCTATTTTCAGTCTGAGGAATGTATAAGTGGGATTGTGGGAAAAGAATATGGTTGTTTGATATTTTTTGAAGGAGAAGAGATCTTGGGAACTTGCCTGGAAGTCATCTTCAAATCGACAGAGGAACTATCAGGCATAATAGGCTCTACCCATTAATATTTCTTGCTTTCTTCTAAATGATTCATTAAAAGAATTCTGCTCACTGGAAATTTTATATTTGTTTGATGTATGAGGTTATTACTTGTATGTAAGCTTGGAAAATTTGTGGGTTTTTGGAATATGAATCCTTGGCTGTTATTGACAGTTAATTTTTTTGGAAAACTTCTCTATTCTGGTTGTTAAATGGTTGCATGTAATTGTGAGAAACTCTGCAAGTTGTACTAGAAGCTCTTTTGATCTCTGTAGCTTGAACTAGTAGTTCTGTACTGTATTTAAGCTTGCAGCTTTATTTCGAAGCTTATTTTATTGCATTCGAAGATAAGGTGAAAATTTTTGACTTATTACTTGTTGGGTTCTGAATATGTTATTATATTATCGCATTATAATCTGTACTTAAGCTCATTGAGCTTGAATTAGGAACTCATTGGCCGTTGCTAACTTGAACTGATAATGTGGTCGGGATGGTCTTGTATCTCTATTTATGGTTGTGTTCAGGTAGTGGTAATAGCACTCCATGAATACTCTAAACTATTATTGAAGCCATTATTTGTTATAAGCTTTATTTGGACCAAGTGGTCTATGAATTGTACAGAAATTATGGTGGTTCTGAACCTTGATACTTGTATACAGATCTTATGAACTTTGTACTCATTGATGAGTTATTGCATCATGATTTGTACTTGAGTTATGTACTGAGATTTTATTCTTCCCTATAAACACGGAATGCCTAAACCCGTAATAGGGTGTTTGTAATATTTGAGTTTTTACAAAAGCCATGTTATTATGATTTTGATTCGTGTTTGAACTTGAGTTGTTGAACTATGAACTATGCACGAATACAATGCAATACAGGTATTCTTGTTAGTCATTTTAATTTTTGTATGACGAAAATTGACGAGTTGTTTACTTAATGGTATTTTCTTTGATTTGAAATTGTAGTTTCCTTTTGTACCATTGAGAAAGGAGTCTTGTGAGTTATTGGTCAAATTTGACCATGTAACTTCCTTCCCTCCTTTGTTTTGACGATTGAAGGAATGGTTGTTTACTTTTTCCTTTAGACTACAGTGTGTTTTAAACTTAATGGGGCTTGTGAATCTTAGAGTGTATTGTATACTTATCTACTTTGAGCGTATTCTTGTCTTGTGGGAAATCTTGATTTCCTTGTTCTCGAAATAATTAGGACTGGAACTTTGTTCTATTATGAAACCTAGGTTTCAGTTATAAGACGTTCATGGAAGTGTTGCTTCTTCCTTTCTACCTTTAATTGGATCAAACCCTACCTGTCATATGATGTCTGAGGAACTAGATAGGTCTGTGGTTATCTTCTTTAGATGAGTTGGAAGAATGAAGGAAAAAACTACTTTTGGCAAGCCTCTTAAATAATTACTTTCATATGTGTAGTAGGATTTGGTCGAATGATAAGTTCTAATCTGATATTTTGTTTGTAGTCTGAAAGTTCCAGCACCATTTATGTGGATGTTAACAATGCAAATTCAGGTTGTATTCTCACTAGCAGTCTGTGTTAATGTTATAATGGTGATTCAGTCTTCTTTTGTAGTGACTCTCCAATATTTTCTATTGGAGGACTTTTTCTCAACTGTTATACTCAGTTGAACCACCTTGTCTTTAGGAGAGAGAGAGAGAGAGAGAGAGAGAGAGAGTTTTATACTCTCTTGGGAGGGGCACTCTACATTTTGAGACTGTACCATGTTCTCTTCTTTGAACTGTTTGGATTTTCAGTTAAGTGATGAGGTTAGGTCTTCCTGGGAAGGTTGCCTGGAAAAATTTGAGGTATTTGGGCTTGACTCTGCATTTAATTTGGAGCTCTCTTTTGGAAACTAACTTAATAGTTTCTAATTTGTTTTGGATGTTCGATTTCATTTCATAGTATAGTGAAATGAAATATGGTTTGGATCCTTGAGGGTATGTGATCCTTTTCTGTTGACTGATAAGTTAGGGATTGAACATTTCTTTATTCATCCTCTTATTTGTCTTTAATTTGGGATAGAAAGTTCTGATATCATTATTTTGTAACAAAGCCTTTTGCAGGTTGGGAAAAGTTAAACATGCTCTTTTGTCCTTGAGAATTTAAGAGATAAATTAATGACAAGGCTTGTTATTGACCCAAAACTAAATTGATAGGATCTATTAAGTATTGTGTATAATTTTGAAATTGAAAATTATAAAATGTTACTATCTTAGACGTAGACCAGATATCTTAATTGTACTTCTTACTTAATGTTATTTCTTATGATTACTTGTTTAAGGTTTTTCCATTTATCCATTAAAACAAAGTTGTTTAATGAAGCAATTACTGGAATGTACTTTACTTTAATGCTTAGTGCTTATCATGCTCAGTTCATTGAACTGACCTGTGCTAGAAATTTTTCACATGGACATTATAAGCGATTCAAAAAGACAAGAACTTTCATTTTTTATTTGGTTATTTGATATTGAACTTTATGTAAAGAGTTTCGATTCATTCTTAATTGTATTGAAAAAGAAAAGTTGTATTCTTTCAGTTTTAAGGCTGTTGTCATACAACGTGCCTGAAATACTTATTCTTGTAAATGAAAAGTTTTAAATGAGGAATTTCAATGTGGGAGATTTACTTGTATTGGTTGTGTAATCTATCTTATATTTATGAAGAATATGGAATATCAATCTTGATAACATTATTCATATCTATTATATATATAATATGGATTAAAATTGATAAGTTAGATAAAATAGGGATTAGTTTAATCTCTCTTAGTAGGTTGGAACTGGTTACGAATGCATAAGTTATCAATCTTATCTAGACAATTCTATTATAGTATTTAAACGTGTAATGAATATTTGATGGAACGTTAGAGTTGTGAAAATAAGAAGGGTTTGACAAACCCTAGCACTTAATCAAATAGATGAAGGTTCTTCCTTGCTAAATGATACATAACCCAAAGAAGGGTGTCATGATCGTTAGACATAGACTTTATTTATTTTAAAGTCTACTGTGGTTGAACCTATTAGGTGACTACACCTTCTATGAATGATTTGGATGTATATAATGGATCTCAATCTATTATTTTTCTATTTGTGATTAATTGTTGTTAAACTAAATGAATGAACAATAAAAGCAATCATGAGTTAGGGAAAGTCCTTTATTGCTTAATTGATCCAAGTAAAGAACAAGGACTTGAGGAGTGTTGGATTAGGGTTTTTCACAGACGCTATAATATGTTTTATAATCCGAATTAACTTAATTTTAATAGCCTCCTTGGTGTATGTACATCATTATGAGGTGGCTTCTGTCGGATGCTGGCACACACCAACTATAGGAATGTACCTTCGAGAAGACTTGGGTCTTCCTGAGGATACAACACTGCAGTTGACATGTGGCATCACCCTTCTGCATTGATCATCTAGATTTACACACAATTACAACTTGAACTTAGTTTTTCTCTAGGTCAAGTTAGCAACATGTTTAGGATAGGGAGTAACTTTCTATAACTCAGGGTACTTTGGCACATCCAGTTGACTTAGGTCAACCAAGTATGCCCTTTTATCCTAAGTCATCGAAAGTTCCTTTCTATAATAGACTATGTTGCTAACCAGGGATAGGGTTAAACCTTGGGACAAGTGGATTGACAGCAGTCAGTAAGGACCTTTCATGATAATAGAAGAGTGAGGTGAAGGACGTATTCCAAAATGACGAGTATGTCATCTAGGAATAATGACATACATAGTATGATGTAAAATTTTTGGCCAAAGTATCACAAGCTGCTCATTGTGTTGTCCTATGTCACCTAATTTAAAACTATGTGATACCAGATGAATATTGGTAACAAATATTCAGGTATGTTATTTAAACAAGATCACTCAGTACCCGGATTAGGGTGAAAACCCAGTATATGAAGTATACGAAGTATACGATAAGTATTCAATACTTAAAGTGAAGCATGAATAGATTGGTAGATAACTGAGTCATGAATGAATAGATCAGTGTATTACCGAGTCATTACAGCTGCATATGGTTATCTATTATGAAATTGACTGGCATTGAATGTGTGTTCTAAATTAAGTTTTATTTAGAACAGTGAACATTATAAAAAAAATTATCTTGTTTCTAAAGTCTTAAAATGGGAATGTTACATCTTGGTATCAGAGCTGAAGGTTACAACTCTCGAACCTATTATGTCCATAATCTGATGAAACTTAAATTTTCTTGTAATAGAAAATGGTTAGAACAAGAGGAAATGTTGCAAATAACCCTCTGCCTAAGGAAGGAGTGGCAACTGCCAAGAAACTCGATGATATCCTTGCTGCCCTATTGGACACAAGAGATCATTTGGTTGTACTTGAACAATAAGTAATGGGCAATGAGGAGGAAGATGATGCTGATAAAAATAATCATCCACCTTCTAGGGACAATGCCAATATAGGTGTTGATAATAACAATGCGAACATACCTGTTCATCCTGAAAACAAAAAAGGCTAGGCTAGCAGCAGAACTCACTAATGATATAAAAAGGATAAGTCCACCCAAGTTTGATGGCACCACATTAGGGGATGGAGCTGAGAACTGGCTCATTGAAATGGAAAAATACTTTGCAATAAGGAATTTCTCAGAGGAAACAAAGGTGATATGGGGAGCATGTCAGCTTTCTCATGAAGCATCTTCATGGTGGGAAATTTGGAAGGATGTGTTAAACATTGATGAAACTAACATCACTTGGGATAAATTTAAGGGATACTTTAGGCAATGTTGGCTACCTCAACTTTACTATGATCAGAAAATGACTGAATTTCAAAACTTGGTTCAAGGGAAACTAATTGTAACTGAGTATTGGGAACAATTTACAAAACTCCTTAAGTATGTACCTCAGTACCAAACATATGAGAAGTTTGGGATACGGAAATTCATCATGGGATTGAATCCCCTTATAGGAGGAGAAGTGGATGTTCACAGCCCAACCACGATGGAAGGGGTTGTTGAAAAGGCCATAAGGCAAGAACATAAATTAAAGGCAATTTTTTCTCACAAGGAGGAAGTAAGGAAGAAAAATCCAAACTCCTCTTCATCATCTCTTGCACATAAGAAAGGACCATGGAAAAAATTTGGAATGAAAATTAAGTTTTCATCTGATATTAATAAGAAATTAGTAGCAAATAAGTTTTCTAGTAATGCACGGAACAACTTTGCTAAGAATAATAATAACAGACAGAAGTCCTATGTGGGTCAGAACGATAACTCTAAGGTTGGAAATAAACCTAAGCCTAGGAAGGGACCTATAGGAAGCTGTTATAACTATGGCAAAGATAATTATAAAAATCAATGTCCTTTAAATAAGGGTGATCATAATCATCGGCACAAGATACATGTTGTAGTAGATGACAAGCAGGCTAAGAAACAAGCCACGCCTATAGAAGTTCTAGGTAAGTTATTTGGTTTACCTATAACTATTATTTTTTATACCGGAGCTACTGAATGCTTTATTTATAATAAATTAGCAACAAAACTAAAAAGAAAAGCTGGAAACATGGATAAAACATGGAATGTACAGTATGGAAACAATGTTGTTCATATAGTTAGTATGTGTCTTTTTGGAGTAGTCCTTGATTTACCTAAATTTTCCACAGAAGTAGATATTTATGTTACACATTTGGGGTCTTATGATGTAATCATAGGTGTTAATTGGTTATCTGAACATAAGGCTAAAGTGGATTGTTTTGAAAAACTCATTAGTTGTGTAGATGACCTGCAAAAAATAGTAGAAATACAAGGTGTTAAACGTGAAATTTCTATTAGAAAACTGTCAACTATGCAACTAAAGAAGGCTAAAAATAACGCTTGTACCTTATATACAGTAAAAATTACTAAAAAAACTGAAGAGAAAAATGATGTTACGGAAGGATATCCATTGTTACAAGACTTCAGTGACGTATTTCTGAAATAATTGCCAGGTCTTCCACCCAAAAGGGAGTTTGATTTCACAATTGAGATCAAACCTGGAACTGAACCAATTTCTAAAGCACCATATCAAATGACTACTACGGAATTAGTGGAGCTTAAGTCTCAGTTGTAAGAACTATTGTCTAAAGGTTTGATCATACCAAGTGTTTCACCTTGGGGAGCACCTGTAATTTTTGTGAAAAAGAAAGATGGAACACTTAGATTGTGCATTGATTATAGAATGTTAAACAAGGCAACAATAAAAAATAGATACCCACTCCCTAGGATTGATGATTTATTTGATCAGATGCGTGGATCATTGGTATACTCAAAGATAGATATTTGATCTAGATATCATCAATTGCGGATTAAGGATGAGGATATTCATAAAACAGCTTTCAGGACAAGGTATGGACATTATGAGTTCACGGTTTTACCTTTTGGATTAACAAATGCACCTGCAACATTTATGAACTTAATGAAAAATATCTTTCAAGAATACTTGGACAAATTTGTGCTCGTATTCTTGGACGACATTCTCATATATTCCAAAAGTATTGAGGAACACCATGAACATTTAAGGATAGTTTTGGAAATATTAAGAAAGAGACGGTTATTCAGTAAGTTGTCTAAATGTTCTTTCTATGACACAAAAGTACACTATTTGGGACACATAATAAGTAAGAATAGAATTTCTTTAGATCCTTCAAAAATTATAGCTATAACTAAGTGGCCTACACCAAATAATGTACACGAGGTTAGAAGATTCATGGGACTTGCTGGCTACTATAGAAAAATTGTAAAAGACTTCTCTAAGGTGGTTGCACCAATAACTTCTTTACAGAAGAAGGATAAAAAAAAATTTGGAATGATAAATGTGAAATTGCATTCAAAACTTTGAAAGAATAGTTAACTTCAGCACCTATTCTTGTAGTACCAGATCCTAATAGAGATTTTATGGTGGTAACTGATATATCTGGTGAAGGTTTAGGAGGCATTTTGTTGTAAAATGGTCATGTTATTGCTTACGAAAGTAGAAAAATTAATTTACATGAGTTGAATTATGATCCACATGATTTAGAGATTGTTGTCATTGTTCATGCATTACAAGCTTATAGACATTACATGCTTGGTAAACCTTTTGAATTGAAAATTGATCATCTTGGGCTGAAATATATCTTCACTCAGCCAAATCTTAATGCAAGGCAACGAAGGTGGTTAGATTTTTTGTCTCAATATGATTTTGACATAAATTATATCAAAGGTAAAGAAAACAGAGTGGCTGACACTCTAAGTCGTAGGAAGCACATTTCCGCTCTTATAACATTGAGAACTCAATTTAAGGATGAAGTAAAGAGTGTTATGGAAACTGATTCTTATTTTCAGCAAGTAAAGGCAGAACTTACTGCAAATTCTAATGATTCGAGATATAAAGGTTTTCACTTTAATAAGGAAGGAATCTTACGGTTTGAAAACAGAGTATATGTACCTTCGCTAAATGATTTGAGAAAGAAATTACTATCAAAATTTCACAATTCACCTTTTTCTGGACACCCTAGTATTACAAAAATGCTTGCTGATATAAAACAACAATATTTCTAGAAGGGAATGAAAAAGGATGTAATAGACTTTGTGACACATTGTCTTGAATGTCAATGTGTTAAAGCGGAATATATGCACCCAACCGGTTTGTTGTATCCTCATAGCATACCCCAGTACAAATGGAAAGTGATAAGCATGGACTTTGTACAAGGGTTGCCTATGTCAAGAAATAAACATGACATTATTTTGGTAGTTGTGGATAAACTAAGAAAGGTAGCACATTTTATCACTGGAAATTTGAAGGATGATTCTCCCATGTTAGCTAAAATATTTGTACAAGAAATTTTCAGATTACATGGAGTACCTGAATTAATCATTTTGGATAGAGATCCTAGAATGACATCAATATTTTGGCAGACACTTAATGCAGCTTTAGGAACTAAGCTAAATTTTAGTTCTGCGTATCATCCATAAATGGATGGACAAAATGAAAGAGTTAATCAAGTTTTAGAGGATATGTTACGAATGTATTGTATGGATCAGCAGTACAAGTGGGAAGAGTACCTTCCACTAGTTGAGTTTGCATATAATAATACATATCATGCCTCTCTTAAGATGGCACCTTTTGAAGCATTATACGGAAGAAAATGTAAAACCCCTATTAGTTGGGACAACATGGAAGATAGAGAGGTAATTGGACCTGAAATCCTTACTGAAATGGAACAACAAGTTAAATTGATTCGGGAACGCTTGAAAGAAGCAGCTGATAGACAAAAGAGTTATGTTGATTTGAAGTGGGTAGACAGGAAGATTGAACTTGGAGAGAAATTATTTCTTCGGGTTAAACTGGAAAAGAGATCTATAAATTTTAGCAAGGCTGCCAAGTTATCACCTCATTATGTGGGAAATTTTGAGATAGTTGAAGTAATCAACCCTGTAGCTTACCGCTTAGCGTTACCTCCTGTTGTATCACGAATGCATGATGTTTTCCATATTTCTTTGCTTAAGAAATACATTTCAAATTTATCACATGTGTTAAATTGGAATTACTTGCAGGTACAAGATCCATGAATAATTGTGGTTAAATCCATACAAGTATTGGGATCTTATCAATTGCATTTGATAAATCGTGAGATAAATCAATGCAAGGTCCAATGGGACCAGTTTAATGAAGAAAGTACAACCTAGGAAAACCTGGACGATATGAAATCTTATTTTCCATATATTTTTGAACAGAATTGATTCTGTTGACTGATAAAAAAAATTGTGATTTTTTCTTTATAATACAATAAGTGTGCCAATTTGGGCAGATATTTATTTGTTTGAATAAACAACTAATTAACATTGATTTTTGGTATTTAAATTTTTGATACTATTGCAAACATGTGTTGAGAAAGTGAATGAAAAATTGATTATCCTAAATGCAATGATTAAAAATGAGGTAATCATTAGGACGATGATTCTTTTTAGGAGGTAAGCATGTAACACCCTCAACAATGGTTATATTCCTCCTTTGCATTTCAAGTGTCGACATGTGATTTTCTTGATAAAGGTATGTTATTTTGACTACTAAAGATCACGCTTGAAATGGATAAATCAATTATGCTCATTGATTAGAGGGCTGGTATGTTGTTGCTTGCAATAATCTATTTCACTCTCTTCGGATAAGCTGCAATCTGGGTTTTAAGAGTTGTAACTTACCCTTCACTATTAAACTCATCCTTGGATCAATTCCATTAATCCAAGGTATGTTTTTAATCTTCTTATTATAAATGAATGAAAAAAATTGACATTAATCATAGTGTGGCTTAACTGAACTTGTGTTAGTGGCAAATTCTTTATTACCCTGGAAATAGTGCTTGCATTTGGTTTTGTGTTGAGCTTGGCTTTTCTTAGTCAACCCTTGCAGGGCGCTTGTGGCCTCAAGGGAATTAGGAACCCTACTTCTAGATGATAGCAATAAATAGAAGGTCGTGTACCCTAATAAACACGAGATTCAGGTAAGTTACCTAACTACTACTATTATACCCCTTTACGATGGATGACATTCTAACCTAAGTTGTTATCTTGTAATAAAGTGACCTAGGGGGATGCTAAGTTATTTTGAAGCTATAATTTCTAATTAAAACTACATCCTAACCTAAGAGTGGCAAACTATAATTGGGGGTTACATCCTAAGGTTAATTATTTAAACTAACCAAAGATCTAACCTAAGCTAATTCTAACTATCCTAACTATTGGGATATGAAAGGGGCCATTTGCAAAGGGAACTAAGCAACGGTTCCAAGGATTTTTATTGGGATTTGTTTTGGATTTGGTTTTTAATACATGAAAGGACTGCCAGTGTGGCAGGGGTTAGTGAAAGTTAGGGGAATCTACGTTGAGGCATCTCTATGTTTAGAAATGCATTACGAATTGAAATTGGATCTCGCCAAATATGAATGACGGTGGCAAGGAAATGTAAGTGGGAAAATTGGTTTTAATGGCATTAATGTGACTCAGGTTTGGCAAGCAAGTTGTCTTAGAAGGCATGCTGGTGAATTCGTAGGGGGTTTTTTAGCTTTGCATGCTTCACAATTTTTTCTCCACATGGAGCTATCTAGTTCTTCGAACCAGCAGTTTAATCTCCACTTTGTAGCTATTTTTGAACTCTCTGAGCTATTTTCAGTCCGAGGAATGTATAAGTGGGATTGTGGGAAAAGAATATGGTTCTTTGATATTGTTTGGAGGAGAAGAGGTCTTGGGAACTTGGCTGGAAGTCTTCTTCAAATTGGTAGAGGCACTATCAGGCATGATAGGTTGTACCCATTAATATTTCTTGCTTTCTTCAAAATGATTCATTAAAACAATTCTGCTCACTAGAAATTTTATATTTGTTTGATGTATGAGGTTATTACTTGCATGTAAGCTTGGAAAATTAGTGGGTTTTTGGAATATGAATCCTTGGCTATTATTGACAGTTCTTTTTTTGGAAAACTTCTCTTTTCTGGTTGTTAGATGGTTGCATGTAATTATGAGAAACTCTACAAGTTGTACTAGAAGCTCTTTTGATCTTTGTAGCTTGAACTAGTAGTTCCATACTGTATTTAAGCTTGTAGCTTGATTTTGAAGCTTGTTCTCTTGCATTCGAAGATAAGGTGAAAAGTGTTGACTTATTACTTGTTGGGTTCTGAATACATTATTATATTGTCACATTTTGATCTGTACTTAAGCTCATTGAGCTTGAATTAGGAACTCCTTGGCCGTTGTTAACTTGAACTGAAAATGTGGTCAAGATTGTCGTGTATCTCTATTTATGGTTATGTTCGGGTAGTGGTAATAGCACTCCATGAATACTCTGAACTAATATTGAATCCGTGATTGGTTATTAAGCTTTATTTGGACCAAGTGGTCAATGAACTGTTTCAAAATTATGGTGGTTCTGAACCTTGATACTTGTATACAAATCTTATGAAATCTATACTCATTGATGAGTTATTACATCATGATTTGTACTACAGTTTTGTACTAAGATTTTATTCTTCCCTCTAAACACGGAAGGCCTAAATGCATAATAGGGTGTTTGTAATATTTTAGTTTTCACAAAATCCATGTTATTCTTATTTAGATTCGTGTTTGAACTTGAGCTGTTGAACTATGAACTGTGCATGAATACAATGTAATACATGTATTCTTGTTAGTCCTTTTGATTTTTGTATAAGGAATATCAACGAGTTGTTTACTTAATGGTATTTTCTTTGATTTGAAACTATAGTTTCCTTTTGTACCATTGAGTCTTTTGAGTTGTTGGTCAAATTTGATAGTGTAACTTCCTTCCCTCCTTTTTTTTTATGATTGAAGGAATGATTATTTACTTTTGTCTTTAGACTGCACTGTGTTTTAAACTTAATGGGGCTTGTGAATATTAGAGTGTATTTTATACTTATCTTCTCTGAGCATATTCTTGTCTTGTGGGAAATCCTGATTTCCTTGTTCTTGAAATAATCAGGACTGGAACTTTGTTCTATTATGAAACCTACGTTTCAGTTATAAGACGTTCATGGAAGTGTTGCTTCTTCCTTTCTACCTTTAATTGGATCAAACCCTACCTGTCGTATGATGTCTGAGGAACTAGATAGGTCTCTGGTTATCTTGTTTAGATGAGTTGGAATAAGGAACGACAAAACTAGTTGTGTCGAACCTCTTAAATAATTACTTTCATATGTTTAGTAGGATTTGGTCGAATGATGAGTTCTAATATGATATCTTGTTTGTAGTTTGAAAGTTCCAGCACCATTTATGTGGATGTTAACAATGCAAATTCAAGTTGTATTCTCACTAGCAGTTTGTTTTAATGTTATAATGGTGATTCAGTCTTCTTTTCTAGTGACTCTCCAATCTTTTCTATTAGAGGACTATTTCTCAATTGTTATACTCTATTGAACCACATTTTCTTTAGGAGAGAGAGAGATGTTGGGGTGTGGAGCCTGTTTTTGGTCTTCTTGAATCAGTGTTGAAGTGCTGGAGCTCGAACAATTATGTTTGGAGACTTCACAAGAATTCTGCAATCATTTGATGTGACGTTGTTGTGATGTTGTTGTTAACATGTTGTTAACTGGCTATCAACGTCGGGACTATTTTTCCAGTCATGGGAAGTTGAAAGATCGTGACTTTCAATCTTCTAGGGTCAGCTTTATGACTTCTTAAAAGGATTGTAATCCTATAAATAGAGGTGTTGGGGTATCTTGAAGATATCTTGAGTGTTCAAGAGGTCCTGAGTCTTAGAGATCAAGAGGTGATCAAGAGTGATCAAGGTAATGCAATTGGGTGTCAATTGTGGTTTAGATGTGGTTTAGCATCTTTAGAATTCACTTGTGAGTTCATAACTGAGAGAAGATCATGAGAGTTGTTTTAATCTTGTTGATGATAAAATCTAAGCAAGTTCTTGGTGGACATAGCCGACATTGGGTGAACCATGTTAAATCTTGTCTTGTCTTCTTTTGTGCATTATTCATTTATGCTGTTATATTTTTGCAAGTATAATTCTGCTATATAGTTTCCTACTGCTGTGGTTTGAGGAATTGTTTCTACATATTTGTTCTCTAATTCCTAACAATTGGTATCAGAGATTTGGTGGTTTTTGCTGAAATTGTAAATCACAGGGAAATTATAGCTTGAGTGGGAGCTATGGTAGATGTGGGAAGATCGAGGGATGAGAAGTTCAATGGGCAGAACTTTGGTTTGTGGAAGATGCAAATGGAGGATTACTTATATCAGAAGGACCTCCATGTTCCTTTGGCTGGAAAAGGAAAGAAACCTACAACCATGTCAGATGATTATTGGGAGTTGTTGGATAGAAAGGCACTCGGAGTAATTCATTTATGCCTTGCATCTTTGGTTTCTTTCAACATATCGCAGGAGAATACCATGAAAGGTCTCATGAGTGTGTTGGGGAAGTTATACGAAAAACCCTCTACCTCTAATAAAATATTTTTGATGAAAAATTTATTTAATATGAAGATGTCTGAGAATGGTTCTGTTGTTGATCATTTGAATTAATTTAATATAGTTTTGAGTATGTTAAACTCGGTAAAAATTGACGTTGATGATGAGGTCAGGGCTTTGTTGATTTTTTTCTCCTTGCTAGATAGATGGGAAAACTTGGTTATGGTTGTAAGTAATTCAGTCTCTAATAACTCAAAGCTGAAGTTTGAGGATGTAATAGGTGTCATCCTAAGTGAGGAAATGTGAAGGAAGAGCACTGGAGATTCTTCTTCTTCTGGAAATGCTTTGACGGTGGAGAGTAGAGGGAGACAAAATAACAAAGGAAAAGGTAATCATGGGAAGTCGAATGATCACAGAAGGTCAAATTCCAAGAGTAAGTTAGAATGTTGGTACTGTGGGAAGGTTGGTCATGCTAAAAAATATTTTTGGGCTCTTCGGGATAAGAAGAACAAGGAGGAAACTAAAGAGATAAATGTGGCAGTAGGTGATGTTTTTCAGGATGCCGTAATTCTTTCTTTAGATAATATTGTTGAATCTTGGGTATTAGATTCAGGGTCTTCTTTCCATGCCACCCGCACATAGACATTACATTACTGATTTTGTTCAAGGTGAATTTGGACATGTATATCTTGGTGATGATGAACCATGCAGCATATTAGGGAAAGGTTGTTTTCGGGTGAAAATGTAGAATGGGAATACATGGCTACTTAAGGATGTCAGGCATGTGCCTATGTTGAGGTGGAACTTGATATCAGCGGGACAGCTAGGTAGTGATGGCTGTACGGTCAGTTTTACAGTAGATTCTTGGAAGGTTACCAAGGGAGCTCTTGTCGTTGCAAGAGGTAAGAAAACTGGTACTTTGTATTTAACCAGTGGTGTTTATTATTGTAATTTAGTTGCTATGGATGGAGATGCAACTTTTTGGAACCAGAGACTCAGTCATATGAGTCATATGGGCATGTAGATTATAAAGCATAGGCTGCCTGGATTAAAGGAGTTAGATTTGGACTTCTGTGAGGACTGTGTTTATGGGAAACATAAGCGGGTGAGATTCCTCAAGGTTGGACCTACCAGGAAGGAGGGTAAGTTGGAGTTAGTGCATACAAATGTATGGAGGCCAGCTAAGGTAAAATCTATTGATGGTTCATGTTATTACGTCACTTTCATTAATGATGCAACTAGAAAAGTTCAGGTATATTACATTAGAAAGAAATCTGATGTGTTTGAAACTTTCAAAAGATGGAAAGCCTTGGTTGAGAATGAAACAGATCTTAAGTTGAAATGTCTCAAGTCAGATAATGGAGGGGAATATTACAGCAATGAATTTATTGATTAATTTTCAGTAAATGGGATCCACAGGTAATGAATGGTTCCAAATACTCCACAGGAAAATGGAGTGTCAGAGAGAATGAACAGAACAATCATGGAGTGTTCTAGGTGCATGAGGTTACATGTGGGGCTGCCACTCATGTTTTGGGTGGAAGTTGTAAGCACAACTATTTATCTGATTAACAGAGGACCCTCTATGGCCTTGGATAGAGGTATACCTGAGGAGTCTTGTTCTGGTGAGAAAATTGATTACTCATTTCTTAGAGTATTTGGATGTGAGGTATTTGTTCACATTGATAAAGATGATAGGACCAAGTTAGAGGCTAAGTCTAAGAAATGCACCTTTGTTGGATATGGTGAAGATGATTTTGGTTTCCGTTTTTGGAGTCTTAAAGACAAGAAAATATTTCGGTCTAGAGATATTGTCTTTAATGAAAAAATCATGTATAAAGATCAGTTGCAGGAACAGAAAGAGGAATCAAAGAAAGAATACATAGTGTTAGAGGACATTACAGACATCAAGGTATCCAAGGGGTTGGTTTAGGTACAACATGTTCCAGCACAACCAGTTCAGATACCTACTCATCAAGAACCCCAAACTCCTGAGGTGAGAAGGTCTTCTAGGGTAAGAAGGGAACCTGAAATTTTTACTCCATCTTTGAATTATTTATCGCTCACTAACATTGGAGAGCCAGAATGATTTGAGGAAGTAGTGCAGGTGGATGCCAGGAAGAAGTGGGAGCAGGCCATGGTTGAAGAGCATAGATATCTTATGGAAAACCAGACTTGGGATCTTGTGGAGCTACCTGAGGGAAAGAGAGCAGTGAGCAAGTTTATGAGTGATCCAAGTAGAGAGCACTGGTAGGTAGTAAAGTGGATCCTTTGGTATTTGAGAGGGACCATGGGAACAACATTGTGTTTTGGTGGATCAGACACTACATTACATGGATATGTAGATATGGACATGGCAAGAGATTTGGATAGTAGAAGGAGCACGACAGGTTATGTATTTATAGTTGGTGATACAACGGTGAGTTGGATTTCATGGTTACAAAAGGTTGTGGCTTTGTCAGCCACAGAGGCTAAGTATGTTGCTGCCACACAGGCAAGCAAGGAGATGATCTGGTTACAGCAATTGCTTGATGAGTTAGGGCATAAGAAGGAAGTTGGGAGACTACACATTGATAGTCAAAGTGTTATTCATTTGGTGAAGAACTCCGCTTTCCAATCTAGGATGAAGCACATTCAGCTAAGATATCATTTCATCAAGACAACTTTGGAAGAAGACAAGTTGAAGTTGGAAAAGATTCATACCAGTTAGAATACTGCAGATATGATGACCAAGGTGGTCACAAGGGAGAAGTTGAATTTGTGTTCAAATTTGATTGGCCTTCATGGTTGATAATGAAGGGTTAAGAACTTTTCTCAGTGGAAAAAATCTCCAAGTGGGAGATTGTTGGGGTGTGGATCCTATTTTTGGTCTTCTTGAATCAGTGATAAAGTGTTGGAGCTTAAACGGCTAAGTTTGGAGACTTCAGGAGCATTATGCAGTCATTTTTTGTGACGTTTTTGTTAACATGTTGTTAACTGGCTGTCAACGTCGGGACTATTTTTCCAGCCGTGGGAAGTTGAAAGATCGCGACTTTCAATCTTCTAGGGTCGGATTTATGACTTCTTAAAAGGATTGTAATCCTATAAAAAGAGGTGTTTGGGTATCTTGAAGATACCTTGAGTGTTCAAGAGGTCTTGAGTCTTAGAGATCAAGAGTGATCAAGGTTATGTAATTGGGTGTCAATTGTGGTTCAGATGTGGTTTAGCACCTTTGGAATTCTCTTGTGAGTTCATAACTGAGAGAAGACTATGAGAGTTTTTTTACTCTTGTTGATAGTAAAATCTGAGGAAGTTCTTAGTGGACGTAGCCCTTATTAGATGAACCACATTAAATCTTGTCTTGTCTTCTTTTGTGCACTATTCATTTATGTTGTTATATTTCTGCAAGCATAATTCTTCTATATAGTTTCCTACTTATGTGGTTAGAGGAATTCTTTCCACATTTTTTTTCTCTAATTCCTAACAAGATATATATATATATATACATATACTCTCTTGGGAGGGGGCAATCTACAGTTTGGGACTGTACTATGTTCTCTTCTTTGAACTGTTTGGAATTTCAATTAAGTGATGAGGTTAGGTCTTCCTGGGAAGGTTTCCTAGAAAAATTGGAGGTATTCAGGCTTGACTGTGTATTTGATTTGGAGCTCTCTTTTGGAAACTAACTTAATAGTTTCTAAGTTGTTTTGGACATTATATTTCATTTCTTAGTATAACGAAATGAAATATGGT
The DNA here is from genome assembly GCA_019776745.2 of Taxus chinensis. NCBI lineage: Eukaryota > Viridiplantae > Streptophyta > Pinopsida > Cupressales > Taxaceae > Taxus > Taxus chinensis. The sequence goes on from CM034153.1 coordinate 170,690,773, forward strand.
TTGGATCCTTGAGGGTATGTGATCCTTTTCTTTTGACTAATAAGTTTAGGGATTGAACTTTTCTTTATTCATCCTCTTCTTTTTCTTTAATTAGAGATAGAAATTTCTGATATCATTATGTTGTAACTAACCCTTTTGCAGATTTGGAAAAGTTAAACATGCTCTTATGTCCTTAAGAATTTAAGAGATAAATTAATGAAAAGGCTTGTTATTGATCCAAAACTAAATTGATAGGATCTATTAAGTATTGTGGTATAATTTTGAAATTGTAGATTATAAAATGTTACTATATTAGAAGTAGAATAGATATCTTAATTGTACTTCTTACTTGATGTTATTTCTTATGATTACTTGTTTAAGGTTTTTCCATTTATCCATTAAAGAAAAGTTGTTTAATGAAGTAATTACTGGAATGCACTTCACTTTAAAGCTTAGTGCTTATCATGCTCAGTTCATTGAACTGGCCCGTGCTAGCAATTTTTTAGATGGACATCGTAAGTGATTAAAGAAGATAGGAACTTTCATGTTGTATTCGGTTATTTGATTTTGACCTTTATGTAAAAAGTTTCGATTCATTCTTAATTGTATTGAAAAAGAAAAGTTGTATTCTTTCGGTTTTAAGGTTGTTGTCATACAGCGTGCTTGAAATACTTATTCTTGTAAATGAAAATTTTTAAATGAGGAATTTGAATGTGGGAGATTTACTTGTATTCGCTGTGTAATCTATCTTATATTTATGAAGAATATGGAATATCTATCGTGATAACATTATTCATATATGTTATATGTATAATATGGATTAAACTTGATAAGTTAGATAAAAAAGGGATTAGTTTAATCTCTCTTAGTAGGTGGCAACTGGTTATGAATGCATAAGTTATCAATCTTATCTAGACAATTCTATTATAGTATTGAAACACATAATGAATATTTGATGGAACGTTAGAGTTATGAAAATAAGAAGGGTTTGACAAACCCTAGCACTTAATCAAATAGAGGAAGGTTCTTCCTCACTAAATGATACATAACCCAAAGAAGGGTGTCATGATCATTAGATGTAGACTTCATTTATTTTAAAGTCTACTTTGGTTGAATCTATTAGGTGACTACACCTTCTATGAATGATTTGGATGTATATAATGGATCTCAATCTATTTCTGTTCTATTTTTGATTAACTATTGTTAAACTAAATGAATGAACAATAAAAGCAATCATGAGTTAGGGAAAGTCCTTTATTGCTTAATTGATCCAAGTAAAGAACAAGGACTTGAGGAGTGTTGGATTAGGGTTTTGCATAGACACTGTAATCTATTTTATAATCGGAATTAACTTAACTTTAATAACCTCTTTGTTGTATGTACATCATGATGAGGTAGTTTTTGTAGGATGCTGGCACATGCCAACTATAGGAATTTACCTTCGAGAAGACTTGGGTCTTCCCGAGGATAAAACACTACAGTTGACATGTGGCATCACCCTTTTGCATTGATCATCTAGATTTACACACAATTAGGACTTGAACTTATTTTTTCTCAAGGTCAAGTTAGCAACATGTTTAGGATAGGGAGTAACTTTCTATAACTCAGGGTACTTTGGCACATCCAGTTTACTTAGATAAACCGAGTATTCCCTTTTATCCTAAGTCATCAAAAGTGCCTTCCTATTATAGACTATGTTCCTAACCCGGGCTAGGGTTAAACCCTAGGACAAGTGGACTGACAGTAGTCAGTAAGGACCTTTCATGATAATAGAGGAGTGAGGTGAAGGACGTATTCCAAAATGATGAGTATGCCATCTAGGAATAGCAACATACACAGTATGTTGTAAATTATTTGGCCAAAGTATTGCAAGCTACTGATTGTGTTGTCCTATGTCACCTAGTTTAAAGCTACGTGATACTAGATGAATATTGGTAACAAATATTCAGGTATGTTCTTTAAACAAGATCACTTAGTACTTGTATTAGGATGAAAACCAAGTATACGAAGTATACGATAAGTATTAATACTTAAGTGAAGCATGAATATATCGGTAGATAATTGAGTCATGAATGAAAATATCGGTGAATTACCGAGTCATTACAGTTGCATATGGTTATCTGTTATGAAATTGACTAGCATTGAATGTATGTTTTAAATTAATATTTATTTACAACAGTGAACATTATTAAAAAAAAAAAAATCCCTTGTTTCTAAAGTCTTAAAACGGGAATGTTACATTTGAGACAAACCATGAGTATAGTTAACCCATGTTGGGTTAGGGAAAAGTAAAATGTTGGTCAAACCCTAACATTCTTTCATTTTAATTTTTTCAATTTGGGAGCTTGTAGAAATTAAGGCGGTGGACATGGATAAATGCTCAACAATTTTGACCATGGTTGTTTAAGAATTCTAGCTCTAAATATGTCACTTCAAGCAATTACTTCTTCTATTTTATGGCTTTAGGATATTTTCCATGTTCTAGGTTCTCTTTTTTGTAACTCTGCTTTGTATTTCCAACTGTGGTGAGGTGGTGTTCCATTGTTTTCAACCTTTGATCTCTGAAATTAAATTTTCACCGTTATTTATTTACTTGGAGCTCTTGTTTCATCTTCAATGGTCATTATTAATTGAAGCTATGAGCTCTATACATGATATTTTAACCTTGTCCACTTGTAAATGAACTCTCATAAATAATTTTTCTCAACCCAATCACTATTTCTCTACAAAATTCTTTCACATTTTTTTGTTTCTAGAAACTGGTTCATCTCAAGGCTATTTGGGGTTTAGATTTTTTTTAGGTTAAACAACCTTCTTTGGCTTGCCATAGAAAGCTCGTTATTATCTATTCTCTTTTTGGGGTCAAACCTACTCCATGAATATTGGCCCACTTTGCATTTTTTGTGTTGTGTCTTTATGATCATTACTGGAGATTTAAGATCTAGGTTACTTTTGTTTAATACAGCATGGCCATGTATTTTTGGAATTTTCCATATTTTTGTATTGGCCCGATGTGTCTGAGACTTTGCTCACTTATTCAGAGCTTTATTTTATTTCATTACAGTTTTAGCTCTTCTCTTGCAAACTGGGTAAATTAGCTTTGATGATGAAAGGAAATTTTTTACTCACCTTCAACTCAACCTAGTGCCACTAATCTTTTCTAGCTGATATAATTTATTATGTGGTATGATGTCATTTGTAAGCCTTGTAGCTCTATGTTTATATCCTTTAATGGCTGCCATTTTAGTATTCTTCAAGATCTGGCTTTACTTGCACCGCCATTAACTGTGGGTAAGGGTTTGTTTAATGGGATCATGCATTCACTGTTCTGAGTCTGATTTTTGGATCTATAGCTTTATTGGGTTACTTTTTGCATACTACATTATTGGACAATCTATTTGTTTGAGTTGGGGTAGAAGACTTACTTTCAATCTTGTCTCTTTATAATTTCTTTGAATTTCCTAGATCTGGGTTTTGGATTTAAACGAGTACTCTACATACACATTGAGGATTCAACTTCACCCAAATTTAAAAATCCACCCTGAATCTGAAAGGACTTGTGAGCTCTCTATTAGCTAAGGCTTGGCTAATGTGCAGGCCCAAATTGGTTTTCGGTGCTATTATAACTCGACCATTTTATTGATATATTTTGATCTCAATATTAATTAAAATGACACATCAGTTTGATCATTGCTCATATCTTACATTTTTATTATGATCTCACTGTAACATTGATGAAACTTAAATTATGAGTTTTAGCCTTTCATGTATTGAAATAACTCACTATTTCTTCTATGTAGTAACTCCTTCTTTAACTCATGCATTTTTGGGTTGGCTCTTGTTTCATATGTTGCTTAGTTGTTTGTTTCTTTGAGAAATCTAAGTATTTTGTTACAAATTTTCAATACTTTTATATCATTTTCTTTTGGCTCATGGATCTTTGACTAGCTGTGAATTTTCTTTGTATTTTGTTCTGTTCTATAGATATAGATCCATTTTTTTAGAACTCTGCTTCAGATGAACCTGATAATCTAGAGGAATTACCTTTCTGGTTTGGAAAATCTTACTTGTATCTTGAAAAATCCTTAAAATTAGTTTCCTATTGTAGTGACCACTTCCCTTTCACACCTTTTTGTTATTGGTTATGGTACTGTCGAGTATACTTATGCATATTTTTGTAGCTTTTCATTTAGCATGATGATTAGATGTTAGATATACTGGATTATAGTTGATTTTGATTCATATATGATGCATGTGGATTATTAGAGACATTTTATATTAATGTTTATATGATGTTGACATGGTTATGTTGGTGCTCAAATTAGTCTCACCCCGTTTGTCATTGAAATCCCTCTGTTTGTGGCCTCTGTCATGTTTTATATCTCCTCATATTGGTTCTTGAAGACTTTGTCCTCCATTTGGTTGCCACGATCAGCCCTTTCCTTTGTCGAGGATCACTTAAAATGTCCAGAATTTGTTTTTTTGTTTCTCTTTCCATCTGAAGGATTTTGTAAATTGAACGTAAACCTTGGGTTGCTCATTTCTTTCCATTTTCCGCAGTAATGTATTGTTGTCCCTATCATTTTTGTCCCAAATACCTGAGGAAACAAGATTGGATATAGCTCGAAGGATCATGTTTGAAACTTATAACATCTCCAAATTCTTTGTCCTTGAAGAAAAATTCATCTCCGGGCTCAAATGGTGGTTTTCCTGCATTTTTACGGCTTGATGGTTGAGTTTTCCCTGTCAAAATTACATCTTTGCATCAGTGGAAATGTGGCCCTTTTTGGTTGGATGCGGCTTGGTGAGGAACTCTAAAAACTCTATGGCCCGCTTCAACCAAAAACTTTTCCACGTGGATGGACCATGCATGTTTGGGGACCGGCCCCTGAGTTTTATTTTGAAGAAGCACCAGGAGTACACTTGGAGGCTTCCACTCACTCTGCCTTTTTGCTTGGAATTTTCAATGGTCGAAGGAGACTGTCTCAGACCTTAGACACATGGCACCTTCTGTTGAACCTTCAAATTTTTAATAGACTCTGCTGGACTGAGACATGTGTTGAGCCTGTGCTTGTTTGGGGTCTCTACTTTTCAGGACCATCTCAAAATGCACCATTGAGACACTTGGTAGGCAGGGAAATGGAGAAATAAAGCTTTAGGGTTAAGGTTTTTTACCTTTTGTAAAAGGGGATATAATTATAAGTTAAAGCGCGGCCCCGACAGGAAAGTAATGCCAGCGTTGAATAGTAAAAAATGGAGGTACGGGCCCACGGGGAAAATGTGGAATTTTTTCCTTTTTGGAAAATCAGTATAAAGTGAAAAAATGAAGCGCAGGTCTGCTAGACCCCACATCAAAAGCTAAAGGTGGAAGGGAGGAGGTGCAGGGAAAGTTTGAAAAATTTTGTTTTTCCAAAAATGAGGTAAAATAGCATAATCGAGTCGTGGTTTCCTTTGGGACCCACATTGGGACAAGTGATAAGCCCATTTTCTAAGGGCAAAGGGATGGAGAAAAATGTCAAAATTTTACTTTTTTCTAAAAGTTATAAAATATCAAAAAGTGCTCCCAGGCCCGTTTCCAATCACATTTTTTCACATGGAAGGTTCAGATTAAAATTTGAAAGGTAGGATCAACAATAGTTGTGCATTTCATTTGATTTTTCCGCCATTGAAGCTCCAAGATGTTTGGAGATGCATTTTTTACATCATGCTTCGTCAAATTTTTGGCAAATTTGTGTTGTTTTGGTCTGCAAAGTTCAATTGAATCAATTTGGGAGCTCAATTTGTAAATCTGAGGTACTTTTGGAGTGGATTTTGCTTAGGCTTGTGTAAAAACACAAAATGCCAAATCCAAAAGTTACAGAATAAAATTTTAGAGGGAAAAAGGTGAAATGATTAGGTGAAAAGGTTCTACAGGTGCCAAGGATGAAGAATATGCCTCTAGTTAGAAAAATGATGCAAATATTTGTAATCATTCACCATTTTTTAAAACACTTGGAAATTTTTTTGTGAATCTGTTGAATGTCACTTTCTACAAATCACGATCCGATATGTGCAACAAATGTGCTTCTAATATTCCTCTTTGGGGGGAAATTGGATGTAAAGGGTGTATTATAAATGCAATGAGAGTACTCTTGCAAATGGTCGAAGTTTGAATTCTTGAGATAAAATTTGAGAAAGTCGTCTTCCCAAGAGACCAAAGGCGAGGTTACCTGTTATTTTCTTTATATGTTATATTTTCTATCATTTCAAGTTAGTTATAGATGCATAGCCATTAACAAGCTCTGAGATTTCTCTGGAAGCTTTCCCCTATTGATGAATCTAAGTAATTTTGGAATTAATTTATGTCTAATCTCTAGCAATTTTGTGTCTTCCTTATTTTCAGAATGTCTGCAAATAGTTTCTTTCATTCCTATTGCAATATTACACCGAATTTTTGTGAAATAACATAAGATCTCATCCCTATGATAGTCTAATGGTATTTTCACTTTCATTTCAAGAAGATCCTTCATCTTGGATGAGATAAACAAATTTAAAATCAATTTACTATCATTTGTTGATAAATATTGTCTGTAAGTCTTCGGGTGTACCTTAGATGTGATTAATCATAAAATTTAGTTTTTAATTGAGTCTTCCAATTCAAGCTTTCATGTTGGAGTCTCAAATATTATGTGAAAACATGTTGATCTGGCCATCCATTAAAGCACACCGTCTAGTTGAAGGAACGTCTTGATTGTTCTAAAGTTTTTTGTTGTGAATTTGTTCATTATTGTGAAGTCCCTCTAAAGATCTAGTATAATCAACTTTATTCTACTTCATCTCCCACAAAAACAATTTAAAAACCATTGATCCACCTTGAACTACTCATGTTTGCCCTGTGTATTAATAAAGGAAAAAAATCTACTTGCAAAAATATGTAAAACAATCAGAATTTCTTAATGTCTTTAGTAACCTTTGCCTTGTATTGAAAATATCTCAATAATCTGGAAGTGACAACTCGTGAGAGACAAATTTGGTAAGTTGATCATATTTTCCCAAGGTCTTATCTATAATTTTTTTGTAAAAGAGGGATTTACTAGCATTCTTCAACAACAAAGGTTACAAAATAGGTCCTCTTACCTTGGTTGAAAGAACCTAAAATAGTTAGGATAAGATCACATCCTTTTAAGATGCTACCCACTTCTTCAAATCCTGAGTGCTAAAAAGTCAAATACATTGCTTCCCCGGATACAAAATGACATACATATCATCTATCTACCTCTGAGTGTCTTTTCAAATCCATGATGTTGCTTGGCCTTTTAAGGAGATTAAATATGGGTACCAGAACGCTTCTGGCGCTGCTGCCAAGAAGTTAGTTCAATTTTATCCATGTGCATACATATTTGAGTTATTTTGAGAATTTACACCGTTAACCACGCTTTTGGCACTACTGCTGGGGAACTGATTTACATTTATGGGAACTAATTTTCATTACCGAGACTGATTTGTTGATTTATTGGCATTTCATATCCATTTGGCCCATCAACAACACTATGGCACCATTACTGGGGACTTGTTGAAAATATTTTAAATATTTGAATACATATCAAACCCTGGTAATGTTTCTTACAAATGTTGTGTGCAAATACATTGTTAAGAAGTCATTCAATATGTAGATTTGTGAGATTTGTTCAAAGTTATATGCTCTGTCTGTAATTTTCCCAATTTCCAGCAGTTGTTGCACTTTACTTGCATTGTGATTGATAAATTTGGGTAAAAGAAGATCAGATCTGATAAGTTTTGCAAGATTCCAATATTGAGAGATTATATTTTAGTGCATTTTTGCACATCTGAGCTGAAAATACTTAGTGGCGACTCCATGTTGATTTATTTTGGACAAATGCCAGTGTCTGAACCTCTATCAATGTAGATTTGTCATTAATCTCTACAAAGCTGGAAGGAAGAAGATATTTCTTTGCCATGGAACCTAGTAGAAGGTTGTTTCTAGAGTTTGGAAAGTCTAATTCAAAAGAAGGAAGAATTTGGAAGGTTTTTGGAGATCAAGCATCAAGAAAATATATCTCCATTAGTGAAACTGATTGGCACGTGATTGAAGATTGCAATACTTCCTCAACTGCTTCTGAATCAAGTAGTCTCTTTGTAAATCTAAATTCTCCATCTAGAGAGGGGCCTTCTTTTGTATTTGAAATATTTGTACATCTCATTCTACCCCTGTATTTTCCAAATATTATAGTGTCTACCATGAAAAAGAGCCATCAGGGGATAGTCATTCTGAAAATTGTATCCCTGTACCACACAGACCCCTCACTCCTCATCATTTTGTTTCTCTTGTAATATCACCTCCTCAGAATAATATGGTTTAGCCTCCACCCATACCTCCATTTTTCATTAATAATTTTGGTCCCATCAGTTTTAGAGGTATGGTTGGCTATCCAAATGGTGTGCCACAAAATGTAAGAAACAGATTGCCTAAGTTTCAAGGAAATAATGCAATAACTGGTGATCAGCACTTAAAACTCTTTGTCAATATGATGGAGGATTTTGAAATAGAGTTTGAAGATGTATACATTAAATTTTTTATTCATACATTAGAAGAGGATGCAACGAACTGGTATAAATATCTACCTGATAACTCTATTGATTCTTGGACTGAAATGAAGAATGCATTTAGATTGTAGTATGGTGACAAAACAGACCCTAGGTTTTTTTTGTCAGAATTTGAGAATATTAAAAAGAATCCTAATGAGTCAGTGCATGAATTTAATATGAGATTCAATAAGACATTGAGAATATTTCCTATGAATTTGAGGCCATGTGATGAATCTTGTCTTATAAAGTATGCTAATGCATTTGAAAAGAAGTCTGCATACTATTTGAGGGATAAAAACCCTGGCACTTTGAGGCAGGCCTTTACTATGGCTCTGCAAATTGAGAAAAACATTAAGGCCATTGGAAAACCTCCTAAGAGGGAGGGAGTTAAACTGATAAACCTAGAAAAACCTCAAGAAAACAAGAGTGTGGATCTTAAGGAGGTTGTTAAAACTTTGGCAGGGGCTGTCAAAGAAATATCCTACAAACTATCCTGGGAAAGGAAAGGAATTGGAAAGAGTTCAAAAGGTGAGCAAAAGGCAAAAAATCATGATAGAGTTGGCAATCATCCTAGGGGTGATTAGAGGTCATATGACAGAGGTAAAGGACCCATGGGATCTACAAATAGATATCCCCAAGCAAGTGAAAGTAGAATGGTTCCTGATCCTCTGAGTATCCAGGTTGCTGCTATTGATGAAGCCAATGTGATTGATTGGTGTGATAGATGTTTTATTCCCTATCCTCCATGTGAAGAAAATAAACAAGAACAAGAATATGATAATGATGATGGTATTGTTGGTACCCAAATTGTTTCTCCTTTTCAATCCAAGCAACAACACTGATTCAACATGAAGCTTAGAGGTAGCAAGATTATAAATATATGTCATTTTGTAGTCGGGGAGGAGATCTAATTGTCCCTTTGTTACTTGGGTTTGTGGAGATATGGGTAGCACCTTAAAAGGATATGATCTTATCCTAACTATTATAGGTTGTGCCTTTCAACCAAGGTAAGAGAGCCTATTTTGTAACCTCTATTATTTTGAAAGGATATATAGGTACCTTTATTTTGCATAAATTTTGTAGAGAATACCTTAGGGAAAATATGAACAACACACCAGATCTAACTCTCACGACTTGTCACTTCTAGATCATGGAGATATCTTCACAACAAGGCAAAGGTTACTAGAGACATTTGAGACCCTTCTTGTTTCTGCATGTTTAGGTGATGAGGATTGTGCATTGGCATACACACATGACAAATAGGGATAGGATGGGTAAGATATGTTGTTTTTGAATGAAATTTTGGTGGGAGGTGGGGCAGGGTGAAACTAGATTCACCAGATCCTTGAGGAACCTTACAAAATGGAAAGTCAGACCAACAAAATGCCACATAATAGCTAAAATGTTTCTTCAACTAGAATATTTTCTTCAATGGAGGCCCAGATTTGCACTCTTTCACACAATCTCTGAGATTCTATCACAAAGGCTCGAGTTAGAAAACCCAACAAATCATCAAGGTCTAAGCCAAATAATGCCTAAGGTACACCCAAAGGCTTACAGAAAATCTTTGTCAACATATGAGAGAAAAGTGATTTTAAATCATTTATTCCAATCCCAAATGAAAGCTCTTCTGAGAAAGGGAATTACAGATGCCACTAAACTGTCATAAGGATTGAGGCATGTGTGATTGAATCATATTTCAATACAAGATTGCCACAGAAACAAGAAAAACTATTTACATACATTCAAAAGTAAAATCAACACATTTTTCTCAAGACAACACAGAAATAACTTGAATTCGATTAAATCTATCAGCAGGGGAAAGTTTCTAGAATAGTCTCAGAGCTTGTCGATGGTTATACACTTACAACCACCTTGACATGATCATATTTTAATACAAAAGAGATATCCAAGATTCTTGAATGGTTTCTCAAAAGGGATGGGCTCTATCAAGCTTTTGATTAGAAAAATCAATTTAGACCCCTCACACTCCAACAACTCCCAACCATTTGTATAAAAAATTTGTGCAATTATAGCATTTAAAATAGTTTCCCCTCTCCCTAAAAGACAAAAATGTTAAATGCACCATTGCTTTCCATGATTCTTTCGTGATTCTCATAATCAAATCTGTAAGAAGTCTCCAGGTGCTCGAGGGGGTAGATTTCATCGAATTCCTCCAGCATTCAACTCCCTGCTCTAGTAGATCACTCTTCCTTCAATTTTCTAACCACTTCTGCCCCTAATCTATCAAATCTGGCCCCTTGCGTGCTTGGGAGAGGAAAAATAGAACATTTGATTGGGCATGAAAGTCAGACTATTTTAATGGCGAAAGACGTCCTCTAGATCTTCCCACCAAACTTCAGATAACAACATTAACTTCATTCTCTGCTTGGCATGTAGAAAAGACAAAGAAATCATGGAGACCCACACTTCCGGACGTGTTTTAAAGAAAAAGGGGGGAAAATCATATTTAGACTCGTAGCAGCCATTGATCTTTACTTTGAATTTGAGCCATCCACGTGGTAGATTCAAACTCTAGAACAAACCTGGGGGCTTCCTCTAACTTTTTACAACCTTTTGAAAAAATGGAAAAAATTTCCAAATTTTCCACATAGCTCTTCCCTTGGGAATGAGCCTGACATGTGTCCCAATATGATTGGAGTGGAACCGCGCTCAAATTCTACCATTTTACTCTCTTTTTGGAAAAGGGAAAATTTTCCAAATTTTCACTACAGCTCCACCCTTGGGAACAAGCCTGACACATGTCCCAATATGATTTGAGTGGACCCGCGCTTCCTTTTTACTGTTGACCCATTTTTCCCAAAAGGAATTTTTTTCTGAATTTCCCTCGAGAGCCCACACCTCCACTATTGACCGAGGTAAAACATTGACCTTTTTCCTTCATCGGGCTTGCGGGCCATTTTGAAATTTTAATCCTTAAGGGGTAAAAAATCCAAGTTACCTCTGATGGCCTGCCTCTTTGACTTTTCAAACTGCCACATGTCACCATGACGCACCTTGAGGCGGTTGCAAAAATTTGATACCTTGAATGAGCGTGGGCTCACCACATGTCCTGTTCTGATAAGGTTTTCCTGAATGCTTGAAGCTCAGTGGAAGATGCCACGTGTCATGCTCTGAGGTAGTCTCCTTTTGGCCATTGAAAAGTATAAGTAAAATTCAAAGTGAGTGGAGGCCTCCACGTGTCAGCTTGGTGCTTCTTTAGAATGAAACTCAAGGGTCGGTCCCCAAACATGCGTGGTTCCTCCAAGTGTCTCCATGGTGAAAATTCAAGATGGTGTCCAAAGCAGAGACCCTAAATGAGTGAAATCTCATCACATGTCCCATTCTGCCAAACTACTCCAACTGCATAAAAATTTGTCTAAGTCTAGATCAAGCAAATGAAGCCTCCATGTGTCCTCCCAACACTACTCCAAGGCAAAAACTAAAAACAGATCTTCAAATGAGCGTTGTGCCTCCACGTGGACACATTTTGAGTTGAGGATTTTTATGAATTTTTATATGTATCCAACTAAGCCACGTCCAACCAAAAGATGCCACGTCCCATGCTGATGCAAGGATGTAACTTTGACTGGGAGAAACACCCATCAAATCATAAAAAATAGAAAAATGATTATTTGAGCCAGGGAATGAATTTTTCTTCGAGGACAGAAAGTTTAGGAATGTTACAAGGCTCAAATACGTTCCTGAGGGACACATCAATTCATTCTTCTTCAAGTACTTAGGGAAGAAAAGACAAGGAAGAGTAATCCCGACTGTGGAGGATAAAAAACTTGGGGGAAACTGAGTTTCTAATTCAACAGAGCACATGAGACTCAAAATACAGACCCCTAAGAGATTTAAAACACAGGAAAAAAATAAAAATGGCCACAAGGATCAACTAGGAACAACACGGGGAAGGAGAAAATGACAAAGGTTGTAAATCAGTAATTTTTTCAAAGGCACAAATGGGGTGAGACTATTTTGAGCACCAACACTGGATTTGACTCGGGGATGGGCACTCCCTGCGAGTGCCACAAGAAAAAAAGTAGACCAAGTGCCAAAATATCCATTAGGCAATGAAGTCATCTTGCAGATCATAGAAATAGAGCCACCTTCAAAAATAGAAATAGAAACCAGTAAAAATAGGCACCGAGGACCAGAACGAGAAAAAACACAAAAACAAATTATACAATGTGCAGAAGATTTTTCCTTGATTCAGAGGAATCAATCTAAAAAATTCTTCAAATTCCTGCCATTAATAGGCAATTCGAGAAGTTCACCATCTAAATCCTTAAGGAATAAGGTGTGTTCACCAATCCTGGTATCAATAGAGTAAGGGCCCATCCATAATGAGTCAAACTTGTTATGCTTGCCCTTATCCTCATGTCTACTATCCCATAGCAGCATAAGATCTCTAAAATTGAAGGCTCTAGGAGTGACCTTCTTGTCAAACAAATTCTTCAGTTTCTCTCTGAACTTTATATGACTCTAGTGCGATGCCCTCCTCTCTTCATCAAGCTCAACAATCTGGTTAATACGAGCATCATAAGGACCTACCTCTTGATCTTCTAGTTGCTAGATGAACGGATAAGAAGATAATTGCATATGAAGGGGCAGCAAGGCCTGAGTCTCATACACCAACTCAAATGGAATCTTTCTAGTGACCCTCTTGACAGTGATCCTATCGGCCCAAACAGCAAACTTCAACTGTTCACCCCATTTTCTCTTGTTCTACTCTACTGTTCTTCCGATGATCTTCAACAAATTTTTATTACTAGACTCAGCTTGTCCATTTCCTTGGGGATTGTAATTGGAGGCATATGTCAAGTTGATTCCATACTCCTTGCACATTACCACTAAAGGTTTAGCTCTAAAGCTCATGGAATTATCAGTTACAATCTTGCCTTGCAGATGATGTCGTTCAACTTAAATTCCATGAAAACTTGGTGTGTTTCCTTCTTGGTGGGGATTTCCTCCACCCATTTAGTAAAATAATCAGTTGCTATAAGAATCTTCATGTGGCTAGCACTTGAAGGGTCTGAAATTTCACCAATGAAATCCATTCCCCATTGCTTGAATAGAGCTTTAATTGACACAAGATGTAAAGGGAGGGAGCCTGAAGCTTTCAATCTACCAGAGAAGCATTGACAACTTTCACATCTTCTAACCAACAAGGTTGCATCCTTGAAAAGAGTTGGCCACCAATAACTAGCCCTCAGGATCTTATGTGATGTGACTCTTGCAGTAAAGTGCCCCCCACAAACTCGTCCATGGAGGTCAGCAATTATCTTGGGGGCTTCTTATTCAGTAATGCACCTTAAGAGGACTCCCTCTGGGTTCTTCCAAGCTAACCCATAATCAGTGATGACATATTTTTGGGAAGCCAACTTAAGGGATATTTTTTGGTTCTTACTTAAATGCTTAGGGTAGTTTAAATGTCTGAGATAAAACATCACATCCTTGTACCACTCAGAATTCATCAACTTTTCAAAAACACCTACCCTTTCTTCTTCTACCTCATTTACCTCAATAGTTTGCAATTTTCTCTCCGCCATAAGCTTAGCCAAGCCCAAAGCTCTCACCAACTTCGTGGTTTGGATGTCCATATCATATTCTTGCAATTTTTACACCCATCTATATATTTTTCTTGAGACTTCCATCTCTGACAAGATGTCTTTTACCATGGTATGGGGAACATAAGAAACAACCTTTGAACTTAGAATATAATGCCTGAAATTATTTGTTGCTTTTACCAAGGAAAATTCCTTCTTTTCCATGATAGTGTACTTTAGCTCAGACCCCTGCAAGGCCTTATTGAAAAAGGAAATGGGACTTTCAGCCCATTCATCATCCATCTGCAGTAAGATAGAAGCAATAGTGTTCTTTGAAGAAAAAGAGAAAAGTTGAAAGGGATTCTTATAATTTGGAGCTGTCAGCACAGGTGCATACTTGAGTGCCTCTTTAATCCCATTGAAATCTTGGATGGCATCCTCCACCCATTTGATGACCTCATCTTTCTTCAACATGGAATTAATTCGAATGGTCAACTCAAAAAAGTTTGAAATGAATCTTCTAATGAAATTGATTTACCTAAAAAAGGACTAAATTCCTTTCTTAGTCTTTGGGATTGAGACCTTGCTAATGGCTTCTACTATTTCTGGATCAATCATCACTCCTTGTGACACTATGTGACCAAGTAAATTTTCCTTCTGCAGTCAAAAATGGCATTTATTTCGATTGAGTGAGATGCCATATTCTCTACATCTTATCAGCATCTTCTCTAAGTGCAACAGGTGATCACTTCTCTATCTAGAAAATATTGTTACATCATCTTGATAGACTACAATAAATTCATTGATGTAACCAGTAAAAGCAACATCCATTTCTCTTTGAAAGGTGGCTCCAACATTCATCAGACCAAAGGGCATCCTGACATAGAGATAGGTCCCCCAAGGAAAAGTAAAGGTTGTCTTGATCCTTTCTGATTCCTTCACCAAAACTTGTTTATAACTAGAGAAGCCATCCAAGGTGGAAAGCAACTCAGAACCAGTCACTAACTGCAGCATGTGCTCCATGTTTGGTAAAGGATAGTTGTCCTTCATTGAAGCTTTTTTCAGATTCCTGAAGTCCACACACAACCTGATGTCACCATTTTTCTTTCTGACTAGTACTAGGTTTTCCACCCAAGAGGAATATCTTGTGGGCTGGATAATCCCTCCATCTCTTAGTTTCTTCAGTTCCTCTTGCATTTTAAGAGATAGAAGTGGATTGATTGGCCTCTTCTTCTTCCTAAATGGTCTTGCATTAGATTTTAAGGGGATCTCATGCTGAAAAAGGTCCTCTCTGTATGCCTTTAGTTAAGAGTAGGTCCAAGCCATGCAATCTTGGTATTTTTTCAACAATTGGATGTATGACTATTTCTCCTCCTTGCTGAGATTACTGCCTAACCAAATTTTCCTCAGCTTCTCCTCTGTGCCAAGATCATGATCCTCAATATCCCTTGAGGATTTCATACATCTATTAACAATGCGATCAACATTATCAAAATTGGATTCAATAGCCACTAGCCCTCTAGGAATGGTGTTGGTCTTGAGTTGGATGATACCCTTTCCAAACAAGGTCTCCTTTCCTTCTGTTGCACATACCATTGGCTCCCAATCTATACTTTGATTAGAAAATTATCCCTTGTTTTGTAGGAATCTTTTGATCTAAGCATCATCATCAAAAACTTGCCAATGCTTGATATTGTCAGGAAAAGAAGGTCTTGTCAAAACCTCAACCTCATATTCACAATATGGGGACATTGTGCAATTGTCAAACTGAGACCCCAACATTGCAAGCTTGTCAGCCAAGTCATTAAATTTCCTATCATGATGCACAATGTTGAAGGAGTCAAACATCTCAATAAGATCCCAAACTTCATGTTTATATTGTTTCATTTGTTGATTCCTTGTAGCATGCAGTCTTCTAACTTGTTTGACAATTAACTCTGAATCTCCTTTGATAATAATGTCCTTGACACCATATTTCCAAAAAATTATTAAACATAGTAATAGTGCCTCATACTCAGCAATGTTGTTAGTGCATTCGAAGTTCAGCTTGAAGGAGAAAACAAATCTTTCCTGTCTTAGAGAAAGCAAAAAAACACCAGCACCATTCCCAAACCTAGAGCAATCTCCATCAAACAATAGGGTCCAAGGAGAGCCCACTTTTTCAAGGCATTTGCATTCTTCAATCTTGTGCTCCCTTCCATCAGCAAATCCCACAAAGTTGTCTGCATCCACATTTGTGTACAATACCTCATAGGAAGCATTGTTGGGATCCTCAATAAGATGCAACATTTTATTTTCTCCATATAACATGACAAGGCTGCCCTCAATTTGAATGGAAGCATAGAAAATATCCATTTGGACACTCCCACTAACACTTGCAGCCCATTTTCTTGACAGTAGCATGCCCCACTTGGTTGGGCAATCAACTATGACAAGATCAAGTTTTAAATTTTTACTTGGGTATGCTGCAAGATGCACCACCAAACCCTTCACACATCCTATCACTGGCACTTCTCTAGAGTCCATGGCAGTGCACTTCCCATGTGTTGTTTTTACCTTAATATTTAGCTCATTCATGACTTCCAGAGGCATGACATTGCATGATGCCGCTGAGTAAAACATACAGTTAAGGAGCAGCCTATCTTTGATAACCAAAGTGGTGAAGAATGGATCCACATTCATCTAAGAGTCCACCAAGGATGTTCCCAAATACACCTCAGGTGGTTCATCTAGCTCTTTTGATGCTGGTGGTGCTTCTGGTTCTTCAATAATTAGAGGAGTCTCCACAATATTTATATTTCTGCGTAGGGCAGTCTTCTCTTCTTTCAACCCCAAGTATTCAAATGCTCTCCTTTTGTGCTCAGGAATCCTAAGCAACTCAACAATTGGGATAGAGACTTTGATTTGACTCAAAAATTTGGCAATAACATATGGGAAATTCCTTGGCAAGGTAGTATTGGAAGAAAAGCCAACACACTCATTAGATGACACAGGGTTCTTGACAATTTGGACATGGGGAGGAGTATGATTCTTGTTTGGAACTGCAGGGATTTTGACAGATGTATCTTTCTTGGGGGTCTCTTTAGGAATGTTTGAAAGTAAGGGAGCTTTAGGATTGACTTGAGGTCCTGCTTCTTTGACAGCCTTACTTCTTTTGTTATATTCCTTCTCTTGGGCCACAACAACATTCACAAACAACGGTCTATCTTCCTTAGTAGGAATTCCTCCATCATACTTTTTTATTGTCAAAGCCCTTAAATATTCAAATTCATTATTAGGTAATTTAAAAGATTGTACATTATCTACTTCTAAAGTATGATAGGGAGGAAGAATAGGTACCCTATGAATGCAGTCCCAAAAGGTGGCAGAAGTTCTAGCACTTATCACCTTAGTTGAGGTTGCCCCTTGTTGTGAGCTGGTGGAACAATCCATCATGCAGACATCATTATCATTATCATCAAGTTCTTATTCTTCTTGCTGATCTTATTCACAAGGAGCATGAGGCATAAAAAAAAGTTCACACCAATCAATGACATTTGTCTCCTCCACCACAACAAATCTAGCATCCAAAGGATCAGGCACCATTCTATTTTCTCTGCCTTGGGGCTATCTATTTCCAAATCCAATAGGTCCCTTGCCTCTGTCATCAAGTCTTTGGTGATTTTTGAACCTGTCTTGGCCTTTCTTCTTGTGTTGACCTTGTGGGCTCTTCCCAATTCCTTTCTTAGCCTGGGCTAGCTTGTAGGAAATCTCTTTGACAGCTCCTGCCAAAGTTTTCACAACTTCTTCTAAATCAGCATCCTTGCTTGTCTGAGGTTTTTCTAGGTTAACCAACTTTACACCTTCCCTCTTTGGAGGCTTCCCAATTGCCTTAACATTGTTCTCTATTTGTAAAGCCATGGTGAAGGCCTACCTTAAATTTGTGGGGTTTTATCTCTTAAATAATATGTAGCCTTTTTATCAAATGCATCAGTATATTTGATCAAACATGACTCATCACAAGGCCTTATTCTAATAGGAAATCTTCTCAAGGTCTTATTAAACCTTGTGTTGAAATCATGTATTGACTCATTAGGATTCTTCTTGATGTTTTCAAATTCTATCAAAAGAATCCTAGGGTCAGTTCTATCACCATACTGCAATATAAATGCATTGCTCATCTCATTCCAAGAGTCAATAGAGTTATCTGGCAATGCTTTATACCAGTCCCTAGCATCCTCTTCCAAGGTATGGATAAATAGCTTGATATATACATCTTCATGTTCAATCTCAAAGTCTTCCATCATATTGATAAAAAGATTTAGATGTTGATCTCCAATAATAGCATTATTTCCCTGGAACTTTGGCATTTTGTTCCTTACATCTTGAGGCATTGCATTTGGATATCCAGCCATTCCCACAAAATTTATAGGTCCAAAAGTGTTTACAACAAAAGGGGGTTTGGGTGGAGGCTGGGCCATGTTTCTTTGAGGAGGTGACCCTGGAGGGGTGACAAATTGATGAGGGGATGAAGGTCCTTAGAACACAGGAGTATAATTTTCAAAATGGAAGTCTCCCAAAGGCCTTGTCTCTTGGAAATATCTATCAAACTCAGAGAAGACAGGTGTAGAGTGTGAAGCAAACCTTTCAAAATCAAATGAAGGCCCCTCTCCAACTAGAGAGTTCAATTCCACAAAGAGGCTACCTGATTCAGAATCACTTGAATGGCATTCTTCAATGATAGGCCGATCACTTTCATCAATGGAGATCCCTCTCCTTGTCTGCTGATCCCCAACAGCTCTCCAAGATTTTATTCCTTCTGATTTTTCTCTTCCTAGCTCTGGAAACAATGTCCTAGCAGGATCCCTAGCAAAGAAAGACCTTCTTCCTTCCAGCTTGGCAAATATTAGTAACAAATATGACTATGACAGAGTTTTAAGACACCGGTACTTATTAAGAATCAGATCAACATGGAGTCACCACTAAGGATTTCCACCTTAGTTATGCAAATGCACTAAATATGATTTGTCAAATGTCTGTCAATGCTAGGAACTGGAAATGAAAAGATTCTGACCTTTCTTTACCCAAATGCATCAAATGAAATCTAGTGCATTAGGTATGAACATTGAAAGAATTGCACATGGCACTTGGAGCATACAAGAAATGTTTTACCAGGGTTTGAAAATGAACTGCAATCACAATATCCCCGGCAACGGCACCACAAGTTTTGTTGATGGGCTAAATAGATATAAATTGGTAGTGAATCAACAAATCAATCTCTTAATGAAACCCCAGATTAACAAATCCTCGGCAGTGGTGACACAAGTATTGTTGATGAGCTAAATAGATATGGAATGGTAGTGAATCAGAAAATCAATGTCTCAATGAAACCCCAAATTAACAAATCCTCAGAAATGGCACCACAAGGGTTGTTGACGGGATAAATAGATATGGACTGTCAGTGAATCAACAAATCAATATCTCAATGAAATACCATATTAACAAGTCCCCGGCAATGGCACCACAAGTTTTGGTACCCAAATTTGTTCTCCTTTTCAAGCCAAGTAGCAACACTGATTCAACATGGAGCTTAGAGGCAGCCAGATCATAAATATATGTCATTTTGTAGCTGGGGAGGAGATCTAACTGTCCCTTTGTATCTTGGGTTTGTGGAGAGATGGGTAGCACCTTAAAAAGATATGATCTTATCCTAACTATTTTAGGTTGTGCATTTCAACCAAGGTAAGAGAACCTATTTTTTAACCTCTGTTATTTTGAAAGGAGATATAGGTACCTTTCTTTTGCATAATTTTTGTAGAGAATACCTTGGGGAAAATATGAACAACACACTAGATCTAACTCTCACGACTTGTCACTTCCAGATCATGGAGATATCTTCACAATAAGGCAAAGGTTACAAAATGGAAAGTCAAACAAAAAAATGCCACATAATAGCTGAAATGTTTCTTCAACTAGAATATGTGCTTCAATGGAGGCCCATATTTGCACTCTTTCACACAATCTTTGAGATTCTATCACGAAGGCTCGAGTTATAAAACTCAACAAAGCATCAAGGTCTAAGCCAAATCATGCCTAAGGTACACCCAAAGGCTTACAGAAAATATCTTTCAACAAATGAGAGAAAAGTGATTTTAAATTTTTTATTCCAATCCCAAATGAAAGCTCTTCTGAGAAATGGAATTACAGATGCCAATAAACTGTCATAAGGTCTGAGGCCTATGTGATTGAATCAGATTACAACAGAAACAAGAAAAACTATTTACATACATTCAAAAGTAAAATCAACACATTTTTCTCAAGACAACACAAAAATAACTCAAATTCGATTAAATATATCAGCAGGGGAAAGTTTCTATTAAAGTCTTAGAGCTTGTCAATGGATGTACACTTGTAACCACCTTGACATGATCAGATTTTAATATAAAAGAGATATACAAGCTTCTTGAATGGTTTCTCAAAAGGGATGGGCTCTATCAAGCTTTTGATTAGAAAAATCAGTCAAGACCCCTCACACTCCAACAAGTCCCAACCATTTGCACAAAAAATTTCTGCCATTTATAGCATTTACAACAAAGTGCCCTCTCCCAAAAAGACAAACATTAAACGCACCAGTGCTCGCCATGATTCTTTCGTGATTCACAGAATCAAATTTGAAAGAAGTCTCTAGGTTCTCGAGGGGGTAGATTTCATCAAATTCCTCCCGCATTCAACTCCATGCTATGATAGATCACTCTTCCTTCAATTTTCCAACCACTTCCACCCCTAATCTATCAAATCTAGCCCCTTGCATGCCCAGGAGAGGAAAAACAGAACATCCGATCCACCACGAAAGTCAGACCATTTTAACATTAACTTCAACGCATTTTAATGGTGAAAGACATCCTCTAGATCTTCCCACCAAACTTCAGATATCAACATTAACTTCCTTCTTTGCTTGGTGTGTAGAAAAGACCAAGAAATCATGGAGACTCACACTTCTAGATGTGTTTCAGAGAAAAAGAGGGGAAAATCAGATTTAGACTCACAACAGTCGTTGATATTTACTTTGAATTTGAGTTGTCCATGTGGTAGATTCAAATGCTATAACAGACCCGAGGGCTTCCTCTGACTTTTTACAACCTTTTGAAAAAATGGAAAAAAATTCCAAATTTTCCCTGTAGCTCCACCCTTGGGAACGAGCTTGACACATGTCCCAATATGATTGGAGTAGAATTACACTTAAATTCTGTCATTTTACTCTATTTTGGAAAAGGGAAAATTTCCCAAATTTTCCCCGCAGCTCTGCCCTTGGGAATTAGCCTGACATGTGTCCCAATATGATTCTAGTGAACCCACGCTTCCTTTTTTACTTTTGACCCCTTTTTCCCAAAAGGAAATTTTTCCAAATTTTCCCCGAGAGCCCACACCTCCACCTTTGACCAAGGTAAAACATTGACCTTTTCCTTCATCTAGCTTACAGGCCAGTTTAATCCAAGTTACCTATGATGGCCCGCCTCTTTGACTTTTCGAACTGCCATGTGTCACCATGGTGCACCTTGAGGCAATCCCAAAAATTTTATACCTTGAACGAGTGTGATATCGCCACGTGTCCTGTTACGACAAAGTTTGCTTGAATGCTTGAAGCTCAGTAGAAGGCACCACATGTCATGCTCTGAGGCAATATCCTTTTGGCCATTGAAAATTATAAGTGAAATGAAAATTGAGCGGAGGCCTCCACGTGTCATCCTGGTGCTTCTTTAGAATGAAACTCAAGGGCCATTTCCTGAACATGTGTGATTCCTCCACGTGTCTCCATGGTGCAACTTCAAGATGGTGTCCAAAGTGGAGAACCTAAATGAGCGTAAGCTTGCCACGTGTCTCGTTCTTCCAAATTGCTCCAACTACATAAAAATTTGTCTAAGTCCAGGCCAAGTAGCGGAAGCCTCCATGTGTGCTCTCGGTGCTACTCCAAGGAAAAACCCAAAAGTAGATCTTTAAATGAGTTTCGTACCTCCACGTGGACACATTTTCAGTTGAGGATTTTTATGAGTTTTTCTAACTATCCAACTGAGCCGCATCCAACCAAAAGATACCACTTCCCCTACCGATGCTAGGATTCAAATGTGACTGAGAGAAATGCTTGTCAAACCATAAAAAAAAAAAATGATTATTTGAGCCAGGGAATGAAATTTTCTTCAAGGAAAGAAAGTTTAGGAATGTTATAAGGCTCAAATATGTTCCTCAAGGACACATCAATTCATTCTTCTTCAAGTACTTGGGGAAGAAAATCCAGGGAAGATAAATCCCAACTGTGGAGAACATAAAACACGGGGGAAACCAAGTTTCTAATTGAACAGAGCATGGGAGACTGAAAATACAGACCCCTAAGAGATTTACAACCCATGAACCAATTAAAAATTACCACAAGGATCAACCACGCACAACACGGGGAAGGAGAAAATGACAGAGGCCATAAATCAATAAGTTTTTCAGAGGCACAAATAGGTACTGATGATGATGTTTACATGATGGGTTGTTGTTCAAACTCACAATAAGGAGAAACTTTAACTGAAGAGATAAGTGCTTGAACTGCTGTAAATTTTTGGGACTACATTCACCGAGTACCTCTTTTTCCTCCCTCTCATGCTTTAGAAATAGATATGGTATAAGCATTTGAACTTCCTAATAATAATTTTCAGTACCTTAGAGCTCTAATGATTAAGAAATATGATGGAGTAATCCCATCAGAAGAGGATAGGCAGCTACTAGTGAATGTTTTTGTGGCTCAAGAAAAGGATTATAATACTAGGAGTAGAGTTGTGAAAGGAGCAGGGCATCAAGCCAAACCTAAAACTCCATTGCTTACTAGTATTCCTAAATATGCTCCTAAGAAAGATACACTTTCCAAATGCCTTGTTGTCCCAAACAAGATTCATACTTCTCCTCATGCCCAAACTATCAAGAATCCCATGCCATCTGATGAGTTTGCTAATCTCCCTTCTTATATTTCCTTTCTAAATAATGTTCCATATGACATTACCCAAGTTTTGAGTCAGATCAAATTTAGTGTTCCAATTTTTGAGTTTCTTAGGATTCCTGAGAACAAGAAGAGAGAATCTGAGTACTTGGGATTGAAAGAAGAAAAGAGTACACTAGGCAGAAATGTAAACATTGTAGAAACTCTTCCTCCAACCATTGTAGACCTTGAAACACCACCGGCATTGGAAGATCTTGGAGAAGCACCTGAGGTTTACTTGGGGACATATTTGGTTGAATCCCAATTAAATGTTGATCCATTTTTTACAACTTTGATAATTAAGGATAGATTGCTGCACAATTATATGTTTGATTCCAGAGCATCATGTAATGTCATGCCTCTTGAGGTCATGAATGAGCTGGGTATCAAAGTGACAGAAGCATATGGAAGATGCATTGTCATGGAATCTAGATAGGTTCCCGTTGTTGGATGTGTGAAAGGTTTGGTGGTAAAACTTTCAGCTTATCCAGGTAAGAACCTGAAACTTGATGTTGTCATTGTTGATTGCCTTGCCAAATGGGGCATGTTGTTATCAAGAAAGTGGGCTGCAAGTGTTAGTGGAAGTGTTTAGATGGATATGTATTTTTCCATCATTCCAATTGAAGGAATCCTTGTAAAGTTTTATGGAGAGAAGAAAATGTTGCACCTCATTGAGGATCCAAATAATGCTTCTTATGAAGTGTTATATGTTGATGTGGATGCAGATAACTTTGTGGGGTTTTCTGATGAAAGGGAGCACAAGATTGATCATTGAAAATTTCTTGAACGATTTGGTTTACCTTAGACCTTGTTATTTGATGGAGCATGTTCCAAGTTTGGAAATGGTGTCGGCATTGTTCTGATCTCCCCAAGCCAAGAAGAGTTTGTATTTTCTTTCAAACTTAACTTTGAATGCACTAATAAAATTGTTGAGTATGAAGCATTTTTATTAAGTTTGAGAATTTCTTGGAAGTATTATATTAAATATATCATTGTCAAAGGAGGTTCATAAATGATTTTTAAACAAATTAGAAAATTGTATGCTACTAAAAATCAGAGAATGAAACAATACAAGCATGCAGTTTGGGATTTGATTGAAATGTTTGACTCATTTAATATTGTGCATCATAATAGAAAGTTAAATGTTGTTGCAGACCAGCTTGCAGTCTTGGATCTCAATTTGATGTTTGTTCAATTTCCCCATATTGTGAATAAAATGTTTAAGTACTAACAAGGCCATCTATCCTTGTCAACGTAAAAAATTGGCAAGTATTTCATGATGATGCACAGGTGAAATAATTTCTATAGAACAAAGGGGAGTTTTTTGATCAGTGTATTGATTGGGAGCCAATGGTTTGTGCAACAAAAGGAAAAGAAACTTTTTTTGGAAAATACATCATCCAATTGAAAACTAATACCATTCTTAGAGGGCTAGTTGCTCTTGAATACAACTTTGATAATGTTGATTACATTATTAACATACATATTGCAGCCTCAAGGGATGTTGAAGAGCATGACCTTGGCACAAAGGATAAACCAAGGAAGATCTAGTTGGGAAGAAATCTGAGTAAGAAATAAAAATAGTCCTATGTCCAATTGTTGAAGAAATATCAGGACTATTTGGCTTGGTCTTATTCTGAGAGGAAATCATATAGAGAGGATTTGTTTCAACATGAAATTCCTCTCGAAATAAATGCAAAACCATTCAGACAAAAGTAGATACCGATTAATCCACTCCTCTCCATGAAGATGGAAGAAGAATTGAAGAAGCTAAGGGATGGAGAGATTATTCAGCCAACAAGGTATTCTTCTTGGGTTGCAAACTTAGTTCCAATTAGGAAAAAGAATGGTGATATCAGGCTATGTGTGGATTTTAGAAATCTGAACAGAGCATCTATGAAAGATAATTATCCTTTTCCAAACATGGAAAATATGTTGTAGTTAGTGACTAGATCTGAGTTGATTTCTACATTGGATGGTTTCTCTGGCTATAATCAATTTGTTCTAAAGGAATAAAAAAGAATTAAAATTGCCTTTACCACTCCTTGGGGAATATATGTCTATGTTAGAATGGCTTTTGGTCTAATGAATGCCAGAGCAACATTTCAAAGGGAAATGTATGTGGTTGTTGCTGGTTACATTAATGATTTCATTGTTGTTTATCAAGATGATGTAACTGTGTTTTCCAGGAAGAGAGATGATCACTTGCAGCACTTGGAAAAGATGTTGATTAGATGCAGAGAATTTGGTATCTCTTTGAATCCAAAGAAGTTCCATTTTGGAGTACAAAATGCCAAGTTGCTTGGTCACATTGTGTCAAAGGATGGTGTCATGATCGATCTTGAAAGGTTAGAGGCTATCAACAAGGTTCCAATTCCAAGAACCAAGAAGGGAATCCAATCCTTCTATGGGAAAATTAATTTCATTAGAAGAATTGTGTCTAACTTTGCTGAGTTGACTCTCCCCATCACTTGCATGTTGAAGAAAGACTAGATTATCAAGTGGGAAGAATCAGCCATTCAGGATTTTGATGAGATAAAAGAAGCACTAAAGCATGCCCCTATTTTGTCAGCCCCAAATTACAATAAACCTTTTCAAGTGTTTTCTGTTTCTAAAGAAAACACCATTTCATTTGTTTTATTACAGAAGGATGATGAAGGGGCTGAGAGACCAAGTGCCTTTTTGAGTAAGGAATTGCAAAGAGCTGAGTTGAAATACACCATCATGGAGAAGCAAGCATTTTCCTTGGTGAAAGAAACAAATGTTTTTAGACCCTACATCTTGAGTTCTAAAGTTGTTGCTTATGTTCCCCACACCATGGTGAAAGACATCTTATCAGAGATGGAGGTCTCAAGAAAAAGATGCAAATGGGTGAATAAGTTGCAGGAGTATGACATGGATATCCAAGCCACAAAATTGGTAAGAGGTTTGGGCTTAACTAAGCTTATGGTTGAGACAAACTTGTAAGCCATTGAGGTGAATGAGGTAGAGTAAGAAAGGGTGCATGTGCTTGAAAAGTTGGTAAGTTATAAGAGGTACAAAGATATAATATTTTATCTCATAAATCTATGTTGCCCTAATCATTTGAGTAAAAATAAGAAAAGATCTCTGAAGTTAGCCTCTCAAAAATATGTCATTACTGATTTTGGGTTAGCTTGGAAGAACCTGGAGGGAGTTCTCTTAAGATGCATTGCTAAAGATGAAGCTGCAAGAATAATTGCATATCTCCATGGAGTATTTTGTGGGGGAAACTTTTCTAGAAGGGTTACAACTCATAACATTTTGAGTGCAGGTTATTGGTGGCCCACCATTTTCAAAGATACAACTCTGCTAGTTAGGAAATGTAAAATCTACCAATGTTTTTATGGAAGAATGAAATCTTTAGGCTCCCTTCCTTTGCAGCATGTGTCAGTTGAAGCTCCTTTCAAACAATGGGGAATGGTGTTCATTTCTGAAATTTTAGATCCTTCCAGTGCTGGTCGTAAGTGGATTCCTGTAGCTACTGACTACTTCACTAAGTGGGTAGAAGCAATCCCCACTAAGAAAACAACACACCAAGTTGTCATGGACTTCATGTTGAATCATATCATATGTAGATTTGGAGTGCCTGTTAAAATTGTTCTTGATAATGCCATTAGTTTCAGAGCCAAACCTTTGGTGGAAATGTGCAAAGAATATGGGATCAATTTGACATATGCTTCTAACTACAATCCCCAAGGAAATGGACAAGCTAAGTCCAGTAATAAAAACTTGCTGAAAATCATTAGAAGAACCTTGTAGCTGAACAAAAGGAAGTGGGGTGAGAAACTAAAATTTGTTGTTTGGGATGACAGAATCACTGTCAAAAGAGCTACTGGTAAAAGCCCGTTTGAATTGGTATATGGAACTAAAGATCTTCTACCCCTCCATTTTCAATTATATTCATTTCAGTTTGTTCAATAGATTGAAGACCAAGAAGTTAGTTCATATGATGCTCGAATCAATCAGATTATTGAGTTGGATGAAGAGAGAAGGGCATCCTATCAGTGGCATGTGAAGTTTAGAGAAAAGTTGAAGAAGCTATTTGACAAAAAGGTGACACCCAAATCTTTCAGCATTGGGGATCTTGTGCTTTTGTGGGATAGCAGGCATGAAGATAAGGGAAAGCATGGTAAATTTGAGGCATTGTGGATGGGCCCTTATTTAATTGATATTCAAATTGGTGAAAATATCTTCTTCCTACAAGACCTAGATGGGTAACTACTTGAATTGAATGTTAATGGAAAGCATTTGAAGCATTTCCTCGATTGATTTCTCATAATCAAGGTATACTCCATTTGTACAGTGTATAGTTCTTTGTTCTCATCTGCTTTTCTGTTTTTGTTTATTCTGGTTCTTGGTGACCTGGTTTTGTTGGTTTCTTGGTTCATTTTTTAGAGGGTGGTTGTGGTTGTTCTTCTCTGCAAGCTTATTCTTTGACTCTGTTGCCCAGTGGTCTATTTTTGGCACTTGGTCTACTATTTGATCTTGTGGCACTCACAGGGAGTTCCCATCCCTAAGTCAGAGTCGATGTTGGTGCTCAAATTAGTCTCACCCATTTTTTCATTGAAATCCCTCAGTTTGCGACCTCTGTCATGTTTTCTATCTCCCCGTGTTGGTGCTTGAAGACTCTATCCTCCATTTGGTTTCCATGATCAGTCCCTTCCTTGGTCGAGGATCACTTAAAAGGTCAAGAATTTGTTTTTTTGTTTCTCTGTCCATCTGAAGGAGTCTGTAAATTTGGCATAAAACCCAGGTTACTCCTTTCTTTCTATTTTTCGTAGTCACGTATTAGTGTCCATGTCATTTTTGTCCCAAATACCTGAGGAAACAATATTGGATGTAGCTCATAAGATCATGTTTGAAACTTATGACATCTCCAAATTCTCTGTCCTTGAAGAAAAATTCATCTCCGGGCTTAAATTGTGGTTTTCCGGCATTTTTATGGTTTTACGGTTAAGTTTTCCCCGTCAAAATTACATCTCTGCATCAGTGGAAATGTGGCCCTTTTTTGTTGGATGCAGTTCAGTGGGGCATTCTAAAAACTCTATGGCTCACTTCAACCCAAAACTTGTCCACGTGGAGGGACCGCACATGTTTGGGGGCCGACCCCTAAGTCTTATTTTGAAGATGCGCTAGGAGTACACTTGGAGGCTTCCTCTCACTTTTCCTTTTTGCTTGGAATTTTCAACGGTAGAAGGAGACTATCTCAGACCTTAGACACATGGTGCATTCCGTTGAACCTTCAAATTTTTAACAAACTCTGTCAGAATGAGACACGTGTTGAGCTTGCACTTGTTTGGGGTCTCTACTTTTCAGGACCATCTCAAAATGCACCATTGATACACGTGGTAGGTGGGGAAATGGAGAAACGGAGCTTCAAGGTTATTTAAGGTTTTTTATCTTTTGTAAAAGGGGATAAAATTGTAAGTTGAAGTGCGGCCCCGAAAGGAAAGTAATGCCAACGTTGAATAGTTAAAAACTGAGGTGCGGGCCCACGGGGAAAATGTGGAACTTTTTCCTTTTTGTAAAATAAGTATAAAGTGAAAAAATGAAGTGCAGGTCCACTGGACCCCACATCAAAAGCTAAAGGTGAAAGGGCGGAGCTGCGGGGAAAATTTGGAAACTTTTCCTTTTTCCAAAAATGAGGTAAAATAGCATAATTGAGCCACGGTTTCCTCTAGAACCCACACTGGGACATGTGTCAAGCCCATTTTCTAGGGGCGGAGGGGTGGAGAAAAATGTCAAAATTTTACTTTTTTCCAAAGGTTATAAAATATTAAAAAGTGCTCGCAGGCCCGTTTCCAATCACTTTTTTTCACATGGAAGGCTCAGATTAAAAGTTGAAAGGCAGGATCAATGGTAGCTATGCATTTCATTTTATTTTTCTGCCATTAAAGCTCCAAGACGTTTGGAGATGCATTTTTTGCATCATGCTTCATCAATTTTTTGGCAAATTTGTGTTGTTTTGGTTTGCAAAATTCAATTGAATCAATTTTGGAGCTCGATTTATAAGTCTGAGGTACTTTTGGAGTGGATTTTTCTTGGGATCGTGTAAAAATGCAAAATGCCAGATCCAGAAGTTACAGAGTAAAATTTCAGAGGGAAAAAGGTGAAATGATGAGGGGAAAAGGTGTTACAGGCACCAAGGATGAAGAATATGCCTCCAGTTAGAACAATGATGAAAATATTTGTAATGATTCACCTTTTTTGAAAACACCTGGCAACTTTTTTACGAATCTATTGAATGTCACTTTCTGCAAATCATGATCCGATATGTGCGACAAAAGTGCTTCGAATATTCCTCTTTTAGGGGGGAAATTGGATGTAAAGGGTGTATTATAAATGCAATGAGAGTACTCTTGCAAATTGTTGGAGTTTGAATTCTAGATAATTTTTTTGAGAAATTCATCTTCCAGAGAGACTAAAGACGAGGTTACCTGTTATTTTATTTGTGTTATATTTTCTATTTTTTCAAGTTGGTTGCAGATGTATAGCCATTGACAAGATCTGATATTGCTCTGGAAGCTTTCCTCTGCTGATGAATCTAAGTAATGTCGGAATTAATTTGTGTCTAATTTCTAGTAATTTTGTGTCTGCTTTATTTTAGGAATATCTGGAAATAGTTTCTTTCATTCCTATTGCAATATTACACTAAATTTTTTGTGAAATCACACAGGATCTTGTCCCTTTGACAATATAATGGTATTTGCAATTTCATTTCAAGAAGAGCCTTCATCTTAGATGAGATAAACAAATTTAAAATCAATTTACTGTCATTTGTTGATCAAGATTGTCTGTAAGTCTTCAGGTGTACCTTAGGCGTGATTAATCAGAAACTTTAGTGTTTAATTGAGTCTTCCAATTCGAGCCTTCATGTTAGAGTCTCAAATATTATGTGAAAATGTGCTGATCTGGGCCTCCATTGAAACACACCTTCTAGTTAAAGGAACATTTTAACTGTTATGAAGTTTTTTACTGTGAATTTGTTCATTATTGTGAATTCCCTCTAAAGATCCAATATAATAAACTTTATCTTGCTTCATATCCCACCAAAAAAATTTAAAACCCATTGATCCACCCTCAAATACCCCTATTTTCCCTATGTATAAACAAAGGTACAAAATCTAATTGCAAAAATACATGTGTGTAATACACCCAACTAAATGCCCCATCTTTTTAGGCATGCGAGATGTGCAAATAGATTGTGTGACTCAAAAGAAATGATATGTACCCATGTCATATATATATAATAGTTTGTGTTGGATTACATGGATGTTTGTTTTTAGTGTCCATTGATGAGATACTATTCATAAAATGGAAGTATGTGGTGGAAATCATAGCGCAAAAAGATAAAAACATGCAAAAACCAAAATATAAATCATGTATAGTAGTAAACAAGCTCATAGGAAAACAAGTATACCAATAATTGAATATATAAGTACACAAGCAATTTCATGTAAAATAGTCATATCAAAGGCATGAATCCAAAAATATGGGACACAATGTGTCATAAGATAAGCATAGAAAATTCCATAGTGAGGCTATAGGTCGCATATATAGAAGAAAACATACAAGTAATCACCTACACAAGATTATAAGTAATGTCACACACATCAAAGATACAAAACCATAAACAAGAGATGTCATTGTGTCACTAGGCATGGTAAAATACCATTGGCCACATATAGAGTCACACGTACAAAAAATGAATCATGCATAACAATCAGGATTTCTTAATGTCTTTAGTAACCTTTTCCTTCTATTGAAAATATCTCCATAATCTGGAAGTGATAACTTGTGAGAGACAGATTTGGTGTGTAGATCATATTTTCCCAAGGTCTTCTCTATAAAATTTGTGCAAAAGAGGTTAAAAATAGGTCCTCTTACCTTGGTTGAAAGGCACAACCTAAAATGGTTAGGATAAGATCATGTCCTTTTAAGTTGCTACCCACTTCTTCAAAGCCTGAGTGTTAAAAATTCAGATAGACTGTTTCCCCAGCTACAAAATGACATACATAATCATCTAGCTACCTCTGAGTGTCTTTTCAAATCCATGATGCTGCTTGGCCTTTGAAGGAGATTAAATCTAGGTACCAACAAGTTATATATATGTGTGTGTGTGTGTGTGTGTGTGTGTGTGTGTGTGTGTGTGTGTGTGTGTGTGTATGTATGTATATGTATATGTATATGTATATGTATATGTATATATATGTATGTATGTATGTATGTATGTTTTTCAGACATGTGATATTTCGTCATATTGAGTAGACCTTTGATAATTGAACTAATGCTGTGATCATTTTGACATGGATGAGATGTAGAATAGAAACGTTGCTATAAATTGTAAATGATATCGTATTTACCTAGATGATAATTGATTCATATATAGATGATATTTTATTTATACTGGATATTTTATCTTAGATGTTTTTCATGTGGCCATGAGGCCGAAGGAGGTGTTATGTGTTTTGCAGGTGTACATGTCACAACAAACATCAGGGGGATTGGAGACCAACCACATTGGAATTCTAGGTGAATTCAACAAGGATCACCATGGCAACATGTGTTTGTGTGTGTGTGTTTGAATTATTGTTAGGGGAAAATTGTGGCCAAGGGGTTATGTGTTGTATTTTGTTTAGTTTATTTATTTAATTTTAATATGTTATTTTTAGTGATGTATTCTCCTTTTATTAACTACTTGATTTATGTCTAGATTAGTAAATTAATTATTTTACCAAACTAATTTATAAAAGGGTCAAAAGAATGCATTTATTAGACTTGATGGCTTTTGGTTTATGTGTTTTAAGTTATGTGTGGGTAACTTTGAGTGTGAAACACTCCACCTTCCCTTAGAAATTCGGATTTTTCCTTAGGGAAAATTTTGGAGGCTTGTGGGACAAGTTAAACTTGTCCCACACCTCATAAAATTTCTATACCAACCCTATTTATGGGTTGAGGGGTCAAAATTAGGCCCCATTATGCATTTTGGGAAGACAAATTGTAAGTCCTTATTGCACCTTCTTGCATGTAATTACTTTTAGTCCTTAAGGGGTGTGGGCTTGGATTGTGTGTGTAAGTAAAATGTCATTTCTTCACCCACTTATTAATTGTGATTTGGAGTTTTAAGTTTGACTTGTGAGGTGGAGTTTGAGGGTGAGTGATGTGGCATCCTTCATGGAGCCACATCACCCTCCTCTCACCATTTTCTATTTATTCAAGTTCTTTTTTGTTTGATGGTTACTTCATTCTTTTGTGCTCTTTCATTTTCTTGGAGTTAGAGGATTTTGGAGAGCTTGTGGTCTTGTGCAAGCTTGTTGGTGATTGCTTGGGTGTGAAAGAGCTTGGAGTTGGACTCTTAGAACAAGCTCTACTATGGAAAGGTAGGAGCTTTACTTTTTCTTATGTTATTCCTTAGTTTTATGTTTGTGTGCTTGTATTTTTTGAGTGTTTGGAATGCTTGTTGGGTGCTTGGGTAGATTTCCTAAGTGTGGTTTAGGAGGTAACAGGGAGGCATAAGAGTTATTTCATGTTTTGGATGGAATTTGGGTTGGGTTCCCAACCTTGGACAAGGAATGCTTGCATTTCTTACTTATTATTGTATGATGGAGGCATAAGAGAATGAGGGAGGCATAAGAGTATGTGGGAGGAATAAGAGGTAATTGAGGTAGGCATAAGATTATGTAGGGGATTTGAGACATGTATTGGAGGATTTTAAGGTGGGCACCCATTTCCCATTGAGAGGCATAAGTGGCATCCCGATACATTCTTTCTCCTTTGGATTTTATTTTTAAGCCTTGTTTATTTTGGTTGTTTTCCTTATTGTGTTGTAGTTAAGTTGAATGTGCTTAGAATGGTTGTGAAAGTTTTGGTGTTGTGTTGTGGAAGCTTGTTGTTGCCATTGGTTGGATTCACCTGTCATTGTAATGTGGTTAGGGATCGAGGGCCAATCAGGAGGATGGCTTCTCCTACTCATTGGATATTTTGGTTGGGTGGAGAGTGTTGCCTCTCCCCCCATTTTTGTTATGGATCAAGAAAATTATTAAGGAGCTCTCTTGTTAGTATTGTGAAGCTTGGAGATTTTGGTGGAGTCCCTAAGAAAATCCTTCTTGTAATAAAAATTCCTTAGTGTTTTTCCCACTTAGAGTGGAGGAACTTATAATATTGTATTCCATATTATCTCACATTCTTGTATGATTTCCCATTTCAAGTGGAGGACATTGTGTTGATCTTGTGAAGGAAAGTTACATTCAAATAATTGTTATTAGAGTTGTATTTCATGTTGAGTGAAACAAAAAAAAAAATGAAAGAAACATCCATTTTGTAAGTTTCCTTTGGTGAACTTAAAAGGAGTTGTAAAAAGGAATTAATTCATTTTATTTGAAGTTGATGTATTTTCCACCAAATTGTGTTACTCTTTCCTTATAATATGTTGTTGGGAATATGGTTATAAACTTCTTTTGGAATGTTGGAAAGTTTGTATTAAAAGGTGTTTCATTTCATTGTATTTCACTTTCATTTTTGTATTAAATTTATTAAATAGTTAGAGAGTAAAAATATTAGAGAAAACATTCAATTCACCAATGCTATTATTTAGTGTTATATCCTCACTTGGATAATAATTTTATTTCTCTTGAATATTACTAATAATAAGATATTTTAAAATTTAATAAGGATGGCATTTTCTTTCATTACTATTATTAAATGGAGAACTATTAGATGTGAAATTAGGCCAATATTAATATACTTGTAATTTTAATATGTAAAATGTACATAGATACACACACACACACACACACACACACACACACACACACACACACACACACACACACACACACACACACACACATATATTATGTATATATATATCTCTTTTTACTTATATAATATATATTATATTTTATATGTATATTATATAATATATATTTTATTAAATAAAGTAAGAACTATCAAAAGTTAAATCACATTTTTTTTGGTGATAAAGCCTTTGTTGCGGCCTGTAATACTAGGGTCTTGTTTTGTTAATTGTGTAGATTGGGGTGGGGAGGGGTCGGCAACACCAACTCCCACCCCATTTAATATAAATGGGGTGGGGGTTAGGGTCGCCGACCCATCCCCACCCCCAAATAATTACCTCCACACCATACCACGTGGCCTGTACACAGTAAACTACACAGATTTCCTTCCATGGCTTACAAAATACTTGAAACAATGGCCAAACTTCTAGCTTAGACCCGTGTGTGTGTGTTTATAATATATAAATATGATTGTTTTTAATAACTAGAAAGGTAAAAATATTTATATAAATATATATAAATATTTTTACCTTGTTAGTTATTAAAAAAGCATATTTATATATATAAACATTCTCATTTTCTGGGTGAAAATACGAATCAAACCTAGCTTTACAAATAAAATGGGCAAGAACCCACAAGCCCATTTGGGAAAATCAAATGAATCCAAGCTAAATAAAAATATATAAACACATTTTGAAACCCTAAGAGAGGGTGTGACCTAAATAGAGAAAATCATGCAACTTGAAAGCATTTCCAAAATCTTGGAGTGACCTCCAATGGCTTCCCTTCCTCCTCCAATAACCTACAAAACATAGTCAGAAATAATGAACTAAATGAAATGTGAAACGAGACTTCATAAGGATGCTTTAGGGTTGATTACCCTTTTTCCTCATTAAGGGACCAAATTGAATTCATCTAAGGGATGAGTATTCATCCCTTCAAAAGGTATGTGGAGAGTGGGTGAATAGAAATTTCCCTTTTAATTTAAATGTTTTAATTTCAAAATATGGGTTGACTTTTTAAGGGGTTACTTTATGGGGTAGGGAAGTGTTCATTATCCTAACCCAAATTTTAATATGGGACCTTGCTAGTTGTTTCAACATTGTAGAAATTAAATAACCTTGGTATTTAATTTCATTGACCACTTTTACCCTTGGCACCCCATGGGGGAATATTCAACTTTACTAGGAATTAATTTATTATTTAAATAATCTTTATGGAGAGTAAACTTGCTTAGTCAAAACAATGTACTAAAGCATACTGTTGATTTTAAATATTGTGTTATCATGGAAAATTAATTATTAAAGTCATCACCTTAGAGACATTAATGTGGCAACTGTCATTTTTGAAAAACTTTTGTGGGCACACTTTTCAAAAAAAATATTCCATAATTTTTCTAACTAAACCTAAGTTGTTATTGGGTCTCGTGTGGGAGTTTTTAGTGGGCATTACACCTTTCGCAAATATATATAGCTTTCATGAAGATCTTTGTTTCCTCTTGGGTTTATACTTGAAGCTCACCATTATTATTCAGTGTGACTCGAGCTTCTGAGACTTTTTTTTTCAGGATATTCTCTCTGATTTCATGTCTATATGAATACTTCAAGAAATAAACTTTGAGGCATTACCATTGGTTAAAGATGAACCACTTGTTAAAACTATCAACTCCTTTGTCTTGTTATAAATATCAAAAACCCTTTTTTAGTTAAAGACTCCAAGCTTCTCTGAAATATATATCTTTGTTGTTCTCAATAACTGCAAACTGGAAAATCTATTTACTCCTTCACTTGAGAGAGAGAGAGAGAGAGAGAGAGAATTTCCTCATTCATTCTTCATTTGAATTTTTTTTTTAAAGGTTACATTATAACAATCTTTGCCTTAGAGAAAACACAAGAATATCTTTGTTAGGTATTAATGATCCTTGTCTTCTTATGAGCTTCTTATAAATGAATGATTGAATTTATTACAGGCCATGATGTTCTGTTAAGTTCGCATCAATCTCACATTAAACAGTCTTTGTATTTTATGACCAAATTGAGTACCTTTTTCAACATGAAGATCTCTGAAGTTTGTACTTAAAATTTGAAATTTGATAGCTGTAATTTGAAAGTTCGAATATTATTTATATTCTAGAAGCCATTCTTGAAACTACACTTTTATTTTTAACATGATTATTGAAATATGAAAAATGTCTTCATAAGATGTACATGCACACTACGAGAACTAGTCAGAAAACAGGTGAAGGTGAAAATCCTTTCCTTCCACCATTAATTGATTTCCTCTTATGGTATGATCTTAAATGATGATGTTCTACCCTCATATTTCCTTATGTACTTTCTGATTTCAAGTACATTTAAAGAAAATCTATTTGTCTAAAGTTTTAAATACAATATAATGGAAAATTTGGAGCTCTAACAATCTGTCATTATTTTTTAGGTACTACTGAGGGAGAAAAGGAGACTGGGAAGAGAAGGATGGAAGTCAAAGATTATAGGAAAATCCATCTAAAATCGGAAGTGATGTATTTTCCCTTATCTTTTATTCATATCTTTATACACATGCACTTTCTTTTCATGGACTTGAATTTTTTGAGTTATTCCCCACGGGTTGTGTGGGTCCATTGTACTTTTAATTTTTGAAATAAATGAAAATATCTTATTATGATGAGTTTTAAATACTTATTTTTACATTTATTTTCATTAACGTGGTCTTAAATGAATTTTTACAACTTAAACACATTAAGAAATTTTCACTTAATCATAACTAATGAATCAAAAGTACCTCGATTAAATTGAACTGTGAATAAAATATAGGAAGCAACCTACTTCAATTTTCTAAAATGGATTGTCCCTTTGTTTGCTTTGGGATGTCTATCTTCAACCTTTGTTGTCTATCTCATCTATGTCAGGGTCTTGCATCATTTAAGGAGGGGTTGATGCATGATCATGATGGAGATGACACTTGGAAAGACATCTTCTGCGGAAGGTTGTCATTTTGAAACCAACACAACAATAGTTTAAACACTTTTCTATTTAGTTAAAACACTTATACCAACCCCTCCAATCTGATAAAAATATTTCGAGTTGGCCTCTCGCACAGGTGTGAGAAATGTCAACAACTTCTCAAGAACATTTACAAGTATGTATTCAACTAAGGAAGAAAAATTGCATGAACTCATCAGAGATCAAGAAAAATCATCCATATGCATGCAACAATCGAGACTTTCAAAAAATCATAGATCAATTAATGTCACTACACCACATGGTTAACAATTTTCTAACAAATATAAAATTTTCAAGATTAAATCAGTTTTCAATCTAGGAGGTGCCTCTAAATGCATTGCAAAGTGTATCAAATCAAGATACAACCATGCAAAATTAAAATGCAGTTTTTAAGATTACAAAAGGATAATTAAATTGCATACTTACAAATGAATTTTAAGGCACATATTTTCAGAAGGAAAATATTTTCAGATTGATAAATCTACAAGTTTAAAAGGTGCAAAAAGATCCATGTAAACCAAGTGTAAAACATGTCGTGAGTATGAGAATGTTAGTATTAAGGTTTTTATAGTGATTGATGATAGCATCTTCATACCCAGAACATGGAATTCTAGCATACATATTCATGGATGATATAAATCCATAAAATAATACACAAATAAAACCCCAACTCGTCCTACAAAGGTTGTAGATTAGAGAGAGATGCAAGGTATATAAGGAAAGTGAATTTTTTTGGGGAATTATTTGCTTGAGCTCGGTGGAAATAAAGCCAAAACCAGAATGGCCAGGTTGATTATATAATGCAAAAAAGATGAAGTATAACAGCCATAGTGAATGAAAATTGTAATACCTAACTCATCTCAAACTACAAAAGACAAACCTTGATTTACAAAAGCTCAATAATGGTAGAAAATGTAAGCATAAAACCCCATGAAATAGCCATGATGAGATCAAAATATGACCTATAAGAAGAAAAGGCATATTGGAGAGTTGAGACATAGCTCATGGGTAAAACTAAAATAGAGAAGCTATACAAAAAATCCAAAGTTGAGCTAGAAAATGTAAGTATAAAGTTCAGAATGTAGATGGTGATTCAAGTAACTAAGAGCTTACCTTCGATGGCGGCTAGAAACAGATAACAGATTGAGCTATTTTTCAACCAATAACAATTTTCCCAATATGGACAAATGAGAAGCTACAAACCCATCTCAAACACCAAAATAAACTAATCTATGGTACTGTAGTGCCCACTTCCCTTTGACACCTTTTTTATTATAGTTTCTGATACTGTCGACTACACTTGTGGTTATATTATAGTTTTGATTTAGCATGCTAGTAGATATCAGAGATACTGAACTGTTATTGATTTGATTCTTATATGATGCATATGGACATTGGAGACATTTCATGTTGATCTTGATATATTGTTGACATGATTATTTATCTGTATTTCTGACATGTGATATATTTAATCATGTTTAGTAGACCTTTGATAATTGGATTAATGTTGTGATCATTTTGACGTGAATAAAATGTAGAATGGAAATTTGCCAGAAACTTTAGTGATATCGTATCTTGCATAAATGATATTAATTCGTATATAGTTGATTTCAGATTTATATTGCATATTTGACATAAAAATTTTAATTCGGCCACAAGGCCAAAGGAGGTATCCTCTATTTTGTAGGTATAAGATATTCACAACAACATCGAGGGAGTGGAGACCAGCCACATCGGAATTCGAGAAGAATTCAACTAGGGTCACCATGGCAACATGTAATTGTGTGTGTGTTAGAATTATTGGTTAGGAGAAAATTGTGAGCTAGGGGTCATGTGTTGTTTTTTTTTAATTTTCCCTCTTTGATAATGTTAGGATGTGTTTTCCTTTAGTAATGACAATTATTTGTTTTATTATTTAGCTTTTTGGATTTGTGTTTACCCCTTTAGTATTCATGGGTTGTAGTGTCTTAATTAAGCTAATTTAAATTTGTTCTAAACTAATTAAAGATGTGACAAAAAAGGAGTGCATTTATTATAATTGATTTACTCTTGGATTTTGTGTTGAGTGAAGTGTGTTTGATTTTTGAGTGTAGCACACTATAACCTTCATGGGAAACTCGAATTTGGCCTTAGAGGCCAAATTTGGAAGCTTGTGGGACAAGTCAAACTTGTCCCACACCTCTTAAATGACCATGCCAACCCTACCTATGGGTTGAGGGGTCAAATTTAGGCTCTTTTAGGTGTTTTGGGGGGATAAAAGCGTAAAATGTTAATTGCACTTTCTTTCAAATATTTAATTTTGTCCTTTGGGGGAGTGGGCTTAGATGGAGTGTGTAAGGTTCTTGTCATTCCTCCAACCACTTATTAATGGTGCTTTGGAATATGAGGTTGACCAAGTGATGTGGAGTGGAGAGGAAATGAGGTGGCATCCTACTTAGAGCCACATCATCCCTCCCTCTCCTTTATTTATTGAATTCTTGTTGCTTGTTTTGGGGTTGGATGATCATTTGTAGTCTCTTGAAATTTTGGAGAGTGAGAGGTTTTTGGAGAGAGTTGTGGATTTTTTGGAGCTTGTGGATGCTTGCTTGATCTTTGGATGAGTTTGGAACTTCATACTTGGAACAACCTCTACCATGGAGAGATAGGAGCTTCACCTTAGTTTAAATTATGTTATTTGTTTTATTGTATGTGTGTATATGTTGTTGTCTCTTTGAAATGTTTTTTGGGTTTGGGTAGATTGCCTAAGCTGGGAGTGGGAGGAGACTATGGGGAGTTTTTCTTGTAGGGAGGCATAAGAGATCACTTTCTTGTGGAAGGAGTTTGGGTTGGGTGCCATCTAGTTTGAGAAATGCTTGCATTT
This sequence comes from Taxus chinensis, assembly GCA_019776745.2. Taxonomy (NCBI): domain Eukaryota; kingdom Viridiplantae; phylum Streptophyta; class Pinopsida; order Cupressales; family Taxaceae; genus Taxus; species Taxus chinensis. The sequence goes on from CM034153.1 coordinate 170,730,564, forward strand.
CTTCTTGTTCTTATTATAAGGGAGCCATAAGAGTTTTGAGGGAGGCATAAGAGTGTATGGAGGTGTAAGGGGTACATGAGGGAGGCATATGAGTTGGTAGGGGAAATTGTGTTTTACATTAGAGGCTTTTAGGTGGGCACCCATTCCCATTGGGAAGCATAAGTGGCCTCCCCATAGGTCTTACTCTTTTGGATTTCTTGATAAGCCTTGTTATATTGTTGTTTTGATTGATTTTCTTATTGTTGAGTTGTTGTGTTTGTATGTAAATGGCATGAATGTAAAATTATATGTTAAGTATTGTGGAAGCTAGTAGTTTCCATGAGTTGAGACCTTCTCCCATTGTAATGTGGTTGGGGCTCGAGGGCCAATGGAGAGGATGACTTCTCTTCTCCATTGGGTATCTTGGTTGGGTGGAGAGCATTGCCTCTCCCCCTATTTTGTTGTGAATCAAGAAAATTCTTGGAGGATCTATCTTGTTGGTTTTTGGAGCTTGGAGTCTTGTTTGTGACCATGTGAAACTTCCTTATAATTTTTACCCACTTAGAGTGGAAGAAATTTTATTAATGTAGTTCATTCTTTAATTACAATTTGTATGGATTCACACTTCATGTGGAGGAAATTGTAATGACTTTGTAAAGGAAAGTTGTAATCCAATTGTTGCTAATGTTATTGTATTGCATGTGGAAAGAAACAAATGAGAAAAGAAAGAAGAAAGAATGTTAGTGTAAAGTTAGTTTGCAAATAGAAAAGAAAGTATTTTCTCCTTGTTAAAATCTTGAATGTATTGTGAGAAAAATAGTGCTTGTATTAAAAGATTAATCTATTTTACAATGGAAAAGAAAGGGTATTTTCATTGAGTAGTTATTGTATTGTAAATGTGAGAAAGAGGAAAATAAGCTAGATTATATTGCATTTAGAAATGCTAATTTTATAGTAAGGAAATGACAAAGTAGTGAAATAGATTTATGTTCTTTTCTCTCTTGTAATGGAAAGAAGAATCTAGTTAAACAAATAGAAGTTATCCTTGTGAGTAGATGAAGTTTATTAGAAATGGAAACACTTTAAAAGGACTATATTTAAATAATAAATGAATAATAGAGCACGAATTCTCAAATCTGGAACTTGGAATGAACAAAAACAAACTTAGAATGCATTTTTTACATCCTTTAGCAACTTTAAGTTTTTGTGAAAATCTCAGCTTTATGGTTCTATTTTTCAGAAATAGGACCGCTGCCCTGTGTAGAGCGGAGGTCCTGTAACCACTGCTTAGGTAGTGGCATCGTTCTCAAAACCGCCGCTCAATACGGCGGAGGTCCTGTGTTTGTCACCCAGGTAAGTCGACGGTTTCACAACCTTCACTCTGTAGGGTGGCGGTCCACTGTTTGTCACCGTGGCAGGGAGGTGGTCCCAAAACCACCGGTATGCTCTGGGCGGCGGTCTTGTCACTTATGACAGAATTTCACAGACCCAAACCTATGCGTGAAATATAACCAGTGTTAACTTATTCTTAAGTTGTAAAATTTAATCTATTATTACCAGTAAGTAAGTTAAAGATAAATGCTTAGGAATGAGACAATAAAACACTCAAATGGCGAATCTAAAAGAATTCTTTCATTTATATCAAAGGGGGTACGGTTTGCCCCCAAATTTAAAACCCAATACACTATTTTCTTGGAATAAAAACCAAATTGGAGGAGGGAATCTCTCCCAATCTTTAAATGAAATAAATTACATAAATAAATCTAAAACTAAACTAAACCTAGACTAAATCTTCATGTAGAATTCCTCCATGGCTTCTTCCCTTGCTCCCATGGCTTCCTCCTTTCCAACCTACAAATGTAACAAAATAAAAAGAACCAAATGAGAAGAATAGAATGAAAAAAGGTTTTAATAGACTTTCATAAGGATTTTTAGGGCTATGTTGAAAACCCTAGGATCTAGTGGCTAAGATGGATTTGATCCAAGGATGGAGAATTGACCCTACCTTTATTAAGAAGATCTATATTTTAAATGTTAATGTAAAATCCTTAAGGGTATGTGTACATGAGTGAGTGGGGCCTTTTAATTTCCTAGGGGTGTGATGTCCCTTTTGAACCCTTAGTATGTGTAGAAATTTAATAAAGGATTCTTTAAGCTATTAAAGTAATGGATCTAATAATCTAGCATAAGGTTAATCTTGTTAGGATTGAATTTAATTGAAGAAAAGAAAATATATGATTAAGTGAATTAAACCTTGTTATCTTCCTATAGAACTATTGACAAATGTACCCTAGAGATAATTTTGCTACCATGTAACTTTCAACTCAACCCGTTCCTTCAATCGTAAAACTGAGCTAAGTAGTGTAAGTAAATTAATGAACCCTAAAGGTTAAGCACCCTTGTAACATCCTTGTACCTTAACCTTTAACATCTTTATAACTTTAAAAAATAATTAGTCACATTTTTGGGTTAAGTGTTAGGTTGAAGCAAGCTCCTAGAACGTCATTTTTGTGGGCGTTACACTTGGTATCAGAGCTGTGGGTTCAAAGCTTCGACCCTTGGGACACCTAGAAAACATGAAACATGAACATGTAACCTAGTGCAAAGTTGATTCTTTTAAATATAGAAAACCACAATGTCTAATAATTGTATAAAATAGAAAACTTAGAAATCTGAAACAAGACCTAAAATAATGAACTAACTCTCGCCTTGATCTGTGCAGGAGGCACGGGTTTGGCAAGGGGTCTTTTCATATAGACCTAGATATACCACTGCCAGAGTAGGTTGTAGCAGCCATTCTACCTCAGATTTTACAGACGCTTCAAGATGTCAATGCCATCATACGCAGAGAGCCCTTATGGGGATGATTTGCTAGACATGGCATGGAGCCATCAGTAGAGGTTCAGGAATCCCCTTGGCATAATGAGGAGTATAGAGAAGAGAACTTCCATGCATAGTCAGCTAGGGCAGAGTCACCACAGAGAGGACATGGGGATAGGATCTTAGGACATAGGGACAGGTCTCAGAGCCCTAGATAGAGGAAGGAGCATATAGAGAGACCTAGGGGTCATCAGACGTCAGTAGCAGACCATATCAGGGAGATCCTAAAGCTATGACCATCTCATTATTCATAGTATACATGCGGTTTTCAAGAAGAGGCCTGGTTGGTGAGCTTGAGTGGATGCTTCAAGATTTGTCCTTGTACTAGCAACACGAAAGCTCGTGTTGTGATCCATATTCTGAGGGATGGATCAGGAGTTTAGTGCAGGATCGAGGATCAGAAGCTCCATGTTGATTCGGATACAGTCACTTGGGAGATTTTTGAGGAGTGTTTTCGAAGCAGGTATTTACCCAGGAGGTTTATACAGCAGCGGATAGATGATTTTCGTGACCTCCATTAGGCATCGATGACTATAGCCGAGTATGAGATTCGATTCTTAGACCTAATCCAGTACTTTGATTATATGCAAGATGAGCAGGTATAGATTCACAGGTTCATCTGGGGCCTGAACTTGGATTTGGGCAGTGCAGTGCACATTCACTACCCACAGACATTAGGAGAGGCCATGGAGAAGGCCTATATTAAAGAGGAGACACTGGGGAAGATGCAACAGGATAGAGACAGAGTTCAAAGCCATATCTAGCAGATGCAGGATGGTAGCTCGAAGGGGTCAGTTCCTCCTCCATATGGTGGACAAAATTCAAGGTAGGATTCATTCAAGCCACCACAGTAGTAGCAGCAGTAGACCTTACCACCTTACATACCTCCTCAGAGATTTGATGCACAGAGAGGATGGAGTATGAGGTCTCCTCCTAGGGGTCCCGCTAGGACACATCGTGCACTGAGAGCTCAGTCAACCGGAGCTCGTCAGCAGAGACCTCAGTAGTCCATAGCTGGATCATCAGGATCCACAGCTCAGATATCTAGAGTATCGGTTGGAGCTGCATCCTACTGGAGAGGACTAGGCAAATGTTATGGTTGTGGTTTTGTTGGACATTATTAGAGAGATTTCCCACATAACCCTAACAAGGGTAAGAAGTAGATCTCAGAGCCTAAAGTTGGAGATATGGCACGGAGTCATCAGATCTACGCAGTGATCGAAAACTGCCAGGCGGAGCACCAGAGTACCGTGATTGAGAAGACAGGTAGTATTGGTGGTATTTCCACCTCTATTTTATTTTATTTTGGTTCTTCTGATTCATTTATGGCATCATACTTAGTAGAACGTTGTAGGCTGGTGATAGTTAGGTAGGGTCATAGTTGGGACGTTGAGATGGCTTCTGGAGCCAAGATTTCTGTAGACTCCTTAATTAAGGAGTGTGTAGTGGATTTGCGACCCTTCACTACTACTTCAGATCTTTGAATCCTTCCATTAGGATCTTATGGTGTCATTTTAGACATGGACTGGTTGTCTACTCACAGAGCTAGAGTAGACTATTACCATAAGACTATTTCTTGTAAAGATGATCTTTGAGTGGAGTCAGTGATAACAGGAGTTAGGAGGCCCATTTCCATTCACACCATCTCCACTATACAGCTTAAGCGGTGTGCGTGACGGGGTTATCAGTTGTATGATGTTACGATTAGTGACAGATTAGAGGATGAGTCTAGTAGACCATCCCATCTTGAGAGAGTTACCTGATGTGTTTCCAGGAGAGCTACTGGGGTTACCTCCCCCACGTGAGATAGATTTCCACATAGATCTAGTTCTGGGTGCAGAGCCTATCTCACGAGAACCTTATCGGATGACTACTCGTGAGCTATGTGATCTCAAGTTGTAGCTTGAGGACCTTCCGGAGAAGGGCCTAATCCATCCTAGTGTATCAACTTGGGGTGCACCGGTGATCTTCATGAAGAAGAAGGATGGGTCTCTATGGTTGTGTATTGATTACCATCCACCGAATAAAGTAATGATCAAGAATCATTACCCCTTCCATGCATTGATGATTTATTTGATCAGATGAAGGGGGCTACAGTATTCTCCAAGATATATCTTAATTCAGGGTACCATAAGCTCAGGATTACGGAGGCAGATATTCATAAGACCGCATTCCGTACAAGATATGGGCACTATGAGTTCATAGTGGTGCCTTTCAATTTGACGAATTCCCCCATAGTGTTTATGAGTTTGATGAATGGGGTATTTAAGAATTTTCTAGATCACTTTGTGCCCATTTTCCTTGATGACATTCTGGTTTACTCACGCACGCGTGAGGAGCATGAGGATCACCTTTGTCAGGTTCTTCAGTGTCTTTGTGAGTAGTGTCTTTACAGGAACTTGGAGAATGTGTGTTCTTTCATAAAGAAGTGCAGTCTTTGGGCAACATCATTTCTGGGAAAGGCATCATAGTATATCCTTCCAATATTCGAGCTATTATGGATTGGCCAACACCCACTAGTGTGACAAAGGTGTGCAGTTCCATGGTTTTAGCATGATATTACAAGAGATTTGTTCAGGACTTCTCTTGGGTTGCACACCCCATCACTTCCCTTCACCAAAAAGGGAAGAAGTTTGTTTGGTTAGATAGATGTGAGCAGGCCTTCTGGACACTAAAGGAATGCCTCATGACATCACCTATTCTTGCAGTACCATATCCTCAGGGTGAGTTCTACGTTTACACAGATGCTTCTTTGGCTGGAATTGGAGGTGGGTTGATGCAAGAGGGTAGAGTAATTGCTTTTGAGTCTCGCAAACTCAAGGATTGTGAGCTCAATTATCCGACTCATGACCTTGAGCTTGTAGAAGTTATGCATGCCTTAGTACGATGGAGACAATTTCTTCTTGGTCGGAGATTCACTCTTAGGACTAATCACTTGATTCTTCACCAACTCTTCACGCAACCCAATCTCAATGCTCGGCAGCGATGTTGGATGGAGTTGCTCTGCGATTATGACATAGAGATAGAGTATGTGAAGGGAAAAGAGAATGTGGTTGCAGATGCCTTGAGTAGATGGAGACATGTGGCTATGGCCACATCAATGGGCACAGATTTGCAGAGCAGGATTTTGTAGCAGCTTCCTCAGGATAGTTGCTACCTGGCAGTCAGAGCAGAGATTGAGTCACAAAGACCCCTTGAGGGGAGATTTGATGGTTTTTCATTAGATACAGATGGCCTTCTCAGACACAGAGGTCGGATATATGTTCCTAGAGATGGAGGCTTGAGACAAGACATTTTGTCAGAGGCTCATCGTGTGCCTTATTTAGCCCATCCCGGGGTGAAGAAGATGCACGCCACCTTGAGACAGTTGTATATCTGGAGAGGACTTATGAGAGACATGGCTTTGTTTGTGTCATGTTGTTTAGAGTGCCAGAGGGTGAAGGTCGAGCATCATCATCCCACTAGCCTTCTTTATCCTCACACCATACCAGAGTGGAAGTGGGACACCATTTCCATGGACTTCATCATTGGGTTACCAACGTTGAGATACCACCATGACGCCATCATGGTCACGGTGGATAAATTGACGAAAGTATCTCACTTTTCTCCAGTGAAGACCACCTATACAGCCAGTGCAGTGGCACGAGTATATCTTGATGAGATTTTCAGATTGCATGGGATTCCGTAGAAGATCATTTACGACAATGATCCTTTGTACACTTCCCATTTCTGGACCACCATACAGTATGCTCTCGGGAGGAGGATCAATTTCAGCACAACATATCACCCTGAGATAGATGGATAGACTGAGCAGGTGAATCAGATCCTGGAAGACATACTTAGGATGTACATTATGAATCACCAGTCGAGATGGGAGGAGTATCTGTATTTGGTGGAGTTTGACTACAATAATAGTTTCCATAGTTTGATAGGCATGGCTCCTTTTCAGGAATTATATGGAAAAGAGTCTAGGACACCTCTTAGTTGGGACAGGTTAGAGGACAGGGTTTCTCTTGGGCCAGCATTATTACAAGATATGGAGCAGCAGGTTACCTTGATCAAACATAGATTATAGGAGGCGTAGGATAGGTAGAAGAAGTATGCAGACCAGCATAGGACAGATCATAGCTTTGAGGTGGGCACAAAAGTGTTTCTCCGCGTTAGACTGCATAAGAGCCCTATCCGTTACAGAAAAGGTTATAAGCTTGCTCGTAGGTTTGTGGGACCCTTTAAGATCTTAGAGTGCATCGGTCCCTTGGCCTATTGTCTAGCTTTGCCACCTATCTTGTCTCACATCCATGATGTGTTTCACATTTCTATGCTTATGAGATATAGTTATGATCCTTCTCACGTGCTAGATTGGACCGCATTGTAGGTGCAGGATCAAGGGCAGGTGATGGTGGAGCCCATACACATTATAGAGCACATGACCCTAGGCCTTCGTGGTGGGGAGATTGACCAAGTTTGGGTTTAGTGGGACAAATATGATGTGACTGCAGCTACATGGGAGGATGCTACTTTACTATGAGTGTAGTTTCCACACCTGTTCCAGTGACTTTCAGGAGGAAGTCGAGTCTAAGGGGAGGGGGATATAGTGCCCACTTCCCTTCAACACCTTTTTTATTATTGTTTTTGATATTGTCGACTGCACTTATGGTTATATTATAGTTTTGATTTAGCATGCTAGTAGATATCAAAGATACTGACATGTTATTGATTTTATTCTTATATGATGCATATGGACATTGGAGACATTTGATGTTGATCTTGATATACTGTTGACATGATTATTTATCTGTATTTCTGACATGTGATATATTTAATCATGTTTAGTAGACCTTTGATAATTGGATTAATGTTGTGATCATTTTGACATGGATAAAATGTGGAATGTAAATGTGGTAGAAACTTTAGTAATATCGTAACGTGCATAGATGATATTAATTCATATATAGTTGATTTCATATTTATATTGCATATTTGATATGAATTTTTTAATGCGACCACAAGGCCAAAGGAGGTATCCTCTATTTTACAAGTACATATTATATTCACAACAACATCGGGGGAGTGGAGACGAACCACATCGGAATTCGAGAAGAATTCAACTAGGGTCACCATGGCAACATGTAATTGTGTGTGTGTTAGAATTATTGGTTAGGATAATATTGTGAGCTAGGGGTCATGTGTTGTTTTTTTTAATTTTCCCTCTTTGATGATGTTAGGATGTTTTTTCCTTTAGTAATGACAATTATTTGTTTTATTATTTAGCTTTTTGGATTTGTGTTTACCCCTTTATTATTCATGGGTTGTAGTGTCCTAATTAAGCTAATTTAAATATGTTCTAAACTAATTAAAGATGTGACCAAAAAGGAGTGCATTTATTATAATTGATTTACTCTTGGATTTTGTGTTGTGTGAAGTGTGTTTGATTTTTGAGTGTAGCACGCTCTAACCTTCATGGGAAACTCGAATTTGGCCTTATAGGCCAAATTTGGAAGCTTGTAGGACAAGTCAAACTTTTCCCACACCTCGTAAATGCCCATGCCAACCCTACCTATGGGTTTGGGGCTTGAATTTAGGCTCTTTTAGGTGTTTAGGGGGGATAAAAATGTAAAATGTTAATTGCAATTTCATTCAAATATTTAATTTTGTCTTTTGGGGTAGTGGGCTTAGATGGAGTCGGTAAGGTTCTTGTCATTCCTCCAACCACTTATTAATAGTGCTTTGGAATATGAGGTTGACCAAGTGATATGGAGTGGAGAGGAAATGAGGTGGCATCCTACTTTGAGCCACATCATCCCTCCCTCTCCTTTCTCTATTTATTGAATTCTTGTTGTTTGTTTTGGGGTTGGATGATCATTTTTAGTCTCTTGAAATTTTGGAGAGTGATAGGTTTTTGGAGAGAGTTGTGGATTTTTTGGAGCTTGTGGATGCTTGCTTGATCTTTGGAGGAGTTTGGAACTTCATACTTGAAACAAGCTCTACCATGGAGAGGTAGGAGCTTCACCTTAGTTTAAATTATGTTATTTGTTTTATCGTATGTCTGTATATGTTGTGTTGAATGTTGTTGTCTCTTTGTTATGTTATTTGGGTGTGGGTAGAATGCCTAAGTTGGGAACGGGAGGAGACTATGGGAAGTTTTTCTTGTAGGGAGGAATAATAGATAAGTTTATTATGGAGGGAGTTTGGGTTGGGTGCCCCATATAGTATGAGAAATGCTTGCATTTCTTCTTGTTCTTATTATGAGGAAGCCATAAGAGTGTATGGAGGTATAAGGGGTAAGTGAGGGAGGCATAAGAGTTGGTAGGGAAAATTATGTTTTGCATTGGAGTCTTTTCGGTGGGCAGTCATTCCCATTGGGAGGCATAAGTGGCCTCCCCATAGGTCTTACTCTTTTGGATTTCTTGATAAGCCTTGTTATATTGTTGTTTTGATTGATTTTGTTCTTGTTGAGTTGTTGTGTTTCTATGTAAATGGAATGAATGTGAGATTATATGTTAAGTACTGTGGAAGCTAGTAGTTTCCATAAGTTGAGACCTTCTCCCTTTGTAATGTGGTTGGGGCTCGGGGGCCAATGGAGAGGATGACTTGTATTCTCCATTGGGTATATTGGTTGGGTGGAGAGTGTTGTCTCTCCCCCTATTTTGTTGTGAATCAAGAAAATTCTTGGAGGAGCTATCTTTTTGGTGTTTGGATCTTCGAGTCTTGTTGGTGACCATGTGAAACTTCTTTATAATTTTTTCCCACTTAGAGTGGAAGAAAATGTATTAATGTAGTTCATTCTTTAATTACATTTTTTATGGATTCACACTTCACGTGGAGGAAATTGTAATGACTTTGTAAAGGAAAGTTGTAATACAATTGTTGTTATTGTTATTTTATTGCATGTGGAAAGAAACAAATGAGAAAATAAAGAAGAAAGAATGTTATTGTAAAGTTAGTTTGCAAATAGAAAAGAAAGTATATTGTCCTTATTATAATCTTGAATGTATTGTGAGAAAAATAGTGCTTGTATTAAAAGATTAATCCATTTTACAATGGAAAAGAAAGGATATTTTCATTGAGTAGTTATTGTATTGTAAATGTGAGAAAGAGGAAAATAAGCTAGATTATATTGCATTTGGAAATGTTGATTTTATATTAAGGAAATGACAAAGTAGTGAAATAGATTTATGTCCTTTTCTCTCTTGTAATGGAAAGAAGAATCTAGTTAAACAAATAGAAGCTATCCTTGTAAGTAGATGAAGTTTATTAGAAATGGAAACACTTTAAAAGGACTGGATTTAACTAAGAAATGAATAATACAACACTAATTCTCAAATTTGGAACTTGGAATGAACAAAAACAAAATTAAAATGCATTTTTACATCCTTTATGGTTCTGTTTTCTAGAAACATGACCATCACCCTGTGCAGAGCGGTGGTCCCATAACCACCACTTAGGTAGTGGCGGTGGTCTCAAAACCACCACTCAGTAGGGTGGTGGTCCTATGTTTGTCACCTAGGTAAGTCGGTGGTTTCACAACTGCCACTCTTTAAGGTGGCGGTCCACTGTTTGTCACCGTGGCAGGGCGGCGGTCCCATAACCACTGGTCTGCTCTGGGCAGCGGTCCTGTCACTTATGATAGAATTCTGCAGACCCACGCCTGTGCATGAAATTTAACCAGTGTTCACTTATTCTTAAGTTGTAAAATTTAATCTATTACTACCAGCAAGTAAGGTAAATATAAATTCTTAGGAATGAGACAATAAAACACTCAAATGGTGAATCTAAAAGCATTCTTTCATTTATATTAAAGGGGGTATGGTTTGCCCCCAAATTTAAAACCCAATACACTATATTCTTGGAATAAAAATCATATTGAAGGAGGAAATCCCTCCCAATCTTTAAATTAAATAGATTACATAAATAAAACTAAAACTAAACTAAACCTAGACTAAATCTTCATGTAGAATTCCTCCATGGCTTCTTCCCTTGCTCCCATGGCTTCCTCCTCTCCAACCTATAAATTTAACAAAAGAAAAAGAACCAAATGAGAAGAATAGAATGAAAAAAATGTTTTAACAGACTTTCATAAGGATTTTTAGGGCTATGTTGAAAACCCTAGGATCTAGTGGCTAAGATGGATTTGATCCAAGGGTGGAGAATTGACCCTACCATTATTAAGAAGATCTATATTTTAAATGTTAATGTAAAATCCTTAAGGGTATGTGTACATGGGTGAGTGGGGCCTTTTAATTGCCTAGGGGTGTGATGTCCCTTTTGAACCCTTAGTATGTGTAGAAATTTAAAAAAGGATTATTTAAGCTATTAAGTAATGGATCTAATAATTTAGCATAAGGTTAATCTTGTTAGGAGTGAATTTAATTGAAGAAAAGAAAATATCTGATTAAGTGAATTAAACCTTGTTATCTTCCTATAGAACTATTAACAAATGTACCCTAGAGATAATTGTGCTACCATGTAACTTTCAACTCGACCCGTTCCTTCAATCGTAAAACTGAGCTAAGTAGTGTAAGTAAATTAATGAACCCTAAACTTTAAGCATCCTTGTAATATCCTTGTACATTAACCTTTAACATCTTTATAACTTAAAAAAAAAATAGTCAGATTTTTGGATTAAGTGTTAGGTTGAAGCGAGTTCCTAAATGTCATTTTTGTGGGCATTATATTTAGGGTCACATAGCAAAGTTTCAATGGCCATGCCAGAAGTTCAAGCCAAGTAAAGTACAAAATATTTGGGTAGAATAAATTCCAGAGCTTATACACTAATGCAAGGTAGAAACCCTTAAGGAATAACACTTATACAATAAGATACATAATGAGAGAAACCCATAATTATCTCAGACTGAGCCTAAAAAATAGTAGTGAGCCGTGTAAAAAATTCATGAGATAGAGGGGCACGAGTAAGGTAAAAAAATTACTGAAGGAGAAAAAATAACATCCATACCTTGATCAATAGTGTGTCATTAATGTACCAATGTAGGAATTTACAAAGAAATGATGACTAGCAGAGAAGAAAATAGAGTAGTTTACCCTATAAACCACCTCCAGTATCTTCAAAATAGGGGTGGATTTCAATATTTTTGCACAACCCAGAACTTCAATGGCTCAACCATAAGCAAAACCAAAAGATACATAACTTTTTTGGTAAAAATAACAATCCCAGGAGAAAGAATCTTGGATCATTGGGCTTAAAACCCATTATGGGTGGCCCATTGTAGCAAAGAAGAACTCATATTTGCAAGTTTATACCATACAAAGTTGTAGTAATACTAAAACAAAATGGTGGCTAGGTTTTTGGGAAAAAATTAACATTAACGAAGCCTCCAGAATAGAGAGAATACAGTCATGGAGGCTAGGGTTTCAAAAACCAGAAGCTCTAAATTGAAAGTGGAGGATGAGATTTAATTTTAGGGTTTGACCTTTTTTCCCTTTGCACATGGTTCGAAAAAAATACTTGACCATGGTTACCTTAACCAAAGGCCCGAGTTTGACATCCCATGAAGTACGTTTGTTAAAAATCATTGTTTAATTATTTACTTTTGGGTATATCCTCTTTAGTCGAATAAATGTCAAACATCAAATTGATGAGAGGTACAATAAATTATGCATGCTTCGTAAAGTGGTAAGATAATACAAAAACACCTAATGATGCATGCCATTACCAAAGCATCCTATTGTTAGCCATGTGGTCCAGGAAAATAATCGGTCAAAAAATTCTAATTATACATATGCCAAGCTATATTGGAATAAGACAGAAAATAGATTTTTGGGAGATGAAGATAAATTACCAATTTTTTTACCTTAAAACATGTCAAAGAAGCTCGTACACTTTCTAAGAGGAAGTGAAAAGAAGTAAACTAAGACAATGAGACAAGATTCAGACCATTTAAGCTATTCTTAGCCTTTTATTCCTGAAATTGTAGTTTTTTAAATTGATTAATATCATGCATGTACTGGAACTACTATTAGATGTATGTATGATGGCTATTATTAGTATCACTTATTTCTAAAGGTTAGGGATTGGATTTTGTATATATATTGTGTTGGTACACAAGTATGGGGGGCTTGATTTCTTTTAGCAGACTTATGCTGCAAAAATATTGTAATGTGCACCTTGCAGAGAAATAAAGATTGAATTTTCCTTCATTGTTAAGCTTATTGGAATGTGTGTATTTTGTAGTGTGATCAATGAAATTTTTCTTTCCTTGCATGCTCAGAATATTTGAACACCTCTATATAATTTTTTACAATATTTACAATTCGTTCAAGTGTGTGCAAACACCTTTTGAGTGCAAAACTTGTCAAAGAACCATTTTAAGTGAATAATAAGTTCATTATCAGTTTTAAGTATTTTTTGTACAAGTTAAGTCACACAAATGTTTAGATGTATCACCTTTTATCAACTTTTAATTTTATAGTTTTCCCAACCCTCAACCTAGTTAGATTTAGTAGTTTTAGGTTATCTATCAAGTGAGCCAAACATTTCTGGAGTTTCTCCTCAATCTGAGGCACCCATACGTTGAAGGAAATCCCATTATACCAGCCGAAGTTAGTGTTAGACAACCCATCCATTGGAGGTGTACTTTATACCGATAACAGTTTTTTGGCACGCCTGGTGGGACTCAAATTTAAATTTTCATAGTTTTACCAAGTTTGATTTGTGCTTGGTAAAATTTAAGCCTTTTGGAGGTATTTTTCTATATATATCTGATTATATTTCTATTCTAAGCAAATTTTTTTCATTTTTAGCAAACCTGATTTCCCATTTTTCAATCCTTTATGAGTCATGCAATCAAGCCATCAATTCATAGGTGGGATTCCTTCCTAAAATATTTGAACCATCTAGATCCACCCCCATTTTGTTAATATCCTCTTCCCATATTAGTATCATAACCCTTATCACAACTCATATCCCTGTGATCCAATTTTTTTTAATCAATATGGTCACCCTTATATCCATTATGTTGTTCGAGAACATGGATATTTTCCAGGTTATGTAGATCATACATGATATGAGCAACAATATGTAAGTTATAAAAATAATTGCCAACTAGAGGAGGATTTTGAAAGCGATGTTCAAAAATTGGAGTAGATATAATAGGTTGTCAATGAGAAAGTGCATATTTTGCAAGATAAACATCCTAGTGGAGAACATCCCTGTCAATGGGGAGGTCCTCTACCTGGTTTTTTTATCCCACAATAGAGGTTTGGAGTAATTTAAAAATCTCTTCCCTATTTGGCTGATTATATTACATATTTTGAAGCATTGAACGATGATAGGCATCAGGTTGATGAGCCTTGTCAATGGGGTATTCCCACTTACCTTCCCCATCAAAATACAATGCCTATTCCTTATCAACCAATGTATCCCACTCATCAGATTCCAAGTTTTTAGGAATCTACAATTTCTACCACTTCTATTCCATAATTAGATTCTGAGCCTACATATCAAATCCCAAGTTTTCTAATCGCTGTAATTTCTACCCCATCTGCTTCCTCACGTGCAAATTTTGAATCCCATTCCTTTGTAAAAAATGCAAAGTCAAATATGAATATCATAAAATCATACAAGAGAGGCAGTCAATTGAAGAACATAATAGGCTAGAATTTATGACAAATATGGCAATGGGTCTCCAATTTTTTGTTTGCTTATGTTCCATAGTTAGAGAAATAATGCATGTAAAAAGAAAATTTTAATTTTGCAAAGGTTCGAGCATAAGAGGGAGATGATTATCAATCTCTATTATCTGAGTGTAGTGTGCATGTCGGCCCCATATTCACAAAGGTTACTTATTCATCCCTACTTGAAAAATTATATTTGAAGTAACAATTTCAGCTCTAACTTGAAGAGCAATCAACAGTTTTAGAGCTATCATATGATGGACTTCACAACATGTTTTCATCTTTAAAAAAATTTCTGGTAGATGATGATGAGAACAATGACATGGTAGAGGAAGTGGAGTTGAAAACTGATCATACTGATGTAACTGAATGTAAAGATATGTATTGTGTTACATGGTTGGAGATTGTTACACTAGTAGGGAGTTGTAGTGATTCACAAAGAACATCAGAAGCAACATACCAAGAAGAGAAATAGGGTAGTATGAAGGTTTTTTAGCTTTTTGTTTGTATGGAGGATCAAAACTATGGAAAATATTTTAACATCCTTGTTGAAACAATCATTAAAGAAGAAGTGCAGCAGTTTGAAGAGGCAGAAAAAATTCCAAATCAACTTCTACATGTGCTCAAATAGGATGAGGAAAAAAATCTTATAGGTTGGGTCAAAAAAGATAATTTTACAGTAGTGAGGAGATATTGTCCGATCAAATATTTTACTAATTTACAATCAACATCAGCATTACTGGTCAACAGTTATGTTCAATTCAAAGCATAATATATGAACTTCACGTTCTCCAAAATCAGCCCGCATACCTCCTAAAACAGACTGTAGATCCGATTTAGCTATTGTTGATATTCTAGATTGATCTTTCAAGAAATTTAAAGATATAAATCATGTTCCCATATTTTTCATATTATCTTATTTTCAAGTCAAGTTCATGGTCACGTTCTATGAGGAAAGGAAGTTATTTCTCTCAGCCCGTATTAGGATTTGTTTATTTTTAGGATTTGTTTATTTTTGATTTTTTAGCTAGTTAGAGTAGGTTAGTATAGGTTTATTTCTATCAAAATAAGTGCTTCCACACACTATGAATGCTTCAATTTAAAGCATGTATGATTTATTATTATTTTAGGTGTTTTCCCGTCCTCCAAGTGCAGTTCTGCCAATGTTATTGCTTCTATTTTTCTAGTTTTCGTGGACTATTTTGAGTCTTTATCAGTTCCTTTCAACCGTGGGTGTACATGGTCATGTTCACAGGATGGTTTCAGATGGTTTTCATGGCTATAATTGATCTGATTTAGGGGTTCTAGATGGTTAATAGGTAACCAAATCTACAAATTTACCAAATATACTGACCATTTTTGGTCAATCATCTGAGGGGGGTACTATAGACTTTCAGTTGCTTAGTTTCAGAAAAATTAAAGGGTAGCATGCAGAAAATCAGTAGCTTAAAGCATTGTGTTAAGATGAAATGTCTTTCATTTATATCCTATCCAACATGTAATCTCCAACAAAATAGTGTAGTAGCCTGAAAGACCACCGGGGGATTTCACTAAGACTGGAAACATTTCATGTGCAAGGGATTACATTCTAAAACAACAGTTTCAAATGTTGACTTGTGGTAAGGGGAGGTTATCTTGCATTCATTTGTGTTTACGTATGCTCGATTAATCAATAAAATTTACAATTAGTTCATATTATTTCATTATGTTTAAGTGAATTAATTCTATGTGTTGAATTGTTTAATTTCATTGCACATTATAATGTGAGGAATAGAAATGCAAAAGGACATTACAAAACTCATGACAGAAGATAGTTTCAGTTATTCATAAATAAAGAGTACATTTTGTTAGCATTAGTTTAGGTTAATACATTTGTTTGTTAGTGGACAGTTATAACTGTCCATCTTCTCCTCCCACAACCTTTATATGGCTCTGCTCTCTTTTCTTTGTATCACACACATTAAATAGAATACATTGAATAATTTTGTATCTATCTCATGCTCCTGCTATCATTGGTATTAGAGCTTCGATACTTTCCTTAGCATGGAAACTTGCTTGGAGACCTGCGTTACAAACTAGAGAAGCATGAAAAGGAGGAGGCCTATGGTGCAGACTTGCGTTTTGGTGTTTGGCATGAATATTCCAACCTGTGCAACCATGAAGCAAACATGGCTGGAGTATTTGGTAGCAATGTGTGCATAGGAAACTATGTAACCCGCTTATTGGTTTGATGTTGGAGTAAGTGAAAAGGAGCAGCAACCTGAAGAAGCATTAATTTCTGAAATATCAGCCTTGCATATGCATTGAATCTCCCCCTAGAGACATGGTCATGCAAGTGTGACAGCATGAAGCATTTCCTGTGTGGAAACATTCTGTAGATACGTTGATCTTTGGCGATCAGTTTGGAGCTCTAAAGGACCTGTGGCATGGCAATAACATACCAACATAAGTAAAGCCTGTAGTCAACTCCAACAAAGCCTACAAATTCTCCTAAGGTACACATTCACCTCAGGTACACATGCAATCTCGAAATGAGGCCAGCCCACGTATGTCACAAATTTCAGATGTAGAAAGCACTGCGAGCAATGCGCCAAATGTTTGGGCATTGAGCGATAACGAAGACACTGCTGGACTATTCATTGCTTTGGTCAAAGAGCTCCGCAACATTGGGAATCTTCTCTTTGACGAGATTGTGCTCTGAGGACAATTGGATTATTTTTGGTTCGATGTTCGATGTCAAGCACGGTGGATTCATGCAGAACTTAAACGTGGCTATGATGCAGATGATAAATGTGAAGTAAAATTCCCACAAGAGTGTTCACGTCTCACTACATGAGATTATAGAGCCCATCTTCATGATAGGTTCCTTCAGTAAGCATTTGTAACCATTTTTGAACAATCAATAAATAAAATACAATTTTGAGTTTTTGGAAATGTCTATACCTCGCATTTTGTTGTCAGATGCCCAGTTGCTAAAAGGGCCAAATTTTTCCACATGGAAAACCAAGATGCGGATGATTCTTCAGTTTGAAGATCTTTGGGGGATCATTTCTGGCACAGACGCCCCTCCCATAGACATTGATATGTTGGCTAAGTATGAAAAGGCCGATGCAAAAGCATTAATGCTTATCACTTTGAGCCTTTCTGATGAGGTTCAACCTCACATTCGGGAAGCAACCACTTCCTCTACGGAATGGTCCACATTGTGTACCATCTATGAAGCCAATAATCTAATGACGTTGTTACATCTTCAGAAAAAGCTTCACATAATGAGTATGCATGATGGTGAATCATTCAAAGGCTTCTTGCGGTGTGTGGCCGAGTTATGCGTAGAACTTTTTGCTCTCAGTGAACCAGTGGATGACAAGTTGCTAGTCCCGCTCACCTTGCGAGCTCTTCCTTCCCAGTTTCGAACACTGATCAACACGTTGACCATCACTCAACAGGAGGTGAGCTTTGCCAAACTGGTGAATTATATCCAGCAGGAAGAAGCCATTCAGATTGTTCAAGAAGCCTTTGAAGACAAGGCTCTCATCACGAGGCAAAAGCATAATCCTCAGAAAGGGTAGTCAGCCCCCCAGAATCATAAGCAGCATCCATAGCAGTGGCCACCCCAGAAGCAATAGAACAACAAGGTAGATCGATGGTGCCACATTTGCTCCATGAATACGCACACGACTACGAACTGTTATTACAACGGTCGCAAGCATGGAAACTCTGGCAAAGAGAGCACTTCTGGACAAGGATATTCTAAGAAATCCCAATGGCGTGCACGTAATCAGAGGCAAAAGGGTCATATTGTTGCTCAGCAAGATGCCTCCTCCGATGAAGAGGTTTCAGAAACAACTCATTTAGACATTGTCCTAGTCTCGTAGACTTCGCAGCCGTAAGAAAGTGTTTGGTTGATTGATTCGGGTGCCAGCAAACACATGAATGGAAATAAGAAGTTATTCCATACCCTGAGTGACTGGCCCACTGGAGATCGGATCACCATCATAGATAATCAGGAGTATATTGTGGCGGGGATTGGTGATGTCATCATTCCTCTTGGGACATGAAGATGTACACTCACGAAGGTGCTATATGTTCCAGGTTTGACCTCAAATCTCTTGTCTGTGAGTCAACTTCTTAATCATCAAATGTAGGTTGAATTCTTTGTTGAGAAAGGGGTCAAGTCCTGCATCATTTCCTAGGGAGACTCAGTAATTACTCGAGCATTTATGAAGGGCCATCTATTTGCACTGGATGTGGTCACTTCATCTAACATTGATCTCTCTGCTTCAACGGTAGAGTCCACTGCACTATGGCACTTTTGATATGGTCATCTTTCAGTCGGGGCTTGCATCATCTCAGTACCAAGGAAATGGTAAGAGGGCTTCCTCCACTCTCCCATTCCTTACCTATTTTCTCAGGATGTCTTGCGGGGAAACAACATAGAGGTCCATTCAAACAAAGCTCTTATCATTCTACAGAGCATCTTAAGGCTGTACACACCGATCTGTGCAGACCCCTACCAGCTAGCTTCCAAGGTTTTGAATAATTCCAGCTCATCATTGATGATTACTCAATGAAAATGTGGGTATATTTCCTTCGGAAGAAGAGTGAGGCATTTGCCAATTTCCAAACCTTTTACCAGCAAGCCACCAGGCAGTCTGGGAAGCCTCTCCTTCTCCTCCGCTCAGATCGAGGGGGGGAATTTGTATCGAAGAAGTTCTTAGCATACCTAAAGTAGCATGACGTTCAGCAACATCTGACTGCACCCTACACGCCCCAACAAAATGGGATTTCTGATTGACACAAGAGGACTTTCATGGAGATGGCTCGTTGTATTCTCTCCACCACCAAATTGGAGGATCAGTTTTGGGCAGAAGCAGTCCAAACAGTAGTGTATCTACTCAACCAAGCACCCACAAAGATCTTGCAGAACAGGACACCAGAAGAGGTATGGACTGGTCGTAAACCTTCTATTTATCATTTGAGAGTTTTTGGTTGTACTGCATATATGCATGTTCTAGATAAGAAAAGGAAGAAGATCGATCCAAAGACACTGCCATGTCTTTTCTTGGGGTATAGTACTACCTCAAAGGCATATCGTCTCATGGATCCTGAGATGAAGAAAATCTATGAGAGTCGAGATGTGGTATGTGATGAGTCATCCTTTGACTCCCTGCCACATAATGGAGATCCAGTACCGACCTCATCACATAGATTGCTCACACATCCAGATGATGGGCAAGATGATTCTTCTATGAGAGAAGAAGAGTTGAGTGGAGACTTGTTCGTTGATCTAGGCACACTAGACAACACATCTTCACATCATCAAGAGCAGCAGCACCAACATCCAAAATGGGTCCAAAATACTATTGGGGATGCACACCTCAACTCACTTCTAGGTACTTCTATGGGAGTTAGAACACGAAGTCAAGCTAGACATGAGGTAAATTTTACACTCATGAGTTCAGTTGTTGATAGCACCGAACCTGACACTGTTCGTGAGGAATTAGACCAACCACAGTGGAAATAGGCTATGGATGCTGAATATGATTCCCTACTTTAGAATCAGATGTGGGAACTTGTCGATCTTCCTCCATGTAAGAAATCCATTGGCTGTAAATGTATTTTCAAATAAAAATATAAGGAAGATGGTTCAATCGACAAACACAAAGCATGACTTGTTGCAAAGGGTTATGCCCAACAAGAAGGAATTGACTATGACGAGACCTTTGCACCCACTGTGAAGATCAAAACCATCAGAGTTGTATATGCAATAGCAGCACAAAATGGATGGAAACTTTAGTAAATGGATGTCAAGAGTGCTTTTCTGAATGGTGATCTCAAAGAATTAGTATACATGGCCCAACCTGAAGGGTTTGTAGACGAGCATCAACCACACAAGGTATGTCGTCTGATAAAGTCACTTTATGGACTCAAACAAGCACCTAGGGCATGTTATATAAAAATTGATGATCACCTATTGTAGCATGGATTCACTCGTAGCCCCTCATATATAAATTTGTATATCAAGAAGGTAGGAACATATATTGTTATTCTGGTTTTGTACGTAGATGATCTTGTGATCACAGGAAGTTCTGACAATCTTGTGGCTAATGTAAAGAATGATTTGAAGAAATCCTTCGATATGACTGATTTGATTTGTTTAGGGGGTACATATGTAGAAACAATGTATTAAGGGGGGGAATGTTAGCATTAGTTTAGGTTAATACATTTGTTTGTTAGTGGACAGTTATAACTGTCCATCTTCTCCTCCCGTGGCTTTTATATGGCTCTGCTCTCTTTTATTTGTATCACACACATTGAATAACATACATTGAATAATTTTGTATCTATCTCCTGCTCCTGCTATCACATTCATCCCACACAAGCTGTGGTATATGGCTGAGTAAAGGAAAACAAGAAGAATAATGCATGTCTACAAGCATAAGGGAAAAGAAGCTCATCATTTCCTAGGTTGAAGGCCATTTTCAAGATTGTCCAGATTGCTCCAGGATTCTACTTTACTATTGTACCTAAAAAAGGAAAAAGAAACTGAGTTAGAGATCTGGGATTCTAAACTCTTATGTTACCAACATTGCATGTATAAACATCATCGTTGTTCAAATTTCAAGAAACAAAATTTAGGATATTTTCATAAATCATAGAGAGAGAGAGAGATGATCCGTCGTCAAGTCAAAGCATTACAGAGAATATATAGTTACATCACAGTCTCATTAGTAAAGTTTAAACTATTTATGCATTTAATCAAAGATTTTAGAGTTGCATTATCCTAAGACAGTTACAATTCGCATCTTTCTCACTAATAAATGGTCACAAATTTGAAACTAGAAGGACTGATTGTAATCTAGATTAGGAGGATTCAAAGAAAGTAACTTTCATTTCTTAAGTTTTCATCAATGAATTAAAAACAAGGATCGAGCTTCATATGAAGACATGGTTTTGATAAGGAGAAACAGTTAACGGCATTCAAATGAATCCAACAATAAGAAGTTCATCATGAATGGACATCAAATTCATGTGGAGATCTCATGAAGCATCAAAAAATAAGGTCATAGTTATACCTTGCATATATGTAGATATGATTACAAATTCAAAAAAATATTTTAGATTTGAATAAGAGGGGAAATTGATGTGATATCATGATTCAACCACATGGTTATAGATCCATTGCTTCCATCAACTTCTAGGCAGAGGTTCAAACACATACTTAATTTCAATAACAAAGTGCTTTAATTTTTAATTGTAAATATACATGATTAATTGACAAAATATAGATTACTGTAGTGCCCACTTCCCTTTGACACCTTTTTTATTTTTGTTTTTGATATTGTCAACTGCACTTATGGTTATGTTATAGTTTTGATTTAGCATGCTAGTAGATATAAGAGATATTGAATTGTTTTTTATTTGATTCTTATATGATGCATATGGACATTGGAGACATTTGACGTTGATATTGATATATTGTGACATGATTATTTATTTGTATTTCTGACATGTGTTATATTTAATCATTTTTAGTATCTACCTTTGATAATTGGATTAATGTCGTGATCGTTTTGACGTGGATAAAATGTGGAATGGAAATGTGCAAGAAAATTTAGTGATATCGTAGCTTGCATAGATTATATAAATTTGTATATAGTTGATTTCATATTTATATTACATATTTGACATGGTTGTTTTAATGCGTCCACGAGGTCGAAGGAGGTATCCCCTGTTTTGCAGGTATATTATATTCACAACAACATCGGGGGAGTGGAGACCAACCACATCGGAATTTGAGAAGAATTCAACTAGGGTCACCATGGCAACATGTAATTGTGTGTGTGTTAGAATTATTGGTTAGGAGAAAAATTTGAGCTAGGGGTCATGTGTTGTTTTGTTTTAATTTTCATCTTTGATAATGTTAGGATGTGTTCTCCTTTAGTAATGAAAAATATTTATTTTATTATTTAGATTTTTGGCCTTGTGTTTACCCCTTTATTTTTCATGGGTTGTAGTGTCTTAATTAAGCTAATGTAAATTTTTCCTAAACTAATTAAAGATGTGACCAAAAAGGAGTTCACTAATTAGAATTGATTTTGTCTTGGATTTTTTGTTGAGTGATGTTTGTTTGAGTTTTGAGTGTAGCACACTCTACCCTTCATGGAAAACTCGAATTTGGACTTAGAGGCCAAATTTGGAAGCTTGTGGGACAACTCAAACTTGTCCCACACCTCTTAAATGCCCATGCCAACCCTACCTATGGGTTGGGGGGTAAAATTTAGGCTCTTTTAGGTGTTTTGGGGGGGATAAAAAGGTAAAATGTTAATTGCACTTTCTTTCAAATATTTAATGTTGTCCTTTGGGGGAGTGGGCTTAGATGGAGTGTGTAAGGTTCTTGTCATTTCTCTGACCACTTGTTAATTGTGCATTGGAATATGAGGTTGACCAAGTGATGTGGAGTGGAGAGGAAATGAGGTGGCATCCTACTTGGAGCCACATCACCCCTCCCTCTTCTTTCTCTATTTATTGAATTCTTGTTGCTTATTTTGGGGTTGGATAATCATTTTTAGTCTCTTGAATTTTTGGAGAGGGAGAGTATTTTGAAATATTTGTTGATTATTGGAGCTTGGTGGATGTTTTCTTTATATTTAGAGGAGCTTGGAACTTCATACTTGGAAAAAACTCTACCATGGAGAGGTAGGAGCTTCACCTTAGTTTAAATTATGCTATTTGTTTTGTTGTATGTGTGTATATGTTGTGTTGGATGTTGTTGTCTCTTTGAAATGCTTGTTGAGTGTGGGTAGAATGCCTAAGTTAGGACTGGAAGTAGACTATGGGGAGCTTTCTTGTAGGGAGGCATAAGAGATCACTTTCTTGATGAGGAAGTTTGGGTTGGGTGCCCCATCTAGTACGAGGAATGTTTGCATTTCTTCTTGTTCTTATTATGAGGGAGCCATAAGAGCTTTTGAGGGAGGCATAAGAGTGTATGGAGGTATAAGGGGTACTTGAGGGAGGCATAAGAGTTGGTAGGGGAAATTGTGTATTGCATTGGAGGCTTTTAGGTGGGCACCCATTCCCATTGGGAGGCATAAGTGGCCTCCCCATAGGTCTTACTCTTTTGGCTTTCTTGATAAGCCTTGTTATATTGTTGTTTTGATTATTTTCTTCTTGTTGAGTTGTTATTGTGTTTGTATGAAAGTGGAATGAATGTGAAGTTATTTGTTGAGTATTGTGGAAGCTAGTAGTTTCCATGAGTCAAGATCTTCTCCCATTGTAATGTGGTTAGGGCTCGAGGGCCAAAGGAGATGATGCCTTCTCTTCTCCTTTGGATATCTCGGTTGGGTGGAGAGCACTGCCTCTCCCCATATTTTGTTGTGAATCAAGCAATTTATTGGAGGAGCTACCTTGTTGATTTTTGGAGCATTGGAGCCTTGTTGATGACCATGTGGAATTCCTTGTATTTTTACCCACCTAGAGTGGAAGAAATTGTAATAATGTATTCATTCTTGTATTTAGATTTTGTATGATTTTCCACTTCAAGTGGAGAACCTTGTAAAGACTTTGTACAGGAAATTTGTATTCAAATAGTTGCTGTTGTTATTGTATTGCATGTGAAGGAAAAAAAACATGAAAAGAATGAAGAAAGAATGTTATTGTAAATTTACTATGCAAATAGAAAAGAAAGTATATTCTCCTTGTTAAAACCTTGAATGTATTGTGAGAAAAATAGTGCTTGTATTTAAAGATTAATCTATTTTACAATGGAATAGAAAGTATATTTTCATTGAGTATTTATTGTATTGTAAATGTGAGAAAGAATAAAATGTAGAGATTGTTAAAATTTGAATTTGTTTACAAAATATCATTGTATGGAAAATAAAGTTAGTATGGTTATTTTAAATGAATGAACATTGTAGTAAAATGAAAGAGGAAAATAAGTTATATTATATTGCATTTGGAAAGTTGAGTTTATATAAAGAAATGACAAAGAAATAAAATAGATTTATATTTCCTTCTTGCTCTTGAAATGAAAGAAAACAAATCTAGTTTAACAAATAGATATTATTCTTGTAGGGTAGATGAATTCTAGTGAAAATGGAAACACTTTAAAAGGACTAGATTTAACTAAGAAATGGATAATATAGCACTAAATCTCAAATCTGAAACTTAGAATGAATAAAAAAAAACCTAGAATACATTTCAACATCCTCTAGCAACTTTAAGTTTTGTGAAAATTCTCTACATTATGGTTCTGTTTTTCAGAAATAGGACTGCCGCCTTGTGTAGAATGGTAGTCCTGTAACTGCCACTCAGGTAGTGGCGGTGGTCCTGTGTTTGTCACCCAGGTAAGGCGGCAATTTCACAACCGCCGCTCATGAAGTCTGTGGTCCACTGGATGTCACCCTGGCAGGGTGGTGGTCCTAGAACCATTGGTCTGCTCTGGGCAGCAGTCCTGTCACTTATGACAGAATTCTAAAAACCCGCACCTGTGTGTGAAATTTAACCAGTTTCCTCTAATTCTTAAGTTGTAAAATCTAACCTATTACTACTAGCAAGTAAGATAAAGAGTAATACTATGGATTGGAATAACAAAACACACAAATGTAGAATCTAAAAGAATTATTTCATTTATATCAAAGGGGGTAGGGTTTGCCCCCAAATTTAAGACCCAACACACTGTAATCTTGGAATAAAAACCATATTGGAGGAAGAAACCCCTCCCAATCTTTTAATGAAATAGATTCCATAAATAAAACTAAAACTAAACTAAACCTAGACTAAATCTTCATGTAGAATTCCTCCTTGGCTTCTTCCCTTTGCTCCCATGCCTTCCTCCTCTCCAACCTGTAATTC
Organism: Taxus chinensis; assembly: GCA_019776745.2. Classification (NCBI taxonomy): domain Eukaryota; kingdom Viridiplantae; phylum Streptophyta; class Pinopsida; order Cupressales; family Taxaceae; genus Taxus; species Taxus chinensis. Next base: position 170,755,911 of record CM034153.1, read on the forward strand.
TAACAAAAGAAAATGAACCAAATGAGAAGATTAGAATGAAAAAAATATTTTAATAGACTTTCATAAGGATTTTTGGGGCTTTTTTGAGAACCCTAGGATCTAGTGGCTAAGATGGATTTAATCCAAGGGTGGATAATTGACCCTACCTTTTAAAGAAGAAATGTATTTTAAATGTTTTAATTTAAAATCCTTAAGGGTATGTGTAGATGTTTGAGTGCGGCCTTTTGATTTCCTACGGGTGTAATGTTCCTTACCCTATTAAACCCTTAGTGTGTGTAGGAAATTTATTGAAGGATCTTTAAGCTATTAATGTAATAAATTTAATAGTTTAGCATAAGGCTAGCCTTGTTAGGATTGAACTTCATCGAAGGAAAGAAAATATTTAATTAAGTAAACTAATTCTTGTTACCTTCCTTTAGAACGTTTGAGTAATGGACCCTAAGGGTTAATCACCCTTGCATCGTAACCTTCTTTATAACTTAAACAAAAAAATTATTAGTCACATTTTCAGGTTAAGAGTTAGGTTGAAGCGGGTTCCTAAAACGTCATATTTTGCAGGAGTTACAATTACACTGCAGTAAATCATGCTACAAGAAGTTCAAGGATACAACATGTAATAGTACAATATTAGTTTTCATAACAAATAAGGAAAAAATATCTTTTCTCATTATTCAAGTACAAGAAAATTAATTCGGATCTCATCTGGTTTCCAACAAGTACATTATTGGTAGCTAAAGTTGTAATATGCAAATTTTTCAGAGTTCATTGTCAACACAAAGTTACAGTTTTACATGTAAATTTTGGTGTATCCTTCATTCACATGAGTAGAGTGATCAAGTTGGAAGATCATAGGCATACTTTGGTGTGTAACTTCTCAAGCACATTTTGCAAGTATGTATTCAACTAAGGAAGAAAAAATGCATGAGCTCATTAGAGAACAAGAAACATCAACCATATGCATGCAAAAAACAAGTCTTTCAACAAATCATGGATCGATTAATGCCCCTACACAACATGGTAAAAATATTTCTAACATATACATAATCTAAAATATTAACTTAGTTGTCAATCTAGGAGGTGCCTCTAATTGAATTGCAAAGCATATCAAATCAAGATACAACCAGTAAAACTTAAAATGTAATTTTTTAGAGTATAAAATGATAAACGAATTATATATTTACAAACGACTTTTAAGGCACAAATTTGTGGAAAGAAAATATTTTCAAAATGAGAAATCTACAAGTTTAGAAGGTGCAAAAATATCCATGTTAACCAAGTGTAAGACATGTCATGAGTATTAGAATGTTGGTATTAAGGTTTGTACATGGTGACTGATGATAGAATCTTCACACCTAGAATGCAGAACTATAGCATACATATTCATGGATATTGTAAATCAAGAAAACAATACACAAATTGAACCCTAACTCATCCTACAAATAAATCATCCTGCAAAGGTTGCATATCAGAGAAAGAATCAAGCTATATAAGGACATTGAATGTTATTTTGGGAATTATTTGCTTGATTCTTTGACCCAGGACTCTTAGGGACCTCGGGGGATGGTGCTCTAACCCAAGCACAGATCGAGAATGATGACCTCGGCTCTGGTCTTGGAGGATCCGAAATGGTTCGATTATCCGGGGCTTTGGTTCGTGGCAACTCGGCTATGTATGAGATGATTCCTAGTTCTTGAATAGGGCAGATGGATATATGCCCTTCCCAGGGCCAGCAATGTCAACAAAATGATGAACCACCTACTCAGGTATCTTTCAAGGATGTGGTGCAGGGGATAGGAAATAGGAACGATGTTTTTCTAGAAATTGAGCATTATAAGTTTATGGCTTATGTAAAATCTACCCCACTAGTTTGTTTTGGTAAAGAGGTGATTCAATCTTAAGCTTCATTCAAGAGGAATTGTTTGATCCTCACATTCAAAAAAAAAATTCAAGGTTTTTTTGTACTTCATGCTTGGATATCAAGGCAATGAGTTCCCTTCATAGAAGGTAGTCTAGATATCTTTCCTAGTGCTCAAGGTTTCTTCATAGTTTTTTTTACTAATGCTTTGGATAGGTATCTTATTTTTTAGAAAGTTTGGGAAGTTGAATCCGATATGCTATTGATGAAACTGTGGTTTCCTTTATTTAACCCATTCTTGGATAACTTCCATGTCAAGCTAGTGTGGATTCGTCTACCATATCTATCCATTTAATTTTGGTTGGAAATTTGTTTAATTGCTATTGGTAACACTTTCGGGAAATGTGTGTTGTAACGCACCAAAATTACCAACACAAGAACAACACAGTGAAATACAGGATAACTTTTTTTTTGACTTGCTTTGACTCAACACGACACAACATGTCGTCACAAGGTTACAATCAACACTTGGAATCATTTGTTACGGGGAAGACTACAAGGTCAGCACGGAAACGTTCACACTTATCAAAGACAATTTATTTTTCTTTTGACAAGACAACATGAAAGTCCAATCCACATGACACACTCACGGCTAGGGCAAGCCACAGTAAGAAATGGTTAGGGTTTATTTATTTTGGTAAGACGCCCTTTAGCTCATGACTTAAGTTTTCAGAAGGAAATCAATATATGGTTTGCACAAATTCATCTCACCAACTGAGTTAATTTCTTATACACTGAAGAGTAGTTCACTTAAAGTCTTCTCCTACTTACTAAATCTTAATATCTTCCAGAAACTAACCATTGTTTTCCTTTAAGCTTGTTTAAGAGTTCACCCCAAAGGGATAGTGTTCGCTAGTTTAGCTAGGGGTATCGATTAATAAAAGTTTACCTCACAAAGGATGATTTCAAGCTTAACTACACAAGAACAAGACACTTTATTTCACCATTACCAAACAATACAAGGCAAGAGGTCATATCAACTCTTTACAAGCAATGTTACACAATTTACAATACATTGGACATTTTTACAAGGAACTTCATAATGGTACAGATGAAACTTTTACACTCTTTTCTTCTAGTCTACTCGCATAATCCATCTGCACAAATATTAACTAAAGTCAGTTCGCAAGAACTGAGCATGTTAAGGCTACACCATGCAATAGTAGGCTAACAATTAACAATATCAAGAAAGGAATATTCTAAATTTAGAAATGGATTAAAACACAACTCACAACTCCAATATTAATCTCATGAGAGAGAAAACTAAATCATCCAACAAGGAGAAAGTCCAAATACTAGTAAGAACAAAATTACATAAATCAAGGCAAGACCGTATGGATTGGGAACAAGAAAGTCAAGAGTGTTGATATCTCCTTCATGTAATCCTATGGGTTACGTGATTGGAATCCAAAATTTACTCCATCCAACTAAAGGGGTCCAAGAGAAGATAAAGCATACTAATTATGATCGTAGGCGCGAAGCAAGAATGACGTTATCCAATTCTTCCAGGGCTCCAAAGTAATATGGGTTCGATGCCCTTAAAAGAACGCAACTATAGTTTTGGTTTTAACCAAGGAGTTTACCACTACCTCCTTATCGGATTTCTTAAAACGTAGTACTAGTTAACCAAAACAAAACCACTTTTCCAAAAGCGTACGAAAGGGACACAGAAAGGTCCATTATTCTACCCACAAACCCTATCCTAATCATCAACTTCTCCACATAATATAAGGGAAGACTAAACCCAAAAGTCGTTAATAATTTTTATATAATTCAGGCAATGTCAATAAACATTAAAATAACAATTTATTTAACCTAACAAGGCCACAAAATGGGACCTTTTAGTAACCAAGTTTGAAGTATAAGGTATTCGAGTTCGAAAACAAAAGGGATTCGATACGCAGAGGGCAAAACACCAACGATGCCCCAGACTCAAAAGACCTTACTACGAGTACAAGCACAAACAAAGAACCAACGCACATAGCTATCAGGAAGGTTACGCAGTGCAGTCAGGGCTAGAAGTTCTATGAACTCCTTGCCAAAGGTATAGAAGATGGAAAATTTTACCCGATCCATGTGGGCTTATCGAGAAAAAGTCTTAGCAAATATCAAACAGATAAATATAACAGCCACCTATGATATTATCACTGAAATCACCTGTCATCTAACAGGAAACGAGTTCACGAGTCCAGTACCATGGATTCACCTACAACTTTTGTTTCAGTCTAGCTAGTAATAGCTTGCTTGCGACCCTTAATAAAAGTAGTAGACATTTCATTCAGTTAAACTTACAATGTTTCCCCTTGCTTTAATCATACAAGAGTTTACATCAAGAATTAGGTATAGTAATACTCTCAACACGTGGAGGCCAAAAATAGATGCCAGGTTATCCCTCATCTAGACTAGGTACAACAGTCAACCATGTACAGTTCTAAAACAAACCCCAAATGCCATTTTCTAATCAAACATATAGTAAGGAATGCCCACAGGCTTAAACATGTTTTCAGAACACAACGTCACTATTAATGTACCTTTTAGCAAAATAGGAGAGCCCTAAATAGGAAATGCGTATTTATTCAACCAAAAGAGGTATGTAGGCTTAACCTTCTATTTAGTAACCTTCAATTATAATTACCATCACAGAATTGTTTTTAAAAGAAAGTCATATAAGCAAACAAGACTCAATAATGTTTCCTTCCCGACGAACTAGACTTCATCACTCAATATTGCAGTAACCCATTTAGACAAATATGAAATAGAGTAAGCTATAAGAAAGGAAGGAACATTCCAAGCAAAAATCAGCGAAATTGGAATAAGATTTAAAGGAACAACCACACAATCAGGCAGTGATATAAACAACCACGAAAACATCTAGTCTAGGCACCATTCAAGAGGAAAGAAAATTCATTTCAAGATACTGAAAGAAGGTAGAAAACTATTACGAGGAGTAGAATTAACATGCTTGATTATAGTTCTTTCTTCCAAGCTCTTGTTGCTCTTTTCCCATAGGGCAGCTTGAAGGCATCATGCTTTTCAACATCTGAAAACCAGGGGCTGTATGGCTGTGGGAAGCATTGTTTTCTCTATGGTCTGGAATCCCTGATGAAGTCCTCGGATGACTTGGAGAAGGATCAGAGATCTTGGGTTTTTTGATCCATCATCTGTGAAGATGAACCCTACTCTAGCTTACCAACTGCTGCTGTTGTAAGTCATATGCCCCTGTTGAGGATGCATGCATTTCTTTTTGCGAATGTTGCTGCTACTCGTGATATAGTTGTCTTAGCCTTGACACTTCCTTTTTTCAATGCTTCACAGTGTGCATTCTAAAAATAATAATCTTGTCTTGTGCAAGAGCAACAATTCTTTGCTTCAAAGCACTGTTATCAACATTCATTGTCAAAGCAGAAGTCTTTCCGATCAGGAGAAAAACTGCAAGGTTAAGGGCAAAGGCACAGACAGAATTTGTGCCAAACACGACATAGTCCAAGTGGAATGTAGAGTTATCCTTGAGTAAAGGGAATTCAACAAACAACCAGGGTACAATCAAGAACACAAGACAACAGGGTGCAACATAGTACAATGAGGTGATGGGATTCAAGGCGATTCCCTTTGAAGGTATAGCAGTAGCACTGCCGTGGCCCAAGATCCATACATGACCTTTTTCCATTGCTTCTTTATCTCCTCCATCAGACCCTTGGCCAAGGAGTCTCAAAGTTACATAGTTTAGTACTGTCCCAAACATTGTGCTGTGACCTTCAATGTGTAACCCCCATCCACCGCCTTCATTATGCCTAATGATTGTACAAGTAACGACACATTTCTTTTTGATGCGCTTCCGCTAAAACAAGATTTAGTGCTCCTGTTACATATAAGACAATAACCAAACCTGGCCTAAGGAACATAGGACCACCATAATCACCAGGCCAGTGCCCATCATGTGCTTGAATGTTTGCATAAAACCGTATGGCTCGAATCAGTGCAGTCTTTACTGCCTCCTTGGTGACGTCATTGGCACTTTCTATTTTCACTTGAGGTGGAAGAGGGGGGGGGAAAAACGGATTCTCTCTGGCAACTGTAATCGCATGAGAAGATTTGCTCTGTATGAGATACTCTTCCCTGAGTTACAACGTAAGACAAGAAGGAAAACAATAGAGAAGCTCTGTACTAAATTTCATCGGGTCTCCTGGTAACACTCTCACTGTCACACAATCGATTTGGAGATACACACTCAGTGTATGTTCTGGATCTGAAAGATATCCTGCTACCTTCATCTCCCAAGACATTTTCTCCAACATTGCATAGATCTCCTGTGCCTGTGGGTGCGATCTGTCACCTACACGGAAGCATGCGCCATTATTGGCTTCGCCGAGTTGAGCACTTGCTATGGGCCAAGCTTGATAGGTCAACAACAAAAAAAGTGAGCCAAAGCGTGACCAAAGTCACCAGAATCAGTCGCAAGAAGGAGACAGATCGCATCTATGGGCAGAGTGGAAAGAAAATGACACAGCAAAGCAATTTGTGCTCCGTGAAAATTCTGATAAAAACAGATCCGCCTGTATGAGATTATCTTCCTTGAGTTAAAGCGTACAGCAAGAAGATCTCAAAGGAGAATCTTCGTAAATAAATTTCATCAGATCTGGGGGCAGCATCAAACTTTCGGTGCAAACATTTCAGCTGTAGCTTGTAGGGTGATAATTCCAATGGAAACCTTTATGCCTGCCGACCCAATGACTCGTTGAAGAAGCCCATAAAAATGCAAGGCAAATCGTGCTTCATGAATATTCTGATCTGAAACAGGTCTGCCTCCATGAGATCCTCTTCCATGAGCTTGAAGGAGAATCCCGAATTGAGAATGTATTCTACACTGAACAGAACGCAACATAGATGGACGACCTACCTGTTCGAAGCACTCAAAAGCTTCAACCAAACTGCAAAATGTCTGTCGCCTGGCTAAGGAAGGTCCGGCAGAAAACACACATGCAACACTCATGGAAGCGGCAGACCAGGGGCACAAGAAGTTAAGGAAGGTAGAGCAGGTCGTAAAGGCTGCATGTCAGAAGTGGTTGAGAGTTTACTAGAAGAGACAGGCGGCCAACTACCCCATCTTTCATTTGGTCAAGCAATAAGATATGGCAGGAGGCCATACACTCCTCCACGCACCCCCCACTTGCCAGGAAACAATAAAAAAAACAGAAACCTTCAACCCCACGCCAACCAAAGGAGTAAAAGCCATAAAGGCAGTCGGTGGATGACAAGGAAAAGAATTTGACAGGTTGGGGGGGGCATTACATGTGTCTATTGACCCAAAAACTGAATATTGTGAGCACACTACATATGTTAGAATCTTAGTAAATATGGATAATTCTCCTGAATTCCCTACAACTATTGAACTCAAATTTGAGGATAGAATTTGGTTTCAAAATTTGGACTATGAAGGGTTTCCATTTAGGTGTATAACATGTTTGTTTCTTGTCCATTTAGCTCATGGTGGAAGAATTCTAATTCTAGACACCTAGTTATGAATGATCCATCAAATTGTGATTCTAACTCTTATTCTATGAAATTGTAAGATCTAGAAAATGTCGAAGGGAAACAAGTTAGAAATAATGAAACGAATGCCTTATTAGGTTCCTAAAATCTCAAGGAGCAAATTGAAGTTGTGATTCCAATCCATAAAAATGTAAATGAAAAACCTAAGACATATGAGGAATCGAAAGTTGTGAGTAGTAAATAGAAAGGGACTATCTCCCCCTAAGATGCAGTTAAGATCCAAAGGGAAGGGGTCTCAATTTTGAGATAGTTTGTTGGTTTTTTGTTCTGTTGCTGTTAGTTTGGTGTTTTTGTTATTTTATGGATGTGTTTTGCCACTGGTAGAGGAAGATCTATTTTTTCCTAAATGTCTTATGTTTCACCACCTTCTATATTGGGTAGGGTCCCCTTAACCCTCTTTTACCTATAAAAAAAAAAAATCTACCATGTAAATTATATCATACTTTCAAAAATATTACATTAGCTGTAAGGTGAATCTCTGTAGATATTTTTATAACATCAATTGGACTTACTTTTAATTATCCATTTTAATTTTAATTTTTTAATTATTAAGCATGTGCTAATGTTCTTCCCTTTTCTTAATGAAAATAAAAAACATGCTCCAAATAGTAAAAAACATTCACGCTCATTTAAATTGATTCGTTGACAAAAAAACTATTATTATTTCATTTTTTAAAGAAAATAAAAAAACATCCTCCAAGAGGCAAAAAAAACATTGAGATTCATCATCAGGCTTTGTTTAAAATATGTTTGTTGTTATCAACAGGATTTTGGGTTGGACGAGAGTATAGAGTCTATGCACAACAACAATACATCTAGGGTGAAAGATGAGAGGTCGAGTAAATGAATGATAGATGCAGTGGGTGTCCATAACTCTTTTCTTTTTAACAAGGACACAAGGAAGGCCCTTGGTCATGCCCTAACCCATATCAAGAGGGTATCACAAACACCACACAATGGGAAGAAACCGAGTGTGATATTCCCTTGGTCATGAATTATAAATTTACAATCATGAATATAAACAAAAGTATCCTTCTTTTTATTTGTAATTTTCATACTCAGTTTAATTTTTATATTAAATTAGATATCGTAGTTGAGTGATGTACTGGAGATACTAACATTTTTAAAGGAAGTGAGGCGATGTGGAAAGGGATAAAGGGGGGAGAATTCAAGCGTAGGGGAAACAGTTGATGGAATTTTTACAAGAAATGCACTAATTGATTCTAGTAAGTTACAAATAGATTGCATGTCATTTTAAAAACTAGACAAAGGATAAAGTGTAGAGAATTCACTCTTATTTTCCATGAGAAACTATAGAAAAAGGGACACATTGGGGAACTCGACATCCCATAATTGTTTTATGGTTATGTGTCGAGATTTAATTTCCCCTTCAATTTGATTTAAGAAACACATATGTTATTATTAATATATAAAGATATCAAATTTTTTGTGGCCCTTACAATATTTTTTTATTTTTATTCTTAATATTAAATTTTCCTATTATGATGTATTTTATATTTTAATTCTCTTTGCATTTTTTTTGTACTTATTACATAATTTTAATTAAACCATATACGAATATATAATTGCAGCAATAAAGTGAATAGGTATCATGTAAGGGGCTATGGTTGTTTGCATACGAATAAAAAGTCTAGTTTTGTGACATTTCATGACATATGTGCCATCAACTCCTACACAAATCAACTTTACAGAGATTGGATGATCATACATACAAGCTATTTCCTTTAAATTTTTAATATCAAGTTTACACATGTTCTCAGCATTGCATTTCTCCATCATTTTATGCAAATCTAGTAGATAAGTTTCCCTGAAATGGTTATTGAAACTAAAAGTGTAGACATGCATGCATACCCAAGATGTATTATCTACCCCTATGATACCTCATCAATTGAAAATGTGATAAAATTTGCATTTTTACCTTCTCTCTCAAATCAGTAATTTCAATTTCTCCCATACACTTTACTATTTCCCATGCACTAGTATCTAGCCAGTGTGTTGTTGGGATATTTGGAAACCCATTGGATTGAAACAATATCCTATAATCAATTAGATCTTAAATTGGTCTTCCCTTCTTTGAAATGCGAACTGATATTTTGAATTGAATTAGTTTTTTTAAGACTTACATTAGTAGAATTTTCAAATTTAGCCTTTATTGTTCCACCTTTCTCAACTAGGTCCTGAAGATGTTTATGATGATTTTAATATTCTACAGCATATCTCATATGTAAACAATCTTCCTCAATTGTCTATCTACTTTATTTTATAGTTGTTCAATCATCTTGATTTTTAGACTCATATACTTTCCCACAATATTGCTTCTTTGTTGTGTCCAATTCAATTGCATTTTGTGGTCTCTGCATAGTTTTCAGCTTAAAATAGTACATCTACATTATGTATGAGTATCAATAATGTTAATAGGTTAAATAAGAACAATGAATGGTATTTGGTTTACCAATCAAATTTATAAGTCCTTCATTTAGTCCACTTCCCACTCTTACATTTCTGATGTGAGTTTCTGGAATGTTTATTAGAATTTTGAATTGGATGGGAAATGTGATTATCAGTAATATCAATTTGAATTGAATTACTCTTGTGATTAACAATTCCATCTGAAGTAAGGTCACTTCTAGGGTTTTCTACATTTGAGAGGAATTGGTTTGCTTATAGCTTCCCTAAGTAAATAAAAAAAAAGTATCATTATCATAGTAAAATTCAAAACTACCTCTTTCCACAAGGGTTACTGTTGGTTGACTGAAATATTTCTAAATGTCCATATTATGTTTTCTGTTTCCTTGATTTCCTTTTTCATTTATATTAAGGGCCATTATATGGGTAATTTTGAAGTTTGCTCATGCAAGAAAAATATAGAAGTTTCAAATAATGTCAGAAACACAAATTTATCCAACCGCATGGCAACATAACTTAACAACGACGAATGACAACACAACCGAGAAGTTGAATGTAGAATAAAGTTACAGGACGGTAGGAGAAAATACTACTACCAACCAATAACACAGTTAATAGTTACAGGTCGGTAACACATATAATTGTTACCGACCAATAACATGTATAACAGTTATCGGCCGGCAACACATATACATGTTGTTGGCCGGTAACATTTTGTTGGTACCGTTCAAATTTGCACATTTTTCTTGTTATCCATCATCGTAGAATATATTTTTGAACAATAACACAAATAACTATTTTCATTCGTCAACACAAAAAAAAATTTCCATTCTACATACAGAGTTCTCTTTTTTGTTTACCTCTTGGTTATTTCACTTTTTCCTAAATTCTTCGGTTTTTTGTCTTATACTTTCAAATTTTTCACATGTTTATAATGTAAATAATATGACTATATTATTTAAAATTAATCCTATATATATTAGAATGTTATAACATGAAGACAAATATACCAACATCAGCCGACCCTTGGTAGAAACATGAAGGTGAAATTATTTTCAATTTTTTTATGCCCCGTAAAATTTTGGTGAACGCGCTACCGTACAGTAGTACAAAATTCACCAAATACAAAATTCAAAATTGCTAATATTCACCTTTTCACGAATATTATCCTCTAAAATTTACCCTTCTCGGATGATTCGCATCTTTTTTTAATCAAATTTCACCCATTAATTCTTAAGTTACATTGATTTTATTAATTTAACCCTAAAGTAGAGGTTCTTAGTCCCGAGAAGAAATTTTTCTCATATATTCAAAAAAAAAATGTTTCAAACCCTAAATATTACCTTATAAGATCTTTCTATACCTCCTCAATATTTCATCTTCATAAAACAACTTCTGAAACTATGTTAGTAGTTCAAAACCATAACGTTTGCATATTCTAGATTAAGATATCCATGTTTCCTCACATAGTCCATAAGGTTGTAAAACCCGATCCAACATTTTATCATTCTTAAATCCTATAATGCATTCTATCAATTGACCTCATGAAAGCCACATCTATCCTTAATGCCTATTTAACCATTTCCTTCCTATTTCATCAATCATCCTTAAGAATACATCAAGACACATACATGTTTCACCCTAAAGCAGATATATTTCCTTCTTCTTATAACCTCATAATAAAGCGAGGTTTCATAAAAACTTGAAAACCGCTTTCATACGTCCAAAAATACTTGTGCAATTTTTTATTGAATGCAATAACATTTAACCTTTACCCTATCACAACATAACATCTAATTATCATGTCATTTATAGAAAATTTCTAACTAACGCACCATTTCTAGTATTAAGAACCATTTAGAGACTGAAATCAACCAAAAAACATCAATTCAAACCTTAAAATATAATTATACAAATAGATATCATCCAATTATTCATCCTTATTTTTAGTTACAAGAAGTATGCATCTTTCTACACAATAATCATGTTACAAGTTGCTCATGCAAAACATTATATATTCTTTCCTCTTTGATTTTATTTGAATAGAGTTAAAATATGATTATCTTTATGTTTGTCTACACAAATCACAAATTTTAAAAATAGTAAAAAAATATTTTAATTTGAAGATAGTGATATATAAATCCATTAGATTAGATTAGTGTATGGTAAAGTTTTGATATATTTAGATAAAATTCTATTTTTAAATTTTGCATGGTTTTATAAGGTTTTGATATATAAGTTGGGTTGTGAAATTTTCACCTAGATTGTTATGGTTATAGATAATAGTTTAGATACATTGGTTTATACGTAGGTGAGTGTAGAGTTAATTGATATTTGTATTGTTTTAAGAGGTACTAAAATCTTGAATTAGGACGCGGAGTATCTTGATGATGGGTTAGTTCACCATCCCTTAAAGAGTATTTATAAAAATATTTTGACGTACAAAAATAATAATTTAAACATGTAAGTTAAAAAACAAAAAATCTACAAAGTAAATTATATCTTGCTCCAAACGGTATTAAAAAAAAACAGCCACACTCATGAAAATTGAGCCGTTAAGGAAAAGCTATTATTCTTTGGTTTTTTAAAACAATTAAATAAACATGATCCCAACGGTAAAATACAAACAGCGAGATTCATGATGATGGAAATTGAGGCGTTGATGAAAAGACATTCGTTGTTATAAATGGGGGTTTTGGGGAGGAGGAGAGTAGAGAGTTCATGGGGTTAAGGATGAGAGGTGGAGCAAGCGAGTGAGAGATGCAGATGCAGTGCGTCTCTTCTCTTTTGGCCCTGGCATGTCAGGAGGAGGGTGCCCTTGGTCTTTCAAGCTTTCTGGGTCGGATGAATCCAGGCAAGCGACGATGCCCTACCAACAATGTCCAAGATCGAGCTTTCCAAGTCTCTGCACTGCCAAGTCTTTCCACACCAACAAGTCATTTGGGGAAGGCAATATTTGAAGATCCTCAAGTTTACTCTGCAACTTCGTTGGCTTCGCAAATAAAACAGAAACTCGAGTCCAGCGATCATTAAATTTGCTAGCATGCCGATCCGTGACATCATAGATGCATTTTTACAATGGGGTAAGCTGCTTCTTCTTTCTCTTAAAGTTTGTTATGCTCTGTTTTTTTTTTCTTTTTTTCTTTTTGTTCGGTTTGTAACGGAGCAGAGCAGGGCACATGAAATTCGTTTGGTTATGCTCTATATTTTTTAGATTTCTTTTTGTTCATTCACCTGAAATCACTCACTGAACATATATCACTTGTCGGATCCTTTCGTTGTAGGACCAACCGACATCAGGTTGATCAGATTATGAACTACATTTTTTATCATTTCATTTCTTTCTATGAATCTGTGGTTGTCTTTGATTCACTCGTCAATGCATATTACTCGAATACTGTGATCGTATGTAGGTTTACCCTTCCACATATTCAGAATGGTTCATAATTTTCACCTAGTGCAGACTTCAAATTTTAATTGCCTCTTTTGGATAGTCTTGTTATAGGGTTCAGCTTGCGTCTCAATAACATATCGTGCTAAATCAACATTGGCACAACGGCCTTCCACAGGGCCAGATTGTGAGCTTTGGGTATCCAACATGGCAGAGTCATGCTAGTTTACTACAATCCCTAATTACAATGTCTGTGATGATTCTTAATTGATGGAAATAGTCTGCATCTGATATCAGTTGTGCGATTTTTTTTTATATATATTTGAGTATGTGTTTATGCCGCAATGAATAAACACAGCTTGCGTCTCAATAACATATCGTGCTAAATAAACACAAGCACAACGGCCTCCCACATTGGCGGAGTCATGCTGGTTTACTACAATCCCTAACTACAATGTCTCTGACGATTCTTAATTGATGGAAATAGTTTCCTTCTTCTTTATATCACTTTCTGCGAACTTTTTTTAAATCAACAATGGATGGAGCTTCCAGATCCATTCAGAATGGTTACCCTTCCATATATGTTGATCCATTTAGAATGGTTAGTTGTTATCACCTATTACACTAGCATCACCGCCAGTTTTTTATCTTTCATGCAGAATTCATAGTTAACTTGGTTATGGTCTATATTTATTGCGTTTATTTTTTTGGCAATGGAACAGAGAAGATCATATGAAAGACATTTGGTTCATTCACTCTGACCTCACTTGCTACAGATTTGATATTTACATTGTCCCTTTTGCATGGTATTCTTACAGGGTTCATCTTATGTCTCTACTCTCCCATTGCTTTGGTATGTACATTCACCACTCTCAATAACATCTCGCAGTAAAGATACACAGACACAACAGCCTTCAACAGGGATAGATTGTGAAGCTCTCATCCAAGCCCAAACTTGCTTATGCTCTGTGTATCCGAAATGGTAGAGTCAAGCTAGTTTACTCTAATCCCAATGAACTCCACCCGTGTATATATATGATATACATACTAAATTACAATATGTTTGTTAGTATTGGAGCTTTTTCGATATGGTGATTCATAGTTTTCTTTTGATATCAGTTTATGCAACAATGGGTGAAGGATGAGAGTTGGAGCAACTGAGTGAGAAAAATGTTGGGTCTCCCTACTCTCCTCTTGCCAGGACACAGCGCAGGCCCTTGTCAGGAGGTATATATACATTATTCTTAGAAATTATTTTTTGTGTATACGCCATCTTCTATAACACAGGTGTGCTGGCGTTGTTTATGGAGAGGTTCTGTTGACTAGCTATAACAGTGTGTTGTAGATTCTATGTGGTGCAATACAGGTATTTTTCGCAATATGAGACACCATACCACAGGCAGGGGATGCCTTGGAAGAAAGCATAACGTTCCGTTAAGATGTTCAGCTATTAAGGAAGAGGAGCCAGGGATCTCCAGGCATGTGACCCTTACTCTCCCTCATTTTAATGCCCTTAGTTAATTGATTGTAAGTAAACTTTTTCTCTTTCAACTGATGTCCACCAATTTCTAAATTGGTAGTTCTTATATTAGTTTTCATGCTCTGATTTAACGTCCCGAGGGGCATGTAAACTATTTAGATTTTTGTTCATTGATTGCAAAATTTATCTCATTTTCCAGGGGTTAAATTGCTTATGAATGAATTTGTTTTCATGATTTGTTTTGAATCACTGTGCATCAGTTGTTTAGCTGCCTGCTTCCTGCTATTTTATTCTATCCGTTTTACTATGCTATTTTGGCCACGCTAATTATTCCCTACTCTCAATTCATTATGCACAAATGCATATTTTATCACGTCTCTTTTAAGTTTTAGTCATAATTATGAGCAGGGATACAGGGCAGGCTCCTGATGCATATCAGTAGGTATGCATACCACTTATTTTTATGTTTGTATGCCATCTGTCTAACAAAGGTATTCTCGTTTTAGTCATAATTTTGATGAGAGTGTGTTGTTGACGCCATGTCAAAGACAGGGGATGCCTTGGAATCAAACATAGGTGTGCTGGTGCTGTTCATGTGATGTTTACGATTTGGAAGCAAATACTACGCTTGGCGGGGGTCAGGGAAATAACGAAGGCTCAAAAAAGAGGAAGAGAAGTGAGGGATCTGCAGGTATGTGACCCTTAATCTCCATCATTTTCATGCCCTTATATTAGTTTTCATTTTCTAGATTGGGCGTGCAAACTGCTTAGATCGTTGTTCAATAACTGCAATATTACTCTCGTTTCGTTGGAGTTAAAAGTGGTTATTGATGGATTTGTTTTTGTGCTTTTCTATAAATCAATTCAGAAAATAATGTAGATAGTTAAATTGCGCCCATCATCTCTTGAGTTACTAGTTTTTACCATGCTAATTATTCTTCTATGTAGAACAAACCAAAATCTCTGAGCCTAGTTGAAGTGCTTCGGAAACCTGGAGCTGTTATGAATAAATCAGTTGAATTTTTTTTTTTTAAATCCCTAGAAATTGCAAGACTACATACCAGCCAATGATTTTTTTTAATGTTCTGAACATAAAGTTCATCATCTAGTCTTTTTTCTAAATATTTTTTTTTAATATGCTTTTTTAAATTCTTGGCAGAGAACCAACCAGAACTGTAGCCTAAGTTGATTGTGAATCAGAGGCAGTTAAGACCTTTTGTGGTTAGTAAGCCCTTTTACATACTCCTTTGATCACCTTTTGTGGTTTGGCTCATCACGTTTTTTGCATTGCGAATATTGGGTGTATTTGTTTCCCCAAACTTGTGTAGAATTTTCTTTTCTGACAGTTTTTTTTAATACTTTTCTAGCGTGAAGCGTGGCCGTTTTCTGGATATCTTAATTAAAAATGTCACTCAGAGTTGAATTGAGGGTGTTAGTACAAATTAGAACAAATAAATCATCAGATTGGGTTGCGTTTGTTCATTCAATTACTGAAGTGAATTCAGGGTGTTTTCTTTTTGTTCGGTTTGTAACGGAGCAGAGCAGAGCACATGAAATTTGTTTGGTTATGCTCTGTATTTTTTAGTTTTCTTTTCGTATATTGACCCTGAAATCAATCGCTGCACATATATCACTTGTCAGATCCTTGGAGTTATGGAAGGAAATGGATTCAAATAGATAGCTACATTGGTTCTGCCGGCATGACAGGGTGGAGGAGGCCGCCCGACTTTTGAAGGAGATGTCCGGTGTTGGTTTCTGCCCAGATACGGCGACTTTTAATATTACAATCAATGGATTCTGCAAGAAGGGCAGGGTGACAGGAGGCCACCAAACTTCTGATGGAGATCTTGAACTGGGTTCTGCCCTGATACTGTGATCATCAACACAATTATCAAAGGGTTCTGTACAGCTGGAGAGATAGGTAAAGCAGTAGACCTAGTTGAGAAAATAGTTGAGGAGGGCTTCAAACCTAATGTTGTTACATACCAAGAGGCGAGAAGGCTCCTGGATGAAATGGTTGTGAGAGACTGTGTTCCAGGAGGTAAGGATGGAAGAATTTATTGAGATTCTTCAAGACCTGACTAAAAAGGGGCTTGAGCCTAATGTTTGTTCTCACAGGACCTTATTACACGCACTCTGCAAGTGTCACAGCCTCGATGACACCATGAAATTTATAGACAAGATGTTTGCAAAGGGCTGCATTCCACATGGTGTGGCTCTGCAAAGAGGGCATATCAAATCAAGAAATGCAATTTTTGAAAAAAATGGAGACCTAGGGAACCTATCCCAATTCTTTGAATGTTACCAAAAACATAACACCCAGGGTTCACCGCATTCCCAAACCTGGTTTTCAAAAAACTGGCATTTTGTAGATGGGTTTGGCCAAATCAGAAAAGAATGTGAAAACAATCAATACTAAGTCTGTCGCTCTCCAATAACCCTTTTCAATCTTGTTCCCAATAATTTTGTTTTTGATCTCTTAGCTCAAATTCTCAATTGAGACGGACTTCTGTTCAATTAGTCTCTTGTTTAGTTGTTTGACAGATTTTCTGTTGTATATTTTCTTACTGAATGATTTCGCATGGTGAAACTGAGTATGTGGCAATTTTTTGTTCGATAATTCCCAAAGAATAAATCAGAATATTATATATTGCTGTACTTGTAGTTGTATAGAAACATTAAGTTTATAACTTTTATATGATATGATGATGGCAGTTTACGAAATCCCTCATATTGTATTAGAAGTCCCTGATAGTTTTTACTTTTTTAATCTTGAAAAACATTAAGTTAATGACTTTTACATGATATGGATGGTTAAAGTTTACGAAATCCCTGGTATTGTATTAGAAGTCCTTGACAGTTTTTACTTTATTAATCTTGAAACCTTATGGCAGTTTACGAAATCCTTCATATTGTATTAGAAGTCCTTGATAGTTTTTACTTTTTTAATCTTGAAAAACATTAAGTTAATGACTTTTACATGATATGATGATGGTTAAAGTTTACGAAATCCCTCGTATTGTATTTTGAAGTCCTTGACAGTTTTTACTTTATTAATCTTGAAACCTTATAACCCCCTTTTCTGAGTCTGAACCGTCTCCATTAACTTTCTGCTCCTGTTTTGCTAACATTCCGTACAACAATTGCTCTCTTTAAGCAAGACACGGTTCTGAGTCTGAACCGTCTCCATTAACTTTCTGCTCCTGTTTTGCTAACATTCCGTACAACAATTGCTCTCTTTAAGCAAGACACGGTTCTAGAGGGAGAAATGCTTTTGGTGAGATGGATGATCAGGGAGTGGTGGTAACTGTGGTAACTTATGGCCTCTGTAATATTCAAAAGTAAAAAGAAGCAATTGAATGCATTGAGGAGATGCTTGTTAAGGTAACATACAGTAGCATCCTAAGAGATTTTTTTGACGGTAATATCAGTAGGGTTAATCTCGAATGGTTGTCATCATGGTGCTCTGTAAAACCAGCAGATAAGATTCTGCCTTCAAAATCTTGCAAACGATGGGCATGAATTGATCGTGTCTTCCAAGGACTCCGCATGATGGGTAATCCAGGTAAAGAAGCAGACAAGAATGGACAAGAGTTTCATGCAACCTATTGAAAGGTCTTTATTTATTGGACAGGCGAAAATGCTATTAGTCTTCTAAATTGTGCTGTGTAGAAAGATTGCCTGGAAGAGAGATATGGATATAGCGGATGGGTGTACTGAAATTGTTGTGGGCAAACAATGGATACAAACTAATGCACGGGTTAGAATTTGATATAAACTGGAATGGAACAATCCTGCCTAAAGGAGAAATATGATGTAAGTCTTCCAGATCTTACTCTGCAGAAAGGCTTCCTGGAAGAGAGAGAAAATGCTATGGTGGATGGGGATAAAAAAAATTGCCTCATAAATTTCAAGGACAAGTTAGAATTTGTTATGAACTGCAATAACGTAACTCTTTCTAAAGGAGAAATGTGAATTAATTTAATATCAGTTTGTGTGAAATTTTATGATATAATTAGTTTGCTTTTGATATCAGTTTGCTTCTAAAGGAGAAATGTGATATAAATTCGTTGTGTATGAATGATGTATGAGAACTTGACCAACCGAGTGATGGATGTAGTGGGTCTCTGTGCCTCCTCTCTGTTGAAAAAGGACACAAGGCGGTCCTCTGGTGCATATCAGGAGGTATACATACGTTGTTCTTAGCACTCATTTTTATGTTTATATGTCATGTGATCTAACTTAGGTGTGCTGGTGCTGTTTATGTGTAGGGTTCCTTTGATGAGAGTGTTTTGGTTCCTTGGAAGGAAACAAAAGTCACCATTCTGCTATTGACGCGCCAGGAAAACCACAAAGGTTCAGAAAGAGGAAGAGGTATGGATCTCAAGGCATGTGACCCTTACTCTTCCTCATTTTCATGCCCTTAATTAATTGATTCTAAGAGAAATTTCTCTCACTAAACTGCTACCCACCAATTGCTAGATTTTTCGTGGTTATATTAGTTTTTATTCTCTGATTCAACATGTCCTCACGAGCATGCAGACTCTTTAGATTCACTAACCCATAAGTTTTTATTGAACAAATATCATACTCTCGATTGGAAGAAATTATGACTATGCTCCCCATTTAGAATCTATCAATTTTATAGTTTAAGAGTTAAACGTATCTTGCATATGCAAGATCTTTGCTCAGAATTATTTCTAAGACATCTTCTTGTGAATCAATTGTGACAATTTTCATATTTGGATGGGAAAAATCTCAATTTTTTGGCGGAGGAGAGTATAGAGCTTCTGCACAGCAACAAGGGAGGTGGAGATGTGAGTGAGAGATTTTATATAAGTTGGTTTCACTATGTAATTTGCATGCCAATATATCTTTTGGGGACTCTATTTGTCAATTACAATATGTAATTTCCCTGAGTTGGACATAAGGTCTTAGGGTCCAAATTCTATTTGTTTTTGATGTATAATTAAGTTAATTATTAATTTCAAATGTCATACTTTCTCACACATCAAAATGAATGACAAGATTACTCCCGAACAACTCCAAGTAACTTCAAATTACATTAGAATTAATCCCGAATTACATATAGTCAAATTAGATATAATGTATTTTCGTGTAAAAAATTAAATTCGGTCACACCATATTGTGATCGGATATTTTTCACCCGACCTTCAAAAACGAATGACCATTTTTATCTACATGCTTGGTAAGCTAAAGCCCGATCCGAATTAACCAAGGAAAACAAAATATATATTAAAATTTCTCCTGGTAAAATCCATGGAAAACAAAAGCCACGTGAAAGCCGGAATCAATACAAACTAGCATGTTTATAATATTAACACCCACATACATGAATGCTCTCATTGTAGCCTTTGCTAAAACACAGAAAAAGGGGAATTTCATGGTATTCGCACGACTACAAACTGCTGCGGAGAATATGTCATTTCTTTGTCGGTTGGAAGCTTTTTATTTTCCATCAAATAAATAGATGGAGAATTCCAAGTGTTGACTATCTTCTCTAACTCTGTTATATGGTTTAGATTGTTTTGGCAAAAGACGTTGTCTTTTATAAATCTTCTTATTTATAATGTTTTCAACGTTAAGATGGTAGTGAATTTTTATTTACATAGTTGAATTGATCTTTATCTTTTAAGTTAATTTTTCTGCACAATTCAAAATTCGTTTAAGCCTAAGAGGAATCAATCATGCCTGCCTAAAAATTTAATATTTAGATTTTAATATTATGATGATCTTAGTTTCTTTTTCTATGGGTATTTAGATAATTATCATTTATTGGAAACATGATAATTCACAAAATTATGAAAAATTTGAGAGGGAATCTAATATTGATTTATATTAGAGAATGTAGGTGCACTAAAAGTTGCTTATCAAATGTATCCTCGCAAAAATATATTAATTAGAAGTGCATGTATGTATTTTTAATATTTTTAATTATTGTTATGAATCCACAATTTTATTGTTTGTATATATCTTATCTTTCTTTTTTATTAGTATATATTATATACTCATAGGGATATGTTGAGATACAATAATTAGCAAAATGTTATATCAATTTTTAGCTAAATTATT